>CM076733.1:15106236-15706236 GCA_038501795.1 Pseudopleuronectes americanus | reverse complement strand
ACGAATGCACAGCCATGCACACAAACACATATGTGCAAACACTGTTTCCAGTGCACAGATTCCTTTGTGTACTATGTTTGATGTTATTGACTTCTCTGGATTCAAAGTACTTACTGGAATAAAACCTGGATACACTCAAAAATGCAATCAGAGATCCTTATTCTTGTTGAAATGCAATTTTGCTCTCAGCAAACAAGACATCTATTGTTGAAGTTGTGTTTTACCCCCTTTCTGGGATCTGTAGGACATCAAGTAATCTTCTCTCTGTCTGTTTCCACTCTATTATCTCCCGTCTCTGTCTCTTTTACCCTCTCTATTACTTCTTTCTAAAATTAGACAAATTAATCACTCCAGCAGTTTAAATACACACCCTCAGCACTCGGAGTGAGACTGTCAGACTTTTCCCTTCCCATTAGTTCTACCCTGCAGCAGCTCCATGGTTCTGTTTTCTTTGTTTGGAAAGTACTGAGTTTCACCAGGCTTGCAATTTCTGTGCTGCCTGCCATCTGATTTCAATGTCAGGATAAACTTGCAGCCTTCCTGTGTGCATTAGTGTGTGCGGGTATATGTACCTAAATGCATATGTGTGGGGGTTTTTGTGTGTCTGTGTGTGCGTGTGCAGGGGGGCCCTCTTGCCAAAGGCAGAATCAGATATGAGTGGAACGCTGCGGGTTTGGGGAATAATGTACTTCACTGCCAATAAAACATGAATACACACATTCAGAGCAGCCAAGTCTTTGCACTGCACCAAGGCCCCAAGTAACACACACGCACACTCACTGACACACAAACACACACACACACACACACAGAAACAGGCAGAGCGGGGAGTATCTGTTTGTGTTTGGTTAAAAGGAAAAAAGAAAATCTGGTCAAAGAGAGAATGAATAAAAACGATTGCAAAAGAGTAAAAGATTGACAGAGAGGGGGAACTTATAAGATAGAACGATTTTGATGATATGAAATAATGATTCATTCAATTTAAATGGAAATTTATTTTATCTTGGAGGTTTGATTTACTGTAGGTGTCTGGTTGAGGGTTTCTGTCTCTAAAGCAATTTGGGGCTTAGTGATGAATCTGTTTGATATCAAAATTTTCCAAACGCAAGAGCTGCAATTTTGATTACTGTTTAACCACCAAGGCTTCAGGTCTATTTGTACCTGGGAGAGTCTCACTCAACTCGTGGTTAGCTCACTTATTTCTGTGTGTGAATAACAGAGCGACGTAGTTAGCAGAGGCTTCCATTTTAAGTTTGACTCTCTTCAGTCAAAAGTTAGTCTTCAGATGTGGTCTGTTTATATGAAAACATTGCACCAGCAGTTCATGAGTTAACTGTCATCAAAGATCACATTTCGATGTATTTAAACAATTATGATTAATCAGTTTCACTGGTGAACAGAAAGCCAGTTAAGTCAGGAAACAAAAGGATCCTCAACAGAAAATGTATAGAAAATACTTTATACAAATAAAATTCTTCAGTCCTACAATGAGGGGAAATTATAACAGACATTTCTGGTGCGCTCTCTTTTGGCTTCACTTCTCAATTTGAATAGCTAAGGGAAGAATGCATTCCTCTGCAAAGGCCCAACAGTCCCCTTAAATTAAATCAAGCTGCACTAACTATCACACTCACAGATATCAGTCAGAGGAGCCTGATTTGATTATTAAGATCCATGAATTAATCTTGGACCTGAGTCCATCCTCTTATCTGGATGTGCACAAAAAACAACTGGGTCCTTCAAGAAAGTTCCGTGGAAAGTTATCCCGTAACTTCTGCCGAATCCTGCTTTCAATCAAACCTACCAACATACAAACGGACAGGGATGAAAAGATAATCCTCCTGGGCAGAAGTAAAAATAAAAGCTTGTGTCTTTCTAATGTCACACTGCTTTGTTAATAGTGACACAAATAGCAGCTGTCTTGAAAACACCTCACATAGCTTATTTATATTAAAAAAAGTTCCCTTCAGTGTCTTATCTTTATGCATAAGACTCTTTGTGCATAAACACAAGATCACGTCTATGCAGCCATTAAAAAAGCAGTAGTATGGCCAGAATGGCCAGAAAAGCGAAACTCAAGGTGTCGGAGTAAACAAGAAACAGGCATGCAAGTCAAGTATGTGTAAAATTGATTTAAGGATTAACACAAATGCTCCCTGTAGGGCACACAAGGTTATCGCAGCAAGGAAAAACTAATATAAATAAACCGATACGGCAAATTAAATAAAAATATCCTCAATATGCTTCTTCTCCACCTACCGGGGCCTCGTGAGCCTCATGAGTCGTAGGTGATGACATTTTTAGTACCCGGCAAAATGTTTGAGGTCATCATTTTGACCCTTTTGAATTTATAAAGAGCGAGGAGAGAAGATAGAGAGGGCTGTGTGTGTGTGGAAAACATGAAGCGAGATGCAACACAACCTGGGGACAGATAGTGTGTTACCAGGGCAGGGGAGGCCAGCAGGGTGTATGCACGCCTGAGGGATTCAGGCTGAGAATTAATCAAGGTGTGTTCGTGGCAAACGGGCATGAGATGTTTTTTTTTCCACACCGCATCTGCTGCTAAAGCCAGCTCTCATATAAGTGGCAGCCAAGTCAAACATGCACACACATACATTCCCATATGGCAGATAGTGTATCAACTTAGCAAATCACCACAAATATTTGTTTAGGTTTACACTGCACTTAGTGTTCCCTTTAAAATCTGCACTGCCTTCCAGTTCAGCTACATGAATTCTAACTCATCCTTTATTAATATAAAATTTAGTTTTGCTCACTAAACCAACACCCATCTAATTTGTTTTTATTCCTTTATTTGTCATCACTCTGCTCAAACATCGATTGGTCATATCCCAGTGGAGTTAGATTTGGTTTTATGTGACTATAGGTTTGAAGATAACACGTCTGAAATGTGTTTTCAGGGTTACAGAGAGTAAAATATAAACCTGAAGCTATTTGAATGTCTTGATGTCACCAGCAGTGATTAAGGGGTTCACATCTTTAAGTTAGCTCCATATGCAGATGAGAAATACCATGAAGATTGAACAGGATGCACTCTAGTTTAGTTTAGTTTAGTTTGTGAAGTTAGGGGCCGGGGTTTTGGAGATTGTATTAATATCTCCTGGAGTCAGTGAACTTTACTTTGTAAAGAGAGAGAATGAGGAGAAATCATTAATAAAGTTTTACAAACGGACAAATACGTGTGTTGATCCTCAGTGGGATCAGCTCCCCTGAAGGATATTTACTGATGCATCGTCGTTTTATTGTAGTAGTAATAATAATAAACTTTATGCAGAACCAACACTGCAGCAGCTTTGTACTCGGTGCCAAAGTCTCCTCCGGCCATGGCTCCCTCACCTTGTATGGTCTTGTTATTGCCATAGTGCTGAGCCTGCTGCTGAGCCTGCTGTAAATAACAAGTGCTTAATTCACATGAATACAGAGGGACACACGGCATGTCATATTGTGCAGTGTGCAGATACTGTTAGCCAGACGACATGTGCCTCAATATATTATGTGGTGTCTGTGTTTGCAGTGTCAGGCGTGCAGTACGGGCACTTCGAGTCGAATGTGACCCTGGCATGCGGGAAGTCGCAAATCAGGTAAGGAATGAAAAACTACTGCGGATGGGTCTTGAAGGTGTTTTAATTCGAAGTGTAATAACTGAGGTTTTCTGTTGTTCCCCAACCAGGATGCCTGTGGTGTGGCATCTCAACCACAGCTCCGCGCTGCCGTGGCACGAGGTGACGTCCAACGGCACCTTGGTCCTGCTGCAGGTCGGCCACTCGGCACAGGGACTCTACAGCTGCTACGATACCCGTGGGCTGCTCCTTCACTCCGCCAAACTCCGGCTTGGTCGTAAGTTCTGTTGTGATTTGTTCAGGCTCAAAGTGGCTCTTTAACACCGGGGGGTCAGACTACATGATATCAGCAGGATTAAAGCCCGAACAGGAGGTCTAGGGCGTTGTCATTGGACGTGATACTCAATCATTCTGTCTTGTGTCGTGGATTCTCATTTCAGTCCCAGTCCCTCACAGTTCACTTCACTTCTTTGGATAGTTCAGCATAAAAGTATAAAATAAGTTTCTGTTTCTTTAACTCTTACATTCTCATCTCTTGTCATTTTTCTCGTGTCCATTTAAATTAATTCATTCATTGTGGCTATAAGAAAACATCTTGTTGCCGCAGTGATAATCAGGAGAAAGTCACAGGTCCCCCACACGGACAGAGCCGTCCACTTCCTGTCACTGTTTCAAACGGGAAGCGGCTCCCTGAGCGGACTTCCTTTTGGGGGACAGGGATTTGTTTTACATGGAACTTGCAAAAGCTTCTTCTAAAATAGTTTGGTTTGATATAAAAGGGACAAGAGGACACAGAGAGAAACATCTTTAAAGGGCTCTAAAACATTTACTCCCCCCGTGGTCCTGAAAGTGAATGCTGTCTGGCTTGCATTTCCCAGATTCCCCCGGGCTGCTGAGTGTTTCCTGTCGAGTGCCCAATCACACACACGTGCGCTGCTCCTGGGTGGACTCGGTGAGGACCTTCCTGCCAGCCCAGTACAATGCCTCCTTCAAGTAAGAGGCCGCTTATTGCAACTGAAACACCAAAGTCCAAGGTCACACACACAAATCAGATACGATAAGACGCTAAATATAGCACACGTCCCACAGAGTGTGCGAGTCTAACCTTCTCTGTTTCCTGTCTTGAAGGTGCCTTCCTTCCCCTGAGCATAACACACTTTAACACGACAGAATAACTGAAATATCTTCAACGTGTTTTGTCTTGTTGTCCAGGGGCAACGGTCACGAGTGGAGGCCGTGTGTCCTGGATGTCGCCCGCAAGCGTTGTGATGTGGACCACCCCGCCTTCTGGCAGACCCTCCACACTCTGAGAGTCATGGAGACCAACGCCCTGGGGTCTATGACCACATTTCACAGCATCAAGTTAGACAAGCTATGTAAGATCATGTGAAACACACACGCACACACACACACACACACACACACACATGTTAATGGCTTCCTGTCACATTGATGGAACTGATGTATGTCTCTGAAGCACGGTGGTGATATTCCGCCGAAGGTTAATCATGTTACAGTTTTATCTTGTCTTCATATTCAGAGCTACTGGAACTGGCTGCTGCGTAACTCCAAACCTACTATTGAGATTGGCTTTCAATTCGTTTGGCCCCGTCTTTGCTTATATTTTATTTCCAGTTGTAACGTTACACTTATTTGAAATAGCTTGTGGAAATAGCTTCAGAAGGACGTCTTTTTTACTTCAATAGCTCCTCCATTGTCTTCTCTTCTTCTTTAGACTAAAAGCAATACATGTGTTTTATTAAAAAAAGATGGACAGGTATTTGATCAAGTTTTCTTTGACTTAAAAAAGTGCTGAGGTTTTATACTAGTTAGGGGAAATGTAAAAATAGCAACACTGCGATATCGAAATGCAGTTGATACAACTGCATTCAGACTCTGAAGTAAAGGTCAAGCTTATTGTAACTATTATAATATTTAATGATACATGGACTAAGCATAAAATTATATTAGTAAAACTAGAACTAATTAATTACTCAAGGAAAATTCCCTCCAATCTTTTACTTCAGTACATTACATATTTACATGTACTCGGTCACTTTCCACCACTGAAATGTTCTACTTTACACAAATATAAAACACATACACACAACATGTCAGGCGTCTACTGCTGCACGTAATTCTTCCTGACCGTTTGTGCGACCGAGCCCTTTCTGTCCTGATATAATGACCTCAATTATCTTGTTTTGCTGCTTCTCTGTCTTCATGTTCTTATTGCTCTCTCTGTCGGAGGCTGGTGTTCCTTCTCACCACTGTTCTCCGCATCTGCTTCCTTATTGACATGGCTGTGTGAATATGCATGAATAAATAAAGATACAACACTGTGTGGAACAAGATTAATGTGATGGATAATTAATGAGTAGGTCTTTTTGAATGAAGTCTGCAAACTTTCCTCCCTCTGTTGCTGCTCTCGTCTTTTAGATACCAAGCCAAGCCAGTAGAAATGAGTTTTCTTTCTATTCCTCTCTCCTCGCAGTGAAGCCAGACCCTCCAGAGGCCTTGTCGGTGAAGGCACTAGAAGGTTTTCCAAAGAGGCTGAACGTCTCCTGGAAGGCTCCCTCCTCCTGGCCGCTGGACAATGCGTTTCCCCTGGTGTTCCACATCAGATACAGGCCGCAGGGTGCCGTGTACTGGTCCGAGGTGAGTCAGCCACAAGGGTTCATCTCAGTGCTGAAGCGAGGGCTGGAGAGGGATTGTGGGAAAGTATAAAATATAAACCTAACATCCAAATTGGGTATTAAAGTGGAAATCTCATATTAAAAGAGAAGTGATCATCATGACGTATTTATGATTGAAAAAGGATTTTGTTAAATTCTTGTGAATCAGAATTTAAATCATCAAATCAAATAATGGCTGAATTTTTTTTAAATTAAATGATCATATCAAATGGCTGTTTTTGTGTTACAATAAAGAGGTAAACCATAAATTTAACAAATTCATTTAGTAATGGAAATAAAAAACAAAAACTTTTGTTTACCAATATAAACACTAATAAAACGCAATAAAAAAATGCTGTTTATACAGATCTCATTCATGTTGTGCGTCTGTCACAACCTCAGCCTTTCTTTCCTGTAACCGCTGCTTTCTTCCTCTGTCAGATCTACTCAGAGGAGAGTCCAGTTGTGGTGTTGGACGCTTTGGCGGGCCACCTGCACCAGGTCCAGATTCGAACCCGCGACGAGCTGGACACAGAGAGCCAGTGGAGTGAATGGAGTCCGCTGCTTCTCATCCGGCCCTGGGAAGGTCAGAATGAGAATTCACTAATACGCCGATTTGAAAAATTATAATTCAGATCGAGTCAATCTAAGTTGATTCAATGGAGATAGCAGGATAGCCGATGGACAGGAGGATTCATCATGAAATCTAAACAAAAGATATGTGTCTAATCAGATCTCTGTGTGTGTGTGTTTGTGTGTGTATTTGCGTGTCTGTTTGAACTACAGCCTACACCACCTCGACTGACCCCACCGAGGACTCAGAGGAAACATTTTCAGACAATGTTGTTCCCTTCAACACGAAGCCTGAGACCACGACTGCGAAAACACACAGTGAGATTCCTTCTGTTACTTCAGATGATAGTTGTGGACTGTGATTTTATTCAGGAGATGCTGTCTTGCTAGAACAAACAATCACAACACGTATATATACACATTTATCTCTTTAGAGAAGGTTTAAGCGTGATAAACTGAATCACGTGAATTATATTTAATAAACAGCAACACAAGAATGTTTTGTATCCTCATTATTTTTGGCAAAAATCTCTAGGAATACGTTATTTACTGTTATTCTGTTCAGAATGTGCAGAGGCTTCATCACCAAATTGCATCTAATTGCAGTAAATTGTGCCTGCAGGGTGTATAAGTGTTTTTTTTACAGTGAGTGTCCTGGGTGAAATGTTAAGTACATAGCAGCTCACAAACATGTGGTAAAGACACATGCAGGACACACTGGTTAACACACACTCACACACAAACATACAGTATATAGCAGGACACAACACACACACACACAGTTTGGGCAGTGGAGTAAAAAGCTGAACATTTCTTTTAGCTCGTCTTCTGCAAACCAGATGTCATCTTTTATTCTTGCTGTCATTTCCATTTGGGCTCTTAAATCTTCTCTTCTTTGTTTTTTTTAAAATCCTCTAAATACCAAAATAAGTGTTTTATTTTTTTAGCATTTTATTGTTGATGTGTGACTGTGTTGTTCCTGCTTTGTTTTACTGTTCAGAACAATGTTGAGTTGTTTGAATGTGTGTGAAAGCAACTTGTTTACTCCCCGCAGCACGATAAATAGATGTTTGTGTGAAAGCTATAATGGCGGATTTAAAATTAACTTCCCCCTAGAGAGTAATTAAATCCCAGAACACACACATACATTTTTTTTTGTTGTCCTCGCAAAAACACATGGGGATGAAAGTGTGTGAACTCTCTCTCATTCCGCTGAGCCTTCCTTCCTCGTCTATATTTGCTTCTTCGTTTCACCACACGTTCACGTCTCCGTCTTCAAATGATCTGCTCGTCCCCGTCTCTCCACTCGTGACCTTGACCTCCCATGTCCTCCTCTTCCTCCCTGTCCCCCCCCCAGATCCTGTGATTGAAGGTGAAGGTAATTTGGGTTTGGTGATTTTGCTGGTTTTGTTCTCCGTGGTCATCCTCATCACCGTCCCCTCCCTCATCTATGTCGTGTGGTAAGACACACACACACACACACACACACACACACACACACACACACACACACACACACACACACACACACACACACACACACACACACACACACACACACACACATCCCACATCCACAAGCATGCAGTTTTGTGGTCAATGTCTTTTGGAGTTTTTTAGAGGTTTTTTTTTGTTTCACTTTAGTTTTTCATATTTCCAGGGTGAGGCAGAGGCGGAGTGATCACGTGATCAAACAGGAACTCACCTCTATGGTCAAGATGAAGTCCATGCCAATCTAATGTAAGACACAGACACACACACACACACACACACAAACACACACAAACACTCACATCAAGTCATTTTGTACCATGGCCAAGGAGTTCTGCGCTTTGTTTCAATAAAGCCACTCAACCAAATTCTAAAATATGTTGTGAAGGAATGAGGCAAGAGCCAGGAGGGAATTCGTTCAGGGGGCAGATCCAGGAATTTTTTGTAATGACCAATCCATTTTTCCAAATTTCTGTTGATTTCTCAGACAATACTTCATGGATCTAGATGAATAAGGCATTTTTTTAGAGGACTGGTGCCGAATCAAATTTGAAATGTGGTTTCACAAGAGGCCTGTTTGGCCTGGGCGGAGGTATGTGCTCTACTGAGTGTCATTCCAGCTCCACATTGGTTTCAGTGCGCATATGTCGTGAATATGTTATCGCTGAAAGCTGCGTGTGGTTTGTGCAGATAGTTTTAGATCCTCTCGAGGGGTGTGGTGAGGATAATTAAAAAATCCCAATTAAGTGTAGCTTCTTTCAGATTCATACGAACGACCACAAACTGCTCTAAACTGGGAGCAAAGCCAGTGAGGAAAAAGTTCAGCGTTCCCGCCTAAGTAAAATCTGAAATGGTTCAAAGTGCTGCTATAAACACAACTCTTCAGATGTCCAGCCAACTTGTGATTATAAGTCTAACATACACACACACACAAAGACACACACACACACACACACAGATTATAACCCTGTCAATATGCCTTCATAAGTCTCATCCTGCTCTGTTATTTAAATATTTGCTCTCAAGACAATGCTAAATATACATGTATTTTAAATTAGCCTTTTCCACTCTCCCTCCTTCCTGACCTCTTTCCTCTCCTCTCCTCTCCTCCTCCTCCAGGTTGATTTCAAGGATCTTCCCATCATCAGCCCGTTCTAGGGCTCCTCACAACACCAACCACGCTGCGTCCGAGTCCATCCGAGATCCAGGACGACCGGGACAAACACACACACACGGACCTGCAGAGTGTATACAAGCTGACTGAAGGGGTTTTTGCACAAATCACATGTGCAGGATTTTTCCTGGACACAATCAATGCTTACACCTGACTGCACTACCCAGAATGCATCAGCCGATTCCCCTTCCATTGTCCACGGGGGGGGGACACAGAAAACGTGTCTTCGCTCACTTCACTCCTCCACAGACTGTGACGCTGCACCGGGACAATCGAGTTCACTCCCAACCGACGCTGCTTCAGGTGGACTGGCTCCTCGACCCCTTCAGGGACAGAGGGGTGACCTGGTTTTTTTTAAACCGTTGTAACTTTTTAAGTAACAAATGATTACAGGAAGTGCAGCTGCCAAACAGGAGAACAGAAGATTTTATTTTTCTTTGTGGGACAACTTGCTTCTTTTATCCCCCTCGAACCCAGAACTCCTCACTTTCTTGTTTTGTATTTTATTTTTTCGAGATTCAGATTAATGTGTGTCCGTTACTACACCGACCGACTCAACGCTGTGAAGGAAGCTTAACAAGTCTCTGTGTGCGTCTGATGCCAAAAGCAGCAACTACGGGCATTATAGATTCAGCTGAAAGGGCAGGGACCTGTTCCCTGCTCCTGACCTGAGGGGGGATGGACAGGGAGCATAAAGTCCAGGGTGGGTGGCCCGGGTTATTTAGACTATATTTCATTTTATGACAAATGATTATACATGTTGCATGACCTACTTGTTTTAATTGTCTTGATGTCATTAGTACGCGTCACTTTGTTTTGTTTTTGTTATACCTCTTTTTCTATCAATCCATCCACTGTTCCTGAATGTGTGTGAAGAAGAGACGCACACGAACAGAAGGAGATCAGAGACGAGATACCGGCCTGTCACAGAGCACCAGCATCACAACATTACTTCATTAGTTAGTCAGAGAATATTAGAATATAGATATTCAGCTCATACTGAAATACTAGACTCCAAAGAAACAATTACTTCTTTCTTTGGAAATGGTTTAATGTCGTTTTTTTTCTCAAAGACGTTAAACAGCCTCGGCCAATTCATGGATAGAATTTAGACTTTGGATCAAATCTGGTTATTTTTCGCTATCATCATATAAATAGTCAACACTTAAACTAAATAGTCAAAAGCCAAAGCAAATAATAATTCTGTATCGTCCAAGAGGAGGTCTTCAAATTGTTTGTTTTGCTAAATTCACAGATATTAAGTTTAAAAGATTTGAAATTTGAGGAAAAACCTGTTTCAGTTTGTTGTCCTCGTTACAACATTAAACAAATTAAGTTAATCAGCCATTTTATTACTCAAATAAAAAGCATGGCTACAATATAATTAACTGCCTAGAGACCATTTTAAGAAGAGTCCATAAAGGTTTGATAAGATGAAACAAATTAATAAATAGATGTTCTTGGTGGAATGCACCTGATGTTGTGAGCTCTCACACTCACAGCTGACATGCTGCTGCAGAGTGGAGACAGACCAGGACATGGCTTGTGGACCGTTACTATGGCAACTAGTAGCAGTTTGTGTCCACAGCAGTCGGCTCACGTCCAGTGTGTGAGGATGAATGTTGATTGTGGGGGGTAAAAAAGTTGGGCATTGACACAGATTCAATAAGAATGAACAGATTCAGTTAAAGTTTATATCTGGGTTAAGGTTGGATTTAGAATGAGACAGTAAACAACAAGACTCACAAAATACTGAACTGTCCAGGTTCCACTTTGAAAGGCGAGTTAACGCAGCTGAGGCCGTGCACGGTTGTGTGTGTGTGTGTGTGGGCGTGTGCACGAGACGAGCACTGAGACGAGGACTTGACAACAGCGACTCTCGCTCACTGGACTCGTGTCTCACAAACAACCAGCTCAGTGGAAATGAACGATTCCTTGGTGGTTGTATTTAAAGATGGACGACAGAGCAGTTGATCTTGATCACCCCCTAGTGGCTGGCTGCAGTGTCGGTCAGAAACCCTGCCTACATAAATACACGTTAAATCAATTTTTCTAAAATGTGTTTTCAGTCAGTTTAGGTGATTCCCATCACACCAATGACAAAGTGCAAGATGGCAGCCCCTGTATACAGAATATTTTGTTATCCATCTTTATATAGAGTCCATGGTTTCACCGTATGAAAGACTTACAGTTCAGTGTTCGTGGTTTCGTTAAAACATTTCTTTCCTCCTCTTTTTTCTGTCGGCCCGGCTGTTCTATGTTCTGTTGATCCAAAGCTGTGTAGTTTTTCAGATGGACTGATTGTGTAGTAGTTTGTATCAGAAACACAAGGTGCATATAAGTCGAACTCTTTCCAGTTTGATGACTGTATGTTCTCTCAAGCTAGCTCGACATATTATGCATGAATCCAGTTGAAGCTTTTTTTTTGTATATTATTGTATATCACACTTTAAAAAAAAAGTACATATGTATGTTATACGTGTTGTTTATATGTAGCGAAAAAAATGTTGTCTTTGGGATCGTTTCACACGCATGGTTTAACTCAGTCGGTGGATTACCACAAATCTCTCTTCACGCAGATGTGTGGAAATCGGTTTGGTATTTTTTGCATAATTCTGCTAACCATAACACAACAACAACAACTACAACATCGTCACAGGTAGAAACAAAACCTCTTTTGTGTAGTAACAAGAATTCAGACTATATCATCTTCTACGTTTCTGTAGAATCAGTAATTTCTGTAACATTTCAATGCAAATTCTTGAAAGTGACACAATGAAGATTCCCGGTGTAAAACATCTACTGACTGAAATGAATCCATGTCTGCAGAAACGTCCCCCTGTTGTGTGTTTGTGTCTTTTCTCCCCAGTTATATGAAGCTGTTGTTACTGTACATTTACTGTATGGACAATGTGTTTACTGAATTCATCTTCGTTCAACGTGTGTTCCTAAGTTCACTGTTCACCTTCGTTCACGTCTTTGTTTTCAGATGAGACACAAAATTATCTTAATTTTTTTCATGTCTCAACTCTCACACAAAAACCCGCTTATTTTATCTTACTTTGAAAAGGTAGATCAAGTTTAGATGGGTGTTTAAACAGCATTTGGAAAATAGTAATTGAATGAATGTAATAGTGTAGTTTTATTATAGTTTCAAATACGAGTAGAAATCTTGCAAAACTTTAAACTAAAATAATTTTATAGTATACTTTATTAATTGGTAAATTATGATAGATATTTTTTATCAAAAGTTTAGATTTTCTTGTACAAGAATATAATCTTTTTACAATTTAAACAGCAAAAAAAAAGGCGAGAATTCTCCCTAAAATATTTTTTATGATCAATTTAATATCAACCATCCTTCACATTGAGTTTAATGTGGGTTATGTTAAGTATCTGAGCGTTTTCCACCCTTTCAATCCAGTTTTTTTTTATTTTGTCTGTCCGTCACTTCTGTGGCGTTTTCTGTTTGTGTGAATGCACTTGTGGTTTTTCCTCCGTCTCCTCCATGATCCTCTGCAGTATGTGACAGCAGATGGAGCCTCTGCTGGTTTTAGTTTTTACGACTCAAATTACACTCAGGCGTCCATTCTCAGATGTACATAGTCTTCTTTTTTTTTCTTTTTTTTTGGCTTCATGTGTACGACAGATTTCACTATAAGCTGCTTGTTTGTTTTCTCCCTGTCTTTGTATGTTTCTGTGAAATAAAGACTATTTTATCACAACTTGTAACTTCTGAAACCTCTTTGCTTCCCTGCCTCTTCCTCTGTCTGTGGCATCGGTTGTAATCTCAACTGTCTGGTGTCCGGAACATTTAAAACAATGGTGCAAGTAGCCTCGGAACAAATGAGCCATTGATGGAGACGCTCCCTTGTGTCTCTGTCACATCGTCGGGAGCCTTCGAGCTTGCGGGTGGAGAGTTGACCACATTTCGCCTGGAGGACGTCGCTTCTCGAAGCAGCGTCTTCCTGGAGAGTTTCCATTATCTGACTGTGACGGTTTCTGATGAATCCCAAATGCTCAAGCTGCCTTTTGTTGTCTTTGTGAAAGAGGCCTTTAAGACGTACAACTGGTCGGAAACTGCTCCGGCGTTGAGGGCTCCACTTCCCATATTGCAAACACGTTGTCATGCAGGGTTCAGCTAATGGAGTCCAGGGTCCTCCTTCATTTTCTGTTCCTTTCAAATTAGGTACAAATATTCACTTGGACTCACTGGTTGGATTTCGGTGGTCAAAGGTCAATGAGGCCTCAGAAAACATGATTTTGGCCTCTTGAATGTGACACCAACACAGACTCAGTCACTTGGACTTGAAGATGACGTGATTTGCTTTCAGTGCTCGAAGGTCAAAGGTCACAGTGACTTAAAAATGAATCTGGAAAAAAAAATTCATGTAGATGGAAACTGCACTTGTTGCTTATGAATTCAACTAGAACTTCCTCACTGAAAAATGTCTTCTTCTTTTAAACATAACACACACACACATAACAGCCTGTCATCAGAATGACTCACACAGCTTATCACTGTTGCTTGAACTTCATGTTCTTTACAAACTGATAAGAACATGTGTTATTGTGTTGTGCAGGGTGTGTTGAGGCTGGAGAGAGCAACACATCTTAAGTAGTAAACCTAAACATACATTAGATAAAGTCCTTTAACATGTAACTTTGGATTTATACATTTGGTTTTTGTTTTATTCACCATTTCCTGCCAATAACTGTTTGTTTATGTTGGTGAAAATAATTATTACACTACAGCATCTTTTCAACTTATAGCAAACATTTACTAGTAGAAACCTGATTGACAGTCTCATTTTGATTCATTATAAAGTTTAAATCCACTTTGAAAATGTATGCAAACCCACAAAATATATTCATGATAGATTTTATTGAGCTAAAAAGAACACTGAGTGAAATCTTCAAGCTATTCACATTTTCTCCAGATGAAAAACAAAACTGGAAAAAACCCAACGACAAATAAATAACATAAAATGTGCAAAAATCCAACGTAATATTGCATCAATGAAGGTCACATGGTGAAAAATAAGCAGCAGAGAATGAGATTATGTTTGACAGTGAATGACACAAGTGAAGGTGAGACCACAGACCCAGGTCAGAGCTAAATAGGGTGAAAGTAGACTAAACAAATAGTTTCCATAGTCACCAACTTCTGCTTTGAACTGTGTTTGCATAATTCCACTGTAACACGATAATTAAAATAAGTCGGAAAACATAATTTAAATAAAGATTAAAGTGCGAAAAAATAAGAAAAGCAAAGCCTATAAACGACCCAAACAACAAAATATATAAATAAAGATTCTTAAGTTAACCTCATAAACCATTTCTATCTCATTTCACGACTCTGAGCACAGACTCCACAGAGAAAATATATTGAGTAATAAAAAGTTAAAAGTAATCGAGAATCACTACAGCTCACTGCCGCCACCTAGCGAACAGAAAGCATCACTACAACAGCTTCACGAGAAAAGAACCAAATCTGATGGATATTGAAAAACATTTTTGTCTCAGATTTGAGGAGTTTTTAACATAAAATTAAATCTGTTTCAGTTGGAAAAAAAATTGGCCATTTTATAATTCAATCATGTACATTCAAATAGTACAAGCCTCTAAAATCCATTAAATACACTGGATTACATATTTTTGTGTACTAACGAAAAAGCAGAATTAACACTACTGTTTAAAAATGTGTGTAATGATTTCAGCTGTGTGTTAGTGATTATAATATTCATGAATGACATCACTCATCACTGAAAAGCCAATTAAGAATTCCAACATGTGGACTCTGTAAATTATCATTTAAGTACAGTAGCATAAGAAGAAAATAGCAACAGTTCACATACAGCAAGTTAACATGTAATATGTAGATATAACTTTCAATGAACACACTATTTTAAAAGTTACTCCCTTGAATGATTAAAAATAATTACACAAAGGTCTGCAGATTTGAACTTTGAATAATATTAAGAGCTCAAGAATTAATTTGTCATAATTTCACTTTTGTTGCAGCAACTGAGCCGAATCCGTAGATTCATATGATGATTGAGATTCCTGTTTAAAAGTGGACAAAGAATTGTTTTTACAACGTAAGATAAGAAAAGAAATGTACAGCATCTTCAACAGAGCCTTTTTAAAAGAGGAATAATTCCCCCTCCTCTCCCTTGGAATGAGAACATTTTTCCAGCTAAATCAAACAAAGCTAATTCAAGGTAAAGATGCTGTAAAGTAATAAACAAACAAGGAGTAACCACCAGGTCAAGAAACTCCACAATCCTCGTCCATCTCAAACATTTGGCACTGAAAACCGCTGCTGCAACTCAGAGCTGCAGAAACTGGCTCCTGTTAAAGCTCGATCGGAGATTAAGTGAAAGTCACAGATGATTGTTGTTGTTTTGTGGTGGTTTTTAAATGTTCTTTTAAAGTATATTGACTTTCACTGCTATGGCAGACAGAGAAGTTCAAAGCACAGTGGAGTAAATGTGGTGAGAGTGACACTGCTGACCACGTGTCGGTGTCCAGCAGCCTGTGGTTGACCTGTGGTTGACCTTTGGTTGACTTTTCCTCGAGTAAGGACGAGGGCAGCTCGTGGTAGTGAAGGTGTTTAAGAGTTCAGGGGCACAAGACGTGATGTGAACACTTGTAGGTTTGAATCCCTCGTGTTGGTGACGATGAGCAGCCATCGACAAAGTCTCTGCTGAACGATGTGTCAAAGCTTTAAAGGTCAGAGACAGTTACTGAAGAACAGCAGAGAAAAACTGAAAAACGTGATTGACACCTGATTTTGAAAAGCTAATTTGTTCCAATCTTTTTCTTCTTCATCTCACAGCAACTGTTTCTTCATCCAGCAAATGAATCAGAAAAAGATCGATTTGTCTTTCCAGCAAAAAATCTTTCAAATACAATTTCCACGAAACTTAAGTCACGAACATCTTCCAGTTATTTCAAGTAGGTAAAAGTTGTTTCTCACATTTCTATCCACACGGGATCAGCCCCAGACGACACTGGTGAGTCACTGGCCTCTAAACGTCAATGGCCACCCCGTGTTTGGTGGAGATCACATCCCTGGTCCCAGTCAGATACATGAGCACCGAACACAGGTGAGGGAGCGTGGCCGTGGTGCTGATGTACAGCCAGTAGGGGATCGGTGCCGTGTGGCCGAAGGGACACAACCACAGCCCGTGGCGCACGGCATCCCGGACGTGGTGCGTCGCCATGGAGATGAAAATCATCCAGGGCAGGGAGCACCAAGCGTCTTTGAGGCGTCCGATCCACATGAGGAAGCGGAGGGAGAGACAGATCACAGGGATGAGAGAGGAGCAGTGGAGGGGAGGACGCTGAGGGAGAGAAACTGCAGCCTGGAAGGAAACAGGGAGAAGGAATCAGACGTAAATACTTTGAAACTTGTTCTTCGGTCCGAGGAAATCAATCCTTAATTTACAAATATGACAAATACTTCAAACCAGTTAAGAAAATGTCAAATAACGAGTAAGACTCTTATTCGGTAAAAGACTTCACATGTAAAAAACTCATTGAATATACAGGGGAACCTTGATATAAGGTGGTTGTCTTACCTTGAGTGACAGGGATCCAGCCATGTAGAAGTGGTCCAGGTCTATGATTGACGCCAGCAGACCAGCCAGAAGCACCTCGTACAGATCGCTCTTTTTCCTCAGTCCGATAACAACCGCCCACGACCACAGGCCCACCAATCCGTGGGTGGCGTTGTCCAGGGCGGCGCGCAGCCACAGGTGGTTCTGGATGACGGACATCTGGAGGGTGTGGTCGGCCACCACGCAGAACATCCCGAGTCCCGCAGACGCCAGCAGGGAGGCGGAGCTGAATGTCTGTAGGAGGGCCTGAGCTTTCTCTGTCTCCACAGCCAGGCTGAGGGGGACAGGGGCCCCTTCGCCCCTCAGGCCCAGGCCCAACAGCGGGGACGAGGAGGGGGAGGAGTCCAGCTTGGAGTAGAATCCTTGCATGTTGACAGACGGCTGTGGGGGCCAATCGCCACTGAAGGTCAAAAAGATTCAGGCAGACTGGAGGAGAAGGGAAGGAGAGGGATTAATGAGGGCGTCTTTCCTCTGCCTCCATTTCTGCTATGAGGCCAAGATGGCGATAGTTGAGGAGAATCACTCACCCTCTTTTATTCTCACCTTGCCAGTTTTAAGCGAAATTCAGATTGTAATGCACTCAAACTACCAAGTGGGTTTAGAAGTACATAAAATGAGACACAGCTTCCAAGGATATTAGACACCTGCAGCCACAGGAGGGCAGTAAATTACACCATGAAGGAAAGGAGGCATTTTTACATCTGTTCTGAGATGAGAGGGAATATAACACTTCCACGTTGGAGTCAATCTAATGAATTGGCTGAATAAAGATAAATGGAAGACAGGGATATAGATAGATAGATAGATAGATAGATAGATAGATAGATAGATAGATAGATAGATAGATAGATAGATAGATATGTGGATAGATAGATAGATAGATAGATAGATAGATAGATAGATAGATAGATAGATAGATAGATAGATAGATAGATAGATAGATAGATTTCTGGTATAGAGGTTTAAGATGCAGCTGGTTGACTCTTTGTTTAACCTGATTTAGAGGACACAGTGTTTTCATGGTGTGAATCCACAGATGAAGTTCAATCAGATTCTGTTTCTCACGCAACACTGTGAAATGTAGGACATAGTCACGTGACATCTGAATCCACAACAAGTCCTCCATCTCCTGAATGAAGAAACGTTCTAGATCCTCACTATGAAACAGGAAGTAGCCTCAGGTGAAAGTCTGCACCTGCTCACAGCTCCAGGTGAACGTTAGCATGCTAACTGGGGTCAGCACCGGTTTAATGTCATTCATTATTCTTCATCACTCATATTCTTCAAAAAACACCAGCATCAATGGGGCTAACAGCTAGCTCAAAGCTAACAAGCTAACCGGCTAGCAGTGACAGATGAGGCTAATGGCTAGCTCACAGCTAACCGGCTAGCAGTGACAGATGCTGCTGCTGCTGCTTTGTGTAGGCGAACAGCAGCTAATTAGCAGCTAGCTAAGCTAACACCGCTATATTCCACTGCACGCCATGCGTCACGTTACGTTACAACACGTTATTAAACTGTTTTCTGGTTAATTGTCGTGTTGTTGTGGTTTTTTATGAATAAACACAAAGACACTCACCACATCTCCCTGCATCCGCTGTCTCCCACACTTCTTCTCTGGTGTTTAGTGGCAGGGTTAACTGAGGAAGGCTTTGCTGCCATCCTCAGGTCAAGAGAGGAACAGCAGGGAGTAGCAACAACTTAGAAACAGTGAACATTTCAGTTTCATGTTTTATTTGTCATGTGCAAGTTAACACAGGGTCAGTAGTGCGGTAGATCAATTAAAATAGAAGCAAGGTAGAAAGGGCTACTATAATAAAAGTGTGCTGGATGGCTGTGGTCCTTGATGAAGCTGGTGGTAAATGTCCAGGATCGGTGGGAGACTGTTTCCATTTCTTTGTATTCGAGCCGGTTCGAGTGTGATGACAGGAAATTGGAAACATTACTATATTTAAAAATGAAAAATTTCATCCTAAGAATAATATCCACCTAAGGAACCTGTGTAAACCTTCAGTTGTCCTCGAACCTCAAAACTCTAGGGTCAAGGAAACAACAATATATTCAATAGATCTGTTTCACCTGAATCGTACACACTGAACCTTTAATGAACCCTTTCTTATTTGTTGCTGTATTTGTAAATGCACTGGAGTAGCCTAATAGATTGCGAAATAGATTTGGCCTAGTTTAATCAATCTGATATACTGTATTTCAGATGAGAGTAGATATCTAATCCTGATGAGTTAAAACCATGTAGTAGCTTCGCCCCTACTACTGAAAAACCCTGTTGAAAATAAGGTAGATGTAAATAAGGCTGTTGGGCCTTTGAGAGCTGACAAAGATAAGAGAGCTTCCCTGAGAAGGAGATGAATCATCAACAAGAGCAAAAGGCAGAGTAGTAATCTGAATAATGACTTGTGGCCTTGATTGATTTGTGAGATAAGTTTGAATTATTCAGCACCATGGACAGACACAGTGACAATAACTGCGTTCGAACGTTTCAGCACCACAGACAGTGCGCATTCTCTACTGCCCTCCAGTGGCCACAGCCAGGAACTTCATCTTCTATTACATTTGTGCAACAGGTTTACAGCTGTGACTGAAAATTTAAAATAAGATAAAGTTGTAAGAGTTAATAATATCCTGACTCTGAAGGTTCATCCCATGTTTTTCTGGCATTGGTAAAAAATCTGTAAAATTCAAAGGGAGAATAGTAGCCATGGAACACAAATGTAAAAATAAAAAAATGAGGAAATTAATTTGATTTGAACACATCAATTCCAAAAGTAAAAGCTCAAGTGACTAATGAGCTGCTGGAGCTGAAATTGAAATGGTAGGGAAAAAATGAACTGGTGACACAATGGCCAGAGCAGGGAATAAAAAACCCGATATAGATGGGTCTGTCACTGGGAGAGGCTCAACATGAAGCCATGAAGCAGATCGCTGAGGCCTTATGTCTCTGAACGGATGAGGAGGATGAAGGAAGCAAGTGAAAACAGGACATAAACGATGGAGAGCGAGAGAGAGAGAGAGAGCAAGAGTGAGAGAGAGAGAGACGGTACGCTGAGGAGAGAGCGAAAAGCCGGGAAGCAGAGATTGTGTCATTCATCCACTTATCAGTGAAAGGTCAAACCAGTCATTAGAGCAGAGCAGCGCTGTTAGAACTGACAGGCTCTGGGTGAGACACACACACAGACACACACACACACACACAGGAGGTTAATGCGGATCACATTGTGGCTGCACACAAAGAGAGCGTGTCTGAACATTTCCGCTGCCGTTTAATTAAAGCTCAGTTGAGGTGAAAAATTGTAAATTGTCACCTATTAACTCGTTTTCATTAAACCCAGAAAATGGGATTTTCTCCAACACAAAAACAAGGAGAACAATAACTGAGGCGTCCTCCTCTTCACCCCCTTTCTTCACGTCATGCTCCGTCATTATAAATATTAATTGGGTTCTCATAGGCGCCACAATCTAAAAAGAAAAGGAAAAAGAAAGGAGGAAAGATTCATTTAATGAAACACCCACACGAGGAGCTACACGCAGGAGTCGGGCTGACAGCTGTTAGATGGTGTATTGACTCGTCCTGGGTCTCGGGATCGCCCGAGCTCGTCAGAATAATGAATGAACGAGAGCTGGAGAGAGAGAGAGAGAGAGAGCGAGAGAGAGAGAGAGAGAGAGAGAGAGAGGAGGAGAGCTAGGTAAAGGACAAAAAGGAAATCTGGCCCATTTCATTCTCCTTCCATTTTTCCATTGAATATATCTGTTTTTATTGTAATTCTGAAGTGTTATGGTTGATGTGGTTTCAGTTACAGTTTTACTTCAATTTGTTGTTTAGGCAGTTTTAACATCATAGTCACTAAATTAACTTCTCGCAGCAAATGTTTGTAAAAGAGTCAGACAGAATAAAAGCGTTCAGTTTTATGTAGAGTCACTTTCTGTCACAGGCACAAAAGTTGGCTCCTTTTTTATTTTAAATGTGGTTTTCATATTGAGGCAAGATGGAGGAGGCCCCGATATTAGCAGTGTCCAACCATCCGGTACTTCATGACAGGAAAATGATAAACTGGCCCACGAGCAGAGGCTGCCTGGCTGCTGGTGTTGAATGTAAGTAAATGGAAGAAATGAAGGACTACAGAACACACAGCTGATTTTTCTTTGCCTCAAATCCTGCACTGCCCTCATCCAGCGAGCAATGATTCAGAATCGACCTCGTCAGGTGATTATCATTCGTCTGCATATGTGTAACCTTTCTTAGGGGGCGTGTTGGAACAGCCAGGGTTTATACTTTCATGATTCCCTGGCTGTTCCACCAAAGTGTCGATGTGTTTCTGGAGCTTCAGTGGTTTCTGTTGGGGGAGACGAGCTCCACAGTCTTTTCAACTTTGAAGAACTTCAATTACAAAAAACCTTCATAAGACACTGGAGGAAATAAAGTGAGAGAGCATCATAAGTTTGACTCTGAAGTCTTCACTCTGATTGTTGCTTCCACCGATGAAGAGGATGCAACTGGTTTAATAACAAACAGCCGTTATGTGTGAGCTTATCATGATGCATCTGAAACAACTAAATATCTAACATATCGAGCATAATGTTATAAAAAAGTTTATGAAATAATAAAGGCCAAAAATCCTCAGCGGTGACAAAACCAACTGAAAGATACATTTTAAATGTCAAGAAAGAAACCGATGACCTATGAATCACCAGTTTAATAAATCTGAAACTGTAAATATACTTTGGCCCGGCAGCCAAATTGAGAGAAAATGTTGTTGTCACGAGTATTGATCTGTAAAACTTGAAATGAGGCGGTGTTTGTTTATGGCTGTGGGAGCTAAGATGCATCAACTCTGTTATTACACTGAAATATGATCTCGGCTGTGTTTAAAGGTTGATATATTTTCTCCCCCCCCTCACCTCCATCTTGTAAATATCAAGTTGTGAAACTTTGTGTTTGAAAAAAGGCGAAATGAGCACGAGGCCTCGGTGTCGTCATTCATTGTGAAATGGTCACATTTAATGGTTGAAACCTGTCATTGTATATACATCTATAAAAAAGACCCCAGGTACAGGTTACGACATTCTACTGCTAATACATACATTATTATTATTATTAAATAATAAACTTTTTGTTCAATGTTAAAGTTACATATCATAGTTTACAAAATAGGATCAAGGAGAATTAAGCCATTATGAATGTCTGAGAAAAAAAGGAAAAAAAAACTAAAGTCCTATATGTGTGTTTTTATTATTTGTCCATAAAATCAAAAAAATACAATAAAACACATCAATATTCCTTTGAATAACATAATATTAACTGGTGATATTGGCTACTGAAATGTAAACTGCAAAGAGACTCTTATAAAGGCGTCAGAATCGGGAAAGCAAACAGTATTTTTGAGATATTGTATTTTACAGCACAGAGCGGAATGGACAAAAACAAACGCAGCTCGTTCTTAATGCTTCACTTTGTCGTCACGAAGTTGAAATCAAAAACAAAAAATGTGTCAGGGAAAGAAATAAAAGAATTGTTCCGTCTCAAATCCACTTAATTCGTTTTGTTTTACAATCCAGGTTCTCGTCGCCAGGCGCTGAAAGCAGAATGTAAAGCTAATCGTCTAAACAAGCCAGACTACAGATACCGACATTTTCAAAGTGTTAGTCCTTGTATCGGAAAACCAACGACCCGCCGCTGCTCCTGACTGGGCCGTCGGGGGGGCGAACAGATTCAGAGTCTGATTGAGTATAGGCTAGTTTTGTGGCGTCTTTGTTAAATGGTTGGTTTATACAAACAGGAGCTGCAGGGTTCCTCCGATTCATCCCAAAGTTTGATTCCTGTACCGTTTAATGCAGGACACACACACACTCACACACACACACATACACACACTCACACAGGCTCGCATACAATTTTGTGGGGGTGTTGAACCCATGACGAAGGCAGGCACAGGCTTCAGGAAGCTCGATGAATCGTTCGGGAGCCGTCTAGTTGGGGGTGAAGTTGAGTCTTTGGCATGATGGTTTAGCTGTATGGGGACTGCTGTGGGAACTATACACACAAACACACAGCCTTGATATATATGTGTGTGTGTTTGTCTGTGCAGCGCTACGATTTTAGCGGAGGGTTAAAATTAAGACTAAATCAATCGATCGATCAATAAAAAGAACAAAAATAAAAGAACAGAAAAAGGTTTTGTTCTCTTCCTGGAGTTGATTTTCTTGCTCTGAAGAGGAGATTCCCTCAGTCAGTCTGCTGTGGCCCATCACAGCCACCAGGGGGCAATATAAGACTATTGGTGCTGATGTGGTGCTTGTTGCTGCTCCTGTTGCTGCTGTTGATGATGATGATGATGATGATGATGTCACTTTCAGAAGCTCCTCTGAAGATCTTCCTTGTCACCATTTAATCCCAAAAATGCGGAGTCGCATTATCATTGTCTGATTTCACGTCTGTGTAACCTTGGTGAGTGAGTGTGTGATGGACAGAAACGATCAATGCACTGAATCCTCGAGACATGTGCAAAATAGAAAAAAGACCAGCCGCCTCCTCTTCATCCGCCTCCTCTTCATCCTCCTCCTCTTCCTCCTCCTCCTCCGACTTCCCTTCTCCCTTCTGGAATAAGATGTTTGAATCTGGAGAAAGAGACAGAGGCACAAATTAGGAATGTTAGTGGTGGATTTGGTGACCTCTGGTGGCGTGTTTACAGATTGCTATAAACCCCTCCCTTTAGAAGTGTTTATAAAATATACAGTAATCTTACTTTAAAATACCAAACATTTTACTCTAGCAAAGTATTTGTTCCCTTTTCCACCTTGGCTGCCTGTGTGTTCATCTCCCTGTTTCTCTCTTTCTGCCTCGGGTGTGTGTTCACATTTATAATAAACGCTGCCGACCCACATTACGAAAACAAATCATAAATCTGTCGTTCTCCTTCCACCATGTGTGAAGTGCACCTGACAGATTTATCCACCGGACTCGCTTCACCCTCCAGTGGTTCAACCCATCAGCTGCCATTCTCTCTTCCAGGTGCGGCCACGTTTATATGTCCCATGGTTAAAGGTGTCGGTACGGTCGAGCAAAAGCCATTTCCTGTTTGTCTTCATCGTCAACATAACCACTGAGCACGAGATTCACCATCTCAGCACTGGTTGTATCTACGTCCTCCACGGGTCTAGTGATATCACCACATGATTTACAGGGTGAAACCTTTCAAATGAATGAAATGGGACAGCTTTGAATTTCACTTCAATCCCTGTAGGGGTTCCGCAGTACCCCCCCCATTGACACCCGACCCCCCCCTCTCACCTCGGTCATAAAACGAACCCAACTGTTATTGCTCCTGACATCAGTAGACCTGCATCGACCTGCAGATGTGTGACTGAAGTTCCAAGATCAATTCAAAGATGAGGGGTTGTCGACTCATTACAAGAGTGTGTTTGTGTGATAGTGTGTGTGTGTGTGTGTGATAGTTTGTGTGTGTCTCTCACCACATGAGCAGCAGCAGCATTCCTAACAGCAAAGGGGAGAAGAACGTGAGGAGCCTGGCTGCTCGGCCCACTGGAGGTTCAGCCTTTTGTGGTGCGTTGGAAGATGGGATGGGAGATGTCTTGGTCTCTGGAAAAAAAGAAAATCAATAACAATGAGAAAACACAAGAATATTTGCTGGGCATATTTTTTAAATCAACTCCAAAACTCGACTAAACCCTCGTTTTCTAATTCGTCCTACGTTAAATCATCCCCCAAACATCACTTTGATGAATGGACACTGAAACATGCTCAGCCTGCCGGGGAAGAAGCAAACAGAAAAATAAAATACAGTACAGAACCAAATCAATTCTAATCTGCAAGCTCAATCAATACAGGACTTGTCAAGGCAGTTATGAAGTGAACTGGACAGAGGATACAAAATCTCACTCACAGTGAAGCTGAGGGGAAAGTGAAGGAGGGGGGGAGAGAGAGCGAGAGAGCGAGAGAGCGAGAGAGAGAGAGAGAGAGAGAGAGAGAGAGAGAGAGAGAGAGAGAGAGAGAGAGAGAAACAGATAATATATGGAGACGGAGAGAACCGATAGCGAAGCGCAGGATGAGGTAAAAAGCCTGAGGTGAAGAGCAGGAGGTGGATTGATGGAGAACAAAATGGGGAACGTGGAAGTTAATAAATCGTTAAGGAAACAGATTAATACACACAATGAAAAGGTTTCCTTCTACACTCCCCTGATACTGTAGATCTGGATTTTACAGCCCATAAGGAGACTGGTTTCACATTCAGGTTCACAGAAATGAGGATTTTGATGCTATCGTCCATCTGTCCGTCCCAATCTCGTGAACGTTATTTTACCCTCTGTACCATCAGTGATGCCAAAACCCCATGATGTACAATGACGTAATTAATAAATAATAATCAATGCAGTTTATTTATGTTTTTTTTTCATTTGGCAAGATGTGAAGGTCAAATTCTTCGTCTTAACATCAGCTGTGTATTGATTTATTGATATTTCTTGTCTAGAATATGACTCACAGATGTTAATTTCGCCCAAAACATTTTGAGCCTCTGTTACTTGCACATCTCCTGCTTGGACTCAAAGTTGAGCTGTTAAATTTATTGACTATATTTACATATAAAAATAGAAAAGAGTTATGATTTCACTCTCCTGCAATTTCCAGTCGGTGCAATTAAAAAGCTTGTGGCAAAAACACCAACGTGCATAAGCAGGTTTTTACACGGCATGACAAATACAAATATCACAGTTTAATGCTTTAACGTTTTTCCAAAACGCGACAACCGCTACAGCTGCAGGCGGCACTGGTTGCTGCTTGGTCTGGAACCCAGAGCATTTCTTTCTCTAACTGGAGAGAGAATATGATTTCCCTCTTCTTCCAATTAATGACTGTTGATGTGGCGTCGGGAGTCGGGAGATATTAGGAGGAAGCAGCCAGCTGTGAAATAGAGAGGAAGAGGAAGAGAGAGGAAGAGGAGAGGGGAGAGAGAGAGAGAGAGAGAGAGAGAGAGAGAGAGAGAGAGAGAGAGAGAGAGAGAGAGAGAGAGAGAGAGAGAGAGAGAGCGAGAGAGAGAGAGAGAGAGAGAGAGAGAGAGAGAGAGACGTGTGGGCATTCAGTGCAAAGCTTCCAGCCCGCAGCCAAACATTGTGCTTCTGAGTGGTGAGGAAAATAAAACTTATTCAGAAATGACGTGACGGCGGCGAGGAGAGACGGTTATGGGAAGTGTGTTAATGTCAAAGCGCCTGGATTGTACCTGGATCCCCAAAAACAACAGCACCTAAAAGTTACGTTTTATAGCTTCCTACGCTTATCGATCAAATCAGAGTTCTTTATACTATTTATATTTCTGCTGGCACCATTCAGGGTTCTGAATCTTGCCCAAGGGACACAGCCGGGGATCAAACCACCGACCTTATGCTAAGTGAACGACCCGCTCTGTCTCCCGAGCCTCATCTGCCCACCGGCCACTTTGCAGCTTGATATATATATAAATTGGATTTCCTGTTCCTATTCTTTAGAAGTGACATGCAGAGATAGGCTGTGGCTGCTTATTCAACACTTGCATTCAGATAATCTTGCTCCATGACATTTTATAAATATTTCTGGACGTGAAGGATGAAAGAAATTATGCATCTTGTACAAGTTTAGCGCTTAACACTGTCCAGGTTGTGTCTTTTTAGAGGAAAAAGGAACAAATTGGTTGCAACTTTAAAGCTGCAGACGATCTGCTCTTCACTTCCTGGAGTGTGGTTGCTAGGTGATGGTCCACTCGCTGAGCATCACTGGACAGAACCCAAACTGAAACTGTCTCCTCTCCTTCACGAAGCGTGCGTCACCTCATGGACACAAATTAACAGCAACAAGAGAGGTGGAGGAAACAGGGCAGAGGCAAGTGGACAGAAAAGAGAAGAGAGGAAATGGAGAAAGTGTAAATGTGTGTTCAGACGCCACACCACGCAATAATGAGTCTTTTAATTTCCTTTTCGCCTGAGTGGACAGGGAGTATTGGTCGGAGTGTAGATGTTAACAAGCTGAGTTGTCCCCGACTGAACCTTTTGTGTTTATTGGTCCAGTCATCGACAGGCGATCAGATATTTTCCTTGTTTCCCTGCAGATGTGATTCAGCCTCATGTACATTGACCGACCGGTGGGTGCAGATGAATAATTAGTTGCTTTTCAATCAAATCTGTGGCTTTTGCTCTCAGCTTTTGACATATAGAAAATGTGCATAAAAACAGGCAGATTAAATTTCTTACTCCTCCACTGCCTTTATTTTAAAGACCCGAGGAAAAAAACAAAAAAAAACGGAGATATTAAATACATCAGTGGGGAAAAAACAAGCTGCCCACTAAACAGATGCAATCACTCATTCAGGAAGTAGCATCTGTAAATAAACTGGAGGGAAGCCAGAAAAGCAGATGAAGTGTGACGTAGGAAGGAGGAGAGGGAGAAAGAGAGGGAGTAAGAAAGAGAGGGAGAGATAGAGAGACCTTCAGGCAAGAGAGGGTGAAAGAGAGAAGAGAAAACGGAGAGAGGGACGGGAAGCAGGGAAGCAGCAGCTGGATCGAGCAGAGGCATGAGGAGAATCCCAATAACCTCCTGTTCTGTCCCTGAGAACAAGAATAACACACAATTTGTGTGTGCGTGTGTGTCTGTGTGTGCGTGTCAGAGGGTGACACCATGCATGTGTGTGTGTGGTGCTGTTTAGACATGTCTGAGTTAGAGCAGCATGTTATGTGTGTATCGTGTAACACGTGTTTTTCTAAACATGCTCATTCAGTGACGACTGTGGTGACGCTCAGCGTGTGATGCCACACGCGTCCAACAGGAGTCACTGTTGTATCGCAAAAACATGGGAGTTTAGAAGTTCCAATGGACAGGGAAGACACACCAAACATTTTAAACAGAAGGCAGATTTCACACTGGGTCGTATTCCACTGTTTTGCCCTGAAAATGTAACATTCATGTTGTCCCATTTCAAAAGGCTCCTTCAAATGCAGCTGGAAAGTAGCATCCTGTCACTCCTGAGCAACAAAACATCCCACAGGTAGATCCCCTCTCAGGTCCAACCTTTCCCAGGATGCATTGCAAGAGAGCTAAAGAGCTAGATACTGTTCATGGGTGGCCGATGCAAGGCCAACAGCGGGAGAAGCTGGTGACACAAATAGGATTGGTTTGGCTTTTAACGTTGGACTCCACAGACCGAGTCCTCTGAAAGGATGTGGCTTGGGGATTGGGAGAGAGTTTATATCTTTGGCAGGTTGACATTACTTCCTGGATCATATGAAGTCTAAAAATATTCAATCACACAGTGCCCCATAAAAAAAATCGCTTTTTCTACTGGGCCTTTTTATATTTATCTAAAGTTTTCTAGTAACTGATGTAGATTTCGATATCGTAGAGGCCTGGGATGCATCTGGGGATGGTGCAAATTAATCTGCAATCTAGAAAAGTTCCAATCAGCCACATGCACGATGAAACCTGTCCACTTTCATTAAGTGTTCACACAGAGGCTGCAGAGACGTGCACGCCGCTGCGTTCAGACTCAGAATGTGAATATCATTGTTCGGGGATCATCAGCACGTTGAAGGATTTGGATTTTAAAACGAGTGAGCCATCTTTGATCTGTGCCGAATGCTGAAGGGATGATGCCAACTGGATAATACCCACAGACAGTTGTTGTCCTTGAGTGGGTAAGAGGGCGTCAGGGCACGCACAGAATGTAATGATCTACAATGATCTTCATGTTAAATAATCATTTATAATGCATTAAAATAGTAGTAAGAGACGTGATATGGCGGCGTCCTTTCTCCCGGAGGCGGAGAGCAGAGGCTCTCAGGCTGATGTGTGCTGATTCGTCTGGAGGCGGCCGGATCTTGTAACTTAAGCTGCGATAGAAGTTCAAGGCCATCAAACGCTTACAGTGTACTCAATTTAATGATAAAGGAAGTTATTAACTGAACTTAATTTCATACCTAACTGGCTCAGGAAATTTACTGTGTGACAGCCGCGAGCACAAAGAACAACATTAAACGGGGGATCCAGCATTATCTCATTCACGATGGTAATTCTACAGCTCATGGACTTCAACACTGATAAAAACCAAACTGCATTAAATAAATATTCATTCCTGACTCTATTCTATATTAATGTTCAATCCACTTGCTGTGTGACTCAGGGAAAATACAGTCATGATCTCCAGAGGATAAACCGTATGAACTCTCCTCTAAATGTTCCCCTAGTGCCGACATGAGAAACCAAAATTTGGGGTTTTGTTTAGGAGCAGCAGAGGAGATGTGTTTGTTTTGAAGTGAACTGGTTCCGGTACTTGACTCAACTACTGAGACTTTCTCCCTGGGGAAGGAACAGAGAGTTTAAGCTTTATAAAACTCACCGGTGGGAAAGTCTCCTTCAGTTGTGGAGGTGATGGGCAGAGGATCTTCAATCCAGGGCGTGGCGTGGACGGCGACGCTCCAGTCGCTCCATGTTCCGATCTCTGTGTCCTTGGCCGCCACCTGAGGATCACAACATATTCGGTTAATTCATTTAGACACAAGTTACACACATAAAATATTTCAGCAAATTAAACCAGTAGCTATTGTGGTAAATGGATGAAAGGGATTTTTCTGGAATCAAAACCACGAATCCTCTGATAACTGGACGACCCGCTCTACCCCCAGAGCCACAAATCTATAACTCTAACATTGGTGAATTCTTAGCCTCAGTCCAGGCTTGATATTGTGGTAAGATCATTTCAAATGAACAGGATTTAACTATATTTACTGTGTGTAAAACTGTTTTACAGTGAGATGGAGGCGTTACCTGGATGATGTATTCCTTCCCCGCGTAGGCATCAGTGATGGTGTGGGAGATGCTGTCCGATAACTCCACCTTAACAAGAGGAGAGCAGGTTAGCGATTAACTTAATAAATCTTATTCAGGATTAAAGGTCTCATATACAAAATCATACACAGTTCTCTGATGTGTCATTTGACCCCAGGGATATGGAATTTCTCCAACATCAAGAATGATGAAAATTCCCAAGTAAAAATAGGAAGTTATGAGTTCCTAAGTCATCTTCGGGTCTGGACGTCCTTCCATCCAGAGCGCTACCCATAAATTAAGTGCTCAGTATAGAAATCCAGGCCTTTAATGTTTTATGGTGGGTAGATTCCGCCGGGCCATAGAGTTACCATGTTTTATTCAACCTCATTTATTGACAACACACCTTTCATCATTATTCTGTGCATTGGTCAAGTCTGTTGCTTCATTCTCACTAGATTTTACATTTTCTCTGTGGAAGTGATTGAACCTCCACGTCCCTGCGGCCTCCACATGCAGGGCACATACCAACACACACACACACAGACACACACACCACACGCATGCAAAATACCAGCTGTGTAATTGATGATTACAGCAGATAGCTCTGGCATCAATGCCACATCATTTGGTAACATAATATGACGCACGGCAAAATTAAAAAAATCCCTTTTGTGCAGACTTTAATTTGCAAAGCACAGCGGAGAATGAACTGCATGTTTGAGTCACTGGGGAGTGCATGAGAAAATGATTTGCTGCTGCCCTGTAATTTATGGTTAGTGGTGTGTGTGCATGTGTGTGTGTGTGTGTGTGTGTGCGTTTGTTTGCCTTTTGGCCAGTGTCTGACGGACCAAAAGAAAAATAGGGAGAAGGAGGAGGGCGCTGCTTTTTCTGCTCCTGAAGTCAAATTGAATGATTTAGTGACGTGTCTGTTGCTTACTGCAGTCTGCCAGTGCAGCAACACACAAACACACACTTACTCTACACACACACACTAAGACACACAATCTGACCGACTCAAGAGCTGCAGGTTATTTGAAATCCCTCATTTTAACAAGTACATATTTCACAGTATTATGTAAAATAGACAACATACAACTGCAAAAACTAAAATTATCATCATTAAACCAATTCCAAGGAATTATCCAGAGGATTTAAGGTTTAAAAGAAAGAACCTGAATTGCATTATACTGTCTTATTGGATATTTTAATGTACTACACACAAAATTGACCTTAGACCAGGTAGATGTAGTTTTAACTCTCATAAGGATGCAGATATTTTGCAAATTTAACATTTTCCCTCCATGTTGGGCTTCTCGTCAACATGCTAACAGCGTTTTAAGTCAATCGAACTCAGATTTCTACATATTCCCGATATCTCTAGTCTGCAATTTTGGTCGGAAAGCCCCTCACACCACTGCATCCTTTTAACAACTCTCTGTAACCGAAACCCTCCGACTGGGGTTTTCTCTCCTCAGTTCTTCAGGATGTGCAAATATGCAGTTGATCTGACAAATAACCCCCTTGTACATCCCCAGCATCTGTGCCCCGTCTCTCTTCCTGTAATCTCCCTCTCATCGCTCAGCCTCTCCGGAAAGTTGACCGCTCGGTTTTCAACATCGCCTTGATCTTCACAGCCTCCATTTATCTGCTCTAATTCTCTGTCTCTCTCTCTCTCTCTCTCTTGCTCTGCGGCCCCACCCTTGCCCTCACCCTCTGTTTTGGAAGGAAAAGTTCAGGCCCTATCTTTCCAACCGAGCGCTACATTTACAGGCTTAATTTCATTAGGGGAATGCAATAACAACGTCATCCGAGTGTGCATGTGTTACATGTTCCCGCTGAGTGCTGTGTGTCTGCGCGGGTGTACTCGGGGTACATTGTATACAGTGTGAGTGCATGTGTGCGCTAACAGACATGTGTGCGGTGTCTTCCGCTGTTTACATGTGCACCAACCAGCGTATCCAACCATAGCTTCTATCTGCATTCCTTCCTGACTCTAATGTGCACATGTGTGTGTTGTTTTGCACGGAAAACGTTTATGTTTTGTGAAAGTTCAGCTGGAGTCTGCGTGCATGTAAATCTGTGCAAGCGTCTTCATAGTGTTATGAGAAAATATCCCTTCTCTCCGTTTGTTTCTCTTTGTACTCGCATGTTTAGACTCCTGTCAGTGTTCCCCTGTTGCTTTGCTATTGGTGTTTACGAGGCCAAAGTGGAAGTAGTGTTTGTACAGGCAAGAGTGCACATGTGCACGGACTGTGTACTGTACATGTGTGTGTGTGGAGGAGAAAGTAGCGTAAACAGCTTAGAGATAAACATTTCCAAAGAGATGGATTGTGTTGCTGCGTTGCCAAGTGGCTAAACAGGGAGCAACGAGAGCAGCACTTAATATCACGTAGTATAGGGAGCAGGGGGGAGGCAGCGATGACGAAAGATGAGGGGATGTGGTGGGGGGGGTAGATGGAAGGAAGATATGTTTTTTGGAAGAGGCTGTCGCTATCGCTGCCAAAGAAGAAAACCGCAGTTCACACTGCGAGACCGAGCATGTGAGCTGCCCAACCCTCAACGATAAGATATGTAGACGTGAACTGCCAGAGCCGACGTACGACCTCTGACCCCACCACGACCTGGAGGACTGACACTTGTGTTCGGTGTTGATTCTGTGTGACCCTCTAGTGGAGGAGTTGCTTAACAACCCGGCCAACGTGAAGGACGGTGAAGGTTATGTCATTTTACATTTATATTTCTCTTTTTGTTTGTAAAAGCAGCACAAATGAGCCCGAAGCTGTTTGGGAGCTGCAATTAAAAAAAAAGTCTTCATATTCACTAAAAGTGTATTTGCAATTGTGTGCGACCCACCCACACACAACCAAATATTTATGTTCCCATAATCATGTTCCCTGACTCAGGGTAAATATTCAGCAGACCACAGATATAATATGATAATGATAATGATAAAGCCAAATGGACTGGCCACAAAATGGACAATTTTGAGCGTAATGATCCCTAAATGTCGTCACTCAGGAGAAAATCTCATGCGTAAACACCTTATGTCTGTTTGGTGTAAACAGGGAATGTGAGCATGGATGCTTAAATATGAACCTGAGAACAAGTAGAGCAGAAATCCACCTGGATCTCCTGACCTCCTTCAAGGTGAGAAACCCAAATGCATTTCTGCCTGCTCCCTGAACCAGGGTTCAATCGCTTTGCAGTGGAATAAATCACACACATGCACACCACACACATACACACACACGGCTACAATGCAGTCACACTTCAAGAGCTTCTGCACAAATCCAGACAATGAGAGCTGCAGAGAGAGAAGATGTGAACATTCCTCAGGGATTGCATAAGGAACTGTGGAGAAAAGAAGTGACCCCTTCACTTTTCACACATCCTCTCCTCTCCTGCCGTCTTTAACAACTTTTCAAGAGGGATCTATAAAGTTTGAATCCATCCAATCTCCTGCAAATACACACGTGCACACAAGGTCTTATTATGGGCCCCGGTACGTCCAATAAAATCACATCAAACGTTTGAATCTGTGGAATGAGTCGTATATGGCCTGATATATTTTATGGACCAAACTGAAGCAGCCGGTCAGAGGTGGAAAGGACAATAAAAACAAGCCCAACAAGAAGAGGGAAACACCAGAACAAGGCAGAAAAAAAGAGTGAGAAATTAGGAGGAGGAGAGGAGAGAGGGATCAGGGAAATGCAGAAAAGTGAGCGTCTACAGAGAGAAGGAGAAGCAGAGAGAGAGGGAGGCTCAGAGAGAATTGGCGTCGGTGGTCAGATCTAATCCAGTGAGCATGTCTGTTGTCCTGGAAAGGAAACCCAATTATATGGCACTTCTACTGGCCCGATGGCACTGTGTGTGTGTGTCTGTGTGTGTGCGCACTGAGAAGGTTGGTCTCATTAGATTGACTGACAGCTCCCATTTTTCCACCATGCTCTCCTCCCCATTTGAGAACACACACACACACGGACAGACACACACACATGCACACAGAATACGGCAGGTCCAGGGGTAATTTCTCGGACAGTATTTCTCTCTTTGAAGCCCCGATCGCCGCAGCGGCAATTACTGTAAAAGGAAGTTAACTTCGGGAGGAACCCGGTTGCAAAATCCCGACCTAGAACTCGCATTCTTAAAAAAAAACGGCGGTAGCTCCAGAAGAACGGCGAAGGCGGCGGCGAGCATTAACTATGGTTTACGCTGTAACGCTGGCATGTCAATTTTTTTTTGGGACACAAATGCCTCATGAGAGTTAAAACTGAATTCAGAATTGATCCCCTGCTTCCTCCTGCATCAGCTCTGAAAACACTCCTGTCAATGTCAGCAGGGTTTTCTCTGCCAGCAGCTTTTGGATCCTGAACAAATGAGGCCGGCAGCGTTTTCCTCGCAGTTTTTTAGACGGATGTCGTCAAATGTCACGAGTGGCAAGAAGGATTGAATGTTAGCTGATGGAACCGAGGTCTATAACCGACCTTGTGAGGGGCCTGAGGTCAGGCACGTATAGATAATGTATGTATGTATATTCCTTATATATGTGATAAATGTATTTTCCAAGTGGATTCCTACATTGCAAAGTCGTGATATTGATTTTAGAAGTGAGGTACAGGGCCGTAAAACACGGTTTACCTTCCACCATGACTCAATCTGAGCCGTCACCATTTCAACCTGGATAATTTAAACTCTGGATTACAGATCAATTTTTCTTGGCTGCCTGTTTGAAATCACAACACATTTGCCTGAAATTTGATGAACAGATTATCCTTGAATAAACCGATCAGACTCAGACATGGGGGGCAAATTTAAATCTGGGGTTTTTGCCAAAATACTGAATTAGAGCAAAATGAAGTCCAATAAAAAGCAGGAGTCGTGCTGCTTCGGATTGAGCTCAAGCTGCTCAAGAAACCTCCAGAGCTGCATCCTCACTAGGAACATTTGTCAAAAAAGCCTCAAACTGAACACCCCCCTTCCAAAAAAAAATGTCCCCCATGAGCTCCTGTCCGATGCAATGATGAAAGCTTGAAGCTGACAGCACATGATGAGCTGTGAAACTGCTGTACGCTCGACCACCGCTCTCCAAAGACGTCCGCGTTGCCAAACGGCAGCTGGCATCACTCACTGGAAGTTGTAGCTTTTAGCGAAAACATTTTCAGTTTCTGTAGAAATGTTCATACATATCTAAAAAGACGGGGAATATGTCTGCACACAGAGATTATGTGATATTTTTCATGAATTTCAATTCAATCAACAGGATATTTTAAGTCTTGGAGATAATGTAGCTCTAAAGAAAGCGGCAAAATGGTCCACGTTGAAAACTAAACGCAACAATTAACGCAAAGTACGGCCAGAGGGCTCCACCACTTTACATATTCTTATTTGATGTTAATCAAAAATGAGCTTTAAGGCATCGGTTCTATCCTCATCCACTGTGGAGCCTTTGTTTTTATTCCTTTCTTTGCTGTGTTTATCTTCCTGAGCATGAGAGATCCCCCCTTGTGTGTCAGATATTAACAAGCTTTGTTGACTTCTTTGTTTCTTTCTATCAGAACTTTATTGGCCATGAGACACCAGCTCCCAGGACGAGGTCAACACAGTGTATATATATGTATGTGTGTGTGTGTGTGTGTGTGTGTGCTGACTTATCAAGAGAGGATCGCAGTGTGTGCGTTTGAAAGCCAGAGGATTGACACGGTGATCTAGAAATCAATAGAGGCAGAGGCGAGGGCAGCGGCCCCCCCCATTCGTCTTCATTCACCCCTTACACAGTAAGTTCTCCAAAGAGCCGTGAATAGAAAACACTGAAATATCCCAAGTGCAATCTGGGTAACACGCTGGAGATAAGAGAGCTCGTTCTCCAATGCTTGATCTACGTGACACTGCTTTCTATAATAGTGTTTAACGAAGAGGGCAACCGCCTCCATGTTGCACGTCTGCTTTACTTTATATACTTTCCTCTACTTCCCCCTCTCTCCTTCCATTATACATTATATAGTTTTCTATTACTGACAGAATGAGAACAGAAGACAGGTTTAAATTAAAGGAGATATTGTTGATTTGAAGCTCACACAGTATTTATCCCGTGTGGATTTTGGTAAAGAACACAATTTCAGTTTAATGTAATTCGACAGTGGAGGCGAATGATGATGACTTTCATACGTGGCAGCACTGAATCTGCTGCTGTGGTTGTGTGTGTCTGTGTGTGTAAGTGTGTGTTAAAAAGATGGGATTTGATAAATGGTCTGTCTCTGGCAGTGTCCTTTAGATGGGATGTTTTCCCCAAACAAGGTCTAAACATTTATCATGTGCACCTATGGATACAAATGGATGGCTTGAGGGACGGATGGTTAGATAGCCGGCTTAATGCATGGATGGAGGGATAGAGGGAAAGATGAGTGGGGTGATGGTGAAACCCTGGGATTGCTGAGGGGGAGGGAGGGGGGACAGCTGTGGGAAGGTGAAAATGAAACCAGGAGGACTGGAAACTGCAGAAAATGAGGGAGAGGGAATCTGACGCACTCATTACCATCAGTGTCAGACTGGATGGAATAACCTCGTATTCAGTGTCAATCTCTCTGTCATAATAATAATGTAACCATGCACCATCACATACAGAGAGTGTATCTACTGTCTGTGACGTACTTAGCATCACACAACACAGACACACACACACACATCTCCTGGCTCCCTATCGATTCATCTAAGTGCTCGCAGAGACGGGAGTGACTTTTGGCAAAGATACAAAGACCATTACTACGCGGACGAGCTGGTGGAGGAGACGACCCGCAGCAAGGTGGAATGACACCGACGAGGAGAGGTGGGGAAAGAGAGGAGGGAATGATGGAGGGAGACAAAGTGACAAAAGGAAGTGAGGTAGGGGGGGGAGATGGATGGGCGGCTGGCGGGGGGGGCGGATGCAGCGTGTCAGGCAGAAGGACGACGGAAGGAAAATAAATGTGGGATAAATAAATGAATGAAGCTGCTGTCGGTCGAGCGGATACAGATCAGACTAAAGAAGAGTTTTAAGTGCACCTCTCTGCCCCAGCTGCTTCGTTTAGCAGCTCTGTCTGTTGCTCTGAGCCTCTAATCTCATTTTCTACTGTTTGCAATGTTCTTTCCAATGTCTTATATATGGAGGGCCTGTAAATCTGTAACACTGCTGCAACTACAACTACATTTTTTACACTACACATGCCTGTAAACAAGGAAAACATTAGTCTTCGGGGCAGGCAAACAAAAACAGAAATATCCTTTTGGTTTGGGGTCGGGTTTGGTTTGTTTCCTCTCAGGCTCGGTTGGGTTCCGACAGAAAATTGTGCCCGAGACAAACTATTTGTTATTTCTTTTGCCGTGTCTGATTGTTAGCAAGAAGTTCTGCACACACAAAAAGTTCTGCAGCTCAGGAACTTCATCAGAAAAATGTGATCTTTGACTTGCATGTGTGAGTATTGTGTTCTTCTTGAGAACTGTGGGGATCAGTGTGTTACTTCCCTATGTGTTGACTGTCTGTCAGAATAACACTGATTATCCGGGACTGTGTGTTTGTTGATATTATTGGATGTAATCTCATGTATATGAATGTAAGAGAGCTTGGATTTCATTTGCATGTATATTAATCTTTATAATTACAAGATCTAGTCTACGAGTATTCATTTATTCATATGCACACCAGCATTCACGAGTGTAACTGCTCTGTGAACAGTATGCGTGGCTTCGTGCACGAGAGTGTCTGCATGGAAACACTGGTTCTCAGCAGACTGGAGTTCAGCCACGTCCCCAAAGGGCAATTACCGCACAGCAGATGCAGTTTCATACCGTGAAGATGATATTGAGCAATCTGAAAATTGTTCTTATCACAGTCGCCGGACCATTGCTTTAATTGCTATGAGAGTTCGAGTTCACGTCTCAGTGAGGGGAGCGTGGGGATGGAATGGAAACAATGCAACATGAGGCCATGGGAAACAGAACAATGTAGTGAACTCTTACAGGCATGCAGATGAGGCGTAGTTCCATCTGTCAACTCTGTTTGACGATTAGCTCTCAGTTACAGATTGAAGTACAGGAAAAGGTGCAGAAGGGAAGTGTCGTGCAGGAATAGGCCGATAAGTCTCCGTTTTATGGTTTTAGACTTTTTGATCGCTCACTTAAGTGCAAAGCTCGGAGGCGGTGGCACATATTGAAGTGTCATTTGATTTGTGTCATTCAAAGTCTGCAGCACACACACACACACACACACACACAAGTGGTAGTCGAGGTACGGCCGGGGCCTGTCACGGCAGCAAATGTGATGAAATTGCCACTTTTCCGGAGCGCTGATGCACGCAGGGGAATGAGACATTGGCGTCTCAACTGTTGATGTGTGTGTGTCAACAAGCAATAATGCAAGAATTCAACACTAACCATGTGCGCTGCCCTGTGGGGGAAATGTCCTGAAACAGAGCTTGTTGCACCTGAGTGACTGTTTCTGTTCCAGCCGGAGGACAATGCATCTTAAAGTAGTTTATCATAAACACGCAAAAATCACATGTATACTATTTTACAACAATATCAGGGTATCCAATATAGGTCGGGCTGGGTATTATGGCTAATAGATAAAATCTTGATTGTTTCTCAAGCTTTACAATTCTGTCGGAATTATTCTCCTGCAATAACACAACATTGTTTTGTCTTTGTGTGCAAGACAGTAAAAATAATAAGAGGTTTGCACCACTTGAAAAGCAGTAATTTGTGTTTGGGCATATTCAAGAAAGGACAAGAAAAGCAGCTGTTGACAACTGGTGCAGCAGACAGGTTAAATACTGTATATATATAATAATCAGTTTACGCATGAAAAATAATAATATATGATTAACTTTATCTACATAGCACTTTTCCTGTGAGTGGTACAAAGTGTTTTACAGGGATGTAAACCCCCCAGACGGATACAGTGAACAGAGAAGAAAACATGAAACAACAGTAATTCACCAGACGCTGCTGCTGCTGCTGCCTCTCGACAGCTGTGGACAGTTAGTGAGGTGTAGCTGCAGCTTCACGGCAGAGACCTGCACACTGCTCGGTGAACTCCCAGCGGCTTCACCTCTCATGACCACAGACGAGAGCCGGAGCTTGGATCAGTGTGCAGTCGATCACTGCAGACGTACACGATCATTTGAGTCTCTGGGAGATAGTTAAAAGTCTGGGAGCCACCTCGTGAGTTGTGTACTGATGCAGGGGGGAGTTTGAAGTGACACATTCACTTTGCAGGTTTTAGGACTTTAGTGAAAGAAAGTTAGGGGGAGTTTGATAAAAATCTACAGACCTATAAGTTCCTGCTAAAGGATAACAGTTTAATGGACTTTGTGTGTTTGCATTTGACATTCAATTCAAAACAAGCAAATCAAATTCAGGTTGGACTGAGAATCATCCACCCGTTAGAATCGTTGTTTCTCGGAGTCTTGTTTCATCGATGTGACGCAATCGTTCTTCGAAAGCAGCCTCCGAAGAAAAGTGGGCCCCCCGGAATTCAGACAAAGCTTATGTCTTAATTTCCACTGGTGTAGTGTAGCCTGCACCATCCACCACTTTAATTGAATTATTCTTGCACCATCATTTTTTAATTCCTTGTATGTGAACACAATAAAGTCGACTCTGATTCTGATTTCCAGTTTTCCTGCCTTGTGTGGTCTCTAACGTGTTGTTTTCTGCAGTTTTGTCAGTTTTCAAATCATCCAGCTTCTAATTATAAAGATCTTTAACTTTTTACTGTTACTTCTTCAGGTAAAATGCAGCAACATTTAAGGTTTCCCTCTTCAATCGGTTTATCACAGTCAAGCCAAAGTTCTCTTGTTCTGTTCTTCTGCCTCAGCCCACTTTTTTTCTGGCCTAACATATTCCAGAAGTTTTTCCATTCCTCCTCCTTTTCATCCCCCGAACCATTCATCTATCTTCCTTTAACTTGAAACACCTTGTAAGCGATAGCTTATAAAACTTCCCTTTCAAAGTAACCCCCATGCTCCTTCTTCTCTTCTGCGCCGCTTTCATCCATTTATCTATCGGAGGCCGACGTCTCTCCATCCATTTTATCACGCTCCCGTCCACACGCCAGTTTCTCTTTTTTCCCTCACGCATCATCCATTTATCTTCCCGTGTTCTGCAGTGTCGGACTCATGTGCTTTATTTGACACATTTAAATTCAATAAGCACAACAGTATTTGCCATCGTCCCTGGACATGTATGTATTTAATCACCTCCCACACTCAGAGCCTGTTATTCATTCTAACTACATGTGAAAGCCGTTCTCTCTCACCTCTGCTGTCAAAGTAAATTGCTCAGCAACACTTTAATTAGCATCCAACCTCTGAGGCTATAATTAATGATGTATATAAACGGGGGTATCTTATTTTGACAGCCTCGCTAGACGCCGCTTAATGATTTGTGTGAAGGGATGATAATTTAATATCTAAATGTTTTTATGATACTATTATCCAGTTTTCTCTTTTAAACTAAAGACTGGAGATGGGTGAGAGTCAAACATTTTATGTAAAACAACAATCAGTTTTATGAGCTGGTTGTGTCTCATTTCTATCACAAACTGACCTTCTTGAATTAATTTGGGCTAATTATGCAAATGCAAATTCCGAGAGCAGAGATCAGTTAATTATCTATTAACTACATCACACACTTTCTTGGAGCACCGCCCGACACTGTTTCCCTTCAGCACTTCATAAACTGGGCAGAGGTGCAAGAGTAAAAAATGTCCAGAGGTGACGGGTTCAGACGTCTCCCATCTGAAAACCACACTAAGTGCTGCAAAACATTAAAAACCCCACGACCACGGAGACATTCATCAACCGGCTCGGTGCGAAAAGTAAAAGGGGAATACTCGCAATTTTCAGCTGTCATCGACTGCATTTGTGTAATATCCTAATTATGTGTTCGTAACCCAATCCAAATATTGACTTAAGGTTTCCCGCCCTTCACGTTACGCATTAGTTCACATATTGATTGATTAGTGGTGAGCGCGAGGAAGAAAGTTTGAATGTGTGTCAGGTTTAATAAGCAGTTTGAATGCCTGGGATCTGAGGCGTGGTCACGCGTTACTTTAGTTCAACTGCTGCGTGCACGTGTTTGTGTGTGTGTGAGAGAGAGAGACATATGGAGGAAAGAAGAGAGAGAGAACTTATATCTTTATGTGTGTCACTGTACTAAGTGTGTATATAGCATGTGATTTCTTGCACATACGCAAACTGTGAATAACTAGTTAACTATCTTTAACCAGTCTGAACATTTAGTCTTTCAACCACCAGAAACCTATAACAAGTCCCCAGAGGATAAAAAGTAACATGTTCATTTTCTTAAGTTTGTTTTAACAATTAACCCAAAACTAATTCAGTGGTCGAGAACATAATAATGAGCAAATCTTTACACGTGAGAAGCAGAATCCACTTAATACTTGTCCACTTTATAAATCACTCGAATCGGTGATTCTAAAAGCTGTGATTCATTTGCTGTTGATCGATTCCAAAGTGTAAGTTCACAGTTTATCTCAGTGGAGGAGCTGAAAGCAGCTAATTTAGGAGGATAATTAAAATCAAGGATGCCTCAGGTGCCTTTACTTTAGTTCAGGTTCTGTGAAAAAAAATTTTACACTGCTACACTGATGTTTTACATATATTTCATATATAATGTACAGAGTACGAGAGCCACATGGAGATTTTTTTTAATTTTAGAGCAAAGTCGGAATATTGCAAGAATAAAGCTAAAATGTAATCAGTGAAATGTCACAATGCAGCAAGAATAAAGTCCCAATTAAAAAGAAAGGTGTAATATTACAAGAATTAATAAATAAATAAAAAAGAGCAGAAACATTTTAAGTGTCTCTAACACTCAAAGAAAGTGAGCTGCCGTGATAACTTCAGAAAATACAAAGGAAAGATTGATGGAACTGAAGAATATAGAAAAAAAAGAGGATAAATGATACAAACAGGTGTGGAAATAGAGAAAAAGAAAGAAAAAACCAAATGCATATTGCTCTATCAATCATATACGTGTGCAAGTGTGTTTCCATGTGCAGATCTGTAACCTGAGTTCTTGGAACAACACCTCTGCGAAGCATTGACGTGCATGATGATAGCGCCGCAGCGTTAGAACCCGAGCAGACAGAGCTTTCATCCCTGGAATTCTACAGTGGACAGATTTGCTTTTTGCCCTCAGGGAACCGAACCCACAAGAAACAGCTCGGATACAGTAACATAAGCAGGTGAGCGATTATGTCTGTCTGACCACGGATCAGACTGAAATTGCTGCGGGTCGCACCAGAGGCGTTTCTCTGGGTCACGACTCTTTTTGTCTCCGAGATCCTGTTAAATTTAATACTGTTACTAAAAAAATGGACAAAAAAAGCTTATTTATTGCAAAAGGAGCTCATTCTCAGAAAGACATTAATTACCAGCTTCTAAAAATCTGCATTGAATTGAAACTGTAATATGTAGGAGGGTGGATAGGTTTCTTTAAAGCAGAACTTTCCAGAAAGGAAACAATAACCAGAGGTTTTCAAATATTAAATAACGCTCTAACAGGTGTTTTCCAGTGTTGACTTGGTTCTCGTGTTCCTGGTTATGGAGATCTGAACCCTGATCATTTATAACCCCCTTTGCTTTTGGCTCGGAGAAATGATTCCGTTCTATTCAACCTTTTTCCAGACTGTATTCCTTTGCCACCTCGACTTACTGTCAATGGCAATACGTGAATATCACACACCCCACACACACACACACAGACAGAACTCACATGCTGCCACTGGTCCCGGATGAGCGGTCGGTACCGGAGGAAGTACTTCAGGGGGAAGTTGTCGATGTCGGGCCAGGTGGCCGGGCTGTGCCAGGAGACCTCCAGCCTCCGAGGGTTGAGACGGATCGGGGTCGCTGTCACTCGCTCTGGAGGATCTGGTTTGACTGTGTGTGGGGGGGAATAAGGACAATTATTTACCACCAATTCAGCATATCTAATGCAGCTCAGAATATCAGGAGATTTCCAAACTGCTAAGTTTAACGACTATATTAAAGCAACACATTTCAAAGTTGATAAGTTGATACGCTGATATTTCTCCACACAAATGTTTTTATTTTTGTCTGGTCTCGATTAGAAAGACGCTTTATTATTGTGCGGTTCTGGAAATCGAGATAAAACCCCATCCTTCGGTTGAAGCGGTGGCCAACAGAGATTGGAAGCATCCCCGAAGATCACAGCAGCTTGGCTCAAGGTTCAACACATTTGTCTCAACCCAACACAGCACAGCACACTAATAATTAATGGACGGGGAAGTGTGGAAAATCTGTCTTTCTTTTGTTTCACAGTAATATTAACTCCCTTTGAGGCTCAAGGCTTCAAAAAGTTGACAGGAAATCTGAGTTTTGAACAAACCTGGGGGCAGCGAGTTTAAAAGATGAGGGAGGAGAAGGAAAAAACATGACTTTTTGAAGCTCTGCAGAAACTTTTCCTTGTGTTTCTGTAAATGTTCCCTTTCCTGTGTTGTGGGTTTAATCTCTCGCTCTCATTAAACTCACGGTTCAATAAACTCGGCAGTACTTAACCTCATTGCAATATTCTTCAGACTACAATGTGGTAGATATCCATGTGCCTGTTCCTAACCAGTATTTCCTTTTTCCTGCAGGATACCTACACCTGCCTTCAGACATCTGTGGACGTTCGGCCGCCTCATCTGTGAACCTCCCTCAATTCACTCAAGCTGCAATTAATGGAGCAAATCTTACGAGCTGGTTCAGGAAGCCGACTCGAGCTGCACTGTTCCAATCATGGGATATATCTCATTCTCCCCAATCCTCTTTAATACAAACCCTCCCAATTTGGCAGTAAGCTGCAGAAGTATCCCATCATCCCCTTTGCTTGCAACCTCAACTCTTCCTTCACGATTTATGTTGTCATGCATTGTAGCCTAAGATTCAGGAGGTGTTAGCATTGCACAGTCTACAAACATTAAATCTGATCTTGTACCCAAATTTATTAGATCCATGTTGCAGAGAGCGGTTTGCAAAAAAACTATTATTATTAAAATCGCTCTTTCTGCGGAGAGAGAAAAGTGGATCCAGTTCAGAGCGTAGCCAAAGTGAAGTCCGAGGAGACCACGGAGCAGAAATACTGCTCTTTGTTCACATCAAGCTTTGTCCAACACATGCAAGCAGAGAACAAAACTGAGGGAAATCTGTATGGGCGGGTTTTTCCCCAAGGCCTTTAAAGCATTCATCTGACTTGAAACACAGAGCATTAGCTTTGTGTTGCATGAGCAATGAACGCATCCTCCTTTTGATGACCTCTGGGAAGGCACCTGAAATCTGACCGAGCACAACTAATAACACTAGAACCAGAAAAAGACCTTCTCCTGCACAGAGAGTTTTGAAATCTACAGAGACAACGGGAGTTTAACTTCACTGACCGGTGCGGCTTCTAAAGGAAACAGTTGGACGAAGGTTCAAATGTAAAACTGATGATTCATAACAGAAGACTTTCACAGTATTTATAACACTTGAAGGAGTAATGCACGTACATGGACTTTAAAACATAGGAATAGAAGTTAAAAGATGTTTTAACCCAGGTAAAAATAGAATAAAGAAATAAATAATACAAGAAAGTTGTGTGATCATAAGCGTCTCCTTTTATCAGATCCCAGATCTGTTAATGCTTTGGCCTAAAAACGTCAGTCATGTCTCCCATGGAGCTGTTTATTCTAATTTGCGTCCACATCACTATGGCTCTTTCGTGGTTTAAGGGTCACTTTGCAAAAGTCCCTGTGACCTGTCCTCTATCTTTCATGTGAGAATGCTTTATGCACCGTCTTCTGGAAAATGGAATAAGACACTAGGAGGCGGAGTGACTAATCTTTCTCTCCAAAAAGGAAAAGTGGTGCAAACTTGTCTCACAGCAGCTGAGATTAAGCAGCAGAAAAGCGATAAAAACATTGTGAGATCTGCAAAAGCTTAATCTGCATGTAAAGCTCAATGTACCAATGCATGTCTGAGCTCATCCAGGTTTTTCCCTTCTCTCTGGTTGCCGTGTTCCTAAATCCATTATTAGCTGCCATCGAGTTCTTTTACTTAATGCATCCAGGTGCGACCGCATGACAAAAAAAAAGGACATAAAACTCTGTAGCTCTTTTTCTCATGTCTCTCACACCTGACCGTCAATGCTCTGTAATAAATAGCTTTTTCAAAAAGAACCCAAAAAATACTGGATGATGACATCCATCAGTGCACTTGAACAAATGGGAAAAGTGGGTAGATACAGAGTATAGAGTGTCAGGCTCTACGGCGATACCTCACAGAATTACTCAAACAGGACAATGGGACAAAAAGGTTTTAAAATAAAAAGTCTGCTCTTTAAGAAAAAGCTGTAATATGTGATGTAAGAGCAGATTATGAATGTTCCTCCATTCACAATGCCCACGGTGTGTTACCAAAGCTAATATAAAAATAATGTATTCTGATATGAACTGAATTAAAACATTTTCTAATTACTCAACCTGTTTGATGTCTTACTTGGAATAACCAATAATCATATTTAAACAAATAATAGTCAATTATCAACTCATGTAAACACCATAATCAAAATAATGAACATTTTCCAGGTCTCCAGCCAAATTCAGTGCAGTTTTCTAATGGAAAAATGTGAATGAATATGATTCCATCAACTTTCACCATGCAAATATTGAGTCTTAGGAAATCACAACAACAGCATGAAACATTAAGCACTTATGAATTATCATAATTATTTATGGCATTCATGGCAAATATGGATATTACGCAGCTATTTTGGATTAATTTACCACAAACAATTGCTTGACATCCCTAGAAATTAAACATTACACAATCCTACTCTGTGTTTTCAAGCATCCTCTTGAAACTCTGACAACAATCTGAAGGATTTGGGTTCTCTTGGGTTCTATGTAATTGCCCTTCTGCTCTTCAGAAACCTCCTGCTCTCCTAGAGACAGTCGTACTTGTTAGGTTTTTATGTATGGCAGCAATTAAGTTAGAATGACTCTACACCTCCGCCAGTTCCAGGAGGGCTTTTTATTCCGCTGATCTCTGACCTCCTTTTGTGGAGAGAGGCAGCGGGAGTCAGCAAGATATCACAACACGCTCATTTTCCCTTTCTTCTGCTAAATGAATAGACCTGAATAACAGATCAGCTCGTAAAGTGAAGCCCGGAGATTTGGTTGCATGAGGAAAACAAACAGAATTATTCTCTCGCTGTCATTGACCTGTTAAATTCCGCTTTTTACTGACTACTCCAGAGTTTTTGTTTCCCCACAGAGTAACTTTAAATGAACCCTGGACACGATCACTTTCGAGGTAATGATGCCGCTTCACCCTTCTTTGGAATTCGGTTACACTCTATTCATTAAATCCCAGTGAATGTGAAACACGGTACCAAATGACAGCCGGGAGCCCAGGTGGTGTTAAAGTTTTTCTTTGTCGTGTGTGTATAAATGGTTTAACTGCGGCAGCCTTTACACTTCAGTTGTCATTTGATCAGTGTGACACTCGAAAGTTTTAATCAATCATTTGATGAGTCTGGAGCTTCCTTCAGGGATCTCTTTAACTGTACCCGCACACACAGACACACACACAGGCTCACGCACATGCACACACATGCACGCACAATCTCATCTCATCTAATTTCATCCCAGCTTTGGTCGGATGAACAAGGACAGTTGAGAATTGTCTTACTCCCACTCAGAATTCAGAAGTGCACCAGGAAGCATGAAATTGTTTTATTTATTTACGATCTGCCTCGTTGTGCTTGAAAATGAATGTGACTTACAACCTAGAATGGCATGAGAGAGACTTTTAACAAGGAGGCGATGAAGAGGAGGATGAATAATACGACACAGAAAAGCAAAAGAAACAGAAAGGGAAACGTGGGAAGGATGAAGGAGAGACCAATTTGAAAACATGTTTTTATGAAGTTTTGCCCTTTTTCAAATTGTGTTTTCTTTGACAATAACAGGTCTTTATGATATTTTTGACCAATTACAGCAACTGTGTTGATTTATCAGTTATACTGAGAAAGAAAAGCAAGTGGTCTTAGCTTGTTAAAACAAACCACAGTATTTAAAGGCTGTGAATGGATCTTACCAGAAAGTGCTAGTACTTCATTTTATTACTTCCGCCAAAGAGGGGGAAATATGGGTCGGATCCAGATCAGGTTACGGATCCAGGAACATCTTAACATTAGGGAGTTTTAAAACAGATTTGTTGATTTTGTCAATTTGGTGCAGATCCAAATACAAATCCAGATGCAGTGAATTTAAATGTTGAATAAAAAGCTGACATCTTATTTCCTTGTGGTAACGCAACATTTAATTGTTTTCTAACTGCAAAATTAAGAAGTTTGAGAACGTTATCTTGAGACCTATATGCCAGAAATATGACTTATCAAACTTAACCCGAGAAGATTTGGTTGACGGCAGCAGAGGGACAAAGAAGGGAAAGAGTTAGAGGGGAAGAACCAGGAGGGAGGAGAATAATAAAAAGTACAAAGTCAGGAGAAGGGCGTGCAGGGATGAATGGGAGAGCCGAGGCAAAGAAAGGAGCAGTGGGGTATTTTGCTATCACAAATAGTTGTGGGATATTTTTCCCTCAGCCAAGGCGCTAATCCGGCTAGCATTAGCATTTTCATGAGTCCTGTGTCCGGCGCTTGGCAGAGCATGTCACCGCCTCATTTGGTTACTTATATGTACACACACACACACACACACACATGCACGCACGCACACACACACTCGCTCTTTTCTTTTTCAATACACCCTCTCAACCGACTCGCTCCCCACAGTCGTGTTTGTGCGTCATGCACACCCGTATCGCACTCGGGCAATACAACAGCGCTGAGGACTGCCGGCAGCAACTTCCCTTATCTGCCAAAGTCTTCCTCATTCCTTCTTTAAAATGAATTTTCTCCTCTCCGCTGCTTTCCGGGCCTGAGCCGCTTATGAATTCTAAGAGTCTTGCTGGTATTATGTGGCCCTGTGCAGCCCATGAGGGAACAAAAACTTCACAATCTAAACCTGCACTTTTCTTTATGAGTACTTATCAGGCAACTTTAAAGGGGAAATATAATAGTCAATCAAAGCACTAAGTTTTTCATGTTAATTATGAGCATTGATTAATGTCGTTTCCTGGCCGAGCCTGGATTAAAAACGTTCTGCTGCAGGAACAGGTTCAGAGGTTGACTGGTTATTATCTAGTGTCTCTGGTAATGACCTGGGTGCACAGTCAGTGGGTTTCTCTCTAATGGACTAAACTGCTGGTTAAAGAAAAGCTGAGCCTCTCTTCTTTCAGCACGTCGACATTTATTTGGTCGTTGTCTTTCTAGCACCGAGCAGAGCTATGTGAATTAAATCAGTCACCTGTCGTGCAACTAATTTCTAAATTGCTCAAGGGTTGGAATCCTCACAGAGATGCCGTGAAACTCTGTATTTTAGTTCATTCGGTGTAGGAGATGGGTCTTAAAATTGTCCCTGACATTAAAAAGCAAAAATCGTTGTTAATTAACTTTGAGGAAAAAGGTATTTTTATTTTTCTGCAGGTTGAATCAGTGAGAGAAATATTTCAAAAAATATTCAAAAAACATGTTTTCTTTTGAACCTTTGGAACTTTAATTAAACCAGTTGGTTTGGAGAGAATAACACTTTTATCATGTACAGCTTCAACAGGGACCCACCCTATGATTCACTCTGAATCACATTTGGCCCTGAGTGTTACAAGTGTCTAAAACAACACCTGTCACTTTATATGAGCTCTCACATGAGAAAGAATAAAGTTGCGGCAAAGGAGAGTGGAAGGGAAAACCACAGGACGCAATAAAAACGTACCTATACTGGACTCCTCGAAGGAGGTGGTGGCCGAAGCTTTCCCCAAGGCGTTGACTGCCGTCACGTTCACTTTGTAAGGGAAGCTGGAGAAGACCTCAGGAAACCGTACGTGGCAGCGGTTCTTGTGGACGGAGTCTTTCTGCACGTCCAGTGAACGCTGGTTGTGTCTGGAGAGGAGAATCAAAATGCAGGGTTAGGGGAAAAAAAAACTACTTGACAGGTTTCCCTCGAAACTTGGTGGAGGGATTGAACGTGGGCTGAGAAACAATCCATCACAGAGGGGTGGATGAATTATTTTGGATCTTGATGAATAAATGTTGGGCCCTGGTTCTACTCTTCTAGTTCAAGTCAATCGTCCAAACTTTGTATTCAAACATTAAAAAGTGCTGACTCTACCTCCTGCTACACAGAAAGTTATAGCTAGACTTGACTTTGACTCTTACTTTGCTTCGTGTACATTGTCTTTACAGTTTTACTTCTTTATTTTACATTTATAAGTCGGCTACATCTACATTTTTTTTAGCATTAATTGTTAGTGCAGAGCATTAATTGTTAGTGCAGAACAATGTCAGATATCTGCAACTTAGAACAGAGCTCACAATGACAACTAAAGCTTAATTTTGTTTTTATCCTTTTCTCAACAGACTCTGAATCAAGGATATCATTTTAATCCCCATGTAAAAAGCTCAATGCCCAGCTACACTGATCTGGACACAGTTTGGTACAAGAACTGGACATTTACCAGCTTACTTTTGTTTTTGTACGTGCTTTTACTTATAATAATTTAGATCACATATGTCCGTAGGCTAAATCTTGTCCAACTTCATACAGTAGATTCAAATTCTGTCAAAAGTGAGTCAGTAGTCTCAAGGGAACAGTTTATCTATTGCAAATAAATGCCAGCAACAGAAACGCACACAAGGACAGAAATAGTTCTCTGTTGTTAGGATCTTGAGGGGAAAAAAAACATCCGAGGCTGCTGCTCATGGCAAGAAAAACATCCAAATAAGCATCTCTCCACCTGTTGAATGCTTCTTTCCTCTGTGCACAAAAAACAACCGCTGCCACTCTCCCTGCTAATCTCTTTATAGTCCTCTTCCTTTGTGCCTCTCTCTCTCTCTCTAGCTCCCTCTGTCCCCCTGCTTCACTCCTCATTATTATTCACACAGTATAATGCTGCTGTTACAACATTAATGAATCCACCTGCTGCGGCGGGAGCTGGGGGACGCTGTGATCTGGGAATATCAAAAGGGAACATGACAGAGACAGACTCACTGGGCTTCCATCCACACGGTGTGAATATTTAAGATCTGCCCACTGTCCTGTTACAACACGCCTGCATTCCCAGTGACACCGAGTGGTTTAATGCAGAGAAAATCCAAACTGATGATATATTTAGTTTTTAAAGTTAAACTGTAAAAAAACAACAAATATGTTAGTTTGTTGTTTTTGTGTCCATGAAGGGTTTTTTCCTCTCTGTTAAATACAACTTTCTATATAGTGGATATGATCAAAAAGACTTAAGTCATAAGGTCATAGGTCGCAGGTCACACCAACATATGGAGAGGACTAAAAGACGACTACATCCACAAGCTGCACCCGGACAGGTTGATAAACTTACTGTACGTCCACTTCGAACGTGGTGGGGATGTACGTTGCGTAGAGCTGGTGCCAGCTGCAGTAGAAGCCTTTAGGGTAAGTGTTGGATCGACAGGTGACCGTGGGCTCCCGAGGCGGAACTACACAGAGAGAGAGAGAGAGAGAGAACAAATACAAGAAACTGTTAAATTCTGAGTAGAACTTCTACAGTTTCACAAGTATTTCATAAAAAACTCAAAGTCAGATGAACAGAAATGTGACGGTAACACTGCTGAATGAGTCAAATTTGTTTGTTTTGACACCAGCTGGCTTCTAAGGTTATCAGGTCAGGGTACAACATCACTCAATCAATCTATATGAGTCAAGTCTGCTTTTAGTTAATGTTTAATATGTAGGAAATATCTTCTCTCAAAGAGAAATTCAAGCAGCACGTTTAAGTGGAAAACGTAAAAGGAGACGGGAGGAGGAGGAGGATGAAGAGGAGGAGGGAGGATGCTGTGCTGAGAAAGGAAGGATATTGGAGTGGTGGAGCAAAAGAAGAATAAAAGAGGTTGGCCGGATAAAAAAACTGAAAAAGGAGCGATGTGATGTTATGCCAACTCTGGCCTCCTCCAAGATTAGTGTCTTTTCTTCACAGCTAGTCAACCGCATACTTGTCTACCACTCCCTCTTTCTCCCAGCAGCGTTCTACCCTCTCACCCTTCCTACCCCCAATCACACACTCCTCATGTACAGTATGTGTCCAGCTGCACTATCCAGAAAGCCAAGTTCCAAATGTATTATTATACTAAACAAGAAATATTGATATATACTCTTTAACTTGTCTTTTCTGTTCCTCCATTTACTCTCCTGTCATCTTCTTTTAAATGTTTTTGATTTCACATGTGGTGCTTCATTGCTCCGTATAACCATTGAATGTAAAGGTGAAAGATAAGACGAGCCAACAGGCCTGGCTACGTTATCTAACAGCTATTAACGTGCTGCTAATATTAGATAAACTTCCCCCGTCACCTGCACTGACTCAGTGATAATACAGATAATTAAACCTGACTCTGCTTCGGATTCGCCTCACGGTGAAATGAGAGGAATCAGAGGTTGCCGACGGGGAAGTTATATTGAAAGCTCCACCTGTGTTTAGTTCACTCTCAATATGTCATTATATGGATAATACCATGATAATAAAAAACATTCCACAAGGTTTGTTAACTTTCATTGAACAGGCTACGTGGTCTTTATTGGCCGCTATGGAAAGCAGCCAATGAGTGATGTACACTCCTGATATGGCCAGTTCACTGATAAAGGCTCCATTCAAAAATGTGTATTCTTCCTTTCCTTTACAGTCGGTAACACACACCGGGGGTCGACCCGTCTTTAGGAGCCACTAACCCCCGTCATTGTTGCAGACATGGGAAAAAAGGACATGAGCTGCTGGGCCGGACAGGATTCGTGTCCCATGTGGGGGGAAAACGATATCGGAGCGTGTTTGCACAGCTCACAGCTTCCAGGGTGTGTCCAGGAAAAAGAGGAATCAGTCAACAGATGAAATGTTACAGAGACGGGTCGGAGATACGTTTTTGTTTCCAGCTACTTCCAATAGTTTGATATGAGTTAAGAGCTAGAGTCAGAGGTCAGGGGGGGGATTTCCAAGTTTGTGGTTTTTGGGGATTTCTAAAGTTTAGATTCAAAGCGTGTGTTTTGGAATTTTACCCCGAATTGTTAATCATCAATTGCCCTAATGTCAATCTAGATTTATCTTGGGATTTTGAAAGTGGTTACATGTGCACACAACATGTTATAAAGTGTCAAAATATGAGATACATTGTAGGATTATACAGTTTGTAGGCAAGTGTTTTATTATTCTACATCAAGAGAAACCACTTTGAGTATATTATCCCTTTCCAAAGACTCCAACAAATGTATTTAATAAAACAATAATTGTATGTTAATTAAAATAATTAAAATAATCCAATATATACTGTGAAGAAGTTATTTAACAGATTTTTACTGTATTATTTTAGGAGTAAATGCCAAAGATTACAGCAAATTGCTCTTGTTCAAAATGTTAACTCACAGTTGTTATCCGTAAATCAAGAAAAATAGATTTTCCACTTTAGTTTTCAACTGATTAATGGTCTTGAATGATAAATTACATATAAATCCATGTAGAAAAAGATGTAAAAGTAAAGTAAAAAGTGAGTGTCCTGATATTCAATTAGTGTCCAGAGTATTTCCAGTGGTGACCAAGTGTCTCCAAAATAAACGGTGAAGAAAAACCAGCACACGAGGAAAGACAATCCTTCGGGCGAGGGGGAGGGGGGACACGACACGTTACAAAGAGCAGACATTTCACTATAGCATCACGTCTAAGAACCGCTTTTACTTCTGCATGTGTTTTCTATCTGTAACTTTAAGAGAGAAAAATGCGACGCCAGCGGTGGTAAGTCTGATTCATCCACTTATTCAAATAATTACTTTGCAGCCTCAGTTTTCAGAAAACGTTATTCTGTCACTTTTTGAAGTTGCAGCACTTCATAAATGTGACGCTTCTTCTTTTCTATCTCGGCCTCTGTCGGTTTACCCTTGGCTTCTGAAATTCCTCTTGCGGATCAATAGTCCTGACCTTAATTTGAGGAATCCCATTTCTTTTTTATTTCATTTATGGCTCTATGAAGATGAATTCCCAATAAAAACTTTTCTGCAGCAGCTTTCTGTCTAATTAATTCATGATGTGAATACGATATTGCCGCTGCGTCTTTTGCCCTACGGATCCAACACACTATTTGGTCAAACACACACACTCACAAACACACACAAGGCTACAAATAGAAGGCGTGGGTGCACACTGGCTGCCGTGGGGTCACTTCACTGTCACACAAAGCTGCGTGTAAGCAGTCACCCCGGCAACTAATTAGCCTGTCAATACAGCCAACAATGAGATGCCAGAGACAACGTCCAATCACACTCCATTAATCACAGAGAGTAATTGGGGCCATCTCAATCAACCGTCACCTCATCTGAGAGTGTCAGTTAAAGAAGTCACGAATGCACAATTCAGAGCACAACACACAGACACACACACACACGCACAATGGGAGCTGCAGGGACCCGGTTTAGGCTACATGGAATTAGCCGTAATCAATCAAATGAGCTTATTAGCTACTTGGAGGAGTTCAAAGATAAAAACAAAGGCTAGAGGAAAAACTAAAAACTGAATCGATGCAGGCGGGAGGAGGATGAGAATGAGTATTCACAAATTATTCAAACTCTTGGGTGTTTACTCCTTTAATTGAACTAATTTCGCACTAAGTGAGGGGCGCCAACCAAACCAGGGCACCTCAAAGAAGGAGATTTGGTTTGCTACGAGAGAGCAAGAGAGTGAGGTCTGAAGCATCGATGCTAAATGACCGCCCAGCATAAAGGGTGAGAAGGTACAAGGAGACAGATGTTTAATACCAGCTGCTCAACTTAAGTTTGCAAGGGCGAATCAAAAACTGGACTATTTCTGACAAGGTAGGTGCTTTTAAAAAACAGTTTGATTAACATTTAAAAGACCTTGGATACTCATTTAACTTAAGGCCGAGCATTTCTACAGAGAAGTGGTTCTCTCCTCTGAGGCCTTCCGTCCTGAGAGATCCAATCACAAGTGGTCAGCGCCGAGTTCTCACTTCCCTGCTCGATGTGCAAATAATCACGGATGTCATTTGTGTTTGCAAAGACAGAATGATGTTGTTTGACAGAGTTTACAGATGTGTTGATGGTAGTGTTTGTGTATAAACCTTTATTTAGGGCACATCTGCACTGTTTTGCACATTTAGCCTTGGTGATCTTAATAACCAAATCACAGTCATAGACCAAAGTGACTTGTTGGCTCAGTGGCCAACTACTAAAAAAATGCCAGAGGATGTAGAAACATTCGGTGTCTGAACATTGAAGACAAGACAACAGAAGGAGGGAAATGAGGACGTGATGGGAAAGGACGGGCGTAACCAGAGGCGGGGATGAAAGAAGAAGAAGAAGAAGACGGGACAGTGACAAGAAGAGAAGAAGAGAGAGAGCACATGAACAGCAGACAGGAGATGAAACCGGACATCATTCTTTCATCAGATTCTACTAGAGTACACAGTCACATGAAGCTGCAGCTCACTCGCTTTACAGAAAACAAAACATCAAAAGCTTCCTAGGCATTAATGGAAATTGATTGAAGGAGAACGGAGCGGAGAGAACGAGGGATAACGCAGCTGTAGGAGAAAAATAAATCAAAGAACAAAGACAGTATGAATATTAAAGGCAATAAAACAGTGATTCTAATTAAAATGACATTGTGCATTGTGTTGTTTTGTCCGTGAACCACCCGGTGAGGCGTCATCTGAGTCGGTGGCAGACAGGACACCACTCATGAATAAATGTTATTTGAATTAGGCCGCTTTCATCATCTGGTTTATGAAATGCTAAATGTTGAATGGGATTTGTCGGACGCCCTTTGTTAGCTCCATGAAACACACACCTGCGAGTGCACGTGAGGTGGCTGGGGCTACTTTTGAATGATAATGGGTCACAGACTCATGGCTCATGAATCATAATGAGGAAAATAAGAGTAAAAGAGAGGAACAGAGACACCAACTATTCTTTCTGAGCCTCACTCCTTTCGTTTTATCAATCAATATCAAAGATTCTATCAATTATTCATTTTAAGTTTAACCAGGCCTTGGCCTCTGGCTCTAATGTGGAACTCTTGCAACCACACACATTAAAAAAACTTTTCTGATTTCAAGTTTCAGAACAGGATTTGAAAATTCAACCTTCTTCTGTTTCAATATGTAATTTTGTGCCCTGTTTTTAGATACTTTAAATTACTTTAAAAGCGTTTTCCAATTCAAGAAAGTTATGATGAAGTGTCTTAAGGTTTTCAACAAAAAATGTGGACGATCAGTTAAATGACACATGCAACAATATACAAGGAACCTCCATTTTTAATCCTTGAGATCAAACGGTACACACACACGCACGCACGCACGCACGCACGCACGCACGCACGCACGCACGCACGCACGCACGCACACGCACGCACACACACCTAAGTTCAAGCATCATCTCTATCTTCCTAAGGACAGTCACATGTCTACCCCATCCCTAACACTAAACCTAAACTCTAACATAAACCTTTAAGCCAAGTACTAACGCTCCGCTCGCCCTTTGAAGATGAGAGGACCGACCACCACGTCCCTTCTTTCCCGACATGTCCTCACTCCACAACACTCACACTGGTCCCCACAAAGATGGCAATAGAGACACACAAAAAAATGTGATGAGGGACAATGACATCCAGTGGCCTGGTTGCTGGGCTGCAGACCCTGTGGTAATTGGTATTTGCTTGTGTTGGTCGCCTTCCTGTCGCTTTGTGTGTGTGCGCCTGTGTTCATGTGTGTGTGCACGCGCCCTCCTGTGACAAAGATCCTCTTTTGCGAGACCCAGAATTTTTGTGTGACAGGTTTAGAATAGCGGAGGAGAAGAAGGGAGAGTTTCGGCTTAGAGGGAGTATGAGAGGGAGAGAGGACTACAATGACACACCGATTATCGTTGGCCTCGGTGAAAACACAAAAACACCAACCTTCCTGGCACAGAGTATCTATTAACCATTTTCTACTTTCACGGAGTCAACTCGACAAAATCTTTTTTTCTGAGCACAGCTAACAAATCCATCTTTCTCTCCATCCATTTATTAGTCCGTTTATCTATAATGCACATCTCGTTCGGTTTAAAAATCACGTTTTTCACATTAGGAAATCCTACTGGGACAAACCACATCCTCTTGGAGCCTGTGCTGCTCTGAATGGCAAAACTTGTTTGGGCAGATGGTTTTGGTCTCTGCCTGCATCGGCCCTGCCAATGCCGGGCTCCCTGCATTTTAGATTAGCTCGGCCCGTGTGTCGTGGGGGGAAAGATTAATGTAAATAAGACTGTGAGGACAAATCTTAGAGAGACAGAGCTGGTGCCTTTGTGTCCAGACCGGCTTTTCATGGCGAACGGTAATGTAATTGTGGTGTAATATTTTTATCCCGGGGCTCTGAGGCTATCCTGATGTATGCACATGTCGGTGTGTACGTGGCTGTATGCAATTATATGCGGTAAAGTGAATATGCAATTCTATGTATATGTAATTGAATTCAATGTGCGTGTGCGTTTTCCCGTAAATGACGTGCACTTGATTGTCTCTTTTTAAAGTGTGTGTGTGGTGTATGCACGCAGCAATATTTTTGTATTTCTGAAAACTTTACAGATTTGGTAAATAAGAAATAAAGTTAGGTAATAAAAAAAACGAGTGTGTTCTGCATTTGTGTATATTTCTGAGTGGGAGTGCCCTTTATTGCACTTCTATTTGATTACACAGCGCCTCCAGTGTAGTTTTATACAATCGCTGAGATTAACTTACTGACTCAGTGCATGAGAACTGAAACACATGCACCAAGCATTCCTTCCTTTCCTTTGATTCTTTTCTCCCTTCGCTCACAGTCCCTGGGCCAGAGCGGCTCCGAAACACGAGGGATCGAGCTGCACAAAACAATGATGCCCTGGCATTCCAGGAATGTCTGTGGGCCAATTGGAAACAGCCATGTGTGAGAGATGAATGAATGAAAGGAGCATGAATACCTTATGAGAGCATCAGGAGCTGATAAGTGAAAGAGAGAGCGAGACAAAAAGAAACCCTGAGGTGTGTAGGATGACATAAAAGAGGTTTGACTAGATAAATGATCCTTTAAATTGTTTTTCACGTCCAATGTTCCCAAAATATACAAATATAAGACCCAAGCTGTTGTAAAGTTGTATCGCCCTTTGATAAACACTTGAGGAGAAAGAGTTAAGGAGGGAAGGAGGTGTTGAAAGGTTCGTATTGACCTCTGCAGCTCTGCGGGTCAGACACAGGAAGACGACCATTATACCTGGACACTTAAAATTCGCCGCCGCCCCCTCGTCTGTCTCGCACTCTCTCTCTCTCTCAGACACACACACACACACACATTCACTGAGCCACCTGACATCACAAATCTCAAAAAGCTCGCGGATAACGGCTGAAATTTCACAGGAAATAAAACCAGAATCTCCTGCAGCTTCACACTTATAAACAGGATCTCACGTCAAACACTTCCTATGGAATCGTTCCGACACTTCTCGGCTGCCGAAGCCTCTGATGGTGACGGCTGCAGATGTTATGGGAAAGATAGAGTCATCAAGTCACTCAATGCTTCAGAGAATGTGGGTGTGTTCTGATGATATAGCCCCACTACGCAATGGAAAGTTTTCAAGCCCCCCAAAGCTCAATGAATAATCATTACCTAATGCCCGTTGTTTAATATTTTAAGAAAAAGAACAAAGTTGCAAAGCTCGAACTGCGAGTTTGAATTCAGGTTTGCTTGTTTTTTTTAAAAGACACAACTATTACCTCACAGCAGGAGATCAAATTCCTTCCCCGCACAGTATATCCTTTCCAGTTGTTTCTCTTTCCTCTCAATTTTCCACTTTGCTTTCCTCTTTCTCTCTTCCTCTTCCAGTCAGCAGACATGATAATGGTTGATTTGCATCCTCACGCAACTGGAGAAGGCCACGGTGTCGAATAAAGGAAAAGAAAAAACATGTGAAAGCCGAAAGGCCCTGAAGAAGTACAACGGATTTGGCCTTTTACACAAATAAAACAGATTTACCACGTAGTCAAATTCTTATTTTTCATTCAGACTCTTCTTCGGAGTGTATTTAGTTTAACCTCGAACCTCTGCACAAACTAGTAGCATTGAATCCAGAAGCCTTCGCGAGGCCAGGCATTCCTTTCATGCGACTTCATTCTTACCATGTTTCATTATTATTTATCCTGACAGAGAAGTGGAGATCGCCAGGAAATTTGGGGGAACAGCGCCGTGCCACTCATGACTGATTTGTTCATTTAAAATAGCGAAACCCGGATTTTAACTTTTCAAGCTGTAGCCTCACATGCCTGGAAATTTATCCACACTCCTTCTAACTCCTTTTTTTGGGGTGAATTGTACTTCACTGCCGCAACAAAGCCTCGGCATGACAAAAGCAGCAAAATAAGATTTATCTGAAAAGTTATGGACTTTAAGAGACGGCTGAGTTGAAATCCATGTTTTGACGTAAGGGATAGAACAGTTGTCTGCTCCATCCGAGCATGGGCTGGTTCAGGATTAATTGTTTTTGTTTGAGCCATCACAGCAGGTCCAGCACTAACAGTTGGGCCGTGTCATACTTTACGTATTACAGGGTGACACTCAAAAACGTCAGTATCAATCGTAATCATCCTTCGCTTTCCGGACAGGAGTCGTGTCCAGTTCTAACCTCTGCAAAGGAGTTCATACTTCTGTTGGTTCATTTGTTGGTTGGTTGGTTTGTATGTCAGCGGGATTACACATCAATGGATTTCCTCGAAAATTGTTGGGAGGATCGGAGATGGGCCAGAAGGAAACTTGGTGTTAATACAGAAAAGGGGCGGATTTTAAGGAATATAAAAGGGACTGACATCCACCAGTGTTCACAATTTCTTGCAGCCTGACTGAACTTAAGGAAACTGTTGGACCTTGGAGAAGGTCTCTGCTCTACAGAGAGTTTTAGTTTCCCTCTGCTCTTCACATGTACGGGTCAAATCCTTAAAAGTCAAATTCCCTATGTTGCAGTCAAGGAAAGACATATTCCTCTGCCTCTATTCCACTTCTATAACAACCACAGCCCTCTTCTTTTTGCTGAAACATAGTGACAGCCAAAGTACGAGTACATCATACTGATGCTGGACAAGCTACATGAAGAAAGTTGCAGGTGGAGTGAAGGAATACGTAGGGAAGTTGCAGAGGTCGATGCGGTGCCAGCACAATGATGAAAGTAGAAATTGCCACTCCATCAGAACCCAGGCAGCTCCACTAAGCAGTATCAGTAATACACCTTGCAAAATTGAAATTTGAGTGCGTTAAAGCTGTTGAGTTGAGATGTCTCGAGCACGGCTAAGAGGTAAAGCTCGATGACACAGTGGCAATAATAGCCAGAGGCTCTGTCAGAGACATGGGCCTCTCAGCCGCGTGTGTTACCGATGGTGACATGAGTGACAGGCCGGGATTGACCAATCAGAGGTGTCAGTCTGCCAAATGCAGAAACGGCTAACTGCCATCACTCACGGAGGCAGAGGAGCGAAACAGGCAGGTACCACCAGGGTCCCCCGATGTTTGAGTGGAAACAGCTGACTCTGGTAAATTCAGCTGTCAGACCCGGAGCAGGACGGGACGGACAGAGACAGAGACAGGCAGGGAGACAGAAATTAGAAGTGTCTGGCCGGTAAAGCTTGAGGCCCTCGTTGTGAATTCAGCCAGATGCCGTGTGGTGCGCTGTCTTCTCACATGCACCGTCTTCTCTTCATGGGGTTATGAGAGGTGTCACGTTACTGTGGAGACACAGAGGGTCGCTCTGCACAGTCTGAGTAGAAACCTTTAGATACGAGTGGAAGGCTGTAGATAAAGGCCGACAGGTAGCAGCAGACACGCTGCGACAGCCTGAAAGCAAGCGAGCAAGACCGGAGCACACACACAACCAACAAAAAACTGAGAAACAAAGAAGGAGGCACAGTATTCCATGCAGTCCTCCGCACCTTGGGGCTACTATAACACTGATTCTTGGTAATACTGTAATTGTTTACGCCTCATGGTTTCAATCAGGTCCTCCACACACCAGCTGTGCTCTCGCCGATCGAGCCCCGGCTCCAGCCAAGCTGGGAGATCTCAGCTCTTGGCAACTTCGGCTGAGAATAGACATTTTATCTCAGTCTGTATCCACAAGGAGAAACAAAAAGGCGATTATAAGTGGTGCTCAGATAATAGTTGTGTCAGTTAGTTAGCTGATGAAACAGTAAGTGTGTTGTTGGGGCAGAAATATCATATGTTTTAGGCCAAGGGACACATCAGCATTTACTGACAAATTACTGTTATAAAAGTCTCTTTCCAAAAAAAAGTTGATTCCTTTTTTAACACACTTGAGGATTTACTGCCGTCTACAATTCCTGTAATTGGTCTGAAAGCCCATACTCTCAAATTCAAACACTGCAAATCATCTAAACTATGGTTCTGAGGCACCTTTAACACATTAATACATTTTTGTTTCAGACTAAACCTAAAAGTTTGAAGGTTTATACCAAACAAGTTCTGTTTGAAAGAGCGACTGAAGAATAGAGTAAATAAACCAAAGTACTTCCCTAAAACCTGCAAATGATCTAGTCATCATCAAGTATAATAACTGTTAAGATTGTGCAGCCTGTGTGATGTTGAAATTGGATGCAACCTTTTCCCCTCGGCCGTTGCTCAGTTCACTTCTGCTCAGAGTAGAATGACCTGGTCACTGTGATCCCCCCGGAGGTGATTTATTGCTCTTCAACAAAGATCAGGCGTCACAGAGAGAATACGGCGGCCTGAGGAATTAAGGACATATCCCTCGTAATGCTCTCTAACGTGTCCTTCTGTGACGAATCCCAAGCAAATAAAGTGTAATTATAAAACTCGATACCCTCGTCCTTGGGGGTTGATGTTCCCCTCAGTTGCCAGTTGTGGAGGACAAGCTGGAGAGCTACAGTAAATTCTGGTGATAAAGCGAGTGGGAGTGGGTCTGCATGGTTCAGTGGAGGAGCATGATCTCATTCTCTCAGCAGCCTTCTGGAACAGGCACAAGTGCAACAGGATGCTCTTATCGCACCTTTTCTCATTCCTTTTGAGGCTTGTTTGGATTTGACAGCGAAGACACACAAACACACAGGCCCGAGCCTCGAGTGAGGAGTGTTACCCTGAATCGAGAGTGATGCGTTGAAGCCATGCATTCCTTCTCCTCCTTCCCCTCCCTTCTCTTATTCCTCTCTGGCTCCGGCCAACTCCACCTCCTGAAGTTGATTGCGTGATATGACAAAATGGAAAATATTTTGGGGGTCCAAAAGGGATCAATATAGAAAAAAGAATAAATGTAAAACACATTGTTATTTTTCTTTGAGGGATTTCTAACACGATAAAGTGAACTTTGCAGAATCCCCGAGACGCTGTTCTGAACCTTCGTGGCTTTTGGTCCTTTGAAATGAAATTTACTGCAAAAACTCTTTGTCGCAGGCTGAGGTTCATACCGAGTGTTGTGCGATGAAAACGTTGGTGAAAAAGAACAGAAACACAACCTCCGCGGAGTTGGATTTGTGCTGTATTTGTGTGCTTGTTAGCAGGATTACAAACAAACTACAGGGCGGATTACCACAGAAGTTTGTGGGTCAGGGAAGCATCCACTCCATGTTGGCAGACAACTCGGATCAGGGGGCGGATTCAGGGATTTTTTTAACTTTGCCAGAGGCCTATTTTGATGTTTACAGCAAACTCCTATGGGGGTTAATTAATGGATCTTGATGAAATAAGCAACAGGCACTTTTAGGTGACTGATATTGTAGCTTACGTATCTCTTTTATCTGTATTCTCTTTACAATCGTCTTCTGCCCCATCAGATTTACCTTGAAAGGTCACAAGCTGCCACATGCCCTTTAAGAGTAAGTTGTATATGTATCTCACTCATAGGCTGTCAAACGAGGCTCGAGCTGATCATTTCCACTGATGGAGTTTTGAAACCCCCTATTTGAAAGATCACTGCTGAAAAGTTTAAATGTTAAAAAAGTTTTTTAATGCCTATAATGCTGGGAGTATCACATAAAGATCAATAGCTTCTCGGAGAGAAAGGCTGGAGGCAGAGGGAGAGAACGCTGTGCATCTTCTCTTTTTATCTTTTCACTCTCTCTCCTTTTTATATCAATTTCTCCTGCATGTATTTCTCTCAATGCTTCCTTTCTCTATCTCCTTCGCCTCCTCGTGTGGTGATTTTAAATTACGGGTATCAACCAGCCTCAACCCTTGTGACCTGTCATTAGTTGATTACAAACAGCTTTACTGGAACCCGGGACCTCGACTGTATTACAAGGCCTGGAGCGATACGGCAACCTGTTATTATACAGTATTTTATCAGCCTCTTCAACAGTGTTGGGTTGCTGAATCATGTGAGTATAAAACTGTTAGAGGGGTGGGGGGGGGCAGACGGCGAGGGAGACGACGGAGACAGAGGTGTGTGGGGTGGGAGGGGAGGTGGGGTCAGAGATTAAAAGCAACAGGGGGAACAGAGGGGTTGGGGGTGGGGGGGGATGAAAAAAAAGAAAGTGAGTGGGCAAGAGACAGAAAAAGAGGATAAATGACGCTCATTGTTCCTTCCTCTCGCTGTCAGTTCTCAGTAATGCTAATCATTAGGCTAATCTGACAGGATGGTACACACACACACACACACACACACACAGACACACACACACACACACACACACACACACGGTGTCCCCAAGTCCCCCCGCCCTGTGTTGCATTCCAGTGCCCAGTGTCAATGAGAGGGAACCGCCACATTACATGGCTGTTTGTTCCCTTTGTAAGCTCGCCTGCAATGCTAGTAAGACCAGGGAGTGTGTCCGAGTGTGTGTGTGTGTGTGTGTGTGTGTGACCAAGTTGTCTCCGCTTTTTAAGATTAATTTCACCTCGCTGATAATTTATAAAGAAACCACGGCGTTAAAAACACATTCTTGGGAGAGAATGGACCGAATTTGTCAGGTTTACTTAAAACATCGACTTTGTGTTGCCATGCGGAATCAGCAGCCGCAGTAACTCCATCCTGAGGATTTGATTAAAAACAGGCTGGAGTAAAAAAAAATATATATATATAAATAAAGAAATATCGCTCCACTTCTGGCTTCGCTTTAATGAAGGAAGTTGTTTGATTTAAAACATATTTCACCCCCTGAGATTTACTGTCATATTTTTTTACACTCAGTCTGGCAGAGTCATATAAGTATGATTAGTTATTCCTTCACAGTCATGGTTTATAAACATAAACATAAAATGAGCCTTGATTTCAATTATATTGGGCTGTAATCCATCCGTCGTTCCCCGGGAGACGAGCGGGTTCTGCCTCGGCCTTGAAGGGGCGCTCACCGTGCAGTGTTTATCTTCTGGAAGCAAATAAATGACAGGAGGACTTGAAGCAGTAGCTGTTTTGACTGTTCACTATATTCTAATTTAATCAACTTGCTCTTCTACAACTTTTATACGATCCAGCTTTCCTGACATCTAAACATTCTGCAGAGAGCAAAGTGAAAAAAAAACTAAAAAAAAAGATTCCTCTCACTTCAGGGAAAGTTGAGGAGGCCACACAATCCTGGGCTTAAGTGCGATGCAGTACCGTTTGTTAAGTGTGTACGAGTGTGTGTGTGTGTGTGTGAGTTTGTGTGAGTGTGTGTGTGTCTGGAGGGAAAAGAGGGATCTCGGTTTAGAATAGGTAACAGTGGAATGTAATTGAGCTGAAAATTGAAAAGCGGAGCCGTAGCAAAGCCAAGCTGCTTGTGCGCGTTTGCGTGAGAGTGTGTGTGTGTGTGTGTGTGTGTGTGTGGGTTGTGCAGACTTCCCAACGTGTGTACTTCCGTGCACGATTTTGTGTGCAAGTAGCTGTGTTTGTTTGTGTTTTAAAACCAGAGTGGGATGCCGGTGTAATCCTCGCACAGCCGGACCCCCAAGGATAACAGAATTTACTGCTGAGTGGGTGAGCCACACAGGCATGCATATAAGACCATGCGCACACACACACACACAGACACACACACACAGGTACACTCAGCCCAATGCCAACTACCTGAGAGGGTAAAAAAGAGAAAAAGAGGAGAGGATGAGAGCGTGCTGCGTTTCGCTCCCCTTCTCCCCAGACACACTCTGGAAAATTGGAAAGAGCTCGGCCGTCTCCTGCAGGCGTCACTCATGAAGGTTCATTTTACACAGTGTTTACATAATACGACATATACAGGATTCGCTGCTACTTTACAGTATAAAGTCATTTTTTAGCCAAACTCAAGAGTGCCGAGTTTCCCTCTCGGTCAAACTGTAACCCTGAGTCCATGATTAACATGAAGCGCGGAGCCACAGATGTAAACAAGGACACAGCGTGTGATGGAGGTGAAGCTCCCTGCAGCGCTGAGAAGATGAGGTTATACAGGTTTAATGCCTCATCTGCGAGCGGCGCCGTGACGACTCGCTAGCCTCGAGGTGGAGAGAGAGAGAGAGAAGTGGTGGAACCAAAAAATCCACATATTCAAAGTCTGGAAACTGCAGGTGGGACTTGCTGTGGATTGCTGTGTGCACCTGTGTCTCTGATACACCCCCGATCGCACAGTGTGAGGAGCCTTCAGCCCTGTGGACGCCACAGATCTGCAATTACACAGCTGGGCTCTCGCCTCAAATCTGCGGAAAGACCCAATTTATATAAAAATACCAGAAATGAAATGTGACACTTTAAGACTGCTCCTATCCCATTTAATACAAGTCACAGATAAATGGTTCCCATGTCATTTTAAGGCTCTTTTCAATCTCCATATTTATCTGAGTACTACGCTATCCCTAATATACAGATATGAGCATTTGAGTGATTTTAACCGTTGAATTGGAAAATAATATAATTTTAAAAGGGAGCACCTAATATTTAGGTTAACTATACAAATTCTATTGACAAAGGCAACTGACTGTAGGGTGTTTTTCTCTTTTTGAAGAACATTACGTGGGAGCAGCTCAGACAGCTCAAAAAAGAAGATGAGTTTCTTTCTCCATCTCTTCTTACATTTTCTCTCTCTCCAGCTTCCTCAGTTCTTCACCTTCTATCTATACTGCTGGTCCATCCTCTCTCTTGTATCAGTGTTAGTGCATGCCTCTGTCTGTGTGTGTATGTGTGTGTGTGTGTGTGTGTGGTCTACGGAGAGGGCTGTTTGACTGCTCGATAAGCGAGACACCCAGGCACTGACAGCTTCATCCATCAGCATGTCTGTCTGACTGACAGGCCTCTGCAGAGAGGTCACACTTCACACGCATATGTCTGTCTGTCCCAGTGTGTGATTGTGTGTGTGAGTGTGAGTCTGTGTGTGTGTGGTCAGATATAAATATTCCTCTGTGGACACACACACATTGACTTTGCCTCAGTCAGAATATCAATGTGAATCTCTGCTCTCCTCTGAAGTTACCTCTTCTTTCTTCCTGTCTTTCAGTCGGGTCTGTTATTTTTCCTTTCCTGTTTACATCATTGTGTTCTCATCCCTTCTTTCTTTCATTCTTCTGCTACTTTTTCTCCAAAACCTTTCGTCCCATTCCTTTACATGAGTTGAAGTTCGGATCAAGGGAAACGCACGCAACATGTTCCTGTGTTTATTTCACCCATTAATCACACGCTGGCATGTGGGTTTATTCACTCGGCGGCCTGACAACCTTGGGAACTCTGCAGTGTTCCATATGCATTCATGCACTCGCACACATGAATGACAATATCAGAGAATTTGAGAAGGTGCATACCAGACCGGTGCAGGAAGAAAGAGCGCTGTCACTCAGTTCCCCGGAGGATCAAAATAGTTCCCAAACACCCGACAAGGAAGTCGCTCCTCGGCAACAGACGCAGCTGAAGGAAGTGAAGAGGAAACTGACCCCTAATTTCTGCACTAATTGACCCCAACATTTTTCCTTATTCAGGGACAACTTTGTTATGGGAACATGATGCATTCATACCAGTGTCGTCATTGTGTTTGTCATTGTGAGATAAGCTGACATGGGGGGGGGGCGCATCCATTACTAGTCCCATTGTAACTTAACAGGGTCACAATCACCTCTAGGGACATTTAGTTACTACTGAGGTATGTTTGTGTAATCTGTTTGGTTTTGGTAAATTTGTAGTTATCTGACATTATTTAGACTTTGTTTGTTAATTAAAAACTTAAAGGACACAAGATAAGCTGTTTAATCTTCTTTCTATCTCTCAATTCATTCATAATCTAGCCTGTAAAGACGTCACAACAAACTTTAGTGCTACCAACAGGGATTCTGTATGATGATGTTTACCTGAGCTGGAATCGAATCAACCTGTTTGTGGGAATATTCTAAACAAAATACAAATACATCCTCATGGGTTTTCAATGTTATTCGGTGGATAATTACAACTCAAAGTAATTATGCTCCAGGTTATGCTTTGTATAATGTTACTATTGGGTCTGGCAGTTAAAACCTGAGCGCTGAGATTCCTTAAAGCTGAATTAAAAGCACACAGACGAAGCTAAGAGCGTCTCCTGTTTGCTTTGTAACTGCAGATTACCAGATAACCATCACTGAATTACTTTGATACTGGAGGAAAACTATAAAAGTGATACCTAAGGGGATTCGTGGATGGTTTTCTACGATGCACATCTGACATGATGGTACTTTTAGAATCACAGCGAATCTAAAAAACACTGTTTGTCACTATTCATCCATGTTCTGACACAAACTGCAGCGATGGGGCGTTAAGAGATTTTAAATACCTTAACCACCATGAGCTTTCTGTCTCCCTTCTACAGTTTCATGAAACCAAACACCTGTTGCATATATTTCAAATTGAGGATATTTTACATAGTTTAGATGTAAAAAAAACAACAAAAAACACATTCTATCTGTGTCATACGATTCACTGTGTTGACATTTTTGTGACATCTGACATTTTATCTCCCAGTTTTTCACCTCTCTCTCTCTCCTTGCCTCTTTTTCCAACCATCCTCTGAGTCTCTCGCCCTCTCACTCGAGCGCCCGCTCGCTCGCTCTCTCTCTCAGTCAATCTCACATTCCAGACAAGCTTGGCTCCTTTGTCCTGAATGACATCACAGACACAAGGGCCGTGACAGGCAGGACAGGAGGAATGCAGGGCGAGAGACGGAGCGAAACCATAAAAGAGATATATGATATATGAGAGAGAGAGAGAGAGAGAGAGAGAGAGAGAGAGAGAGAGAGAGAAGAGAGAGAGAGAGGGTGGTAAGCAGATGATGGAGAGAGAGAGAGAATCTGTGAGGGAATGAGAAAATGTGAAAGAAAAAGGGAAAACCAGAGAGAGGGAGAAAGAATTCCATTGATTCAGCAGGGCATGAATGGACTTCACAGAGGACTCCTCAACCAACACACACACACACACACACACACACACACAGACACACACACACTACTGCCCTCCTTTACCCGTCCACTCCCTCCCGCTCAGTCTCTCCCTCTCATCCCTCCGTCTGTCCCCTCCTCCTCCGTTTGTAGGCCTTTCATTAATCTCCTTTAGAGGAATCAAACAACAGCGCCCCCGCCACAAACCCACAGGGAGAAAGTTTCCACACAGGAGCCGCTCAGTTACACAGCTTAAGACAACAAGGTTTCACCAAATCAGTCAGATGGGGCCGATACAAGCTGTGCTGAGGGAGGTTTTATTAAGAGGAAGCAGTTTGACGAGAGACTATAAACTATCTCCTGGTGGATGAAGTTTATAAATGTTTACCTGCTTAAACGAAAACTTGTCTGATCGTCCGTAGAGATTTGAGCTTATACTTGAATGAAGGTTGTTTTATTTCATTCCAGGTTTAAGTACCAGCCTCATGGACAACATAAGACAACTCTTGTATCAACAGCATTTTGGCTTTTGATCAATGAGCACTGTCCTTATCAAATATAATAAACTAATTGCAGCAATCCTAATAAGTACTTCAAAAAAGTAAATGTTCAAGGTGGTGACTTGCCAGCGTGAGGTCAAATCCACTTATTTATAAAGGCCCTTCAACACAAACAAGTTTGTCAGAAAGCACTTTGTGATATTAAGAGAGAAGTTAAAATACAATGACATAAAATAAAGAAGACCACTCGTATAAAAATGCAGCAAATCAGTCGCACTACTGGACAACGAAATGAGAGGATTTAAGAAGTTTTCAATATGGAAATGGCCTTAATTTTCTCAAAGTGCCTCATTTAATGTGATCCTGCCACCTCCTCCCCCGTTTGGAAGCAGCTCCGGTAATCACAGCGGATGGCTGCGGGACACCGTGGCCTTCCACAGCCGTTAAGGGAAAGTGGGACTGACGCAGGATGTGGGGACGACGGGCTAGAACGCTACGTGAAACTTTAACTCCGTGGGCCACAGAATCACACCCGACAGATCGCTTCCCCTCCGACGTCTCAGTGCAACCCCATCACAGGCTATAGTGTCGGAGTAAGGGAGGATTACAGGGGAAAAAAAAAGGAAAGAAAGAAAGACTGACAAGTGAGACAAAAGAAAAGTGAAAGAGAGAAAGACTTCACGCACTGACCGCCAGGCCACCACGGTGACACAATCATTTGCCGTCGGATCGATAAGTCATTATCGCATTCAACGACAAAACTGCACACACATATGCAAAAAAAAACACACTCACACACACACACAGACATAGACTTGATGCAGATGCACACAGTTATCTACACACCCATACACACAGTCAGAGGTTTGAGATATCGAGTGGTTGGATGAACTTTTCCGCCAAACCTCTCTGCTGATGCGGTGAAATAATTTCAACCCATTAAAAGCAGCAGAGCGGCCTCGGCCAAACTAATTATGGAGGATTCTGTCAAACTGAAGCGAAGGGGGGAGTGGTAAATAAGATAGTGTGTGTGTCTGTGTATGTGTGTGTCTGTGTGTGTGTGTGCAGATGAGGTACACCAACCCACAGTGAGCAGTGTTCCATCTGCGGATGGAATTAAGAACTGATGCTGCGCATGAAATCCAGAATCTGCTGCAATAATCTAAACCAGATCCCCTTCATTTTCAAATCAATATGACTCTGAGTCCATGATAATCTCCACGAATGCTTGAGTGACACGAAACAAACAGACTCGTGGACACAGCTGTCAAGACGGCGTATCGACGGGCGGCTAATCGAATCCATAACGGCAACGATAATTACTGCAGGTAGGAAATAAGTACGACAATAGCGATCTCTCCATCAAGACGTTGGTTATTATTAGATTAGACGTGCTAAACGGAGCCGCCTCTGGAGTGTTTTAGAAGCTTAGGATTGGGATTCGCAGATAATAAGAGAGGTTTTCGAGATTTATCTTTTTCTTCACATTTTTCCGTATTAGTGCAGTGAAAAGACGAAGAGAAAAGAAAGATCATCTAGCAACTGTGCAAAGCACAAAAGCCTAATCTGGTTCCACGGTGCCAATTAACATTTAAATGAAAGCGCAATCTCTCCTTTCACTTAGTTCGACAATGGAGCTGATTAACAAACATTCATTTTCCCGGAATTGGTCTTTGTAAGTACAAGAAGAAGAAGAAGAAGGAAAAAAACAACACAAAAAAAGTATAAAGAAAAAGACACATTCTACACACGGAACTGCGTCTGACGACCGCTGTGCCCTGCGAGGAGATTAAAATCAAGCGCACACACTTACACACACACAGGGAAACACTGAGCCAGCGAGTCATTAGTGTGTGAGTGATGGTGTGTTGTGTTTGAGCTGACTCCGGTCTGCATCGGGGCCCAGATGCAATAACAGCAACAGGAGCTGATCACCCAGACAATTACTAATAACCCAGGGTTTTTCTGCTCATACGTTTTCCTCCTGATTCTGCTTTTCCATCAAATACAAAATCCACACATGTTTTGCTTTGTAAAAACCTTCATGACCCCGTTGGTCTCACTGTTGCTTGTCTGTTCTCTTCTCCTTTATTTCCCCCTCTCTCTTTTCTTTGCCTTATTCTCTTAACGCCGTCATCTTTCTCTCTTTTTCCCCTTTCCCTCCGTCTGGCTTTTTACATCTCCTCAGATTTCTTAATCTCTTTCTCTCGATTCCGTGGACAAACAGCTGTTCCATTTAGGGCTTTTGATTAATTTCATAAACTAAAACACCCCCCCCTGCACTTTTCCATGTGTGACAAGATGGAGGAAGAGGAAGAGACAGAGGAGAGGAAGAGGACTGATGGCACAAGAAGAGCATGTCTGTTTGTTTTTAGTTTATGGTTTGAAATATTAAATATTTGGTTTACAATAACGTTAAGTGGCCTGGGCCTGAGTTATAGTGCCGCGGTGGCTTCTCTGTTTGTTTTGTTGTTTATGGCTCTGAAATATTAATCTTTTCTTGTAGACTAATAAGGCTAAGTGGTCTGGGGGGGCGGGTGAATTATGGCCTGTGCATCGGCTGCCTTAAGGAGCATTGAGCACATCTACCAGCTCGCAAAGCTCACGTCCCATTAGCGGCTGTGCATATGTCAATCCATGCAAACACACAACAGTGTTCTCCTGATTTAAAAAAAACACTGACACATGTTTTCCCTATATGGGCCATTATTGTAATATCTATTCCCGATTTCTACAGAGGTTACAGTAAATTCACCTTCTATAATACACTTGAATATGGAGAATCTGTAGGCGCGGGGCAAGATTTCCTGTAAATGTTGAACAGCGAGACTTGACTCAGATACTCGCCGTCCACATCGGAGGGCACAGAGTATTGGCCGTTGCGCCCAGAAGCTAATTCATAATGGGAAGATGATGCTGAGGCTGCTTTGAGAATAATTATACATACATTGTAGAAAAGTATCTACAAAACCCTGGGAGGAAAAACTTAAAAAAAATATGTGCTAAAAGCTGCTCCTCTGTTTGTAAAAATAGAGTCTTAGTATTAACCAAAGTACAAAGAAGTAAATCTTATTTGTCAGAATCATTAACGGATAATAAGAAAAACTTTCTGTGTGCTCGTCTCCATTCTGCTCAGAATCATTTGGCGGTTGGTAAATAAGAAGTTTTATCCTTGTTAATGGAAAGTAAAATAACTAAACTAACTTTAACAGCTCTTTCATAATCACTACCTCTCTGATTGACACACGTTCCCCTCTCTGGATTTCACCAAGTTGAGGCGAGGAACTTGCATCTTTGAACATCTCCTCTCGAACTCTGTGAACTTTGCGATCTCTCCGCACTTTAAAAAATAAAATTCCAACTACTGCTGTCAATTTGTCTTATTTGGATCCTCTGCTCTGTGAAAGGAGCCGCAAGGGTAAAACTTTTCAATTGAACTTTTAGAGCAAAAACCAATACAGACAACGAGTTTTCTCCAATCAGAGCAAAAGGGTAGAAACTTATCTGTTAGTGTCGGGGCAGCTCTGTTTTTCTCAACACAAGTTTAAATAGTTTTACTCACTTTCATATGCATGTATGTGTGTGTTTGTGCAGACTGGCATGCGTTGCTTCCTGACTGTATGTGTGTGGTAAGGGTCTCTGGGGGGGGATTATGACTGCATAGAATAATGGTTGTGTGATAATTAATGGGATTATGAGATTAGACAGAAGATTACAGGCTGTTTCCATCGCTACTCCATAGACAGACAGAGAGAGATGGAAAAGAAGTGAAGGAAGAAGTGAGATGTGAAACGAAAGAAGAGCAAGAGAATTAACTGTTCCAAGGTCAGAAAGTTATTAATCATAAACTGACTTTCTTTGCTAAAGACAGAAATATGTGCATAGCTCATTTACTGATATTATATTATATATTTTTTAGATATTGATATTGTGATCTTGAGTTAAAGTTTTGTTTTGTATAAGTTGACATTTGCTTGTATTGAAACAACATTTAACAATTGAGAATTGTGGCTTTTTTGTTGAATAAAAATTAAATTGGACTTCTACAAACAAATCGTGCAATTCAACTGAATTCTATTTCCAGTATTTATGTAAGTTTGCTACAAAATAAAACAAAATTGTTTCGTTGGTTGGTTTGTTTGAGAACGACTGATTGTTTTTCCGTGAAACTTTGTGTATTTTGTTTTTGTGATCTAGTGAATTTAAATGTGGTTTCATAAGGAGACGGAGGTATGCATTCCAATGAGAACCAAGTTTCTTACTGTTTTTCACCTCTTTCTTCTGCTCTAAATACTAATGACTCATGCTACTAAACTTTATATAAGTGCAGAGTTATTGTTCCACACCTGGCGTGAACCCCGGATCACGGTTTTGAGGTACGAGTGTGAAGGCTCTGACAACAGCTGTCACACTTCACCAGATGTACGACTTAGTGGGAGAAACTCACCTCCAGTCTCCTCACACTGGTCTCTGTAACTGGTTGGACCGATTCTTTCTGAGAAACCTTCTCTCCATCTCCCTTGCGTGCCTGCTTGTAACAGCAAATATTATATCCTGGCAATAACATCCAGCAGGATGTGTCCTTGTGTATTTTAATCATGCAAACCCCTTATTAGATTGTTATTTCTGTGTTGCTCAAGCGCCGCTGTTTGGGAAACAACAATATAACCGATTCCCAACGTCCGCTCTGTATTTGGAATATATTGAGGTTTTTCGGTTTTGGTGCGCTCCTGTAGCTAAACACTACCTGCTAACATCAACAACCACAGTGGCCGACGTCACGTTGCCTCACACAAACACACACATGCAGACACAGACACATGATGAACACTATGTTCAGTCTTTGGCCCACACAGAGGCAGACTGGACAAGGCCATGGTCAGACCCAGCCGAGGCCACAGGTCTGCAGATTTCTTGTCATAACATCAAAACCTCCTGTATGGCTTCACACAGGAAACCTTGGGTCAGGTTGTTTTTTTTCACTCTAAACACAAAATAGGCTGTAGTGGAGAAACATGTATATTCATTTTCCACGAGTGAAACTTCAGTAACTGCATTAATTACTTTAAATTGTAGTAGTTTTTTTGTAAATATTGAATCAAGGTGAACCTGGAAGATATGAAACAAAAATCCCTTTCTACAATTCACAAACAGTTCCTCTACATTTTACTTTCCTTGCTATTGAACCAAATTAAAATTCAAAAGGTAAAACTAAAAATTAGTACTGCCTTGCCCCGTCACAACCATATTAAATATTTAGTCCACTTCATTATGAAACCTCCTGCGTGGGAGCCACAAAAAGAAAGAGGAAAAGAAGTACGTTAAGAGCAGACATCGGTAATGATTCACTTTGAAATTCATTCATTGTGACATTAGTCATAATACACTTGTTCCTCATTATAAACACATTAGTGTGCTGCTGGCAGGTTGAGAGCTGCTCCGCGCCTGCTCTCCATTAAACCCAAACTGTACGGAAAAAGAGAAGAGCTCATTGTTCTCCAGTCCACTCCAACGCAGAGAGGGAACATATTCGAGGAGGATTGATGTTAGAAATTTATTCCTGCAGAGCCTCAATCTGACAGTGAGAAAAGAGCCGGGCAAAGTGGAACGCGCTGAGAACCTTTTGGGAGGAAAAGCACAATCCAAACCAAAAGCATGGATTCACATTTTAATGGTTAGTCCAGGGGAAGTGGAGCTTTACTTATTAAAAGTAATTTACAGTCAAGAAGGCAAAAGAGAAGAAAATCTTGAGCGCATACGCTTGTAATATGCATATGTATATGTGTGTGTGTGTGTTTGTGTGTGTGTGTGTGTGCTCTTGTATCAAAGGGCAGGCTACGGTGTTAGCTGGATGTGTATGGAATGTGACACGGCTAACCGCTCCGTGCTGAGACACACAAATACCACCAACGTCACCTACCAAAAGGTCCTTCTCTCGCTCTCCCATCTGCAGACAAACAAACGCACATCGACAGAGTAACACACACACACACACACACACACACACACACACACAAATCAGGATACGCACTGCACTGAGATCACAGAGAAACAATCTGAGAGCTGCGGAGAGTCCTCGGTCAGAAACCGCGCTGCTGCTGATTGTGCGGTTACTTTGAAGGGCAATTTCATCTGGCTGACAGAAAAGTGTGTGTGCGGGAGGAGTGTGTGTTTTTTCAGCACCGGGGGGGGTCAGTCACCTGGGGTGTTGGGGGAATTTCTTATCAAAATATCCCTGTGTAATAGTAGAGCTCCTCACACAGAGCCATACGTGTGCATGTGAGTGCGTTCATTCATGTATGCGCTCAGCTTTTCTTTTTTTATTCTGCGTATCCTGCAAGAGCAAGTCCGTGAAGCCCTGTGGTTTCTCTGTGCGTGTGCATGCATGTGTTTTGGGTATCTCTATATATGTACAAGTGTGTGTGTGTGTGTGTAGGTGTGTGTGTGTGTGTCTCTCTCAGGCTGGCATGAGGCCAAAGTCAGTATAATTCTTGTTAGTGCTCCTTGGATCTGACAGGACATGCAGAGGCACATAGGCATGCCAGTAAGGTGTGTGGGTGTGTGTGTATGTGTGAGAGTGTGTTTGAATTAACAGCAGAGAGATGCGGGAAGCCAGTCCATCATCTACGAGCTCTCTTTTTCTCTCAGTATTTGCGTTTGTGTGAGTGCGACATGCAATATGTTGAGAGGAGAGTTGCAGATTTAGTCCTCACACACAAACTCCTAAATCTCCTCATCACGATTCTCAAAAGACGACACTATGATTCCAAAAATCAATATGTTGTTTTGATGTGCTGCTCACAAATGAAGCATTGAGGGAGCGCTGTCGTATCAGAATCACAGAAATGTTACGAAAACTCCCAGAGTGAAATACGCTGAGGGAAATATCGGTACATCTCGGAGAGTCTGTGTAGTTAATAGGATTGACCTTTAATCAAATCTAAAATAAACCCATTTCAAGGTTCCTCCAGGACCTGAGAGTTAAATAAACGCTTTAAAACCTGCAAGACTAATTTGTCCAATTATTTCCTTCCCGTCTCTGTCCACGTTTTGAATATGCGATGCAGGTTTCTGTCATGAAAAGAGGTTTTGTCCTGTGTCTTGTTGTGGTGATATAGCGAGGCATGTTGTTTGTCACAACAGCAAAAGTGGAATGCAAGAGCGTGTTTTCTGTGTTGAGAGTGCTTCTGCCGAAAAAAGGCGAGTGTCAAAACAAATCAGATGTCAGTGCAAATAACAAAATGGAATTTTTGGCATCAGAAGCATCGGAGAAATCTCATGTGGTCTTGGCACAGATGCAGGTGTCCCTTAGAACTACTGAGGCCCCCAATCATATGCAATTCTCTTCACATAGGTTTCAATTTGAGTTCTTCAGCCATCGGAAATGTTTGCATGCAACAGCATAAATGCAGTTTCGTTGGAAATGGGGTAATAAATTGAGTATGACACAGTCCCTACCGGCGGAGGTTGAGAGGTTATTTTTCCAATATCCGTCATCCAAAAGTGTTTGCAGGACGTATGGAAGCTTTTTGCCTTTTCCCTGATTGCATCCCCTTAGTCGTCTGATGGCAGCAGAAATGCTACCGTTCATCTGCAGCATTTAATTAAAGGGATGAGGTGCATACGCGTGTTCAACAGCTCAATGGCTCATTCACTGTTTCTACCGTGACTGCACTTGTAGGTGCAACCATCAGCGAGCTGTTGCACAAGAGGAACAGACGTTTGTTGATGGTGCATTTGTGTACATTAAAACATCTTATATACCATTTATTAAAATGGTAACTTCTGATTGGCAGTAAACGACTTAAAGTAGAAAGGACAAAATGCATATAAATCTATTCAAAGGAGTTTTATGGTTTTTAATTTTTTCTTTTCTGTTGTGTGTCCTGTAGGTTTCTGTGTATGTAAATAGTCTGAATAGTGAAAATGCCCAAAATTCCACATGCTCCTGAAGCTCCTCTAATGTCTTCAGCAAATACTTCCAGATCCAAAGAGTGGCTGGTCTGGCACGCTCCCTAAAAAAAGTCAGGTAAACTAAAGTGGAGGCCGAGGTTTCCTACACACATTGGAAGCAGGTGACTAATCAGAAAGCAATGGGCCCTGTCAGATCAAGTGTTTCAGACAGAGGCTGAAAAGAGGAGCTGCAGCAATGGACAGGTGACATGCTGTGATGAAGTCCAGTAAGCTTTTCACAAACTCCAGAAGCTTGAATTCAGTGTTTTGGAAACTTCAAATTTCTCTATTAGTCAAGTTTGCCTGAATTACTTCCAGATGAAAGAGTCGGTAGCTCCTTCACTTCCCTGATTGGCCGTGATTGACAAGAGCCCAAACCACACATACCAGTTATCTATCCCTAATGAGACATCCGTTATAACTGAGCCTCAGCTGCACAGACACTTCTGGTCGATGAAAATTACACATAATGATAATCCAATGGTCACACTCAGGCGAGTCTCCGAACACTCTGCCTTTTTTGCATTCGCCTCTTGATTCCAGGGTCCTGTGGTGGCTGAAATCGAAGCGCTGCAGGAAAATACTCCTAATAACACATCGGCCGAACCCCTGGCCCTGCATCATTACACAGAGGGAGAGAGAGACTGACCAGGGGAGACAGAGGAGGTGAAGACAGGAAGCAGACAGAGGTACGGAGAGAACAAGACAAAGCATTTTAGATAAAGGAGTTGACAGCAGGAGAAAAAAAAACGGTGGAGAATGGAGATAAAAACAAAACAACCGCGTGAGGAGATAAGTGTAAATTTACACATGAGAGAAAGGATAAGGAACAGGGAGAATATTAAAGGCTGGAGGAGGTAGAGAGGAAAACACTGGAGCAAGCTGCAGGAGAGATGTGAAAGAAGAGAGAGGGAGCATGGGAAAGAAGCAAAGTGTTTGAGGGAGCTTTATGTGGCGCTTGGGTTGATGGAATCTTGAATGACCCCCTGCCGTGGACCGCTCATTGAGGGTGCGTCCCCACTCACACAACTACACACACACACACAGACACACACGGAAACAGACTTTCACACAAACAAACACAGACGTGGGCTTAAACTTGTGGAATTCACATTGACGAAAATGTATACATCTCCTCTTTTTGTGCAAATGTGGTGACACACGCCCCTTACACACACACACACACACACACACACCAAACCCCTTCTCTAACGCCGTCCCAAGCCTTCATACCGTTGTCCTGCTTCTTTCCCCTTCCCCTTTCCTCACACTGAGCCCTCTGCTCTGCTTCCCCTCCACTTTCTTCTCCTCTCCATCACTCCTCACACTAAACGTAAGCTGACAGTCCGTAGCCGGGGACGAATAGATCAACACAGGAGCGATAGAAAGAGCGAGACGGGGGGAAAACCAGAGGGTGAGCAACCTCTCGACAGGAGGAGAGGGGACGGGATAAAGAATAAAATGAAAAGGTTTTAGTCGGAGAAATATGGAGGGAGATAAGGGAGAGTGTTGTAAACGTTCGGCTTCAATTTTCACTTGTTTCTCACATTATATTTTCAAAGTTATACAGATTAAAAACTAAATGCAAAGTGTTGATGCCTTGATCAATCCATCAAACAATTTTTCTGTGATTTGAGAAGGATATAAAGGAAAAATGGGACGAAGGCACAAAGTGAACAGTAAATATGAGGCTTATTATATATGTGTAAAAGTATTGTTGCCTTAAACCGTTCTCTTATCAGACGCATGCAGAGGACACACATGCTCTTTATGATCAACAAACAGGCGCCTCTGAGGTTAAAAGAAAACTTAACACACACCACAGTGGCTCTGAAGTTTGCTCTGGATTTTTCTCTTAGACGACAAACTATTTCAGCTCATATTCCGCTTATTTCCCTGCAGGGTCAAATCTCTCTTAAAATAAAAGCTGCTTGCTTACGAGTTGACCTTGAAAAGTAAGTCGGAAATGTATGTGAAGTAAAGCCACCTCGATCCATTTCATATAGGAGGTAAAAAACCTTCATTACACACAAGTACCAAAGAAAATAATACAATAACAACAGACACTCACTTTCTGCTAATTTCTCCTGCTAACGATCAGGTGAGGAGCTCGAAACAGGCAAAGAAATATGTACGTAAGGAAAAATCATTTTAATGTCAACTAAAACAAACTATACCTCCATTAAATATTATTAAACACAGCCGCCGGGTCCGCTTTAATGTGCCGCTTCTCCTTTGTGCCATTAAAAAGAAACAAGTGCATAATTCAGCTGCTATGAGTGTGTTTGAGGCCAATGTTTATTTCGGGAATTCAAAGGATATGTTTTCAGCTTTGCTCATTATTTGGAGATGATGACGGTAAACAAAATACTGTGGTGCCATTTCAAGGTGTCTGAACTTTAATTACATTTTTAATAAACTCCCTGGCATCCATGTGTGTGTGTGTGCAAATTACCCACGAGAAAAGCATTTTGTGTGTGTCTTTGTGCTTCTTGTGTTTTTCCTAAAGGGTAATTTGTGGACAAAGGCACAGGAACACACACACACAAAGTAAATGTACTGTACACATAGGAACACACACACACACACACACACACACACACACACACACAGACAGATACGCACATGGATGGCCAGATGCTACATGGGCCATATCTGGTGAACTCCAAGACACGTTGATATTGAAGCTTCTAATGGCCGTCATTAATCACATGATACTAAATCACTTTAGAGATAGAGAGGGAGGGAGGGAGGGAGGGTAGAGAGAGAGAAGGGGGGAGAGGGGGAATAAAATGGAAAATGTGATCGAGGACAAAGGTAAGAGAGAGTGAGAATGGATCTGAGGAAGAGGCAATCGGAAGAGAGGAGGGAAAAGGAGAGCGATTTGAGGGATCAATAATTTACCATGATGACATTGATTTTTCAGAACTCTCTCACACACACACACACACACACAGCCTGTGGCCCTAGCCTGTGATACTTGCAGCAGCTCTAATGGTGTGTTACACTTTGTGTTATATTAAAGATGTATGTGATAAACCCCTTCTTAAATTTCAAGGTGACCTTGGCTTTACATAATTAATCAGGATTTGATAAAGGGCTGAAAAATATCATACAATCTGCAGAAGATAGTATAGCTGCAGTTCTACCTGATGTTTTATGGTGGGTTGGGGCTCAGGTGGATATATATATATATATATAAATAGTCCATTTACCAATTCTGGGGAAACTGTCTGTGGGTGTCTATAACGTATTTGTTATTTAAATGTTGACATATTGGCACTACACTTCTTGGCATCTTTCAAAAACCGTTATATTCTACCATGAACTGGTTTTCTGTCCTTGAGCAGCGGGACTTGGATTTGATGAAGTTATGCAGACTCATGTTTCTGGCTGTTCTGTCAATCCACTGCTTGTTTCTATTACAACATTTGTGATGGTTTGCCACCGCTACTGTTGACTTCTTCCTCCGATTACCATGGTTACTTGTGAATCTGACCTTTTCAATTAACACTTCCCCTCAGGTGAAGTTGCTCCTTGGAGCTAACTTTGTCTGCAGCATTGTTTGGAGTTTATCTATCCAGCTGCATTACATAACCATGGCATAAACAACTCAGGAACAAAATATTCTTTAAGACCTCATTACCAATTTTTAAGACGGGTGTTATCGTGAGCCCAGGAGATGTCGATCACTCCCCAAGGACAGGAGAGAGAAACCGAAGGATGAGATGTTCTCTGTTTCCTGCCTCTGGCTTGCTGTTCGTGTGGCGAGACCAAAGGCAGCACCCATATCATTAGCTGTGCAGACGTATGAACACATCCCGTCTATAAACAGTCAACAACACTGAGGCAAAACACTTCAGCCTTGAACGTGACCCAAAAACCAAAAAGCACACATCAGAAAGGCTGCCATCAGAATGACTGGCCTAACTGTGTGTGTCTGTGTGCGTGTGTGTGTGTGTGTGTGTGTGTGTGTGTGTGAGAGAGGACATCACATAACCACTGTGTGAAGGGTAAATAACCGGGTTTGATGCTGCCAGGGGAAATTCCCCAGTCAGATATATATACAGATCAATTTTCATGTGGGTTTAGGGGCAGACAGATGTTGCTATGCATTTATCACTACTTGCGCCTAAGCACACACACTCAAACACACACACACACACACACAGACACACACACACAAGCAGATGCCATGACTTCATCCGCAACACCCCGGACATCAACACTGAGACACACACAACTAATTAAATGGATTACTTTCAGCCGTGACAGTTAATGCACTTTTTCTTGTTGTGACACTGGATACTGTTATCATTTGACCCACTGCTCTGGTAGAAAAACCCACATATTTCCATGCTTGGCCCGGCTCACAGTTACACATGTTCGTATGTGCACAGAAGACACGGTAAAGCATCTGTTCACTGCAAGACCACAAGTCCTCGTTCAAGCTGGCAGTCGCCTGCTTTACATTTTTCATTAGCACTGTTTGCATTGAGCAGATGTTGTTTGAAATGAGTGCAACATAGAGGCCAGGTGGGAAAAGCTTCTTTTTTTTTCAATGCAAAACAAAATAAAATTAAGGTGCAAATGCTGATAGCAGAGAAGAACATGAATTTATTCTTCAAGATCTACATTCTTATTCATGAGAAAAGACACGGGCGCCACCATCAGAGGGACCAGAGCAAGACGACTGACAGTCCCCTGGTGGAGAACAGACACTGAGGAGAGGTGGAGCAGTGACACCTCCGCTACAAGGAAGAGGAACACAGGTGTACACCGGCTGCTCAGTCGAGCTTCAGTGCATCACAACGGGCCAAACAGAAAGAGATAAGCCGAAACAAGGGCAGTGAATCTGACACTAGAGAGGTGCAGGCAGCCATTGGAGGGAGGGAAGGTTGGTAAGGTTGCTGGATTGATAGATGTATGGATGGATGGATAGATGGATCACCTACTCCACTGGAGCTCATTGTGGCATAGTAAGGCTTGTTGCAAGTTTTTCTCATTTGCAAACCAAGATAGGGCTCACAATTTTTTTTTAAATAGAACATTAAGAAAATTGCTTCTTTGAAAGAGTTGAAAGGAAACTTCAAAAGGATAATTACTAGCCATTAGGAACCATACAGATTTAATAGTTCATAGCCAGGGGCCGTGTTTCTTGGACTGCACAATGAGGATGCAAAACAATACGGAAAATTCAGTTTTTAAGGAATTAGCGGTAACATATCTGGAAAAAAGCTTTTAATTCTTGGGATAGATCCATGGTTCCAACAACAAGATGGCTGAGAAGGAATGAACAGTTGTCTACTTGCTCTAGGTCATGAAATGCATCTTCTTATGTCCTACTAAGCTTTGCCAAAAGGTAAAGTTGATCTAACCTCGACCACATTAGCACTAAGAGAAAAAAAACATGGCTTAGCCAGTGCAGAGCGGTTCACTGGCTAAGCCTCGCCTCGGTTTATGTAAACTACTTTTAGAGGGAAATGCAGGCACACTGAACCACTGCCGTGTTCGAGGAAAGTCTGAAGAGCCATTAAACCAAAGATCAAATCAATAATGACATCCTGCATCACATTACTCCGCTGCCTTCAGCCTATGACACCAGTATGTAATCGAATAAATTATGTTCCATTTACCCATGAGGCCATTAATCCCAATCTAATGGCTAAGCTTTGCGTCTGAATTGACTTTCAATAGCCTGTAATACCTTCAGAAAATCTAAGGACAGGAGGGTAAGTGAGGTTCTAACAAAAGCCTGATTCCCTCCCCTTACCCTTGACATTGCTCTATCCTGTAGTTTGAATTTTATAATAGGAAGCCTTCTGGTTTCCTATATCTAACGGATTTCTGAAGATATGAAAAAGTGTTGTCATGTAGAAACCTCAAATGAATAATTCAGTTTTTTTTCCACTACAATGGACAGCAGACAAAGTCTCCCAGGAAATGTGTCTCGAGCCTTGGCAAGGAAAAAAACACGAGATTGAATTCTGTAATGACAATAGAGGCCAGATCTAATAAGCTGTGCTAATGCCTCTTTTAAAGGGGTATTTGATGCTCGCCGTGTTTGACGTTTGCCCGTCATTAACCTGGAGGTCACCGTATCAGGACGGTGACGACAAAGCAGGAATTTTTAGCACATAGGCGGGTTCGGTTTAACATGGACAACGTGACGGTAGAGAAATCACAAGATCTTCATTTATTTCAAAGCTGTAGTTAAATATTGTAAGATGAGCTGTACATGTTAATACAATACCTAGGATATTAATTATGTAGAGCTCTTTAAGCTGTAGAATACATATTTGCTATTTAAATAAAAATATTTTACGTAAAAACAGCAAAATGTATTCTCACAAAAAATTCAGTTCGTCCCATGTATTATATATACACAATAATGTGTATAATATTGCCAACAGATGATTAATACTTAATAATCAGTGTGAGACTAGCATGTTATAGTGACATATATATAGTTATTAGTGAGTTGTAGTTACTATTGTAGCTGCAGCAGATAAAAATACTTTTTACTACTACTTTACACGTGGAAATACTTAAGTTAAGCTCAGTAATCAGTGCTTGAGTAAATATACTTACTTTCTGAAAAACCCACATACTCTCCAACCTACTTCTAGGAGTGAGCAATGTCTGGAACAGGTTCATTTTCAAAAAAAAGTATCATATCTCAAAGACAAATATTCACATTGCCTCCTTTCAGCCTCCGATGAAAGACTACTCGGTTTCAGAGTCTGACTCGGAGAGAGCTGCGATAACACACACATGCTGGAGAGTGAGCACACAGCGGAGTCGGGCTGTGGATGGATGAGTTCATTAATGTGGGGCTACATGTGCCAAAAACAATCTTTCTGTCCGTGTAAAAATGTGTGTATGCTTTGCGTTCATGCATCTTACATAGTGTGTGTCCACTCTCAGTTGTGTGTGCACTGTAAGGGTGAGTGAGTGGCTCTGTGGGAGTGTTATGTATCTAATTGCTGTATGCTTTAATAATTTACATCATTCTCTGCTCTCTGATGCCCATCATTAAGAAATGAGGGAATTACACCCAGCTGCATGAGTGCACGTCGATGTGAGTGTGTTTGCGCACATATGCTTGTGTCTGTGCAGCTTTGTGTGTGTGTGTGTGTGTGTGTGTTTAGATTGTTGAGTGTATAATCGAGGATGTTTGCATTTGTGCACATACAGTATATGTGTGTACATCTGAGTGTATCCCTGCCTGCTCATGGGTTTGTGTGCGTGTGCATGCATGGCCCTGCCGTTTGTGTGTCTGTGTGTGTGTGTGTGTGTGTGTCTTCTCTGAACCTCTTCCGACCATTACGGTAAATGTACATTATTCATTGTGACCTGCCAAGATCATTATCAGCAGAGAGCAGAGACGGACAGAAGGAAATGAAAGGCTGGTCGGGGGAGCAGTGGAAGCAGCTTTTGTCCTGTTGGATAAATAACATTTGACCTTTTGTCACCGACTCCAGTTTGATCCCACAATATTTTATCTGATTTATCTGAACCCTGATGCTTTTGTTTTTTATATTCCTCTTATATCCACCTCTCAAGAGGCTTCATACTGAGATTAAACATGTTCCTGCTGTTTGTTTTCAATGTGATCAAGCAATGCCATAAGCAGGGACTCTGAAGTTATACTTTATTAATAATAATATACTAATATGTATACACTTATCTAGAATAGGCTGCAAAATAAATATTTCCCTGAGCCTGATGATGTACCTGGACCTCATTAAGGTGGCTAATGAGGGCTTTATACACGTATTAACCTCTAATCTATTTCCCACTTATTTTAGCCGTTGCCTGGATATTAACTTCTTATTTATTTGTGCAGTAACGAGCCATGAATGCTGAGTAATTCTAGAATATTTTCCGAGAGGCTTCGTAGAAGGAAATCTGTAATTTGGTCATATTTATCAGGGGAAATGAAGGAAGGCCGATTGATACAGCAAATCATTTCCAAATAACTCCATGTGCTACACACAGGATCACAACAGCTGAATATGCAATGTTGTAAACTGTGTCCAAAGGCAAACACACATTCGTACCCATCCAATTATCCCATAATAAGCACATATGGCATAATTTCCAGTAACTAGGGGAAGACAAATAAATTCAGTTAATATGCAATTTGCTTTTGCTATTTCAATATTATTTCCAAGTAATAGTTTGAAAAAATATGTTTTTATAAGTGACATATAATCACACACACACACACACGTTCTTAATAATTCTGTAGTCATGCTCAGAGCAGCGGTGCAATCTTATTATTAATTCTGCCTTCATTTCCCAGAAGCATTTTCACAACTATCTCTTTTCATTGAAAGTCAGCACTGTAACAAAACACCATCGGGAAACCGCCCGTAGCCAAAAGTGAATTAGGTTAATTATCTCTTAATAAGCTTTACAGGGATAATACAACAGCAGCCATAGAGAGAGAGAGAGAGAGACATACATGACGAACCCGAGGCCAACAAATCCAATTTTTACTCCGAGCCTAATCACAAAACCCTGGATGTCAACACTGCAATTTACTAAATGACCACAGTGGATGTAAGTGGACCTCTGCTGCCATTACAACGCCTGTTATCACAGAAACAACTGGAGCGTGAAAATGCTGAGTAAGGACGATCAGTCATGTGTCTCCATCAGTGTGGGCGTTCTACTGTTTTTTGTCATGGGGAAGCCACATTGTAAAAAATATTGTCAAACAAGAACCAACTTCAATGTTTATGAAAAGGAAAATTAATCAGAAAAGTGTTGAAATGTATTACTTTGATTTCAATTTCATTTTTCATATTGTCTGAATTTAAGTTTTATAGTTGTCTACATTATGTGCTCAGTCCTATGTCGAGCTGATATGTGACACTGTTAAAGTGCCATATATTGTTTTAAAGTTCAAACTGCAATAGAGAGAAAGAACAACACACTTTTACGGTTGAATTTACATAAACCACAAATTATAAAAAGTATGATCTGAAACAAATTGCAGTTTATTTCTCTTCTCGGATGTTTGGAAAAAGTTAAATGAGCCAAAAAGTGAAAGATAAGTTAGAGATTCCAAAGCAAATTGATATAAACACAGTGTCAAACAGAAAAAGATAGAGAAGAAAGGACAAAAACAAAGAGGGAGAAGATGGAGAGAAATCGGATGGAGGGAGGGTGGAAGAGAGAAGAGAGTCAGTCGACTGTAGTATTGCTTTGATGATTTCATCTCTCTCTCTCCGATTAGCAGACAATAACTTTTTCAATCCAGACATGCAGAGAGAGAAATCTGAAATTATTTATTTTCTCCTCTCCACTCTTCTGATACGGTTAATCTCACTTCCTCACCCAGCTGCTGATAAACACACACACACACACACAGCTGTTTGCTGAGAGAAGCCTCTGAACATATACAAGATGTATTACTCTCGTTCTCTGTTAAAAAAAAACTACTGAAGCAAACTGCTGAACGAGTCTGTTATTCACCACAAACATATTTCATCAGCAAACGGATTCTTCTCAACACTAAAAGGAGATGGAGTTTAAGTTAATAAAAAAAAACTCATCTGTCTCTGATAATGATTCACATCTCGGCAGATGATTCCGTTGTGGATGGATGCAAACTAAAATAACTCCAGCTCGATATATAACGAGCTACGTCACCTACAGAGCATCCGAAGAGCAAACAGCTGCTTCGCCATGGCAACAATATTCTAAATGTGATAAGATGAGAGCAGAGAAGCTTCAGAAGTCTTAATTTAGCATCTGAATATGCATTTGCATTATAATACACAGTACATACAGACATATTTGGAGTTTTTGGCAAATAAGTATATACTGGGAGCATCTGCAGCATTGTACAGATTCATATATGGATTGTTCCATCACAATAGTTCACTATTTCTTAATGGTGAATATTGCTTATATGTTACAAAGTGCAGATACTCAATCTGACACTCAATCGAAGTCTAGTTTGACCTTTTGATGAGACAATCAAAGGTGTGGCAACACACAGGAAGGCAGGAACATTGTGTGATCGTGGTGTGTCTGAATAACTGGAAAAAAAAATATTTCTAGACTGGGATTATTCCCGTGAACTCGAGTCTGAACGACAATAAGAAAGGTGGAACATTTAGTCACAAAAGTTGCACAGCGGCTAAAGTCATAGCTTATAAACCAATTAACATAATTAACTTTCATTTTAATGTCTCAACTGTTTCCCTTTTTATCACCAGACTGTTCAGCCCACACAGACAGTGTTAATGATTCATGTGCATATGACTGAAATAAGGTATTAACCTGTCACATCTGATTCTTTTACTTTTCTGTCTTATTTATGACATATGTATCTGTATCATTAACTCAACTATTTCTGAAATACACAGATCGTCACAGTAAAGCTTACACACAATATTTATACCAGAAAATGAAGCCATGTCGAGTTGAACGATTTCCACATTCAAATCAAAGGCAAGTCAATGTTTTGCAGTTCATGGAGGATTTGTTGAAAAAGAAAGAAACGCAGAAGGAGACACACAGAGACACACACAGACACACACACGTCATTAGATGCACAACCAAAAATCTGCCAAAAACATCCAGTTTCAAACTGTAAAATACATAATTAGACCTGTGGTTGTCTGTTTGTGTTTGCACGCTGACTGCTTGATGGGAAGCCTGCACAAATAACTAGCGAGCTAGAGTTGGTGCACACACACCCACATACACTCTCACACACAACGACACACACACCGATACAGCCCACATTCTTGTCCGGCCAAAACTAATATCTCTGTATTTTTCCACAATAAGAGCAGCTCATTCGACACAGGAGCTATGTTTGTTTGAGACTCCTTTCATCCGCCTACCCCGACAAGTGTGTGTGTGTGTGTGTGTGTGTGTGTGTGTGTATGTGTCTGAACATCCAGAAGGCAGTGTTTGTTTACCATGAACACAAGTGGAGTTCCTGTTTCCCATATCCCTTTCTCTACAGCTTATTTTTTCCATATCCGGCGACTTAGTTTTACCTCTTTTTTTTTAAACTCAACCACTTCTAGAAGGTTTTATTTCTGTAGATTCAGCCCTACCGAGCTCCAAATAAAGAATTTTATATTAACACCTTTTTCAAGCTGTAACATTGATCGCACTGTCGCCTTCTATACAATGTTACATTTCCTGTCCCTGCTGTCTCCCTGTCTTTTCCCAAGCTGTTTTGTTCTGTGAGTATATGTGTCCACTGGGACCTTCCCATTTAGCCACACTCCAGGCTCACAGCTGCCGGTTCCCCAGAGAGTGGACCAACAGGCTGGTGTAATTGAGACATCTCCAGTGCTGCCGCTACAGTGCGTCTCACACTTGGGTTCCTGCAAAACGCAGCAGTCCTCCATTCATCAGAGACACACATCACTGTGCCACTGCTGCTCCTTAAACTTTAACACTTCTTTCCAGTTCGACAACTTTCACTATTAAGCCTTTAACTGCTACTCCAAACACTACACGCCGTGCATCCTGTAATTTTAGTCTAAAGTGCGATAATTACTTCTATTCATAGTTATGCTCTAAATAGTTTATTTTAGCACAAATACTGTTATTCACGAATTTTATAGCTACCAGTCCTCAATTTGCTTCTACAACCACCCACTACACCTACTTTAACTATAGGCGATGACAGACACTGCCTTCCAAAGGAGAAATGCTGTTTAAAGAAGAACCCAAAACAATGACGTACAGAGGAACCACATTATGGAAGTATCCTAACCAAATAACAAAGAGCCCAAGGTCTGGATTGGATTCTTCAGGTGGTGAGAACAGCACCTCAATGACGCTACTAACAAGTAGAAGGGCGCCTCCGGAGTTCATAAGTCCTCCATGTCTAACGCCCAAATTCGTCTATGTTAAAGACGGTGAAAAAAAATCCTGGATCCACCCATTTATCTATATCGGCTTAATCCAGAGTTTATTATCTTCGTGTAATCCTGCAAACTCACATTGATGAAAACACAACCTTCTTGGCCTGTATAGGTCATAACATTGTGTGCAAGTGCAGTTACAGGAACACTAAACAAACATCGTCTGAACAAACAACCTTTCATTGACAATCTCAACAATTTCGTTGGAAAATGCTGTTGAAGATTTCTCTCTTTGTGTCGGTGCAGCAGAAATAAAACCCTCTCCTGCAGCATCTTAAAGGGCGATGCTGTCCGCCTGTATATTATCATCACTTTAATAAGTCACTGAGTAAGTGGGAAACAATCTTCTCTGGAAGTGCAGATTACTTTGAAATGGCCCAAATCGTCTAAATGGAGAAGTCACTTTTATCCTTAGGCATGAAATGATGTTAGAGGACGGTCCATTACACCCACACACACCCACACACACAAAAATATAGTGAGCCTGCACACTCCTCGGAGATGCATGATTACACATATGCATGTTGGATTCTACATTCAGTCTTCCCACATACGTGCACTCTTTCTGCACTCTGCTCTCATGACTTACATCAATGCTTCATTTTCTCTCCTCTCATTTGTTTTCTCTGACTTTCATCCACAGACGCGTTGTCTCATTGTGTCTCTTTGCGTTACTCTTTTCCTCGTTGAGCGCACAACTCCGCACACATCACAGTTTGTTGTAGTCCCTTTATCTGATCGGATGAGAGTCGAGGGGACGCCGGCTAATTCTCTCACTTCTCCGTGTCAGAGCTTTACAGCAGCAATGGATGGGTGAAGAATATAGATGACACGTTTTTAAGAACCTTCATAAAAATGCACAGTGAAACCTTTATGTCATGTATGGAAAGGATTTCATACCATTTTGATATGGTTGTAAACCGGAACCCTGTCTGCAGGAGTCATATGTGCAATATTTTAGAGTAAAAGTTCCCGATGGCTGCACTGGAATTTAAAATTCTATAATGATGAGGCTGAAAATCAATTTTTTATGAGCTGCCCTGGTTCGAAATGTCATCGAGAATATTAAGACAGTTTCAAAAGACAAGGTTATTAAGTCGTAGCTTCAATTTAACAGGCATGAACCAGTTCTCACCTATTTTCAAGGACAATAATTGACTTTAAAGCTTTAATGGTGAACTACTCAGAATCTGCTTGGGTGGGCAGCTTTCCAAAATGAAAGGTACATTCAAAAACTGATTATGAATGTGTTTAAACAACATCATCATTCATTGTACGGTTATTACACCAACTTGAAACACTGAGACGTATGTTTCTTGTTGACGTGTTTGTTTTCACCTGTGAGGCAACTTTGTGCGACCATTTCGAAAAGAGTAGAACACTGAGGAAAGTGTTTGTTATACTGAGCAATTTCTCTCTCTGAGCTTTGACAAGACATTTCTGCCTGGGTTTCGGTTTTAGGTGTGGGACACGTTGGACTGAGTGGATGTGACAGAGCGGCTTGCACGGGTCATCAGGAGTGGACACTTTTACCTCTCTGAACATTTGGACTAAAACACACACACACACACACACACACACACACACACACACACACACACACACACACACACACACACACACACACACACACACACACACACACACACACACACACACACACACACACACACACACACACACACACACACACACACACACACACACACACACACACACACACACACACACACACACACACACACACACACACACACACACACACACACACACCACACACACACACACACACACACACACACACACACACACACACACACACACACACACACACACACACACACACACACACACACACACACACACACACACACACAGAGAGAGAGATGGAGAGATAAATGGCCGATGAGCATGTTTTCATGGATATCTGACCGTTACTGAGTTGCTTGACGTCAATGGAGCAACCTCAGGAGCTGGACACTGAGCCAGGAGGAATAGTTTCTGGTCAAAGCCTCTCCTTTCTCTTTCTCTCTGTCATGCACACACAAAATTGTAAAGAAGGGCAGAGACAGCCTAGAAATTTCTGTTTCACTGGATACTAATCAAGAGGGAACAGGCATTTACCTTCCTGGCACAGACACAAAACACACAGTGACAGCCACTGAAGCACACACACAGTTACACACACAAATGTGCACACACACACACGGACAAAACCGCAGCTTTGAATTTTGGCAAAAACAAAGATGCACACCCACAAAGACAGTGACAAATTAATATGAAGCGTACAACAAGGTGCCCACACTGTGTTTTGCTGCATGTCAACTGTGGGAGAGCAGAGCGAATACAAGAGACAAGATAATAATACAGACAGTTGCTTTATTCCACTACATATGGACAAAACACCTTGTTACGTTATCAGGAGCAAAGAAAAGCAGCGTTTTCCTGAGGCCTTAGTGATTTTTTCCCCACATTGCGTCTCCTTGAAACAGTAACACTGAGAGGGACGTGAAGGGAAAACAATCCATCTCGCCAGATTACTGCTGATACCCAGCGGATACACAGAGGCCAAAGCACACAGTGAATCCCTCTCTCCCCCTTTTTTTAATATGTCTGCGTTTCCCTCGTGGCTTCCCATTGACTTCTTAAACTGGGCCCATTTTCCTATTTGCTATGGTTGTCTGCTGCAATAAAGTGATGGGAGATGCTGTTGTCCTGCAAATAGAGCAAACAATCGGGAGAAGGGGGAGAAATTGGCGATGGAGCGGAACAAAAAAAGAGGAGAAACTGAAACTGGAGGGCGAAAAAAAAGGAGAAGAGGGAGAAAGATGCTGATGCTGGGGATGAATATTCAGATGTTGGAGAACTTTGATGAATGTTTGTTTCAAATCAGCATTAACATTCTCATCAAGTCTTTTTTTCTGACCTTATGCTTTATTAATTCCTGCAGAAAAGTCCTGTTATTGTTTCAGTCGAGTCAACAGCTCACTCATGCTCTAGCTCAGGAACACTTGGTGGCACTGCTGACTTAGACCAAGCATAAATCCAAAACTCATGTATCAGATACAGTTTCCCTTATGGAGATCAATATTTACGCACATTCTCTTCCCACGTTAAAACAGGACGAGTAAAAACTAAATCAATTTCCTTTAGCTCTTGAAACATTAAAAAAAAATCCTATCCACCAGGGTGTCATCAAGATCTACATCCCTGACACTGTGGCTTGTATTTGTCGCTCTTCCAGGTGTTACCTTCCAAACATGCATATGAATTTTTAAAATTCTCGTTCCAGCACACTTCTCACGCTGACAGAAACAAGACCCCCGAGACCGGCCGGGGTTGACAAACTGTTGAATTCAATTCCACAGCCGTGTAAATCCTCCACGAGAGTATCCTTCTATTTATTATGATTGACTGGGACAAGCAGAAGGGGGGGGGGAGTAATTAAAATGGAGGCTGAGTGGCTCCAGCAGTGGCCTTGCATGTGGGGCCAAACACTTCCCAGTTTAAGCAGGAGGTCCCAGAGGAGGAGGCTGTGCCAGTTCACCCTCCTCCATAGCGAACTGTCTGCAAGGAGACAAGACAATTCCATTACCCAGCAATGTAGCACGGGTCCCCTGAGTGTGTGTCTGTGTGTGTGTGTGTGTGTGTATGCTTGGGTCTACACACAAACAAGCTGCCCAGAGAAAGGGAAGAGATACCAATTGGTGTCTGTGTAAGAGAAAAAGTTGCCTGAGGGTAAAAGATGCACATCTCTTTTTTTTAACAAGAGAACTCACTCCTCCTTCAAGTCCTCTGCGGAGAGGCTGACGTGTGTGTGTGTGTGTGTGTGTGTGTGTGTGTGTGTGTGTGTGTGTGTGTGTGTGTGTTTGATTGTGTGTGTGTGTGTGTTAGATAGTCCATGGTCTTAGAAATTAGATTAGTAATTAATCAGGAATGGATTTTGTCAACTTTAGCAGTTAACTTTCCTTAAATTATGTCCTTGGGTAAAGCAAAGTTACAGGGCTACAACAGCTCCCATACAAATTGATTTAAATTCACTAGATCCTGATTATTTTTTGTATAATCCTGCAAAATAACTAAGTCAGATGAAAACAAACCCTCCTTCATCAGTAGAGCCCCTTCGTCTACCAAGGCCCAACAGTCCCCTTAAATTCAATCAAGCTGCACCAAATAAAACACACACTAACATATCACTCTACTAAATATGCCTGATTATTTTTCAAAACCATGAATTATTCCCTGGGAAACTGGGGGAAAAGCCAAATAACACCCTATCGCACATTGTTAAAACAAACAATTCCTACGTGTGCCCCTTTGTCCAGATCTGTGCCAGGTTCTCTCTTGGCTCACGTCCCATCCCTCCATCATGTTTCATTAAAATCTGTTCATTAGTTTTTGTGTAATCCTGCAGACAAAATCACAAACTGGGGCGAAAACATAACCTTACCAGAACTATCCTATCCTAATAAGCATTTTGTTGATGCATCTTTAGCACTGTGAACATACATGTTTATTCTTATTTGAGAGCGAAACAGAGAAATGTTCGATGTAGATAGAAAGAATAGATTTAGTTTCACATGTGACCACAATGAGCTTCTCCTTTTCTTGAGACTTTAAACATACTAACCACATGCACACAAACAAACACATGTGTGTACACACGCTTCAAACCGAGCCAAATGGACTTGGCCTCGTGACCCAACCCGCACACCGACAATACTGGTGGTTAAGACTTCAGTCATCGTTTGTTTACAAGAAGGACTCCGTGCCAGAGCTGGAAGCTCCCTTCTCATGTGTAATGATTTATGGTATAAATTCATTACAACCCTCACTCAAAATATACATGTTCCCCTCCGGTTACAGCTGTTTAAAATCTTGTCATTACGGTAATGTGAGTGCTTTGTCTGGAGTGGCCTGATTGCCCCGTGAATTGTCTGTCAAGAATTTCGAGAGAACAAACAAAAAAAAGAGACGATGAGAGAAAGAGAGAGAGAGAGAGAGAGAGAGAGAGAGAGAGAGAGAGAGAGAGAGAGAGAGAGAGAGAGAGAGAGAGAGGAGAGAGAGAGAGAGAGAGAGAATGGGTTCTCGTCTCGTGTGAGCTGGCAGCCAGAGTGAGTGGCTGGCACACTGACGGGCTGAGTGACTGGCTAATGGGCTCTAAAGACGGGGGAGTGATCAGCGATGGAGCTTTTAGATATGCACGTCCTGATGTTTGGAGGGGCCATCGCAATTTCACAGCTCTGTACGGCAAATCATCACGTTTAGGAACCTGGTGCTAACAGCTGGAGGAGAGCGGCCCACGTGCAGCAGCAACATGACGAGTTAACGAGAATAGGAAAAAGCGTGCATGTGTGAAAAGGGTCTGGAACTCAGAAATACATCAGTTGTCATTGAGTTTCCACAATACAAATTAAATAAACTTTTGACGGCACGTCCATATGTACACACATGTATACACATGTGAACACTCTTAACAAATACCTGTTGTGTTCTCCATGAGTTGTTTTGGTTAATTCAAACCAGAATTTAAGATTTTGCCTATTAAGGCCTTTTTTTTTACATAAAACTTCTCTGCATCGTCTACATATCTATTTATCAGAGAAAATATCCCACTGATGTGTCATTAGCCATATTTCTAATCACTATGGAGTATGAAGTGTAATTCCCACTTCATACGAGGAAGATGACTGACGATTTTAATTAAAAGATCGCTCAGGCTCTAATTGAATATAAGCAATGTGACAGACACGATATAAACATCTTACAGAAATACAGGTAGGCGTGAAATATACAAAGACACCTCACAGATGTAAACTCACAGAGACAACTGTGGGGTTTGTGTGATTGTGAGGCAAGCAAACGTACACAAAAACTCTTTGCTACAACAAACTTGGATGGAAAAGAGATGGGGGGGGAGAATAAGGTAGATTTTTCTAATAATACAGAAATGTATTTATAAAGAAGAGATGAGAAGAGAAAGTGAGATTGACAAACAATCACAAAGTTCGTGAGAAACTGAGACAAGGTGTAAAGACTGAGAAATTAATAAACATAGACAGATGGCTCTGTGCTATTCTCCTGATAACCACGCTATCTGAGCTAAACATAACAAGCCCCCGGTGCAGGTCGTAAAACACTGCATAAAATCAAACTATCATCGCGATGGTAATCACAACAAGTGTCGCCTGTCATCGTGTCATTATCACTGTATCTGCACAACACTTTGCTTTCCTAGGTGACATGTAATACAATGAAACTGTGCAGATAAAAAAAAGAAAAGTGAAAAGTGTTTAATGAGAGAATATAAAAAAAGAAAAAGCAGATTGATGCTATTTTAAAAAGGTGAACGTGCGTGACTATGATCAGATGTCGTTATATCTGCGGTATGAAATGATCTCAAAATTATATATCATCATATTTATCAACGACATTTGTTATTGTCATATAGTTAATATTCATATTTTTAATAATGCACCAAGTGAGATGTTTCCTAGCACATCTTATGCATTTCTCTCATATCCAAGCAAAATTAGGTATCGTACAATCCTTAACTGAATAGACGAGTAAATACTGTTTGTACAGCAAAAACAAAAAACACATCCCCCCCTCAAACCTCTTGATCCACAGGAAACACTGCAGTGAAACTTCCTGTGGTTGTTTCAAAGTAAAAGCACTCAAGCGTTTCTGTTGATTGAATCACTTGAGTTGATTTAATAAGGTTTCTATGGCTGATCCAGGACCAGAAGACGCGTGGCTTCATGGTGTAGTGTCACAGCATTTAGTTGAGTACATAGGCTTCTTTCATTCAAGGAAATATATAGTAGTCAAACCAGAAACCTCACGTAAGCAGCACCACAACAGACACACAACAGACACGCCGCCATCAGTTGCTCCTCGCGGCCCCAGTGTGGCACAGGTGTGATTTTAGTTTGAAATGCAGAGTTAAAGTCGACCCGAGCGTGCGAGTCCCGAACATGTCGTAAAATCACCAACTGTTATCAGGGCAATTATATTCACTGCCAGGCTTCTCCACTGGGGTGTTGTTCCAGCAAACGTGTAATTCACCCCTCATGAGTAGTTACGCCATGTACGCTCTCCCGCACACAAACACACCCACACACAATGTGAGACCACCAAAGTGTCATTATGATTCAGATAATCCCCACAGGTAACAGCAGCACACACAAACACACACACACACACACACTCAGTTTGTGCACATGCAGTGTACACTTCTCTATCTCAATCTTCACCCTCACACACATTGTGGTCTTTTCTGTTTGCGCCTTGCATCGCTCACCCTGCTGACACAATCCTCCAAACATAAAACCCTCATTAATTCAGTATTATTTCAGCATTTGGTAATTCATCATTGCCGATATGATTAACCCAACTGTCACACTCACGTACAGTCTCATTCATCAAACGTTTGCACGGAAATGTTACGTTTACCGAGAGCCAGGGAGGAAATCTTGATAGGTGATGAGGTGACGCGCTTGGCTTTCTATTGGCTATGATGAAAAGTTGATGGGATCATACACTGGATGAGGGGTTTCCTATGAGGGCATGCACCGGCCAGATTTTCTAAATTATGTCCCAACGTGACTTTGTTTTTACTCTCGTTTTACGTCAAATGGCATAAATAAGATCATTTGTTTAGGGCTTTTAGCAGATTTACAGTAAAGCAATTTACTGTAATGAGATATTAACTCAGCACAGGAAAAGAAACAGAACCAAGCATCCTTTCTTTCTCTCTTTGACTTTGACCTGAGCTGCTACGCCATCATATTTCTCATAGCCCTGGGAGTGATAACTTCTCCCCATACATCAGAACTTGTCAATTTTTGGCATCGTGCTGAAGAGGTCTGCCACAACTGATACCAAAGAAATATTACATTTTACCTGCGACCATCAAATAAAAGCTTCAGTATGATTCCCGTGGGAATTTTATTTTGAAATATTGCCTGTTCCTCATGATACTAACAAAAACAAAACGTTACGTCACTGTTGAGTAGCAAACATATGTCTCAAGTTTGTTATTTAATGTGCAACATCAATCGTGGAGCATTACTGCAGCGACAGATGTGTTTTAACAGGGAGAAAGGAGGGGGTCAGATGCAGCTGTCAATATAAATCTGAGTTGTTTGTAGACGTTAATGAAATAAAACTACACTTTTTTGATAGTTTATAGGTAAGTAGCCTATTAGTTAATATTGTAATACAGTTTTAATCATATCTAAGAACAATGAGGATATTTGTATAATGTTTTGCTCTTTATTGAGTATAAAACATTCACTCCGCAGGTCTTTCAACTTGAAAGAGATAAAATAAGACATTTATAGTGGTATTTATCGATATGGACGATTAGGAAAATGTTTTATTTTGAACCATTTGTTGGCCATATGGTTGAGCCCTTGCAAGAATTAAGTATTAAATTAATATTATCCAAGAGTAAACCTTCAATAAAGATAAAGACCTTCAGTTCTCTTGTTAATTTGGTTTTAACTCGGCCGTTTTAGAAAGTTGACACGCGGATGAATGGAGATTGAGCTAAATATCACATTTACCAAAGGTGTTTTCAGTCCAATTACCCTCAGGCACTCCGGTCATTTACATCTCCGTCCCATCTTAACATCATTATTATGCACAGGCCCAGTGAATAAAACCTTCACCATCAGAATAATGGATCTCGAAGGAGGCCATTGCCAACTCACAGGCCACCGTGACATGCTGTTAAATTGACACTCATTTAGCTTTTGTATGATTATTAAAATGCACGGCACTAACAGCAAAATGACTGAATGACATCTTAACAACTAATCATTAGAGCGTGTCAGCTGGCAGTGGCTGGTTACCATAAGAATTCAAGTTTTATATTCGCATTTAAAATTTAAATGAAACATCCCCCTTTCAAATATTATAACTTACCATTAAAATTGTCATTTACCTAAAGGCTTTTTATTATCCAAGCAACAAGAATATGAACTCATGCAAATTAAGTGCATTAACATTACAAGGTCTGTGACACAAAGTCATAATGTCAGCTCTTGAAATGATGTGTAAATGTATTCAGCTCCATCGTGGCAGTAATAGAGAGACTGTGATTGCTCAGATCGAGTTCCTCGACGTGGCTTCTTTTTAACAACGGAGCTGTTTGAGCTCCATAAAAACTTCAGCTGCAATCAACAACCTGCAGAACGGCTCCTCTGTCATTTAAGAACTCGCTGATTGTGAGTGGTTGGTTTCACCCATAGTGCGTCATTTGGGAAATCAGGCCACAGAAACCAACAACTGTGAAGACACCACCAACAGGTAGTTATACATGCAAATTCGCCAAAGTAGTATATATCTAAGTATAAACATATCTAAGCAGTGATTCCACAGTTGCTTGTGTTTTGTATTTACATGAATATTGCCGTAAATGGTAAAAAAAAAGAGTAAACAGTTACGGGTTCATGCAAAAGCTCACAAGCATATATAACTATGTAAACATAAAACCCTTCTTGTACAGAAGAATACAGGGCATCCTCACCATTGTCATCGTTAATGCAAATGACTGATGTGTTTTATAGGTGACACTGAATCACTCACAGTTTCAAATCACCAAATAATGATAGACTTGCAACTTTATCATGAAAAAATGTCCAATTAATTAAAATATTCACCCAAATCAACTACTACTGTCATTTGGAAACTAAATCCTTCTTTAAATAAATACAAATCTCCCCTGAAGAGATTTACCTGTTGAGAGATATATAACCACACGTCACCATTGACGCACTTACACAGATTAGTCTCTTGATAGAATACCACCATAAAACATGAACTGAAGAAAGAAGGAAGTGTCCACAGTGGTGTGAGTATGAGGAGAAAGGTTCAGCAGAAGGTCAACAGGTCAAGAGCAGAACGTGGGAAACAGCAGATAAACACCAGAGTAATAATCGGTTGTCACCCGGCTGAGGAAAGACAGTCGGTGTAGAACCAAATCCAAGCGGCTGCCTTTCAGCCTGCGATGCTGCGGGTTCAGATGTTTCTGGTCACAGTAATCACATTAGCCGTATGCTGACTTGACACGAGCGGACAGCACAATTGCTGGTTTGCATTGAAATGATGTACGAGATGATTCGTGGGCCAACACAATTTAATGCACCAGGATCCTGTAATTACCGGTACCAGTTTGCCAGTAAATTGCATGGTGCAGCATCGTTTTAAGTCAATGCCAGAGCTACGTCGAAACTGAGCAACCTTTGAACTCACTCGCAGCTGGTGCAACATTCTGTGTATTATAGAACAGATCCAGGATTATGGTAAATGATCCATAAATCTGTTTTTGCTTTTGCTCATACACATAAGACTGATGTGAAATACAAGTGAAGGCCCTGAAAGCCTTTTTCCTTTCAATCTGTATTGCAGCAATGACCCAGTTCCCCTTTGGGACGATTCAAGATTCATCCCGTCTTATTAGATGTGATATTTGGTCATCGATTGCCAAGGGAACTTACTGCCGATGTGGAGGAGGATGGTGTCGCGCCTCTCGCCGTGCGGGTTCTGAAAGCAGCTGTAGAGTCCGTTGTGGCCCAGGTTCACTTGGGTCAGGATCAGTCTGGGACCTTCTAGACGGTGCTGGGCCTTCACATCTGTCCCGTTCACCTTCCATGACACGGACGCGTCGTTGTCCAGGGAGCCGCACTGCATGGTGACATCACTGGCCATTCGCTCATACTGGTTCCTGGCAACTGAAGGCAAACAGAGGCAAGGACGAAGGGTTAGAAACATCAACGGTGAATAACAAGTGAAATGTGTGCACGGTGAAATCCATGCGATTTGTGCGACTGGAAAAAGGGGTAGAAAAAAAGCAGGAACTGGAAAAGTTAAAATAGAAACTATCAACAAGAAACAGCCACAAGCTATTTGAGAAAATATGATTTATTATTACCGTAACAATTTTAACTGTCATGTTGAACTGAATATTCCAAATATAATTTGTGGGGGTTATATATGTTTAAGCACTGCCTCTGCCTATTGCTTACTCACTGATTTAAATTAAAACAGCTTTTAGATAATGTAAAAAAAAATATATGTGAATGATAACAGCAAAAGAAAGTAATATTCTGTTTCATACATTAATCAATATGTCAATCCCTCCAAAACCTTAATAGGAGGCTCTGTACAGGAAGATGCTACTTGGGTTTTCTGTGTTCTGCCTCTATCCTTGGTTCAGTAAAGTCGTGGGGACCATGACCACAAGGATTGAGAGACAGCAGAGCCTTATGGGCGTCTTATCCCGGACACGGGGGTTCGTAGCCCTGCTTTGTGGATAAATCCCTACAAGACCTGTCATGAACACACTGGGTGAAGACCTCAGATTAAACACAAAAGGATCAACAGCACAACAAGGTACAACAGTAAATTATTGATCCCCATCTTAGGAGAATCCCCCTTTTCTGATGAGGGATCAAATGCCGCCCTGAATCCTCGTCTTTCTCTTTGCCTGCGTGTCCCTTCCCTTCCCTCATTTATTTTTCACCACAGTGCCTCTGTACTTGCTGTTTTTCCACCGCAGCCCTCTTCCTGCTCTCCATTTCTTCAGACGTGCCTCTAAAACGCAGCCCGACACAGATGTCAACCTAGTGTTTCATGTATATTTCATGCCCCATAACAGAGCCATCTATATTTAATAGGACAAGATCCCCGTCCCCATTAACATTAACCTGACACTGTTTGTCCTCTGCCTCTCGCTCAATCCCTCTTAACCTCGCCAGCCCTCGCTCATCCTCGAACAAATGCCATCTCTCCTTTTCTTTTCCTTTTATCGCTGTTCTTTTTTCCGACCCTTCCGTCTCCATCATCTCCGCCTTTTTCTCCTCGTCTAAATAATATGCGTACATGTGCATGTCAGTGGCAAGAAATGCAATGTTTCGTTTGATCTCTTCTGTCAAGTTACTTTGAGCAGATGTGTGACTTTATTTACATAAAAAGTTACCCGCATCTTACTGGGGGGGAAAAAAGAAACCCATACAGTTTGACTTTGAAGTTAGCTTTGATGATGTGCTTGGTGCCTCTTGTGCTTTCTGTGGCGACTAAATGTGCGGAGAGAAGCGATGACACACTTTCCCCTTAGTATTGTATAGTCTTAACTTTGAAGTGGTTTCTGGACAAATTATAATTCTACAGGATATGCTGTACAGTCTTATTAAATCTACTTCTTTTTATCAAAGTGAGAGAGCGTACCATCTCAAATGTAATACCATTAGAAAAGGTCCTTGCCCAGTCCTTTCATTGCCTTCAGGTGCCATTGAACTGTTATCTGAGTATGAGAGTGAAATCATATTCCTCCTCTAAGTGATGTCATCAGAAAGGGATATTTAGAAGTCTAAAATATTTTATTAAAATGGTGAGGAGCATGCCCCATCAAACATTATGTTGAAATTATCTTTTTTTGTGTTTTTTTCTAGCGAGTGTCCTTGAGTCTCTACACAGAACCGATTGCTTGACCTCCTCTCTCATGCCACATCCCATTCTTCTTATCCTCCCAGGTTACATCAATCTCTTTCTACCGCTGTCCTTTCCAATATCCATTCATCTCTCTAACCTTTGCTTCGTCCAATCCCCCCATGCCTATCGGTTAAATTTCTGCTCTTCTCGCGTGTTTCTAAAAAAAAACAAAACTTCTCACTCTCCTCCACCACAGTCAGTGTCTGGGCTCTATTTGAATAATCTAAGCTGATGGTGCAACTGCCTTTCAGGGCATGTCCTAATCCATTTTTGCTGAATTAGGTCTTTAGAGAGGTCACACATCGGGAGTGGCATCTGCTGATTGAATGACATTTTTACTCAGATATTGGCGAGATCCTAAATTTGACGTATCTGTATTAAAATCATCCAGCGCGACCTCACATCATTCCCACTATCTATTTCCCTTGTCCCGTCCTCCCCTCCCTGCTCCTCTTCCTCTCACCTTGAACCCGCTCCTTCTGAATCCAGCATTCATCACTGATAATGAACACTCTGCACATGGGCCACTCACACACACACACAATGCTTGTAATGGCATCAGTGGAAACACAAGCAGAAACACTTGTGAGTACACTCATGTCCTCCCTCACACATATGCAAAGGCCCTCACCGCGTGCCCTGCATAATGTCCTTGTGCTTCATCAGCATACAGACAAGCAGGCCTAATAACCATAATGACATTCAGCTCAAGTGCTATTGATCTTTTGGTAATAGACGGGTTGCTGTAAGAAGCTCCAGGACAACGTTATGTTGTAGCAATGAGATTTAAACCATCAATGTCCTTCAAGAAGCTTCAGTTTCTTACAGTATTTACTCATTATTTAACATGTGTATGCTGATGCAAGACCATTGGCTCCCTCAGGAATAAAGTCTTTGACTCTCCTAGAGGCAAAGCAGCTCAGATAACTCCAGTTATTAGCTTTTGTGTGCTGCAATAAATAAGTCAAGTTTTATTGATACTAAAATAATGATGAAAAACACAAGGTGAAAAACAATAAACAGAATCAAGGTCACTGCAGGTTGAACAAACATTTGGATCTCATGTGAATCTTTTGGGTTTCGATGAGGTCAAACATAAGAGTGCATGCTCAGGACAGGTAGGATATATGTATGTGTTTTTATAGGAATGTACCAGGGTATTTATAACTACATTCACCTAACCTCAAAAAAACTAATTTGAAATTCAATCTGCAGTTTCAAGGTTTGGAAAAAATACACATTATACTTTGCCTGAAACTCAAAGAAGTGTGAACAACTTGTATATTTCACACACGTTCCTCGTATAAGGCGATGTTCGTGTGCTTCAGTTTGTTGGAACAAGCCGGGTACAGTTTGTGCAGTTGTCTTACAATGTGGAAAAATAACAGGGAGCTCGAGGGGTTAGTGGGAAGACGCAACTTGTTTCTTGCCATTAAGGGAAAGTTGAACTTTTTTTTATTTATAGCAGAATTCCACTGGGCACTGAGAATATTGTAGTTCTCATGCATTCTCCTGGTGTTTTCCCAGAGCAGTGCATTATCATAAACATGTTGTGTTGAGAGGTCAATGATGCTAAGACCTGCAGGACTTGTCACACACATGCACACACACACACACACAGTGAATGTAGGTTCTAGTGCATGTCATGTATACCACAACGGTTATTGTCGAGACCACAGAAAAGTGAGATTATAGATGTGTTGGTGGTGGAGAAACAGGAATAAATAAAAACCAATATGGAAAAGGGAAAGAATGAGGAAAGAAAAATAAGATAATTGTATAAAGATTATTGGACAGACAGAGAGATCCAGAGAAAAGAGGGATGTGGAGACACAGAGAATGTGCATTGTGATGTCTGCTTTAAGCGAACAAAGTGACGCTGACACATCTACATCTCATCCTGTTCACCTTGATTAACTGTAATTCAACCAGAGAGATCAATTAAGGTCAAAATATCATTAGCCGTGTATCAGAGATGATTTTCACGAGCTCAAGTAGCTCCTCTGTTTGATGAGCTGATTAAACAGCCTCTAGGTTGACTTGTTCAAACATGGAGTGCCGTCGGGCAGGACATTGTTCTGCCTCCCCTCCGCAGCATCATCAAATGTCTGTTGATGAAGTGAGGACATCGACATCGGAGGAAGATGTCAGCTCAAGGCTTAGCGGCGTGAGAGAAAGGCTTTAAATGATTCGAGGCAGCAGCTGTGATTCGGTGTAAGCAGGCCCAACAACATACACATCGATGCTTCAAAGAAAACACGTTTCACACAGAGCGAGATCGCTTCACACGCATGGACACATTCAACACCAAATGAAGGGTTTTAGGGAACTTGGGGATAAAAGGGAAAGCTGCTGTTTATATGTGAAAGTAATTTCTACCAATCTTGCAAATTACATAACAGAACAGGGACTTAAAATACCGTAAAAGAAAAATTGTGGCTTCAGCTTCTACTCTATCATATGTAAACAATCTGTTCTTCACTGCCTGATAATCAGCTGTCTTGTTAGGGGAACAGTTACTATAAATGAGGACATAAATTAAATTATTTTGAATAAAATATATTGTGGATTAAATATACAAAATACAAAAACAACTATAGATGCATCTAGCATGCACACAACCCATAAAACACACGCACACAACACCTTTTGGACTAGAATACTGCTGGATTTAGATTATGGAGAACCAGTTGTGTGACACTGTGTGTTCATGCGTGCATTTCAATTCACAGAATAGACACCCCCCCCCCACATGTGCAAGAGGGCGACTCCATCATTCTGCATCTCCGACTTCACTCAGCCATGCATATGTGTGTGTGTGTGTGTGTTTTTAAATTGTGTGTCTACGAGTAACTGGCTGTAAGTTATGATCCGGGTCCACGGCAGCGGCGTGAAATGAAATTGAAGTTCAGTTCAGGCATGATTTACTATCTCTAAATGTTATATTATCTGTGTTTGTGCGCCTGAACATTCTATTTCTAGTAAACCATGGGTGTGTGTGTGTATGTGTGTGTGTGTGTGTGTGTAGACCTGCTTGTGGATTCATTGGCGTGTGCGTATCTGACCGTGTCGCTTTCCAGCCGGGCTGTAACTCACTAGAACATTTATCAGTGAATCGCATTTGTATGCCTAAGGGGAGCCGTGCCTTTTGAAAGTCCAACAGTAAAATATTGGATTGGCTGACACAGTGCGATAGAGCCCGGGAGAATTATCAGTTTAGGTTTAGAGGATCAAATTTGTTGCACTGTGTGGCTGCGCATTCCAATGCTGCTCGGGTTATTCTTTTATTCCGTGTTTTCATTTTAATTGGAATTTCAAAGCCTGGATTTTTATTGAAAAATATTCTTTATTCAACACACTACTTTAATAAAATATAGTAGCTCAAAATTGGAGTACTTTGCTCAGTGACTGTGCAGAAACCTCTGCAACTTTTTGAATATATTGTTTAAAGGTTGTTTTATCTTCATTCCTTCAATCCACTTGGTCACCAATTACAGAAACACAACAGCTGTGGTTAGTCAGAGTTGTTATCAGACGATACAAATATTAATGGGGGTCACACGTGGGTTATTTACACCTGATTGGTCTGTTGCTCTGGGCCCCTCATCCACCATCTTTCCTCCAGTGTTAGCCTTCACTAGTCTTCTCATCGACCCACCGTGAATACAGACGCTCGACCAGGAAAAGCAGTTATCAAGAATATTTCCTTCCCTTATGCAGCGTTTCTTTGTCGACTGGCTCACAAGCACAAATATGACTTTGTTTAAATGTGGTAAAGTGAAGCACCGACGCTGAAATAATTCCTGCAGAAGGTTTATAGCTCGAATGAGGTTGTTTCAGAAACAAATACTGACTCTGTACTGAGGGTATTTTTACATGTGCAAGTAAAAGCACCATTAGAAGTTATTGTGCCTTCTGGCTCATTATCATCGATGGAACACTCAAGCAGAGCCGAGCCACAGTTCATGTTACCGCTGATATCTGTGCTTTTTCTACTGTTATGAGTCAAAATGACAGATATGAAAGATGCTGTTTATCAAAGTAACAAATAAAAAACTAATACATTCACTGATTTCAACTAGATTTGCTGCCCATGCCTGTTTTAAATCACAGTAAACTGATTATTTGGCTTGTTGATAAGGACAATTTCCTATTTTTGTTGAACATTTGAGATTTCAATCAATCATGTCGATGAAAAACTATTTACCGGTTGATCGATGATGAAAATAATAAGGGAAATGTTTATATATTTTTGCTTTATTTGTCATGTTAAACTGTTACTGATGCATATGACTATTTTCTGGTAGGTTATAGACAAAACAAGTTCGCAATGTTTTCAGTAATAACTCAGAGATTCATCAGGGATGAAAAGTAATCAGGACCTGCAGCCCTCGTAATGAGCTTTCATAAAATATTGGTTTGAATTATGTGCACACTCTGCTTCAGTGGACCATATTTCAAACAGGTAGTGTTTTTCTAATCATTTTTTAAAGCCACAGAGACGCTGTTTTCTTGCCTCAGTCAGCATGTGCTACAGCTGGTTAGGCAGGTTCCTCAGATGTGTCTGAGAGGTACGACACGGGAAAATGCTAAATGCTCCCAGCGATTCACGAGACACAGATCCGATTAACTGCTGTAAGTATCGGCACCAAAGTGCTGTTGACACGTTCACAGTCGTGCACATATTAATGTACTGCAGAAACACACAAACACACATGCATGCATGCCACACAGTCACCAAAATAACAAGCAGACTTCGATTTAGGTTTGCACAAACATGGCACACTTCTATACCGACCCACACACTTACATACTCTCACAAACTCTCCCTCACAAACACACACACACACACTTCCTCTGCAAATATCTTGGAATTAAGTTATCACTATATCCTCCCCTGTCTCTTTCTTTCCAACAGAGAGATTAACATCCACTCTCCCTGCTTCTGCGTCTCCTTTCATGTGAGCAGTGAGGCAGCTGCAGCTGTGCTGTTTGTGTGTGTCTGTTTTTTGTGCATGTGTGTGTGTGTGTGTGTGTGTGTGTGTGTGTGTGTGTTTGTGTGTATATGAGTCAGGGCTTCAACGCTCAAATAAATCCACTTCCTGTTTCCTGCCGTCTTATCTTGGCCCCACCGCACATGTAGATATACAGCGATCTGTGTGTGTGTGTGTGTGTGTGTGTGTGTGTCAGTCTGATCATTGCCCTCATCATCTGGCTTGCGGAAGCCACTGGAGAAGACAGAAACGGGGTTAATTGATACTTCACATTTTAGACGTCTGTGTTCTGGGAGGAATAGGGGAGTGCACAAGATAAGAGGCGGCGTGAAAGGAGCGGAGGAGAAGAGAGATGGAGTGGAAAGATGAAGTGGAGAGAGCAGTTAGGAGGAAAAAAAAAGGGGGACAGCACAGGAGGGAGGAGGAATTGTTGAGAGCGAGTAGGGCAGTTAATATTTTACAAGCCTGGATTAGAGAGGTCATGAAATGAGGAATGAGAGAAAGGATTCCTGAGAGCCCCCCGCTATACGGGGAGAAGGAGTGAAAAAGGATCGGGACAGCTGGATAACAACGCTTTGATCTGAAACATCTGTAGGGTTTTTCACGGCGGAGAGAGAGAAAAAACAGAGAGCGGTGGGAAAAGAGACGACTGCATCCTGCTTCATCTGTTTGTCTGGACAGGTTTCAGTCTGACTTCCCACCTCCGCCGTGCTGCCTTGTTCGTATTCGGGTTTGAGATTAACGGATCAAACTTGTGAGATTTCAGTTGAACACATATAATAAGTCACACTGGTTAACAGGCCTTTGGTTCACTGATATATAAGTACAGCAATATTCACGATTTGTAGTATGAAAAACAAGATTTTGGAGTCGACAATAGCAGTAGAAATGCTACGTTAATTTGTGTATGTAATCTGTATGAACCAATTATACCAGAACTCTAATGTGTCACCATGCAAACGCAGATGAGTCCTGGGGTTGTTGTTTCGACTGCTGCAGCTCAACATTAAAAAGGCATTTAGCCGTATTACAATAACCACTCATCAAATGTGCGTCGACGAGACAAGAGGACATTTCCGGCTCGGTCAAGCAGCAGATCAGTTGGAAACACTTCAGGCGGCGATGGAATAAGAAGCAGTAGCTGCAGAGAGATGAAGAGCTGCACACCTCCCAGCTCTCAGCGAGGTAACCCGCTCCCCTCGCTGTGCCCTGCTGCTCTCACACTCTCACACTCGTGAAATCAGATCACGGCTGCTCACAGGACGGTGGAAACAAACACAACAAAAAAAAAGCCAGTTGTTGAATGACTTCTTTATTAAAAGAACAAAGACTTGTTTTTGCTGCCTCCTGAATTCTGTGACCTGAAGTGTCAGACCACATTTGCCGTCTCCACAAGGAACTGCAGATGTCGCCAAATCAAGCAGGACTGAAATCGTATATCAAAACTAATCAATAGGGCTTAAATACAGTGTGCACAGTGGAGGAGCGTGCACGTGTACTCCCTGCTGACCTTTTTCCCCAAATTGCACAATACTTTTTAATGACAGATTTACCATGTGGGTCTCCACTGTGTTATCAGGCACGACTTGCAGAGACCTGAGTTCTGCTGGACATGAGCGATCCATCACACTGGGCACTTCATCAACAATAGTTTGTCAGATCAGCACAAGAAGAAACATAAACATCCAACACTGTGATGTCAGCGACGCCGTCTCTAACCACACCGGCTGTCTCAGATCAAAACAGACTGTCACTCTTTAGTTTTTTTGGAGAAGCCGACACGTCCTCGGGATTAAGACACAAATGCATTTTCCAGCTCATAATCATTCTGTTGCTTTTCCAGAGTGAAAGAGATATGTTGATGTGGTTCTTGTGAAAGAGAGAAAACAAAAGAAGTGCAATATCAGAGGGGGTTGTTATCTGCTTTTATAAAATATCATGTACCTACTACATATGTTGTCTGGCTCCACTTTGGCAAGACTGTATAAGAATGATAATCACACATAAGCCTAGAGAAACCTCCCTCACAGCCCTAATCTTATTGGTTAATAACACGGCTAACATCACCCTAAGCCTTCCCAGAGAGCCAAACTCTGAAGGTCAGCGCTAATACCAGACCGCTCCTTTATTAAACCAAAATGGAGGGGGAGGGGAACAGAGGAAACATAAAGAGATAAAGAGCAGGGGAAAATAATAGAAAAAGGTGTAGGAAAGGTAAAACTATGCATACTGAGAGACTGGGACGTAAATAACAGCAGAGCAATGAAAATCAAAAGAGTAAAGGGCGTATGAGGGTGAACACGGAGGAATTTAACAAGAACAAGAGGGAAAGTATGAAGTGATGAGTGGATGGAAGGGGAGATAGAGGAGAGAAGAGTTTCAGGAAGGGAGAGATGAGAAGGAGGGGGCCGGGCAGAGAATCGGCTACTTAATTAATGGACTATAATATATGACGATATTCTCTGGCTTCCAAGATAATATCGGCAAAAATTACTGCCTTCATCAGGGGGCTTCACTGTGCAAATATACCACGACCTTGACAGAGGAGCCGAAGCGACAGGGAAATTAGAAATGAAAACTCTGACAGGAGTTGAACGTGTATCCTGATAAAAAGTTATGATAGCTCCAATTAAGAAAGAGGCTGATGAAAAGTATTTTCCTTTCCCCCTTTAAAAATCGGCTGCAGGAGCCAGGCCAGCTCATATAGACTTAAAATTTGACTTGGCAAGTTGACTTTGTTGACACATTAATTTTTTCACTTATAGGATGAGGTAATTTTCTTAACAGCAAAATAGCTCTTCACTGGACTCAGGTGACTTAAGGTTTCATTTTTAGTTGCATTGGAAATATTCACAGCAACACACAGTGAACTTGTTTCCTCGTTGGAGGGAAGGTTTGCAATTGTTTGAATAAACCACAACTGCAAAATATGTTTAAATTATAACGTAGCAGCAAAGCAGTATTAGCAGCATTAGGTATTAAGAGATAATTATGAGGAGAAAACATTTCTGATACAAATTCATATTTAACTTTTAAATCTTATGTCATCATTCAATTACTGCAGCAGGTACAGCTTGAATAAGTTTCAATTAAAAGCATAAGGAAATGTTGGAACTGAAGAAGTGAGAGAACAGAAGCTCATCTCTGCGTGTGTGAGGTCATTTCTGTCCTGCTGCTGACCTCCAGCGTTCAGCAACTGCCACAGAGCAGATCAATCACCCGACAGCAATCAGGCCTCTTCGTCAGGGCTGTTGCCACGGCAGCTAAATGGAGCGCCGGCACGACACGACACGACACGACCGCACAACAGCGGAGCTCCGGGCATTATTTTCATTGATATTTGAGCAGGCGATCAAAAGGACCACCACTCCAAGTGGGACTCAAGGCTATTTCCCCTGAACCACAGAGGCTCGGGGAAATTCAAGAATGATTTTTCTTGCGACCGTGCTCTTCCAGTGTCGACTGCCTGACGGGTTTTTCTCAAGTGGTAGTGGCCACCGAGGGACGGGAGGGGCTCTGAAGATGCAATCAACTATGTGCGACTGTGAAAATGTAAAAAAACACAGTATGTGCACAGAATCAAAGATACAAACACATACGCACACACAAATCTACACTCTACATGAATGCACTCGGGCACACAGCGATCGTAGAGCGTCCCAAGAGCTTCAGCTGGCGTGCCACGAAGGGCCAGACACACACAAAACAAGGTGTTGAACAAATAACTTTGGGAGGAGCCCAGTGGTCCATGCACGGAGAGTTATTTGAACTGCTGCAGAGCCGTCTGTTCTGCTGCTCCGTCCTTCATGCTGAAGTTTACTCACAGTCAGACTATATCAGAGGGAGATTAGCGATGAGTTTGCGTAGATGAAAATCACAATCAGCGATTTGCTTACCCTGCGAGCTCATGCAAGTAGCCCTCGTTAATCCATATTGTTGTTATGAGTTTAAAGGAATGTGGGGTAATTAACGCAGTAGGTTGGAGCCATGATTCTAAATAATGTCCATTACCATAGAAGCCATGTGATTAGAGGCAGAGCCTGAAAACAACACAGGAGAAGCATTAATCATTTCTCAAAATCTGAATAGAACGTGATGGGAAACCGACTGTGAAACATAGGCTACGTCTGTGGGTGTTAATATACAGCATGTGAGCTTGTTTGTGTGTGTGTGTATGCGTGCGTGCGTGTGTGTGTGTTTCTGTGTTTTAGCAAAGTCCTGCAGTTCACGTCTTTCTTTCACACACACACACACACCATCAGAAAAGAAAGCATCTCTAATCCCAAGGCCAACACAGCCCACACGCACTGTGAGGGGTATAAAAACATCAGGGGGAAAAGGTGTGTGTGGTAACTATGTGATATCTCTATATGTGTAACCAGTGTATGCATCGTTTTATGTTATAAGTTTGTGTGTCCATATCTGCACAAATAAAAGCCCAGAAACAGACAGTCACCGGATCACACACAAAAAGGGGTTTCTGGAAACAAAATTAGAATTGAACTAGGTGCTTTTTTCCCCTTTTTTAATATTGAATCTCTTCTTCTCTATGAAGATACACCAGAAATAATTGAAATATTCTGTCAGATGCACTGAATACAAACCGCAGAGTGCAGCAGCTCTCCTTAGTGAAACAGCACAGAACAGACAGTCAATAACAAGCAGAAAGAACCAGCCGAGTCGACACAGCCAGAATCAATACACCTCTACCTTAAAGATCCAAAATCACTTCTTTCTTTCTGTCTTCCTAAATCAGGAGGCTTGATACTGAGCACGGGTCACAGCCAGTGCGGCTTGGTCCTGTCCCTCTTTTGTGTGCTGGCTGTAAGAACTGCAGGGAGCAGGGAGGCAATGGCACCATCATCATCATCATCATTACTTCCATCACTATCATCATCCTCATCATCATTACTGGCTCAGAATCCAAAATACATAATCGTACTGTGTGTTAAAAGACCTCTCATTCAAATTAACCTTCATTTGTGTCCCCCTCTCTCTCCGTCTCTCTCTCTCTGTCTCTCTCCCTCTCTCTCTCTGTCTCTCTCTCTCTCTGTCTGTCGGATGGACACGCTCTCTCACACACACGTAACCACAGACAGCTCGGCCTGTTTCCCGCAGACTGTGAAACCGCGGATATGCAAGAGATGTCAGAGCTGTAACAACAGGACGTCCAAATGGGAGAAATTAAGGGGCTTTGTTGGTGGAATGTCAAAACACATGTTATGGATGAGTGAGAGGAGCGAGGGCTCCTTGAGGGGGAGAGAGAGAGAGAGAGAGAAAGGAAAGAGGGGGAAAGAAGGGAGAGAAAGTAAGTGAAAGAAAGTTTAAGAAAGCAAAGGTTTGTTTTATTAATTCAGCTTTTAGTAAAGTTTGAGGGAGAAAGACAGAAAGGAACTTGCTACATATACTGAAAGATAATTAATGGAGACACAAGCTCGCTCATCAACTGGAACACAAAGGTGCAAAGACACAAAGTGTGTGTGAGGATACTTACACAAATAAAAAACATATGCACACACACACACGGTTAGTCATAGGCCTCTCTATCCAGCAATAAGCCGCTGTAACGACATCCAGGTATGTTTGCTCTTCATTTAACACGGCTCATCGCAGCTCCAAACATGGTATCAGCACTGTTTGTGTGTGTGTGTGTGTCATATGTCTGTGTTATTGTAAACACACATGGATTGCTGTGTCCTTGTGTACATCTGCGTGTCAGCGTATTTGTGTTGCTTTGTCCATGTTTGCCATATTTGTTGGAATGTGTATGAGCTCATGCAATCAAACGTGCATTAGTGTGTGTGTTTGTGTGTGTGTGTGTGAGTCGGCAGAACTTTGCCCACATGCGTAGAATGAGTCCTCTCCCTGCAGCTTGTTGACATTCCAGTAGCTTGGCCTCTTTGTCTGCACCAAACTCTCCTCTCTCACACACACACACACACACACACAATGACTGTATCCACTACACTGTCCGGTTTATTGTTAAAAAGACAGATTTCCAAATGTTTACCAATCTGTCACAGTAGACAGTATATTTAAACTTATCAAAAACTAACAAGCACGTCCACCTTTCATCCGCAGGGGGGTGAGTCATAAAGATTAAGCACGGTTTACGCATTTTTTGGCATCAACAACGTAATTGCAAACGTGTGGAAAATTTGATCAAGAGGCCGTTTAAATCGGATGAAAAGCTTTACCGCCGCTCTGGGCTGTGTTCTCAGTCAGGTGCACCCGGCCCTGTGTGTCGAAAAAAAAAGTGCCAGGGGTGCCCGGTGAATCAGCATTGCACCGGGATGAGATCAGGGGAAAAAATAAATACATTATCATACATTACAGGTGGCCAAGGGAGAGGTTGAGAGAAGCAGTCGCTACATGGGGGGAGTGACACGCTGGGAATCCTGCAGAGTGTTTTTCTCTGAGATCTGGAAGAGTTTCAAATATGAAAAACACTTGCTCAAATATACCGCCAGTGGACTTTTGGATTCTCTTTGACCCCTGAGAAAACGTCCAAAAAAACAAACTATTTCCACACGTCCGTTTCAGGTGCACAGACGCCTGGGCACGCACACCCGACTGTTGAAAGGCTGCATTTTGATTTGGTTTTGGAGGCATGAGTCTACATGTGTAAACTCCATGATCGAGGACAGGTGCATTCATGTCTCATGTGCTCTGTTGAAGGAAGGTTAATTCAACATGTACATTTCTCTGAAGCACACACATGAGCCTGCATGTTTTACCGCCACACTTCTTGCAGGAGTGTTTATGAAAGGATGAGTCTTGACTAATGGTGTCTATCAAAAGGGAGAAATAGAGTATGCATAAGCAAGCAACTGCCAATCCCCGGGTCTCTTCTCTGTTTTTGTATTTCAGACTTATGTGAGTGTGCGTGAAAGTCAGGGATCAAACCTGCAACCTTTCTCCTGAAACCCCCCTACACCACCACCACCACCTACACCGCCCTGACCTCCGCACAGAAAGAAATGTGCTGCATGATAGGAAAAGAAAGAAGGATGAAGGAAGTGGCGAAGGTGGAAGCAGATGTCGTGCATGTTGATATGCGGGAGAGGGGGAGAAATATTTTATCGCTGCGTTTGTGCATGAAAGAGGCGGAAATTGTTGCCCTCTTGTGCCACATACCTGATTCTCCAAACAGCTGTCGAGCTGGCAGAGGAAAGGCAGCAACTGATACTGGACTAGATGGAGTTTGACATAAAAAACATCCTATTGAAAAATAAAATGATTTCAGAAGCATATAATAATGGTGAAGATGTTCCCATGCATGTATTGATGAAATGCATTCTTAGCTTAGACTCAATGTAAGAGCTTTTTAATTCATTTGAATTAAGCAATGTGAGATAAAAAAGAAGATGTATAATATTTTAGTTTGAATTATGGGAATGATGCTGTGCAAGTTTTTATATGTTTTATTATAATAATGCAAAATATTGGCAGTTATGAGACGTTTCTTATGCTGAATTCAGACTATACCAGCTATTTCTGTCTCTTAAGTTGGTCATAAAGTCACATTAAGCAACTATAGATACACCAGAAAAACACTTTACCACTCTAGACTCATGCTGCTGTCTAGTCTTCACTAACAAAAACTATGAAACTTAAGACTTTGCCAGAGAGTTTTTAAACACCCTCTCACTGACCTTCTCCTAAAACACTCTGTAAAATGCACCTCATGCTGCACAGACATGCAGGGTCACACAGCACAGAATTCGAAGAAGCGAAAACCAGTGACCAGACCACAAGCAGGGAAGATAAACAACAGCAGACAGTGGGCAGACTGACAAAAAGATAAAAAAATCGATGGGAAAGAGTTAAGCTGGAGCCACGTTAATATTGTTCCCTGTTGTCTGTGTGCCCACGTTTGAGACTGAGATGTGACTGACAATGAATATCCTTGACTGTGTCTCTTGTATAAACACATGCAGACACACACACACACACACACACAACGATCCAGGCTTCTTATCCCAGTGAGATAATAAACAAACAGGGCATATGCAGTAAGACTTTAACCGGGAACAAATGAGAAAATACCTTATTCGTTTGGAGTTTGTATCCGTCAGGATTTTTGACAAAAAAAGTATTTGTAATAATGATACTCAATGTTTACAGATTCATAAATTGATTGACATATTCAGTCCAGATATTCACACGCATGCTCCTCGTTCTCAATTTCTCTCCCACACAGAAATTTCCCATATATGAGACGTGCCTTCTGCCTTCAAGGACAACACTCATGCACACTCCAATTTAATACCATGCTGAATGCTCTCTTCACCATCACGGTGAATGGTGCTGGGTGCACGACACAGTGATATGGAGGATTTCAGCAATGCTGGCTGGAGACGATAAGAATCCTAAGTCCCCTACGCATTCTCGCATTGGATAACCGACGCTATAGGCTCATCTATAGAAGCCGCAGAGGGCACATGGAGAGGAATAGTAAGGGGGAAGTAGAAGAATCATTTTCTATTTCCAAGCCTTGAAATCTGCGAAAAGAGCTCAAGCACATTTTCGAACTTGCAATCAGTGATTTATTATGCAACGACGTTTCAGTACTAGATCGTCGTAGGGCAAAAACCAGCGTTAAAATCAAATTCCACTTTGCTAAATCACATAGAGACACCACACCACACCAGTACTGATAAGTTCTGCTTGTTCTATTTGTGCAAACATGCTTCTGCAGACAGGTGTGAACTGGGTTTCAAGTTGTCTCACTGAACACGTGCCTAACAACAAAGCACAATGTATTTTGATCCGTTATTGGTTTAAGATTAGACTCAACCTTTCAGAAAGCTGAGGTGAGTAAGGAACAAGAGCAACACAACACTGTGCGAAGCTGTGTGGTGCAAACACACACGCGCACACACAGAAACACAAACTCTTGCAAGATTAAAAAAGCAGCTTTGTGTGTGAGTGATTGAACAGCTTCAATTCATCACTGTGTGTACGGCCACATGTCCTGGCATACAGGTACCAACAAGGATGAGACGTCAACAAGGAGGTGGCGGAGACATGTTTTGGGCCGGAATCATGGGGGGAGAGCTGGTAGGCCCCTTCAGGGTCCCTGACGGGTTGAAAATGACCACTGCAAAGTATGCAGAGTTTCTGACTGACCACTTTCTTCCGTGGTACAAAAAGAAGAACCGTGCCTACCGAAGCAAAATCATATTCATGCATGAGAATGCACCAACTCATGGTGTGGCCCCCATCTTCCCCTGACCTTAACCCTATTGAGAACTTTTGGAGCATCATCAAGCAAAATATCTATGTGGGTGGAAGGCAGTTCACATCCAAGCAGGTGCTCTGGGAGGCTTTTATGGCATCCTGCAAAGATATTAAAGCAGAAACTATCAAAGAACTCACAAGTTCAATGGATGCAAGAATTGTGAAGGTGATATCAAAGAAGGGGTCCTATGTTAACATGTAACTTGACCTGTTAAGATGTTTTTGATTAGAACTTTTTTTGATTTCAGTAAATATGACCTATTAATGCTGCAAATTCAACAAATGACAATTTTTTGTTCGTTAAAACCTATAAAATATCTTGAAACTCTGAAACTCAGAAACTCTGCATAATAATTTGGAACACTGCATTTTGAGTTTTTTATTTTAAAAAAAAATACTGTTATCACTGGGAGGTTTGTTCAATAAAATGTGAATTATACTCTAACAGTTGATGACTTGAAAATTATACTGACTGGCTGTGCATTATTATTTAGGAAAATCTGAGCAAAGTGTAATTTGCATAATAATGTGGAACGCGGTGTAGATTACCTGCACAGTGTGTGTCCTTTTGTGTGTGTTTGAGGGTGCTGTGATAAATGTGGTGCGTTACAGATTTGACGGATCTGACTTCATGTTACTCTGCTCAAGTGCCATGTCTGACACACACTCACTGTGTGTTGCATTGTGCGGGAGTTGAAAATGTGTCGTTGAGGCAACACGTTGGATATTATTCATTTGTTATCTTAGGCTTTGTGTCATTTCATGTTTTGTTGGTTTCAAATGCCACGTTGAAATATAAAGGGCTAAGGATTATTGGAGAGTCAGTGCCAGCCTGACCTTCACTGTGACACCTACCAAAGTAATTACCTCAACAAAAGGGGTGATGTTTTCACCTTTGTCGGTTGGTAGGTTGTTCAGGAGGAAAACGCACAAATCACACAACAGATTCCCACAAAACTGGGACATGGACCAAGAAAGAAATCATTAAACTTTGGGTGGGATTCGGTATCTTTGTTTCTTCTGTTTCGTTTTGAGTATTTCTTTTCAGTGTCATTATTATAATTGTTAACAATAATATTATCATTTATTTAGCGAAGTAATTCCAGTATTGTTGTAATTGCTCAGCAGTCAGTGCAGAGCAGGTTCACACTCCCCTGCCTCGACACTAACCTCCCCGGCACTTTATCCTGCAGATGTTATTACCCGGTTTCTGGCGTCTAAATGAGATACCTCATCACGGTGCCATGGCAGGCCACCCGGACTATGACAGCACATTACACTGCATAATGACCTGTTAGTCCTGCTGGATTATGGGATGCGCTGTCCCAAGGCACTGGCTCGGTCTGCAGGTCTGACAGTGATGGAGCAAGCTGGGCTTCAGTGTCTTGCTTAAGGGCATGTGGTTATTGTACAGAGCCAGCCTGTTATCTATTAATAATGGAACAATCTCCCAAACCATTAGGTCATCATGCCCGCCCACAAGACCTACAAGGAGCACTGAAAATTCAGCAGACACTTTTATGTCCAAAGTCCCATCACGTGTCTGAAGTTGCAAAGCACTTGTGCTGAATGGATTTCTTGTATTTTGTTTTTTCAGTGCAGAGACGCCTGCAGAGGAGATTGGGCCTTTTTTGTTTATTGGTTTGGGATGAAAACCCTGAAACTAAAGCACATTAAAAGCTGTTAGTGCTTCACTGTAGGCTATGAGAAATCAAAGAGGATGAAACAAAGTAATTAACTTGAGTGTTCAGAGCGTAAACCCATCAAAGCTCATCAGTCCCTAAAATATGAGATAAAGATTTTTATTTTCCAATTAAAGATCCAGAAATCATTACCAGAAATTTTCAGATATACGCAATCTCAAAGAAAGTGAAATAAAGATAAATGTTCTACTCTTTGACAAACATTTTTTGACAAACATACAAACAACCAAAAGTCGATTATCTGTATTAATCTTTGCCGTTAAAAATATATTAGTCATACCCCTAAGGTTGGTTGAAAAATTTGCATAGTGGATTTCGCTCCTATGCAAATTTTGTGTTGAAGAGGCAAACAAAAGTATGTCATGTCAAATATGTTGAGGGACAACAACTCGTGATGTTTCTAGATTCGACCTCCAGAGATCTCACATTCACAAACACGGTACAACACCAGCTGGTGCAGCAAGGGAGAAGGGAAATAATTGTGTAGGCGTTGGTGTGGTTTCATATAGAGTATGTGCATATTTTCTTACATGTGAACAAAGTGTTGGATTGTCACCACCACACATTGTTTTTTCCTATCAGATTATCAGAGCTCCAGTCAGGTTTCTGGGAGCGTGATGGACAAGAGAGCTTTGAGAATTTAAATCTGAAAGAGCTGCACAGAGACTATTGTGCCGAGGATTTGAGAGTTTGGAGAGCGAATACTTTTTTCTTCTGTGTGAATCCAATTTCTCACCAGGAAATCACACCTCGGCTAAAGTAGAGAGAACTGTCCTTGGACAAAGACACGGGCGATAAATATACAAACACATGCACACACGGAAGAAACGGGAAAAAAAGACTAACACACACACACACACACACTGTTGAAGATGGACGCGCACACAAATAAGTACAGACTCCCTCCCTCTGCCTGGCTCTCTTTTGTTGCCTCTCCTCTACAAGGACAAACAGCTCTCGCACAGACGTCCTAATGTTTTTTTGAAGTCCCCGTCAATGTTGATTCTTTCTTCGCTACACATGTACTGGCTCAAGGCGCTGCGGTACACAGAGACGCTGTCTTTTCAAAAAAAGTTTTACAAAAGAAATATACAAAGAGACAGAGACACAAACGCCAACTGACAGCGAAAGACAAACCTTAGTTTTCATCCCACTGCAAAGAAACACTTTCAAAATGGATCAAAGCTAAAAAAAAACATTGCCGGAAAAATAGCTTGTGCTTTAGGTGTATATTTTATTTCTGTAAAATGCTCCTATAGCCCAGGAAGTGATTAGTTTTGGTGTAATCACCGAACTTGAAGTCATGTGTCTTACTTTAAGAAAGGTCAGTTGTCTGGTCTTGTTGCTGTGGGAAGCAGAAAAGCTGGAGTGTGTTTGCTTTAAACTCACACAGTGCAGAACTCGGAGAGGTTGAACGAGGTTAGGACAATGTCCTTCTCAATATTGCTTTTTTAATATGTCAAATGAGTTTCCCGAGGCTTTATTTCCCCTATGCACTGTTATCTGCTCCATTTTTCATTTTCCAATCAGAAGACACACGCAGTTTGTATTCCAATCTATTTCAGACCAGTTTATTTTTTGGGGGCCTTTTCATAGTTTGAATTAAATGCAACATTTAAATTCCGCGCACCCGAAACCTTAATAGGTATACGCAGGATGTGCATGGGATTAATAAATCCTATATGCACCAGTTACTGCTGCTGGTATCGGGCTCCATTGTTTTGTCTCTCTTTTCCTGAGTTTCTGTCTTTTTCATTCCGCTCTTCTTTGCCTCACTGCACTCAGAAAGCCGTGCTCGTTTCTTCTTGCACTTGATTAGAGGCAGAATGACATAAGTTGAGAGGAATGGCAATTAAGTTAAGCCGAACTAAATTAAACCGAATTTCAATGTGATAAATAGTGATCTTTCCCTGCTATCGCTCTCCTACTTCCCTCCGACAATGCGTCCCACTGATGACTTCCCTGTTCACGATAGATCAAATTAAATGTGTATATTTAGACGTGTTGCACCACTGAAGGGTCCGAGACCCCTTTTAAGCCACATGGTGATTCACTTCCAACGTCTTGGAGGAAAGTTTTATTGCAAAGCCACATTAGCCAGAACTCACGCTGGCTGGAATTACATTAGCTTCTTGGCAACATTGACTTATTGAACAGTCTATCAGGAGGAATTGGGGGAAACTATTGGGGGAGCAGTGATTTTAACGGCACGGGAAAACACAACTTGAGATTTAATTGGATAGAATAAACAGAGCTTCTTTAGGAAACAGAAAATCTATCCTGCAAATGGTTCACCCTAATCAATACGGGCGGCCGCATTGTGTTCATCTACAAATTAAATGGTATTTTGAATAACTAGAATCAATTAATTTGTTAAGTTTATTTTCTTTGACAATGCAGGAGACTCTTGTGTCCAAAATTGGCTTTTTTCCTCTTTTGAACACCAGGATTGTTGGATTGTTATGTAACCTAAAAAAAGACTCACACGCTATTCTGAACCTTCTGAATCATTTAAACATCTTTCTTTCTGTCTCTGTCACACACCGGGGACAATTGTCAAACAGACAGATGATACTTCTTTTTTTAAACACAGCAAAAGAACAAAGACATCTCATGAGCAGCAATTTTAGATTTATAACATTCAGCTATAACTTCAAATATAAGATTCACTGCCCCATGAAAGCAAGAGGGCAACACAATAAATCAAGTATAAATAAACTATCCAAAAAAATGTTTCCTTATCTATATTCATGAGTGACTTGAATATACAGATAAGCTACTGAGCTGAGGTTTTCTATTTGTATTGTAATTAGAAATACATTTAAACACCCATGAGCATATCACAAAGGTTAAGAAACTCCACTTCATAAGTATTCATACAATTCAGGTTATTACAATCTACTGAAAATATCACTAGGATTATTTTATATTAAATTTCTGTTAATAGATCCCTTTCACTTAATTTTTACACATTGAACTTTTAATAACTATAACATTTTTAATCTTTTCAAATATTAACCTGGACTTTACTTCGACTTGTGTTTCCCCGTGTTACGATAATCCTCCACGCAGACGCCCACACTCACTCAATTAGCCACACAACGGGGGGGGGGAAGTTAATCAGAGCATTACAACAGCCACATGTAAAAAGTCACTGAACCACACTCGTACTTATATCCACACACATAGCAGAGTGTGCACTCATACGGACGCACATCCATGTTCGGCAAATCTGCCCGACACATCTGCACTCGCGCACACAGAGGAAGAAACACCTGAGTGTTGGGGGTCACGTGATATGGTTGACAAATCTCATCCCCCCACACACACACAGAGGTTTGTTGTGTGCAAACATGCCTGGTGAATTATGGTGGAGCATCATCCCTACGTTAACATAATATTCATCACACATCACCATCCCACGCAGTGTGTACACCTCCGTGTGTAAAAGCTGCATATATGTCCACTTAAATGTTCGTAGGTGTGAATAAAATACTCACTGGGTTAATGTATTGCTTTAGTTCCAAAATGCTAAATGCCGCCTGACCCTGAAGCCGTCGCGGCACCATTTATTTGTCATTAAACACTGGCTGGCTGTGACCTGCTGTAAGCCTCATTAGAATACACTAAAGTAAATGACTCACATTAGGCAACAGGCACACACACACAAACTAACACATACATATACACATACACACACACACACACACACACACACCAGTGCTCTGATGTAGTTCCCTCTTTTGATTAACTGTTAAAGACTAAATAAGCGTATACACTGACTGATGCGGATAATGACGCTCAATAACAGTTTCACCTGTGCGTCCTCCTTGTCCGCCACCTGCTTTTTTCTAATTTTGGGAGTGCGTTTGAAAGAGAGGAGCGCAGGCAGAGAGGAGAGGAGAGGAGAGGCAGAGGCAGAGCAGAGGCAGAGGCAGAGAGAGAGAGAGAGAGAGAGAGAGAGAGAGAGAGAGAGAGAGAGAGAGAGAGAGAGAGAGAGAGCGAGAGAGAGAGAGAGAGAGAGAGAGAGAGAGAGAGAGACGAAGAAAACGACAGAAAACAGGAACTCTGCGACTTCCACTTTCCGTTCTTGAATGTCATATTTCAAGGAAGCCCATATCTTTCTGTTGGATGTGGTTAATGGAAAGGATTCTTAGGTAGGAAGGGAGAGGAGGAGTGAGGAGATAAAACACGGCCGCGGAGAGAGGGAGTTGAAGAAAACTCGCTGCTCGATTGTGTTCCTGTGGACATCTCTCATAATGTTCTTTTTCAGTTTTGGAAGGTCATGTCTGAGGAAGGATTCAGGTTAAATGAGAGAGGGCGGATTTGTAAAGGATCGGGACTGTCTCGGCCTTCGATGTGTTGAGTAATATAATGGTTTGGATTCTGTTTTGCTGGCTGTCACGTTGAGAAGTCTTTCATTTCAATGAGAAAACTTATTGAATTGCCTAGCTGAGAAGGCTCCCCAGAGATTATGCTAGTCAATTGCAGCCGGAATATTATGAACTTCCTTAAATTCAGCTAAAAACAGAAAACTGCAATGAGAGCATAATTTGGTTGAAGACTAGAATGTGTAAATTGGTTTGGATCTAAAGTCCCTTTGAAACACAAACTGAAGCCACTGCAGATAACTTACACAAATAGAAATAAAGCAAAACCTGGAAAGGACATTTAAGCCTCAATTGACACAAGTCATCAATATCGTCCTTCCAAGATTTGCTTTACACAGGACTGAGTAATTTCCACTAGCAAAATCTTCACTGCCTTGTCTCCCAGCTCCTGTTTTCCCTTCAACTAAATTCACAATGTTGACAGTAAACAAACCATTGGAATCATCCCTGCATCAGCTGTACCATCTGTCAATACACCAGGGTCAGGCAGAAGAAAACACTGTGATGATACGGACACAGTTACTGTCTTTCACATGTTATCGAGGGGCACATGTCAAAATGTGTTACTATAATCCCGGATTATAATGGAACTGAAATGTTAATGTACAGTGTTTTTAACTGCTTCAGACTTTTGGGAATGAGCAGAGAGAGAGAGACTTGATCAAAGCTTTACTGGGAATCTCTACTAAAAGATTAATGAGTTAAAGGAGTTGGACAACACACAGACACACAAACACACATTCGCCAACACGTAGACATTAAGCAAACACACACACGGCTCAGACAGTGAGATTCCGAGATTCCATATCTTAGCATATAGGGGGCCATGATTGGTTGGAAATGGTCCATTACCAGACAGATTTTATCGGACAGTCGGGAACCCTGTGTCTATACTGGACCAATTACAGGACATTCACAACAATGGATCCTACAAAAATGTGTTATGCCTTCTGAAAATGGACCAACAAAAGAATGAGTCCTGTTTTGTACGACAATCCTGTCGGTTGCATGTTGTTCCAAAGTCCCCGATAAGGGGCACTCAGCTGGACAGCTTGATTCCTGCCTGCTTGTCCTTCAGTAGGGATTCAATCCTGTTGCATTGTGCTTTCACCTTAAAAATGCAATTATTTTGGGCATTCGCTTTTTTGTTTCTGTTTCTGCTCTCTCTTAAAGGCAACATCATTCACACGTTGTGTTTGTTTTCTGCATTTGAAAGCAACGGCTGAATGGGATTACCTCACCCCGCCTGCCTGCCAGTCATCCAGTCAGTCAGTCAGACTGTAATCCGTCTGCCAATCCAGTCAGTCAATCAATTGGTTGAGCTCCAGCTTGAATTTAATACCAAACCGGAAACACTGATTACACTGAGTGCTACTCAGGATAATGAGCGCAAACAAGGTTCCCTGCCAGCACATACAGGCAAACAGACACACTACACACACAGACATCAATTTTTGTGTTTATTTAATTATTTACAGCAGCTGTCTGTTTTCTCTGATGTCACATCAGAGTTTGGTTGAGTCCCATGAATAATGGATCATATTTAGTTGTCTGGATTTGTCTTTTTGCACTTGTGTGTCCTTGCTCACAAATGACAAACAGCCCCTTTTTTTGAGTTATTCAAGTCATGAGAGTTTTTGGGTTTTGCTGAAATGGTACAAATTACATCACTGAACGTGACAGTCCAGCCTGTTTCATTGTGTTGTCATCACAGCCCCGTCCTTATCCTGCATAACTTGTCTTACTCCACAAACTTCTGGGCCTTGTAAATATACTGTATATGCCCTTATAGGAATCGTATTATGAAAATCCAAATGGTGTCAAATCTGTAAGTAAAATGCTGTCTGTCTGTCTGGGGGTCTTTCATCTTATGGGCTTCACACTTGGCATGTGTATTGTTAAGGGCCACGGGAAGTGCTTTGTTAAATTTGGTGGAATCTGGACACCTGGTATGTTCAATTTGAATAAAACTTTGATTAACAGTCAACCAGTGCTCTGTTGCAGCCTCAACTGGGACTAATCAACGAAAGTGACGTTGATGATGCCGACAACAAATCATTCACGACAACGGCAATGACAGTTCTCCTCTTCGTGGGTTCTGGGTCCTGATTAGAGTTCCTTCAAACTGATGGTCTTCACTTGTCGTGGCTCAATTACTGCAGGTCAGTTTCAGATAGAAAAGCTGCAACCGGCATCACCACAGGACAAACAGATGCATTCCAAACAAGAACTGCACGAGTAATTGAAAAGCCCAATAATCACAGCCGGGATAGTATCTGCAATTACACTAGTTTCCCTATTGATATACAACTTTAACATTTAGTCTACAATCTAGACTAAATAAAAAACTAATTTAAAGAATTGGTTTAATTAGTGCTTAGAGAAATAATTACCTGTATTACATAATACTGTGTATTTTTTGTTTGGGGGGGAAGGTGGGGGTCTAAGCTGTAAATGCTAATCACTTCCAACCCATATGCATGTTGTCATCACATGGATTACTTTCATTTGAACATTTAACAAGGGGTGTGGATAAGCACGGCTGTGTTGAATCCCGGGGTTCAGGAGCAGACATGTCGAGAGAGTCCATGCAGCACGCGCAGAATGCTCCCATAAATACAGCTCTGACAGCCGTAATACCACAGAATTAGTGTAGGAGTTAACCACTTACTCTCCTCTGCTGCTCTGTTTCCTGATCTCTGTCTCTCTTCCGCTCTCCCTGCTCTGTCCACAGTAATTAGATGGAATCAATGTGAGGTAAAGAAGCTCCACGAGGGGCAGAGAGGAAACACAAAAAAAACTATTTAGTGACGGCGGTGCAGCGTCAGCAGCGAGTGATGTCATGGCCGATAAATCCTCTGTCGACCATTTGGGTGATGGATTGAGGGACGGGAGAGGATGTGGAGATAAAAAATGGAGGGAAGAAACGTCCCGTGAGAGGAAGCGATAGAAAGAATTAGGAGATGAGAAAAAGGGAAGAAGGTTGACTGTAATAATCTTTTTAAATGTCAGGGCAACAAGTGCGGATGATGGGGGACGGTGAGGGATGGAGTGATGGAGAGAGGCATAGGGGAGACAGATGGAAGGAGAGGGAGAGATGGAGGGAATAAATATACGCTAGTCTCTCAATCAGGATATGGACTCTAATAAATAACGTGCTCTCTCAGCGAACAGCACGATGTCACCACATTCACAATCTCACACACACACACAAACACAACTCTCTTAAACTCAGAATCTGTCTCTCTTGCACCATATTTCCTTTATCCTGTATTTAATGTTAATTTATTTTGCTCGGCGTCTCTTTCTATTGAGCGTTCTAGGACTTTGCTCATTTATATTCCTGCCGTGCTCGATCTCAGTATTTACTGTGGCACCCCCATTAACGGCATTGCAGGACGTTCTGGCGCATCTCCGGATTAAAGTAAGATACAGCGAAAGATGCAGAATGGTAGAAAAGAAAAAGAGATTGAGACAAACGGAGAGAGAAAACACGGCAAATTTTCACCACGCAAACAATCAATCTTCAGGTTGTCCACGCACGAGAGGATTCACTGTATGTAATTTGAGTGATGGTATCATTGAGGAAATAGAACAAAGTGGGAAAAATGGAGACATCCACAGCAAACCAAGAGTAATGTGTTGAAGTTTCATTTGAAAATTCAGTTTTTTACCTTGTGTGTGTGAAGATGGACCATAAACAGGTATATTGAATCATTACCCAATCATCAGCCATTGCTAGCCAGCCTAATTTTACAGTTTTGCAATTGGCAGCGAGTGTAAATGTTGGACATCATTCTGAATACATGAGTGGACAGATCTGCAAGGGGAGAGTTAGAACAGGGCCAAAAGGAGGTAGATCTATGTTATCAGCATGTTGAGCCATGTAAAGATTCATTAGACACTAATATTCAGATATTTACCTGATTAAAACAAGAATTGTATTACATCAACATGTGGAAATTCATGATGACACAAGCCCTGCATTTGAGAGTAAACAATGTGTTCATATGAGTCACAATCAGACCACATGCTCTGTGACATGCAAATTGGAATAAGAATGGAAGATTCCATTAGCAACATCATTATGGAAATACTTTCTTATTCAGAATAAGGTCCACTTCACGTCGTCAGTGTCAAGTCATAGAAACAAATTAAGAAAAGCAAAGCAAGAAATTATCAGAGAAGGGAATCAATAAGATATGACGCCACATGAACCCGTGGCAAGAAGCGGGTTCTATAAATATATGTTTGTCCTTTTCAGCTATTATTTGCTGTTCCTATTTCTACAAAATCCTGATGTTGAGAAACTGCATATTCATACAGAGTAGTGATACTTTCATGTAGTTCCTGTGAACTTTCTGGCAGTGAATTCCACTGTTCTATCTGCTGAATAAAATAAAGTTATTAATCCTTGAAATCCTGGCCTCTCCTCCTCGTGGACCACAGGGGGGGTCAGAGGTCAGGTGCAGCGGAGCAGAACAGCATGTCTGCTCCTAGTTGACATTCAGCGTCTTGCTGTAGGACAGCAGGGGAAATAGTTGTTAACACAGACGCTATAAAAGCCGTAAATATTCAAGGAGATTCATGGCGACTGCTGCTCCCTTCGTTATTGGTTTATTCTGAGGTTGAGGGAATATTTTTACATTTTCTCAGGGATGTTTGTGTGAAGGTAGAAACAGGTCTGATCACCTGACTGTTAGGATTTCCCCTCTCTGACTCCATGTCGCCCACGTCCTCTCCTCTCTTCATCTGTTCCATATCTTCACGTCTTTTCCACCCACGCCATCTCTTCCCCTTTCTAACTATCTCATCATCTATTTTTCACCGGCAGTCAAAAAAAAATCAAATTCAAAGAAGCTTGATTGCCGTGATCTATGAGTCTCACTCCTTTTTCTCTCCGCGGGTTAGCTTTCAATTATTTTCAGCTTCCCTTTGTTGATTCGAGAGATGTTTCATGGAAGAATTGTCGTTTCCTTTGCTTTGTTTTCCATTAAAGTTTTGTTTTTGTTCTCTCGCCAGTCAACACAATTGACTTTACAAAAAGCTGAGGGGAAATGGTACAAATCACCTAACTTTGCTCAGAATCAGAAAGATTTATTTTTTTGTTATTTGGGGGCAAAAGTCTCAAATTTACATTATAGGTTAAAATATGTTTTAATGACATATTGCCTGTTATGCACCATCTTGGCATTTGCATGTCAAATATAAGGCATCATGGTGATTTTAATAACTAACCAATTACGTTGGTTATTTGTGTATCCTATCTAATGCCGTTTTCTAGCCATGTTTGCTGCTCTTCAGTCTCCTCTTCCTCCGTCCTCCTGTCTTTCAGGCTCTCTCTCCTCCGTCGGCCTCTCCTTCACTTCCTGTCTCTCCATCATCCAGACAACATCGACGTGGAGCTTGTTTCTAACCGACTGACTCAGTCTCTGTATGTGTTTACTACCAGTGTTTCTGATTATCTTTGTTCAGCAACACACTATTGCCATTAGTTATGAAGTCTCGGATGGATTTCCAATACACACACGCAAAGAAACACACACAGACACACATACGCATACAGTGTGTGCCTTCAGTGCCTTTTGTACAAATTGAGTCAGACCCAGAACAAGAGAGTTACATCCCCTTCAAATCCCTTTGTACTCGATATATGTGTGCACAGGCATTAGTCACTGTGTGTATGTGTGCGTGTGTGTGTGTGTGTGTTACTCTCTGCCAAGTGGGGCGTACCCAAGGGATTCCTGTCAATCAAACTGGCTTGCAATTTGTCAGAGAAATAAGGCACTTTCCAAGACAGACAGATGTGTATGTATATGTGTGTGTGTGTGTGTGTGTGTGTGTGTGTGTGTGTGTGTGTGTGTGTGTGTGTGTGTGTGTGTGTGTGTGTGTGTGTGTGTGTCTCTGAGTAAGTGTGTGTTTATTTGTGCATCTGTGTTGTGCATATGACATACGGGGCAAAAGTACATCTGGAAATACTCAAACCGTTGTGTGTTTATGCATTTGTCTTGTGATGGCTTTACAGATGTGTTAGACAGTATTTGTAAGTATGTGCGTCCATGTTGCGTGTGTGTGTGTGTGTGCAGCTGATTCTGTGAAGCATGAAAAACAAAAGGGAGTGATAAGCAGTGACAGATCCACTACAGTGCACACTCACGCACTCTACCTCTCTGTCTCTCTCTCTGTCTCTCTCTCACACACACACACACATGCATACACACACGTACACAGAGACAGACAGACACACTTCTTCTGAGAGACAGAACTGTCAGCTCTCTTTCTTCTGTTCATGTTTTTCATTCCTCCCTCTCTCCATATCTCTTATTCCCTGAAGTGCTGCCTTTTCACCCTTTTCTCTATCTTTGCTTCACTCGCTCTCTTTCCTATATTCTCTCTCCTTTTTTCAAAACATCACAACAATATAAAATGACCAAAGACTGATGAGCACAACCCTCTTATATTTTATTCATAATGCATAAAGTCATACATTGAGTCACTGGAGTCATCTTTCAGTTGAATTCCAAAAAGGAAAATTACGTTTATTTAACTTTCCACACATATGGAACAGTTGGAGGCACAGTGCTCACTACCGCGTCTCATTTTGCCAAACATCAATTGTTATTCCTCCAGAGTTTCATTTTCAATTTGTCTTCCTGTCTGTTTCCTTCCATTGTGTGTGTGTGTGTGTGTGTGTGTCTGTGTGTGTGTGTGTGTGTGTGTGTGTGTGTGTGTGTGTGTGTGTGTGTGTGTGTGTGTGTGTGTGTGACCCTCGTGACACAGTGATCTGTGTCACTCGAGACTTATTGACTTCCTTAGACTCTTTCTTTGGGTGAGCTGACTTTAACAGCCCGACCTCATTGGCTAATAAGCCAAGGCCACTCTTCACTAAAAGTCAAGTGACAAATTGTCTCCCCTGTTCAACACACAGACACACAAAACACACACACACACAAACACACAGACACAGTCTAATTTATGGTCATGCATCCTCTGTGAACTCGCAGAAGAGCTGCACTATGTGGCTCTTTTTAGCTTCTCTTTTCTCCCTCGAGAAACCTCAGCCAGCAAATCATTTGAAACATGCTCATGATCATCAGTTGACATGACTGGCTTCTTTGTTAAACCCTTATTTGTGATGGGGGTAGCCTTGGCAATGTGGGCCATAATATTAGCACCAAGCACCGGGGATGACGAGCAGATCGGCTATTGTTGCCGTGTTTGTGAATGAAGTGGATTCCACCTACGCCTTCCCACAGGTACGTGTTGCGTTTGACTCCTGCTTCTTTGACTCTCATTTCTAATAAACAGTGACTGTAGCCATTCTCTCTCAGACACACATAAACACACACAAACATGAATTCACCAAAATCACAGAAAGAAGCCAGGACCATACCCCATTAAAGGAAAACAAGCTTTACAGTTAAGGCCACTTTAGGTTTCTTAGCTTCACATGTGGTAGTTACAGGTTTCTATTCCTATATTTTACCATATAATAGCTCAAAACCCAAATTAAACAACATTTTAATTGCTGTTTTGATTTATTTTGAATTAAAATATCCAAACAATCAATGCAAACCCCCTAAATATGTCTGAAGTGTCTCAAGTTGTGGAGAAACTCTATCTCGCAATGTAACACAAAGTGAATAATTAAATATATAGATCCCACCACAATTGAACTGACTCTTCCCTGACCCACAATGCATCCCTCCACCTAGTTTCATGGTATAAGCCTTTGAGCAATCCTGCTAACTAACAAACAAACGCAGATGAAAACACAACCTGCTTGGCAGAGGTAGAAATAAGCTCTGCAGTCCCAAGTGGGATAACATCTCTGTGGCCATATATAAAACAAGATATCTCATAGCAGCAGAAACCATTCAATAACAGCAGAGAGAACACAGATTATAGAGATTTAACTTGAGTAAAATAGTCGAGAGAAGTTGGAAAAAAAGTCGAGCACCAGTACTGAAGCAGTTCATCCAAGAGGATGGGAAAGTGGAAATAATGTGCTCGAGTGGAGCTCAGAGGAGAACAGGGAAGAGGAAGAGAAGAGCACAGCAGAATACATTAAAGTCAAACAGGCCCATTTGGGTCCGAGCAGACAAAATAAAATCAGGAGGGGAAGCAGAGGCGGGGGGGAGGGCGGGGGGGGAGGAGGGTAATGAAGATAAAGTGCATACTCACCAAGCTGACTGCGTCTCTGAGCGTAGGCTACCACCACCGCGGCCAGAACTACACAGCACAGCGATGTCACAAGGTTTGCCATCTGTAGACACACACACAGCAAAGTCATCAGCGTGAGCGCGTGCACTGAGAGTGAGCGTCCCCCTGTCGTCCCGACTGGCTGACAGACAGACCCATAGGACACCTACAACACCATGGAAGAGATGGAGAGATAGCTGCTTCCTGTCCTCCCTCTCTCTCTCTCTCTCTCTCTCTCTCTCTTTCTCTATCCCCCTAAATCTCCCAGTCCTCTCTCTCCTTTCACTATTGTGGTCCCTGAAGTGGCTTTTTCTCTCTATCCGTTTTCCTCTGACTCATCAAACTCGCTTATTTTAAGAAGGGATTTTCCTTTTTCTCCCACTGTTGTTATCCCTTTGACTGTAAAACACCCCCCACTCTGTCTCTGTCTCTCTCTCTCTCTCTCTATTTCTGTTCATCAGCCTAATGGGTCCATCCTCTCTGGGATGGGCCATGGCCAGCAGGTCTTAAAGGTATAGCACACCACAAACAAACACACAGCTTTCATGGAAAACAAAAAGACTTTGAGGAAGAAACACTCATTTTTGCCAAGGAAAAACTTTATAATTTCAATTTAACCATCAAGTATATCATATTTAAAAAAGATGACGTTTGATCGAGGTGCAGAAAAGTTGTCTCCTCTCTTACTTTCTCTTTTGGATTTGTTCATTCCTTTCTTCATGTTCTTGCGGGTAAAACATTGATTCCTTTGTTAATATTTCTTTGACAAATGATCCAATTAAAACATATCCATGTATTTTATTTAAAGACCGTATCTCCAAAGTTCCTTGCCCAGAGTTAGAAAAAATACCACGCTCACATCTGCAAGCTACTAGATAATTTATACTTATAGTTATACAACTAATTCTACAATATATATTTATAATAAACCTAATAAAACTAATCTTTTTGTTAGATAGTTGGACTGCATAGTAGAAGTTGTCCTATACTAAGCGAACAGGAGATTGGTATCAACTCGGGACCTTAACTTTGCATCTCAGGCTAGAGGAGTCAAACTCAGAGGCACGACTCCACACTGCTGTTCAACAAGAAATAATGCAATCATGCAAATCTCCCTTTTGAATTTCTGCATCCGTTTTGCCTTGGACAGATAACATATGAAGTCAGAGGTCGACGGAACTACACCACTAAAGCTTGCATGAATCCACCGTCCTGTTCAAGGACACGAGCAGGATGGATGTTGGCCAACGCGGGGGCCTGAACCCAGATCCCCCCCGCCATCCATTAAAACATGGCCTCCCTCTCCTCTCGTCCTCTTCTCCTCTGCTCAGAGAGGAGAGGAGGCCGGCTATCCTGCAGATCCGGGGTTGTCTGATGGTCTGCTCGCTGCTGAGTAGGTACGATGTGTGTGGAGAACAGAGTGAGCACTCCAAACAGAGGCAAAGAAAGGAAAGTGAATTTCCTTGTTCTTTTAATGCAGGAATCCAGCTGTTACAAACCACTGTCATCTCCCATTACATCTTCCTCTTTGTTTAGCTTTAGCTGTTGCTTCTTCCTCTTACTCATGCTTTTGACTCTCTTTTCCACTCATCTTCCTTTACCGTCTCGCTCCCACTTCACGCTGTATCTATCACATTCCATCCTCCGCACCGTGCCCTTCACTCGCTCTGTCTCTCTTTGTTGAAGCCGGACATAAACACCACTACACCGCGTTCGAGCATCTCGGGGAAATAAAAGAGACATAGCTGCGAGCGCTGCCGAGTGACGTTCGAGAACATGCAAAAGCTTTTACAGTCGGACTGAGACGTCAAAAGGCAATAAACCAGTCAAAGACATGAAACACACGAGGGGAATGTTTTCATGAATGGCCAAACTAATGGTGTTTGCACAGAAAAAAGCTTTTACACTCAAACAGCTTTTTGATTTATGTGAGGATCAAGGTTTACTTCAACTACAAAACTAATTTTGTTGACAAAAGAAAGAAAATAAATAACTTTATTCACAAGAGAAGCTTTTTCTCTTTCTTGTCAAAGCAACAAAATATGTGTGGGAGCTGCTTCTTTTCAATTTGAAATCAGAAAAAGGGCGAATTCCCCTGGTTTGGTTCGGAGCTTCTGACTTTTCAGATTGTGAAAGGTGCTTCAGACCAAAGTCTGGAACAGTATTACTAAATCAGTTTAACTCTACACACACACACACACACCAATAACTTTGAGTGTGAGACATGCAGTTCATTCCAGCTGTGATCCTCAACTCCCTGCTCACAGATTGTTTGGATCGACTATATATTTGTTAAATATCAGCGCTGCATTTTCACTTATTTTCTATGTACTATATTTAAAAAAAGTTACTTTCTACATTAGCCAACAATCCAAGACAGTATGTTTTTCGTGCCAGTCCACGAACCAATCAAAACACATGTTCGTGATGACAAAATTTGGATCAAATTTAAATATCTTAACAATGACAAGAACCTCGGTTGAGACCAAGATCCAGACTTTCACATGTGAACATGAGCTAAAATAACGTCACTGAGAAACTCCCTGCAACTCATATCTGTGACCGTGACCATAATCCAAACTGGATCCACGACCACTTTACTCCAGAGCAGTGTGAATAAGAGAATAATTCGTTTTTTGCGTTACATATATCAAAGGATGAGCTTCTCTGTGAACCTGTTACTTTGAAAGAGTCCCTGAAAGTTTGTGTCTGTGTGTGTGCACACCCGTGTGTGTGTGTGTGTGTGTGTGTGTCTATTTGCATGTGTGAGTGATTGGCAGTTCATATGTTTGTCATCTGTGCAGATATTGAGGAGATTGACAGGGGGTGAAATTAAAATTGCATCCCTTGTCAGAGCATCACAATCCCCATCTCTGCTCTTCATTTTTCTAAGTGCTGGTTCGCCCATCAAAACCCAAATGATGTGTGCCTGTGTGAGTGCGTGTCTGTGTGTGTGTGTGAAACTGTGGGGTATTTAGCCCGTCTATCAGCAAACAATACAGTTTTGAAAAGTGACAGCCTCAGATCTCTCACATAATGACAGCCCACAGGCGGTTAGCACTGCAATCACACAAACTCAATACGAAACCCTCCTCCCTTTATCCATCCATCCTTCCCTCCCTCCCTCCCTCCCCGGACCCTCCCATTTATTCCCTTCCTCTCCCCATCTTCCATATTTATTTATTCATTTCTTATTGGAGGGGAAAGGGCTGAATAGGCGTGATTCTTTTTGGCTGCTTAATTAAAATATATAATTCATGGCTGCGTCAAATGATTTTTTGCCTCTGCGTCTTTGTGGAGTCCGATTTGGGAACATTTGCATTTAAATTGGAAAGCCAGAAGGGAAACACACTAGGCGGGCCAGGGTGCTTGTGTGTATATGTGTGTGTGTGAAGATATAAGACGTCCCTCTTTTAAATAAATGCTCATACTGTACAAACTCTTGCTCGTTCTTTCTTTGGTCTTTTTTCAGCCATAATGTGAAAATCAAGGTACATTGTGTTTTTATACCGGTTGGTATAAAAACACAATGTGTAATGACAAATATGGCGGTTTGACCTTTGAAATAACAACTTTTTCCACAAGGTAATTATTAGACTGATATTCCACATTTCAGGAAATCCGTAACACACTAAAGCTCCGTCGTATAACAAACGCACACAGGTTTAATTTTAGTCGTTCTCTTTCCGTCTCTCCACCTCTCAAAGATGAAACAGCCAAATTCCCCCCTGTCAGCACACTGTCACAAACTGAATAGTTCATTAGGAACGTGTTTGCACAGAAAATAAAGAAAAGCGTTCTCCTGGGTTACAAATGAGCCTCGTGATTTATAGCAAGAGTGTTGCGTTCACAGCCCTGAGGAACATCAACCATATGGATGACGGGAATTCAGAAAACCATCAGCGGGGAAACTGCAGGTGAGGGTATTTCTCTCAGAGTGAGGAATCCATCATGTGAGAGAACATGACACAAAAGCTAAGAGATAGGATTGTGTACTAAATTGATATTTATAGACAAATCAGGCAATTAAGACATATATAAAGTCGGCTGTTTTTAAGATGCTGAAATCAGCGAGTCCGGCACCATCGAGCGCATTAAAGGTATAAACTGTCACAGCATCGCAACTTTCTGCACACAGGCAGGAAAATCTGCCTAATACACAGAACTCTTCCAGAAGAAACAAAAAACAACTTGCCTACAACAAGGAGAAAGGCTGAAAAACTCCAGATACTTTCTGGTAGAATATTCTAATTTCATAATCATGGAAAATAAAACCTGTCAATCTCTGAGGCATCTCATCCAGCGGCTGAACATTAGAAGACTCCTCACTGTAGAAATAAGAGCCCTCTTCTGTGAACCACTCGATGAACTGATGGTGCATTTGTCCTACCCTGTGGCAATGATAGGCAGGTAACTGTTATTTATGTACAAGGTGACAAAGACAACCAGTTCTTCTTTGGTATTTTGTACAAAAATGAAGAACAAGAGAAACTATCAGCTCGAAACGTTCAGTTTAAGACAGCAGCCTGAAGTCAAGATGCCTAGTGGGTAAATACATTCCCAATGTTCAGTGCATTGAGTTGTAATACAATCAAAACAAAAGGAAAATATTGTAAGAATTAAATGAAAAATGAACAATTTGAACACATTTGAACCTGTGGCTTAACAAGGGTTCATATCAAGAGTCTTCAGAATTTTGCAAGTTGTGAATAACGACCCCAAAAAGTTTGTAGTTGAGAACTTTTTTCAAATTTCTCCTAAAAATTTGGAAAGTTTTTAAAGGTGCATTTGTTGCAGATTGATTTGACTATTTCCAGTTTCTCTAACCACACCAACAGAAGTTATTCTGACAGCGTCCTGCAGTGGTCACTTCTTCCTACAGAGGCCACTGTTTCCACTGCTCAGCAAAAGTTACTCGGTGCATAAGTCATTTCATCTGTCCATAATTTGAAGAAAAAGTGAAATGTCTTATTTTAAGTAATTAAATAAGAAAAATACCTCCGTCTTTCTCTGTAAAAACAAAAACAGACTTTTCCTTTAGTGCTTAAGGAGAGAATTAACATTTGTCTAAGCCCCGGCAGTGACTGTAAACCAACTGACAAGTGTTTATACACACAGGATTCAAGCGTTAATTATCTCAAATGTTAATGAGTTTGCTGAGCCGGTGACCCCGGCGACCATAATCACAGGGGAAAAATGGATTTATGGCACCTCATCCATCAATTACTGTACACATACACATACACAAACAACTAATGGCAACAAGCTGAGGCCTGTGTAACCCTTAATGTCATGCTCCATAGCCAATAATAGAACATCTTCATTCCCATAATGCTTTACTTTGCTTGGCAACACTAATTCTTTCATCAATCATGCAGGATTTCTGCAGATTAGCAGCGCTGTTCGAGGGGGATCCTGATAGTTTGGCTGCTGGCATTTTGGGTACATCATTGACACACACACTAGTGAATACACAATTACGCATGCACCGATGTGCACTGCTGGCATTTGGGGCTGACGTGTTGATAGCTGCATGACTCTGACCTTTATTTACTGTCAATCTGGCTGTAATTGCTCGCTAAAGACAACGTTGATTGTGTTTCAAGAGGTAGCAGGGGTCGAGCTCACAAACACGCGCTTGTGCACGTGCACAGGGATGATTGCACTCGACTCAGAGTGATAAATTTGGCCATTGATCACATGTGACTACTCTCAGCTGGCTGAGATCTAGAGGAGCTGAACACGTCAGCTAACGTGGATCATGTATCCCACAGCACCGCCCCTGCTGCCGCGGGGCTGCTGGCAAACGCCTCGCGTCACATAACTCCCACATCTAAAGTGTGAGTCTGACACAGCAGCAGAAACTGCACACCTCACGGGGCAGTGGAATGAGCCGATGATTAACGACCAGTATTTGTGTACCGAGTTAAATTATCATCTGAGCCTAATATCATTACACACGGTGGGCTGCAGCTCAGGGCTGTGTGTGAATACACAGCACAGAGCTTCAAGTAACGGATCTCTGATGTGCACCTATGAATGCTTCCCATGTGGGATTTCTGCACTTGTATTTTTGTTTGAATGTGTGTGTGTGTGTGTGTGTGTGTGTGTATGAGAGAGAGAGAGTGTGTTTTTGTCTCCACCCTGCCATCTGGACCTCCTTGTGTGTGTAGCAGCAGATTTAGGTAGTTAGAAAGCTCTGGAAAAACACGGCGTTACCTCCAGCCCTCTCACCTCTGAACTCTATAAGTGTATCAAAGCTAAGAAAACAGAGCACTTTGTGTGTCTGCGAGTGTGTGTGTGTGTCTGTGAGTGTGATCGAGCGTGTGTGTGTCAGCATTCTTGAGGCCTATAAGGCTTTGAATGATGGGTGTAGACTCCCCTTTGTGAACAGGGAGCCTCCAGGAGCTGCGCAGCATGTGTGTGTGTGACTGTGTGTGTGTGGGTGTCTCTGTGTGGATGTGTGTGTATGTGTATTAAGGAGAGTGTGATGTACGGGCTGTGATGTTCTGAACAGAGGTGTTTTTACAGGGAGTTAATCAGAACCAGAGGTGAAGCCTCGCCCATAGAGGATGAAATGCGTGCACATACACACAGACACATAAACGCGCACATACACACACGAGGTAGGGAAAGTCACCTACCTTTCCCAGCTTCACTACCACTAACCTGCAGTCTGATAATCACCTTTAAGTATGTTTTAAATATGATTGGTTTCAAACAGAAGTTACTCTCTCTTTTCTCTTTAAACGTATAGAGCAACAGAAATTATACATGTGGACAAAATTGCAAACTCATCTAATGATATTCTCGTTTTTTAAAATCAATTAACCTTTTCATAGCAGGTTAAAATTTCCTTTCCTGTGACTAACAAACAGGCCAAAAGACCAATAATCAATTACCAATACTTCAAATCAAGTTAAAACACTTTTAGAAGCCAAAAACGAACAGAAAGAGAGAAAGATATATGTCTTATTCCAGTGTGTGTGTGTGTGTGTGTGTGTGTGTGTGTGTGTGTGTCTGATGAGCTGGAAAACTAAAAACAGTATGTGTGCTCAACCTGGTTGCCAAGCCTCTTCAGTAAATACAGCGGATACAGTAGCGGCATAGACGGCGTTTGCACACACTCAAACACGCTCTCACACATCGAACACAATCACGCACACATGCACCGCACAAACACTATGTGTTCATCTGCCCGCTAGCGTTTACCACAGGGGGCTATTTGCAGAGTTAATTCCCATGGCTGTCATGTAGGTCGGTCTATTACTCTGACTTACAGCTCACACACAGACACAAAACACACACATAACGTTTACCCAATAGACAGACGCAAAAGAAATCACGTACATGCACATTACGGCAAAAACAATACGACAATAATAAGTTGTGGATGAACAAGGACAGACTTTTGCAGCTATTTACACACACGGAACACACACACACACACACACACACATACTAATGCATCCACGTAAGTTCACACAAACTTGGGTGGCCAAGAACCTCGGTTACCAGATAAACACACTAAATATTCTCCTGAATTCACCTTAGTACAGTTGTGTGTCTGTTTCTTCTCTACGAGCAAACACACGACTGAAAATAGTTTTGTGTGTGTGTGGACATTTGAAACCTCGTCTCACCTTCTCGGTACAAAAGAGTCGAAGAAGAAAATGAGAGAAATGAATATGAAGCCTGTTTATATTGTGCAATTTCCTCTGGTGTGCAAATATCAAGATTGTATTATTTGTTATTCATCTAGATTAATATGATTGAGGATGATTCAGTTAATGTGTATAATTTGCTTTTCTCCTTAACAAATCCATTGGTTGAACGATTTCCGTCGACCAAGATTTGCTTTAGTTGACTATACAACCTGAGTAAATCTTATTGTGTCCTGTTTGTAAAGACAATACGTATGAATATTTGTATAACAAGTATATAGATATAGTGCATACTGCTCCAGTTTGATCTCAACTAAAACAAAAAACACACAGTCATGCATTTAAAGGCAAACTCAGGAAAACACGGCACATTAACATGTAAATTTGCTGAGCTGAGCAAACCTTTGTGTCATTTCATTTTATGATGATAAATATCATATGCAAAATTATTAATTTACAAGTATATTGTTCAAAAGAGGGTAAATAATAAATCACTAAATTATCAAACACAAATTTTGTCCAAGGAATTGTATTTTGGGGGAATCTTTGCAGACAAATGTACTTTACTCTTAAACTACATTGACCTGTCAGGGTTATTCAGTCAAATCTATATATATATATATATATACACATGAATCATTATTTGTATGTGTGAATAACAGTAGATCATGTGACTAAGTTACGACCCTTTGATATGAAGACATTGTGACATGTTATCAAAGTCATCTGTGAGACTTTCACCACGGGATGTAATGAGCATCTAAACCTGATGATCTCACTCTCTGCAGCCCCGGGATGAACAGCACTGCTCTGGAGAACCACACTTACTCATCGCTGACTTAACACTGATGTCATTATCTAAGCTCAGCCTGTGTCTATACGTGTGTGTGTGTGTGTGTGTGTGTGTCAGACAGTGAGAGAATCATTCATTATCTCAGCCGACTCTCTCTGTTCACCACGAGCCCTATCGGCACACATCCCGTCAGCCGCTCTCTTTCCCTCCGTCTCTCCCACTGACGCGATAATTCAACATTTTAACTCAAGCTGTCCGTCTCTTCTCTCTCTCTCTCTCTCTCTCGGCCCTCGATCCACGTCTCTCATTCCACCTGCCGCTCTCATATCTGTCATCCTCTCTCCACACTTTTCCCTCTGTCCTTCTCTATCCACCTCCCGCGTACACGCTCTCACCTCTGTCAGTCACAATCTCGCTGTCTGGTCTTTCCATCTTTTCTCCCACTGCTCCTCTATCCATACACTGAGCATTTATTTCTCTTTCTCTATCTCTCTCTCTCTCTCTGTGTGCCCGTCCAACTCTCGTGTCCTCCAGTAAACGCTGATGACAGCATTTCCGATTTTCACGCGGCAGAGAGCCCTGAAGATCCTGGAGGAATTGCAGTGATGATGATATGGCAATGAGTAAGCAGTGACAGTGACATCCTCGGAATGTGAATCTATTCCACTGTCCATTTGTCTCCATATCCACTGACTTAGCTTGGCCTTCAGCAAGTGAGTTTTGTTTCAATGAGTCAGAGTTTTAATTCCCTTGAAGCATCATTGTTTGAGGTTTTAGAAATAACAAATTTAAGCATTTTGGATAGAAAAGGGAGCTTGTGTATAACAGCTCATTCCTTCAGATGTGGGTGTGAAACATGAATCAGCTTTAGCTCCGAGGCAAACTGTTGCTAAGATGCCTTTGAGCAAAGACTTGAACCTCCACCTGCTCCATTGGGGCCTCCGTGCACTCCACAACAGAAACTAATCTAAAAACAATTCCCTGTTGTTGATAAACAGAGCAGCATGAATATGAATCAGATCTGAAATGAACGTCGACATTACCTTTACACATAAAAGGTTAAAACATTTTAATCAACAACAGCCTGCGGAGGAATTTCCTCTTAATCATCTTCTATTTTCTTATTATACTGTTGAAATGAGCTGATTGCAGAAAGCAACAACTTTATTTATCTTTTCATTCCGAGGGCCACGAGTAGGTGGCTGTGTAATTTAAAAGAAGCAGCTATCTCCATGAATGTCATTACCCAATCAAAGAGAGGCGATGAGAATTCAACGTAAAAGGTGAAAACAAGAAACACGACGCAAAAGAGTAAATCTCAAAAGGTAGAAATCTAAAAACACCACTTTGGATGCAGGTCTGATTGAAGCTGCACATACAGTGTGTGTTTGTGTGTGTGTGTGTGTTGCTTTAAATAAACATTTGAGTCATCAAGGTCTTGACAGAACTATTAGCATTCTCTTCCCATTTGTCCCACACACACTGTCAACCCCCCCCCCGCTTTGCTCCTGCCCTTTCATTGTTTATTAGCAAGGCAATCCGTATCTGCGCTGCCTGGTCCCCGTGCTCACACCTTGAGTCCGACCCCAGCTGCATCTAAATGACCTGCTGCGGGGAAATAGCCCATGAGCGGCGTCTCGAAGGTTGCGGTCACGCCCGTCACAACGAAAAATAAATCCCAAAACATAACAGCAAAAAGAAAAGATGAAGAAAAGGAGCGGCAGGGACGTAAAAGGAAAACAGAAAAGGTAGTTCTTAAAAAATGAAGACGTAGATGAAGCTGGACAAAGGAGAAGATGAGGAAAAGGGCTGAAAAACAACACAGGGAAGAATGAGGAGGGTGTGAAGAATTGCTAAGAAAACAAGAGGAAGAGGAGCGAGAGGGAGAGGAGGCGAAGAACAGCACAATAGAAAAAAGGAAAATGAAAGAGAGGAGAACATGAAAACTCCCCGTCTCCTCACGCCTCAACATACTGAGGACAAAGCTTATTCTGCTCCACGCTCATATACACACGGATGGTCGCTCATGTGCAGTTTATGTAACTGTGTTTGTCCACCGATTATCATGAACTCATTTAAGACTCTTATGCAACAGCACTTTATATTCAACATGCAAAATCATATTTCTCACACGGGATTTGTGAAAACTCCAAATAGCCAAATATCTAAAGCCGCCCGAGCTGAAAGAAGTTCTCAGACTAAACCGGCTGAAAGAATAAAATATGAGCGAGAAAGAGTGAAATATACTTGAACCCTGCATTGTGATCACATAAGACACAGCAGGAGTTTGAACGTATGTGTCCCGGCACCCACCAGTGGGAAATACTGAATGACAGTGGAAGAGAGACAAAATCATGACGTGCACTGATGACAAACTCAAGAAATCAGCCCAAGCTCAGATTCCAGGATCAATCAGTTCACACCAGGGAGCGTGTGTTAGGGTTCAAGCTCAAGTTGAAACCTCTACTGCTGCTTCCTCTTCTTTACCCACTGATACGGAGGTGAGAGTGCAGCTCTTCAGTCTCTGGCTATGCTTTCATCCACCTGGAGGTGAAGTAACAAACGTCCCTTAAGTGGAAGGTCGGTTGCCCGATCCCCGGGTCCTCAAATCTGCATCTACAAGTAACCTTGTGCAGGACACTTGACCCACATTGTCCCTGATGTCTATTCTGTCAACTGCTGGACAAAGTGAGATAGTAGCAGCACTTTAAATAGAAGAGCTGCAATAATATCTGGTGGAAAGTGTCAAGTGCTCTGAGAGGTCAATAAGACTGGAAAGAATATATACACAGTCCTTTTCTTTTACATCTGCAACCTTCAGACGTATTGAAACATGTGTTAGAGTAACCAGGTCTGGTTAAAGATGAGGACATGAATATGTGAGTAGCCTCAGTGAAGACAAAGGGCCCAGTCACACATGCACATAAGTGTCAGTCTTCAAACCACCGCCTTTTGGTTCACCCCCCCATTATGACAAAGCTTGATGTTTAGGTCTAAGCACTCTGTGGCATTGAAGGCAGCTGAAAACATAAAAACTGAATAAACAATGATATTAAATGTTTAAACAAATGTTGAGGTAGTTGCTGTTCCAAGGCGAGAATGAAGGTTATTGGTCTTTTGAATAGGATTATAAATGAGATTCTTACTTTTGTACCAGAACTCAAAAAGTCCCAGCTTTATTGTAGCTGCGTGCAACAATTATTAATGCAGGGAATTTAGCATCATTAGCTACATCTTAGCAAACCTTTTCCAAATTTAAGTTTCGAGTAGGATTCTGTCGAATTTGGAAAATTTGGCTTGTGCACAGAGGCTTTGCAGTTAAGAACAGGAATATGTTCATTGACAGAGAGACATAATACATCATTGTAATCATAATGGGGATGAAATTGTACACAATCTTCTTTCAAGTGGCCTCAAAACAGCCGCTTTCCTTTCTTGAAATATGCAAATCGTTGCGATTTGTCTTGTAAATGTTGAAAAGGAGCTTCAACTAGAAAATGACACACACACACATTTTGATCCATCTCATCACAAAGACAATAGAAACGTTTAGCTGGTGCCAGGTTGAGTGATGTTTTTATCTGATCTCTCCTCCAGATGATTCTGGCTCTCTGATTGGATGAGCAAAGCCAAAGGGCACAAGTTAATGATGCAATAATGTTTTTTTTCAACATAAATAAGAAGCCCTTAATTTTAATCTCGTCTCGCACCCCTTGGGCGAGCGCTTGTGCGGTTGGTGCACGCAAACGTGAACGCGGCTCCCGGCTAGGAGGATCACAGAGGACATCTAGGCTAAAACACTTAGGTAATCGACGCTGTTTCAAGTGGAATTTGGTTGGTGGGGCTTGTGGACACTTGGATGACACCACAGGAGCAGTATGGAGGCATTTCATGCTTTACTTCTGTTGTTATATACGCTTGAAGAACTATTGGATTTGGCTGTTTACTCCTGAAAACGGTGTAGTGGTGAGTAGATGATGAGTGAGTTCCAATTTTTTGGGAGAACTATCCCTTTAAAAAAAAATCTATTTAACGAAATAAAAACATCCTACACATGAGGCAGTGGCTTATGAAGTAAATAAGCTGAAGCTGTAAAAGACGTCACTATAGAAAACCAGCAAAGAAAAACAAACGTGCAAATTGGGCTTTAAAAATGGCCTGGAAACCAAAACACACAAATAGGATTCTAGTTCATGAAACATGAGTTACAAGGCAATTCTTCAGAAAGAGTGGAAACAAAAGGATGAATAATGACTGAACAAAAGTAATCTCGCAGTGTTGTTATCCGGCACAATGGGATGACAAACGTTCGGCGGTGTACGGCAAAGTGGCTATAATGGTTTTTATTGTTTTGAGGGGCCTCAGAAAGGAAGTGATGCAGAGATGGATGTTAATCAAATGGTTTCTAGCTCCCGTATGCACACATAGAAACGAGTGGGAGCATATGCACAGCTTTTTGGAGCTCAATTTTAGATTCGGTTTCGCCGCCCGTGTGAGATGACTGACAGTCGCTGTCAGATTTCACTCCATTACTTGCACGCACACTGAGACGCGCATATATATTGATTACTGAAGTCTGCAGCCTGTGGAGTGGAGCCAATGTAAGGTGGGCGAGCGAGGGAGGAGGAATATGCACGTGCACGCACTGGGGAATGACAGGGTTTGTGCAAGGACACAATTTTCTTTTTTGGGTCTATCTCTCACGGACAGACACACACATGTCACAGAGATTAAACCAAAGGCAATTCCACCTGCTCTCCGTTGTCTCACTTTATTTTTCACTTCAGAGGAGCAGTGAGGAGAGGAATTATTCTATTAAACTTTCACAGGCTAAGATTAAGATTATTATTGACTGAATATTATTCCTCTGAGAGGCAAAGGGCTGCTGTAAGAGCACTAATACTCTCGACTTGTGTGTTTCCTATTTTTGGAGTTGCTTGTAATGTTGGGGAACTACAGCCAGACTTGAGGCTTAATCCGCTGTTGCATTTATTGTAAGCTGCAGATGCATAAAAACTGTCAGCTTAATGTCTGAAATGTGAGGAGGGAAGGGGAGGGGAGGGGAGGGGAGGGGAGGGGAGGGGAGGGGAGGGGAGGGGAGAGAATAGAGGAGAGGAGAGAAGGGGAGAGGAAGAGAGACGAGAAGAGCAGGGGAGAGGAAGAGAGATGAGAAGAGGAGGGGAGAGGAAGAGGAGAGACGAGATGAGGATAGACAAGGAGAGGAGAGTCAAGAAGATGAGAAAAACATATAGGGGAGGCAATTTAGAACCAGATCAATGTCGATGCAGGACTCAGGGTAAGAGACGAGTGTGTTTTGAACTCAGAACACTTGTCTGATCATTCACACTCCAAATAACACACCCACACAACCATTTAGCCAGGAGCCAAAAAGCACCTGCCACCCAGACGTGCAGGTTTCGCTCTCCCTCTTTTATTGCCTCGGCTTTCCATTTATACCTTGTTTCTGACACTTTGGCTTGCACCTCTCCCTCCCTCCCTCTCTCTCTCTCTCCCTCTGTGTCAGCCCACCTCTCTGCGTCTGACTATCTATGTCGGCCTGTGTTCTGCTGACCTGCAATGGAGAACTTTGGTTGCACAAGGTGTGAAATGAGACGGCATCGATCCGTCTGCCTGTGTGGATGTGTGTCTCAGAACGTGTTAACGCAGGGGTGAGAGTGACTGTGTGTGTGTGTGTGTCTGTGTATGTGCGACAGAATGAGAGAGCTGCCCGTGTCATTTTCGGCTAAGTCGGTTTTTCATCTTATTAAAGTGAATGTGCCGTGTGCGCACAAAACCAAAACGAGTCAGATAATGGCATCATCATGGGATCGCACGTGTCATTGTCCTTCAGTGACATATAGCTCACATTTACTATATAGCCTTGTTCACCAATGTGATGTGCAGGCCTGTAGTTGTCTGTATGAGTGTGTAACTGTGCGCATTGTAGTTGTATTGCTGCCAAGTTTATTGACTATCTAGATGCATAAATATTTTTTGTCATACCACCTTACCAACCTTATAAAATGGCACTGCCTTAAAAATGCAAAGAAGATTATTGATTTTGTGTGAAACGATGCAGACACAGATATTTGGGAGAAAAATAACCATTTATTTTTTAGCTAGAGTGTAAAGATATATTTACTTTTTTCTGCATTGTTTACTCTGTGAGAGAAAAGTTGTGATATTGGCAAACATAGCAGATGTCCGCACGTCTGTCGGACGACTTTTTTATTGACCGACTGATAAATCATTCAGGCTGTAAAAAGTCCTGGAAATGTCATCAATGAGGCAGCGAGGTAAGAATTCCTCCTTCTCGTCTCCTGAGATGTAAAGATGCTCAACAGCAGACCACACATGTTAATGTTCACCATGTGGTTCGAGAAAAAGGCCAAAAGATAACATTAAATTATAGATGAAGCAAACGTTGGCTACCTTCCTGAACAGCTGGGCTTATTTCAATCACTACCAACATTATTATTGCTGCAACTTGTGCATTCCTGTAGTCTCTGGCTGCTCTTCTGCTCAGAACATAACTGTGAGGGAACCAACCCTCCGACATCCAGGCCCCCAGCTCCTGTTTCCAGCATTAGGGAACTGTCACAAATCCCCTGTGCTGTCATACTGGCTTTGACTTTACTTCCATGTACAGTATTAGCGATACACCGAAGAAAAGCATTAACAAATCATCACAATTTATTTTATTTTCAGTGTGTGGGAGGATCAGGTACAGGAAATAAAATAATTATGGTTCATTCAGAAGTTTAAAAATAGCTATAGCATCCAGCTCCTTATTGCATCTCTCTTAATTCCAAGTAAATTAAAAATCCATTTAACACCCTCGGCATTTCACTTGATTTCCTTCTGCCTAATTCTCTCTCTACAATCCTTAACGTCTAACACAATATTTGTACTAGCTCCTCTCTTGTTCGCCTCCGCCTTCCTTCCCTCTCCGGCCTCATTTTCTACAATTTGATCATTCCCGTGCTTGATCCATCTAGCCTCCGCAAGCTCTTTCACCCTATTTACCGCTTATCCTTCACTTCCTCTACTCTCTCTTCATCTCGCCTTCCACTCTCCAGCATGCAGCCTCCTTCCATCATCTTCACCTCCTCTGCCCTACTACTATATCCCCTCTCTCCATCCACTCCCTGCTTCTTCCTTCCTCCTCCCTTCCATCCCCCTTTCCTTTGTAAGATAATACATTTGCAGCCTGAGTGATCTATTGATTCTCCGAACCCCAGCGCCCTTCAGAAAGGTAATTTTTTAAAGGAGGGAAGACGATTAGACAGAAATGCAGAACATTTCAAGGTGAAAGGGGCTTTCCCCCGCTTTACTCCTCGATGGAAATATCTCTGCTTTTCATTTAAAGAGGGTCACGTTTGATGAGTAACAGTGCAGAGTGCTCCACGGTCCTGCCCTGCCAGTCTATCCTCTCTTCTTTCTACAACTCACATGCTCGTTCTCCTCTTTCTGCAGAATCTTTGACGAGTTTGACAGAAGACCGAAGCCAAACTTTGGGGCTCATTGCTGTCTATTGCATTTTGGAATTTGCCCGGTGTCCGGGTTCATGAAAAGTATCTGGCAAACCAGGAATCCAAGCTTATTTATCCAACTTAACTGTGTTAAGCAAACCCATAAACCAGGGGAAGAGCAGCGTATTGTGCCAAAATCTGGCTTAACCACAGTTTACTGATGCTGCTGATACGTTCTTCTAAACAACCGAGATGACACATTGCAGAGATAAGTTAAGATATCGATTACGCAAGCTCCTCATTGAAGTGAGACCACAGTCACTCCCTGATTCCAACAAGAATCCGGTGATGTCACAGAATCTGGCCTCAGGATACAGTTTATGAAAGAAAACCGGTGATTGTGTGTTTCAGTCCATTAACTCCATTGTTCCTGGTTTGCTTTTGCATTCATCGTCTTCTGACTATATCAGCTGCGGAACAGATGAAAACCGAGGCCACTGCAAAACATCAAACATTATTATCAAATGATTACTCTGGTGTGGAGACCTGTTCGCAATGTACACCGCCTCTAGCCCAATGTCGGCTGGGATTGCCTCCACCCCCCCAAGTAACCCTCAAAGGATAAGCAGTATAGATAATGGATGTATGGATGGAAAAGAGGTTTGCTTTCTTCTTCTCGTTCGGTTTAGTGGCCGGGCGGCAACCAACTTCAAAGCGCATTACCGCAATCAACGGTGTTGGTGCACCTTTCCTGGAGGTGCAGAGATACCAGGTCGATTCATGGATTGGAAGGAGTAAGACCCTATTCCCTCCACCCATAGGTTTGAGTATCTACTACCTTTAAACTACGATGGACAGGCTTTATCTCTTTCCAAGCTCCTTTTAACACAACCATGAACTTCATGTAAATAAGTGACAATCTAAAGAAATCTAAGAAATAAATCATTGAAGAAATTGAAAAACTTGAAGAGTCGTTAAAGAGTTAAACCGAGCAACTCCTGTCTTTTAAAGGCTATTGGAAAACCAGTCTATTTCTATTTGCTCCCTCTTATTTTTAGTTCAGATTTAGTTCTGTTTGCAGCCACCAGAAGGTCACAGGGGAATGGTCTGACCGCCTAGCACTTCCACGATGGGGCAGATTTATATGAAGGACCTCATGACGACGAGCACATCATCGTGAGGTGATGACTTCATATCAGCAGCAGCAGTGCCTTTTCCACTCAAGGTTCCATCGGCTCCCCTAAATTTTGACTTGACCCCACAATCCCAGAGTTTGTCAACCGATCAGTGGATGTCAAGTCTGTGACGGGCCATCAACAATCACTCTGCATCCTCTCAGGAGGAGTGGCTCAGGGAAGTCTGTCTCCCGCTAAGCCATGAATGATTCGGTTTAAATGGAGTGACCCAAGGGGACAAAGAAAGCCGTTCCAGTGGAAGCAAGTGGCTCAGTGACCGGAGACTAATGCAGGTTATCATCAATGGTAATTAGCCATCATGTTGCTTTTATGTAATGGCTGGGATGGATGCCAGGGCATTAATCCACACCATCAATCAGAGATACATTTTTATTTGTTAATTTATGTATTATTTACCGTGAAAGACTTTGATATATCCAGCGTTGTGCGGCAGTTGAGTAAACTCATTATTATTCATTACACGAACCATATCATTGTCATGCCACTGATTTGCATTCAGCTCGTTCACTTACCTTCATAAACAAGTACACTCATGAGATTAAATAGTTTATTCCGACATGGCATGATGACTGCTCAAGCGTCATGTTTCGCTGTTTATCTTTTTAATGAAAAATTGCCTGTTTTCATTTGTCCCTTGGGTCCAGAACTGTTTGTACTCAACTCAAAACCTTCCCAGCTTAACCTGAAGGTCACCCAAGGTCTCGAGAAGTGTAGCGGCTCAGAACAAACAGCACAACTCGGTTTCATTATGTGAAGGGGGCCACAGGTAAAGCACCGCTGCTGCTGCTTCAGGATTTATCCAAACATTTTGATGAGATTAGATGCTGTCCCCGTTCTCGGTGAGCTTGACAAGAAAGAGGTTTGACTGTGCAAGATTAACTTTGGGGAAATGGGCCGATTGAAGAGGAAGGATGGGAAACTGTGTTGAGGCCCTAACAATTAAACTGCCAAGGTGGGTTGTTACAGGCAAATCTTGGCTGGTGCAGATAGGTACAGGAAAGAGAAATGGAGGTTGTGACAGCCACCTCTATCCCTGCCAACACTCTGATTAAGTTTGGGGTTTAAGAGGTACGCAGGAAGCGGAAGGCGGAAGTAAATAATAGAATGTAGAGCATTGAGTGGCAAAATTAATGATAAAAATGACTAACAAGCTGTTTGGGAGAGAGAAAAGCCGGCAGACACAAGATGGGGAATAACTTAGCATCAACAGATCTCATACCAGTGAGTCCTCCCTCATCACCCTCCTCCTCATCTTCTTTTCACTTCTCTCTTTTGGAGGAGGGGTGGATAAGTCTTTATCAAAACAAATGGGTCTGTGAGAAGCTACTGCACTTGTGTAATTGCATGCAATCAAAGCAACTCTGATGGTTTCTGTCAAGGGCCTGATAGCGAACATCTTGGCTAGTTCTGCTCTCCAGTGAGTTCTAGCTCAACTGAACCCTTGCATCTTCTCATATTCTTCAGTTTTCGACTCTTTTCTTCTTCAACTTTTCCCCCCTTTCTCCCATTTATCCATTCTTCTTCTTTGCCGTTTGACCTCCGCGCATCTCACCATCCTCTCACTATAACCTCCCATCCTCCACAACAATCTCTGTGATCGATATTACTGCTTAGCCGCTCCATAAAAGGTGGTGTAATGGATGTCATAGCTCACTGATATTGTTGCTACTCGTCACCATAACCATATGTTTAGATCTACCCAGAAAATGGAGCCATGTCATGATGTGTTTGTGTGTTTATGTGGAAAAGGATGCATTATGCAGGAAAACACTTCACTCCCGAGTAAGTAGGCATGAAATTTACAACTCAAACAGAAAGTCAGGTTTTGTAAAAACGGTTTTACTGAATTTATGTTCTGTTTGGGCATTGGGTTTATTAGATGTCGGGAGTTTCTGCCGTTGCCATAAAACAACAGATACGATTGGGCTACAGCTCCACGATGATGCAGTGGTTAGCACGTCTCACTGCAAGAAGATGCCATGTTCAAATCCTGATTCATAAGAGGTTTGTGGAGATGGCATGATGTTTTCTCTTGGTACTCTGGCTTCCTTCCACAGACCAAAGACATACAAATGGGGTTTGGATAGTCTTTCTAATAAACCGTGCCTCATTCTGAAAACCTTTCAAAGCATATGGACTCACAATAAGCATACGAAGCAGTCACATGTAAGTACCCTAACCCTGCAGAAAGGAAGGTTGGCACACAGGACAAATATGAGAAAGAATGAAAAAGAAATGCAGCAGGGAATGTTGACTAACAGCAGGGGGATGCACAGAAGCACTTATAGAAATAAGGGACAAAGTCAAAACAGAGCAATATGGCTGAGAGCACAGTGTATGCATTCAGCAGATGGGTGATGATAATTAGCTACTGAGTGAGATCTAGAGCGCACCGCTGAGCTCTCCTAATTCACAATATGCTAGATTCAATGCACAAGGTCAGATCGCCTCCATGTGCCTGGTGGAGCTTGTACAGAAGTATAGACGCTGGGGACGTTTTCTCCAGGTCCTGGTTTAAGCCGCAACACCTTCTGCTTGCGTTTCCTCACTGAGCGTGTAGATGGCTTGGAGGTTTTAGTTTACTCTTACTTTTCTGCTCCACTGCTCATATTACACGCTTACTTTGAAATTCAGGGGACATCTCCTTCCCGGCTCGAGACTACCCATGCGGCGGCCAATCCCTATTCGGCGTGCTCTTTATTAATCCAATCAGCTGCTTCTGTGACAATCTGCTTCCAGCTCATTACACCCAAGCCAACATTTAACTCCCTCCCCGACCACCACTGCCAACATTAAAGACTCGATGTGGAAACAGTGGCAAAGCGGCCAAGCTGGGGGTAATGTTACTCAGCAATTACAGGGTTTATCTCAGTAATCTGGGATTGACTCCAACTGGACTCTCCCAGCAGCCTCGTCTAATCTGCGCCTCATCAACGATATTTTATCTTCACGAATTATTCAGTGACTGAAGTCGAGCCGATAAAAGTCCCCAACTCACAGACTTGGATTCAAGCTTAAGGCAAATGTAGAAATCCTAATTTAACTAAACGCTACTGCGCATTGGTCGATTTGTAATTTCCTGAACTGATTTAAAATCCTTGGAGACCACAGACATGAGGACTTGTCTGTGGTGAGGGGCGAGACAGTCAAGACACTGGACTGCACACATGCTGTGATTTCCAGAGACTTGGGAACTCAGAAGAAACTTCTGTAATCAAACCTGACTTCAGAATAAAAACAAACACAGAGGTGGACAGCCGGCGTTGGTCACAACAAGCTGTCGCACTGTTTCCAAAAGAGATACACAAACGCCTGAGTTTGTGTATCTTCTATTTGTAAAGAGAACAGCCATTAACCCACAATAGCCGATGAGAGTGAGCTGACCGAGAATCGTCACAAAACAGGATGCAGCTGATGAGTCTCTGATTCAGACAGTGCCATTGTGATGAAGTCTGTAAACTCCTCTTACTACAGGGTCATTTGTTCATATCAACTTTAAATCATCAACACCCCCGGGATCGTGGAGACGGCTGAATCACACCCAAAATCTGCTCCCATGTTTTTCACCTTTTCATTGAACACAATAGTCTCTAATTATCCTAAAGGACTGTTCATGTGTAGTCTAGTATCTATTAGTCATAATTTCTTCTATAATTACTATAATTACTTGATGGGCTTAAGAATAGTGGAGGACCATTATTGTGTGTTATCTGGACTCTCTCCATTGTGAACCATCTTATTTAACAGACATTTTAGAAATGTAGAATAATGATTTAATTAGCGCACTGAATATATTCATATCTGACCAATAAACCTCTAATCTCCTCTGAAACCTCCACTGTGGATAACTTGCATATCTATGTAACTCTTGAAAGTCTTGTTTTATGCATCGGCAGCATTATTAAAGTTCACGGTTTTGGTGTAGGGGAGCTCCACTGGTATTTAGAGAAAGAGGGGTATTAGAAATGAGGAAATGAAAAGATGGTAAGACAAAGAAGCTGATGAAGATGAGCTCAGACGGAGGCAGGAAGGAGCTTCCTGTGGAGAGAGGGAGTTTGAAAGTGAGCACCAGAGATACAGAGGCAATAGAATCAATTGTGGTATTATAACAGTGGGAAGCAGGGAAGTTGAAAGCCATGGCTTGACTGACAGAAGAGAGGCGAGCCGTGTGATCCACAGGGAGAACATAAGACATTTCTTTGGCCCCTGCTCATATTCCTCCACCTCCTCCTTCTCCTCCTCCTCCTCCTTCACGGTAAGTGATAGGAGTTAGTCCTAAATCCCCGAGCCTGCAGGCCGACGGGTGGATTAGCTCCCCTGCTCCTCCGCTATTCTCTCTGCTCGATTCTACCGTGGTTTTACACCAGAGGCGGGAGGCGAGGAGCAGCGGAGATGATTTCATGGCGGCTTCGCTCAGATTAGACAGGAAGCTGGAGAGGGTTGCCAAGAGAGGAGGGGACACCTTTCACCCCTGTACCTCCGTGGGTCCCGGGGGTTAACGCTCCCCGTGTCTGTGGGCTTGTGGCTCCCGCTGTTCCCCGTTTGTCTGCTCCGACCTTTTCAGTATGGACTCACTTTGATTGCCTCCTTCTCACGAGTCCTTCTCTCTTCCCTTCACTCACAAGGTTGAATCTTTTGTTGGCGTCCTCCAATTTTCAAGCTTTCGGGAAGAACGAGGAATTTTATTTGTTTGGCTTTTGAAAGTTATTTATCTTTGCTGCTAATCAGTTTCTCAGCAGGCGTCTTCCACGCACAGGGGAAAATTTCATTTTTGAACTCTCAACACAAAATCAGTTACAGCGACTCTTCTCTCTGTGGTCTGTGAGTGTTGAGAAAACAGAAGGCTCCTTAGACGCCTCAAAGGATGAGACGGTTTGAAGCCTTGTATTTCTAGTGATCACACACACTCTCACACACACATACACACACATTCATTCGCTGCCTCTACACACCCTTTATGAATCAGAGGAGTCTTGCCTGAGACATTGTAAGCCGACAATCTCCCTTGGCCGGGCTGGATTTCACCTTTGGCTGACTCGTACACATTTAACTTCCCACAAGAGAGAATCTGGGTGACGGGTTAGAGCAGAGAAGTTTGAAACAGAAGAGATCAGGTGAAATTGTTATATTTAAAACAAAAAGTGTACAAATAGAGAACTCACTAAATCACTGGTTTAACTTTGGATGCTATATATTCTCGGAAAGGAAACCATTACCTACAGAGACTGATTTAGCATTGGTGGATCTGGGACAAGGCTGTTAGCATCAGATTATTGATGTTGACAAGATCCTTGTTCAACTGCTGTACTATTTATAATTTAATTTCTTTACGTGTTTAAAAAATGCGGGTTGATCTCACTTATTTTTCCGGTTATCTCATTTTCAAGAACAACAATCTGAAGAACTCAACTGTCTAGCATTTGTCACTTTATGTAACTGAGTTTCAGCCCCTAGGGAAACAATACAACATCTGGTTTCCTTGCACACTCTTCAAAACCGTATTTATCGAGTATAAACTTAATATACGTCTGCACCAGTGTTCACCAAACAAAACCCTGCATTGTTTTGTCACTTGAAACTTTCCCAACATCAATTAGGACAATGTGAAGAAAACGTTATTCACCATGTAGAGGTTGTTTTTCTCTCGTCTCAGTTTAGTCAGTAATTGCGAATCCCTCTCCGTTGTTAAATGTGAGCTCTAATTAACCTGCTCAAACTCTCCCTGTCCCTGTTGTACATGCACAATTAGGATTCTGATTCTAGTCTTTACATTCTCAAAGTACAATGTAGGTCAAATAGTTTATTTTAAAATAGGGTTAGGGTTAGGGTTAGTATTTAATTTATAAAATACTTTTTTATAGACTACGTGCATTTTATTTTATTTTATTGTAGTAAAAAACATCCCTGTTCTGATCTAACTAGGAATTTGTAGACCACTATCGCTAACCATTGAAATCCCCATATAACCATTATGTTGCTGCTTTGCCAATTTCCTTTATCTCCACTGGCTTCAAGCAATGACAAATATTTTCTTCAGACAGATGGTTCATATTAAAAACATCCATCCATCCTGCTCGGGTTTTATTGCGAAACATCTGCAGGATTTGTTGAGTTCCATCAACAAGGAGCTTAGTATTAATCATTAAAGTGGTTTGATTGGTACACTTATACTTTTGTTGTAAATTAATCATATATTTACAAATTCAACTGCTTAAAAGTGTGTCAGTGTGGTTACTATGTTTTTGTATCGACTGCTCAGGGTTTGTGTTCCTGCTGCCATTGTGCTCACCTCCTTGCTCCTCCACAAATCCAATTACCTTTGTTTCCCAAAACAAAACTCCTCACAGGAAATATGTTTCTACTCTGTCACCAACAACATCTGAACTCATCTCGGGGAAGTTTCTACACAACTGCAACAATTTAACCTTGGAGTCGCAACTCGCAGCTGAAAATGTGCAAAAGGCCTGACACGGCTTTCCCCCTGTTGATAAACACACACTTGTGTTTGGTTACGTTTTGTCATGATTTATTGAACTAACTCTATAAACAGGCAAGATAATGACTGCAAAATATTACAAACACTGTCAGAATTGTGTAAGACCCCGCTATTAAACACACAATTGGCGATGCATATACACGCACACACCCAGTAAAGCAACCCTCCCATGTGCATTCACTCTTTCACACACATACACACACACATGCGGTAGTTGCTCCTCCCAGACACACACCATCACATGACGATCTGAAGTCAATGACGCTGTGCTGCCTGCAGCGAGCACAGGAAGATGGTAGGAGAAAAAAATCAATATATGAAACACAAAGCAGCACATGCCACATTTATCACGTGCACGTATTTCTGACAGACTGCTCCACATTACCAAGGCACATTGACTAAAACATTTGCATGTCTGTTATTGGGACAGGGAGCATCAGAACGTCAATATGAGCTATTAGCGTTGCAGGGCCGGCTGGTGGAAGAGGATGACTGAGATCACAGAAGGTCACCGTCTGCCCCGTGCTGGCGCAGTCATTTGAGGATGAGCCTGTGCGCTGCCTGGACGCAGTTATAGATATGAGTGATGACGATGAGGTAGAAGATGATGTGCTTCGGCCTTTATGTAGGTGTCAGGGTCGGTGTGCCGCTGTGGCGACAACGTATGCGAGTGGAGGTCAGATCAATGCCGACAGCGGTTCATGGAAGCAAAGATTTACTGCTGAGCCTTGCAGAGGAGCTGAAGGTCTAATTTATCCAAACATATATAGTGGCCGCACACAGCGACCTTCATGACATCATGTTTCCTGGCTCTTTATTGTGAAGCCAGGGTTTTCTTTTTCCAAGTCGCCGTCCATTTGGAAACTGATTTATCTCTCAGCAAACTTTTTGGCCTAGAGCTACAACATGCAGCAAACCATAACACTGCCTGAAAGCAGATGAGCGTCTATTGTGAGTTATTGTTACGAGCAATGCCCTTGAAATTTGACGATGCATTTCATTTTTTGAAGTCAGTGCAATTTCGAAATATTTTGGGGGCATTTGATTGATTATCATTAGCAAAGAGGCGGACAGGAAACTACGTGGGAGAGAGACAGAGACATTTAGCACAAAATCCACAGCTAGAATACAAAAATAACCTTCCCCCAGAGTGCTTCTTCTATTGTTATTGTTGGTTGGACATGAAAGTTTGGTCATTTGAACGGTCTAATGAGGTTTATTTATATGCATAGTAGTGACCGATTGGAGAATTCATCACCTGGTGCAATGACATTGTTAGATTGGCAGCATCACTAAATATGACCCATCTTAATGAGCTGTCAATGATAATAATGTGTAGCCTCAGGCTCACAGAAAAAAAATCCATAAATCCATATCAAGCAACACAAATCTGGAGACAGCATCTCAGCAGTAATAATTAATGCTGCTGCCGAGCATAGTTCAAACTGGGTAAATGAAGGTATGACCTTTCATATGTTGCACCCAGTTCAACCATTAACATGTCACCATCATCCTTAGGGAACTGAAGAGCTCAGTTTCACAACAGCTCAGTTGAGAAGGGATTCAATTCTGAGAATTAGAGGAAAAATGTGTTTGATCGTCATGAACAACATTTATTATTACTATTAATATGTCTGAGTGACAACATACAAAGAGACACACTAAACCAGAGGACATATGGCGTTGTCTCATTGTGTTTGTGTGTGTGAGAGAGACTTCTCTTTAAGAAGCATTTACAAAGCAGAGAAAGACACATTTATTTTCAGCAAAATCACATTATTTTCCAAGGAGGCTGTGATACGTGAAAGTGTGTCTGTGTGTGATGGTGCGTGGTGTGTGTGTGTGTGTGTGAGCGTCCACGAGGGCTGAGGTAAGAGGCTGCTGTGCTGTGGAGTGAGACGGAGGGCATTAGTCAGATTTGACCAACAAAGGGGCTGTGAGCACACAGCCGGGGGATTAGACCAACACCACAGACTTTCATTAGTCTACAGAGAGGAAGAGGAAAAGAAAGAGCAACAGAACGGTGGAGAGAGAGAGAGAGAGACACACTGGATTACAAAGATAGTTGGAGACTTCCATGAGTCAAGGGGAGAAATGTACAGATGGAGGATGAGCGGTGAGATAAAGAGAGGCAAAGCGATGCAGACACTGAGAACACTCCAACCGCTGGATTAGTCCAATACCGGGGACTTTCATTAAATGGGATAAAGGGTGATGGATGGATGGAGTGTGAGAACAGGACAGTGAGGGAGTGAGGGCAAATAAAATAAGAGAAATAAATAAAAAGAAATATGCAAGCATGGCAGGAAGAAGGGCGGGGGCGGGGGGGGGGACATGCAAGAGTTGGAAAGGAAGTGAACGAGGAGTAAAGAGATTAGGTTTGAAATGGAATAAAACAGACGAGTGGAAGGGGCGGAGAAACAACGCATGAAGGGAGGAAGATAGAGGGGGGGGGAAGAAACGAGAGAGTGGTGCCACACAGACAGAGAAAACAAAAAAAGGAAGAGCGGAAAAAAGAGGAAAGGAAACAGAAAGGGTGAGAAGACAGACGAAGAGGGAGGAGGAGGAGGAGGGAGAAGAACAACAAGTAGCAAGGATTAGCCCCTCCGATGCACATGCACACACACAACCACACAAATAGACACACACACACACACACACACACACACACACACACACACACACACACACACACACACACACACACACACACACACACACACACACACACACACACACACACACACACACACACACACACACACACACACACACACACACACACACACACACAACACACACACACACACACACACACACACACACACACACACACACACACACACACACACACACACACACACACACACACACACACACACACACACACACACACACACACACACAGGGCCTGGGAAGAATGCTGCGGAGCCAAACTAATTAGCTACAAACTCAACTATAGCTCATGAACTGCAGCATAACCAGTGGAGACCCAGGCCTGGTCTCACTGGTGTGGATGCACTGCTTTCCATATCGTTATGTGTCTTTATGGCCGCCACCGTGTGCGGTTGTGTCTGTGTGTGTATGTTTGTGCGATGTGCTTACACTTCAATGAGACCATGACAAATTAAACGTCTCCACTCAGCAAGACAATCCATCAACTCCCGGGCGATTGCAAGTTATTTTTTCAGTTTTGTCCGATTTGCATATCCCACTGTCCTTAATCTCCCGAAGCTGACTCAAACATTCATTACAGGCTTTATATTACTTTCTCAGCCCTAATTTATAACGGCTGCCACGCTCGCTCATAAAAAGACATGATTGCTTTTGATTAATCAATGGAATTTCTTTACGGACAATAAAATGTCAGGAGATATTCGATAAAAAAACGCCTATCGCAGTTTCCTAGAATCCAAAGTGATGTGTTTAGGTTCAAAGAGAAACTGATCTGAGACAGATTGATAGAGCGACTGATCATTAACCTATCAGCACGAACAGATTTTCAAGCTCGTTGCTTAAATCAGCTCAGGGCTAATTGCATTCCAGCTTCAACTGAAGAATTTGACCACATCTGGATTAGGAGAAGCCTTGTGGAGTTTCCCGGTAAACAAACATAAGTCGTCCTTAAACTCACTGTTGCACTGTGTGTATCCTTGAGCTTTCACAAAGATTGGGTACTTTCCATTCCCAGTAAAACTTCTGCAAAGTACTTTACCTACAAAAAACCTTTATACATTCTTGTATAGCAGCAGTGTTCTTCTTCAACATCCCTCCTATAAGTCACCTACATCAAAATTGTACAAATGTTTACGTTACTTAGTATTTTTCAAAGAGAAATTTGTGCAGAGTATATTTCTAATATTTGAATCACATCTATTTCCATAGTTCATTAGCACAAACATGCACTTGGTCCCCTGCTTGTCTCCATTCCTGTTGGTTCAGTGTTTCTGAATCTTGCATCATCAAACACGTCTGATCACCAAAGCTTTCTTACGTCGTGGTCACATCAATACCAGGACGTTTGCCTTGGAAGAATTTGTGCCTGGCTTTGCATGTGGAGAAAAGACTGCAAGGTTTCAAGTAAACCCTGTTTTAAATTTGACTCAGTGGGAAGTGACAGTCTCCCACTGACAAGTCAAAATACTTCATGCTTGAAAAAGGAGAGAAATGCCACTTTTTGCTGCCTCTCCTTTTTTTTGAGATGCACTGGCAGAAGTGACAGTGGATTTCTTGAGAAGTACTGCGAATGACAAACAGAGATTTAATAGCAGGATGGCGTGATGCATTCCTCTTGGTAAGTGACAGTCTTTTACTAGTGTTTATAAGGTCTTCTATATACCGACAAGAAGATTATTATAAACAGAATCTGATTCCACTTTTCTTCATGCTATACCAGAGGGAATATCAACTGTGAAGGACGGACATCAGAAACAGGGGGGGAAACATCTGCAACAATTGAATCACAACTTCAAAACATTTAATTGTTGTTGACATTATTGTGTTCACGCGTGTCAGGAACAATCAGACTTGACGTTGCGACCCTCCCTCAGAGGCCCGGCGTTGATTGACCTTGACGAAAAGTCATTTGGTCCGGAGTAAAACTCGCCCTGACAACACACGTGCTGCTGAGATCTGCACCGAGCTGACAGCCCGGCGGTGTCGAACGCCAGAACAGATGTTGTCTTATGTGATCAGCCGTCAAAAGAAAGAACCGTCCCCGTTTGTCTTTGCATTGTTTGATTTCAATTAACTATTTAAAGCAACTGTTGAGTGATGTGAAGGCTTTTATCTCGGGGAACAAAGCAAAACCAAATCAAAGCTCTTCTGTACACACGGAGAAGAAAAATCATATTTGTCAAGTTCACATTGTAAACCCAAATTCCCAAATTGCGTATTGTTCCCTGAATTGAGAGACACCAGGCGAACGGCTCGTTTGCCAAACTAATATAATCAAGTTTCATTTATTCTAAAATAGTTTCATTGTAGAACACACAGAACACTGGAGATCAGAAAATATAACAGTGACTGTAATTACTCTGATTGTTTCCTCAAAGCACCATCGAGCAGCGAAGCCCATTCGGAATTGGGTTTGCTGTTTAGCAGCGCACACCTTTCATCTTCTGTGCGTGTTCTGTCAGGTTAATGTCGCACTTCACTACTGTTCGACTCACGCTTTCAATGCACCACCAGATGTTGTCTTTGTCATAATGTGTTTTTAATCACCATTCCTGAAGTCAGATGCCAGCAGGCGGCTTCCAATCCGATTTGCATCACTTGTTTCCCCCTCATCACTCTTTAACAGCTGAGAGGGACGCAGGCATCCATCACTCTTAACCAGCCGGGCTGTCAAACATCTGCAGCCCCGCAGACACTAACTGGACGAGAACCAGGAACACGCAGGACACGACATCCCCACCATCCGATCCTCCATGTTTTAGACATGACACAAGTCAATTACTCTCATTTTTAAATTGTCACTCATTGAGGTTTTTTACAAAAATGGGGCATGACCTGATGATTGACAGAAGTGAGATTGACTCATGATTGGTTAAGAGGGTTCATCAGCACAACCTCCACATCATGGCTCCATTCCCCAGTCACCAGGGCGGCGAGACTCCAGCTCCGAGTGAACAGTTAGAATCCAGGATATTGTGGCATCATTTGGAAACAGTGGAAGGAAGTAGAGACGCATTGTCCATCTTTGTATACAGACGCTAATGTGGACAGATAAATGTCCTGTATGTTCTGTTTACTATAAGTGTGATGAATATAAACAGTTATTCTCCTTTTGTCTCAGATTGCGTCATAGCCGCTGCTGGGTCTGTCCTTGATGTATAAGTATTCATGCATCACTCCATTTTACATTAAGTTGTTTTAAGGTCACTATCCAAACATCTTTTATGCGTCCTTTACGTTGTTGTTGTTGTTGTCGAGGGCAGCGCAGAGTCAAGAGCGTTTCTGACATCAACAAACATGTCAGGAGTTAGAGGTAAGGTCACTTTTAAGAAAGAGGACAAAAGGAGCCTCAAAAAGTTCAGCCACTCTTAAACTTTCTTCTACGCGTTTGGTCCATAGTCGTAAGATTTCAGAAGACGTGTACAAATATGGAAATTCAGACCATAAAGAGGCTGTGGGGCTTCAGTCATACGCAGCTTGCTTCATCAAACCAGAGCCGCCAGACAGGTTCTTGAAAATCACACATAAGGTTGAAGAGAGAAGAAACCATTTCAAGGTTTCCATCTTGATCATTTCACAAAAGTTTATTTTTTTCCCCTGTTGAAGAGCCAACTTTCGAGGCACACAAAAACAAAACCACATCTCTTATTCTTCTCATCACATTTCAGACAAACACCTCCGTCTGATGTCTGGAGGAGGAAAAAGACAATACATAGAAGCACTGTGGAAATGTTATTATCACCACAATACCGTTGTTGTGTGTCGGCACAGAAAAAATACAGTCCATAAGAAATTTAGATCACCTTACAAATGTAAACAACCTCCCAGGAATAGGAGAGGACTCCCAGGCATGGCGTGATCCTCAAACCAACGATGGGTATCTTGAGGAGTGACAAAGGAGGCACTTGCCACAATTCCACTTCTCTCTCCTCATCAACTTCAGATCCTCTATGCAACACTTCAATAACTTTTCCAGCCCAAAACCATTCAACAAAGTCCTTCATTTTCTTTCCATAAGATTATTTTGTCAATATTACAACATCAAAAGATTGTGAACAGACCAAACCTACTGCCTCTACTTTGTACAAGGCCACTTCTTTTTCTTTGCGAGAAAAACAAATGAGCTCTTCAAACCACATCCATCAAAGGCCTCACGCTTTAGAACTGACTTCTGGGGAGGATAGAGCGCGTTTTATTCTGAAAGCATCGAGAGGATCCACTTAACCTTCCTCAGACGAGCTGTGTGTAGACGTATTAACGATGCTTAACCTTTTAATTATTGAAGATACTCACGAGTATGTTCAAGATGAGTTGGAATTAGTTGTTAGATGGTTGTTTTGAGAGGCAATGAATGATTTTAATTTACACATAATTCTGTAAATGTTTTTTAGCCTTGGTACATATCAATGATCATATCACATATCATTTGAATTTTTAGGTTTCCTCTTCTGGTTGAGTGCAACTAATTGGAATACCTAGAATAAAAACATCGGTATTATGAAAATGCCAACTTGAGGATCGACTAAATATTCATCCTACAACTATTCCCCTTCAGTATTTTCTTCCTTTCTCCTCTTGTTGCTTTTGCGCTCCTCTATTTTGTTTGCCCTCCTTTTCCTCCCCTCCCTTCCCTTCCCCTCCCCTCCTGCCTCTTCTAAGGTAAGAGGCCATCGGCAGGATTTCAGCAGGAGAACCACACCACGATCAGAAATGTCAGCACCTCGGTCACACACACACGCGTCAGCACTTCAAACACACAGACACACACACACAACCACACACACACACACAAGCACATGTCATTAGGGGGTCCACATGGCTCATATAAACGCTTGTCCAGCAGGAAGGGAGAGCGCGGCACAGAGGAAGGCGAGTGGAGGGTGAAAGAAGAAAGTGTCGGAGCAAAGAGAGAAGAAGGGAAGGGGAGAAGGTGAAGACAGAATTGCTCTAGCAGGTCTAAGGAGGGGAAGGAGGGAGGAAGGAGGGATGTGCTGAGCTCAGAGGGTGAACTCTGAGGATTACCAGTCACCAGAGGGTTGTTCGACCATCGCTGAAGGATCTACAGACTGTGTGTGTGTGTGTGTGTGTGTGTGTGTGTGTGTGTGATTGTGTGTGTGTGTGTGTGTGTGTGTGTGTGTGTGTGTGTGTGTGTGTGTGTGTGTGTGTGTCACTAAATCACTTCCTCCTGTCCAGCTCTCTGCCTGTTTTCACTGGAACAGCTCCAACACCTTTTAACAAACAAACTACCTGTCATTGCTTTCTGTCACTGCGCTCTACTGCTTTCCTCCTTTTCCTTCCCTCCATTTCAATTTCCCACATTTCCTCCACACGAGCCTAATTTTCACACTTCTCTTATTATTTTTTGTTCAATTTCCACTCCTTTGGTGTTGGTACCTTAATCACTCATCTAGGTTGCTTCATCATTTCATTCCCTACCTTCCCCTCTTCTTGATTCCTCCACCCCATCATTCACTCCCACCTCCATATTTTAGTTGTCTGCCTGTTCTCAACTACAGTCACGCACCAAGTACTGTGAGCGAGAGAATAGGAAGTGAAAAATAAAAGCCATTTGAGAGACCGACAGGAAGCGAAAGAGAAGTGAAGGGAATAGCAAAGAGAAAGGAAAGGAAGGATGGATGATTTTCGGCAGATGGAGATAATAGAGAGAGATGTGGTACCAGGAACGCAGACGGGAGAGTGCAGAGAGGGCAGGGTTGCCATATACAAGCAGACAGAATGAGAGAAAGAAAGAGAGAGGGAGAGAGAGGAAGGCGAAATGGCCCAGAGAGGGAAGGAAGGATAATATAGAGAAAGAGACGAGGGAGACAAAAAACTGTACGTAGGGGGCGTAGAGTGCAGATAGCACAAAGGGCAGAAAATGCAAGAGGTGGAGGCAGACAGTGTGGGATTGCAGCGAGAGAGAAAAGACGAAGAGAAGCCGAGAGAGGAGAGGAGTCTATACTCAGATCAATGGATGGCCTGTCCTCTGCTGCGTCTGCATTTCCTCTGGTTCACACAACAAGACCCTCTCACTACATCCAGCAGAGAGAGAGAGAGAGAGAGAGAGAGAGAGAGAGAGTGTGCGAGGCCGAGTGTGTACATGTGTGCATGTTTGCGGTCGTGTGTGAGGGAGAGGATTTCATTCAGGACTGAAAATGACCCCTCTGCACTCTGGGCTTTTCTTAATGTTTGGGAGTCAACGGTCGGGCCTGCGATGGAAATTTCAATCTGTGGCCTCTCGCACGGCCCCCTGGACGTAAATCTACTCCTTACAGGCGGGCCTTTATTTATAGCAGAGGGGATGTCCGTAGATTTTGTATCTGCTGGATGCGAGAGCCAGAGTGTTTGTGAGTGTCAGAGAGACTACAGGCGGTGCTTCCTCATCTTTCACAGGACACACAGATGGATGGAAGACGTGGAGTGATCATTTTAAGACTAATCAATGACTCATTTATCTTCAGGATATCGAAAACAGAAACTCCAGGAGCCGTCAAATTGGAGATAAACAGTCCAAAATCCAATAAAACGAGAATCAACAATTTTGTTAATTGACCTGCCATTTGAGAACGAATGGACAAATTGCTAAATGGATGCATGACGGACGCACAGACGGGAGATTAAGGCTTCTACTTGTCAGAGACTGGCTGCAAGGAAAAAGAGCGAGCACACACTGGTGGAGGAGGATCTGACGAGCAGCTGCAATCTCTGCACATTGTGGCGAACACTGCAACCAGAGGACGAATGTAGCATCAGCGGCGCGGCCTCGATAATGACACATCAGCGTCTCCTCTCATCCTGAATTAACTGTTGTTTGACGAAAGCCTCAGGTCAAGACAACAGGCCTCAAATCCAGCCTCACAGACACAAGTATTAAATTACTATAAACTGTCTACATTATGGGTTTAAAGAATTAAAGTTGTTAATTATAGAAACACATAAAACACATGGTTTCAAAAGGCTCAAAATAACAGTATATTTTCTGTAAATCACCGAATAGATAAATTAACCTACCACCTGCCAATCAATTTTCAAGCTCGATATTTCCTAACACGCGGAGCTTAAATTGAAATTTGACTGCTCAGCTACACGTCTCAACCTCGGTCAGGCCTTTTTAGCTATTGCACACGATTTCCATTTATTTTCAGAGAGACAAGTGATTTGCCCAGAGACAGACAGCAGACTGCTCGCAGGTTGCAAGGGCACAATAACACGAGGCCACGCGTTAGACCTGCACAAGGGTATCAGCTCTCAGGGGTGTGTGTGCGCGAGTGTGAGAGTGCATACGTGTGTGTGTGTGTGTGTGTGAGAGAGAGAGAGATAGAGAGAGAGCAGGGAGATGGGTTGAGACAGTGTGTGACGAGGCGTGTGCATGTGTGTCCTCCAGCAGCCATGATGCATTAGTGTAACCTGATCCCTCTCCTCCCCTGCGAGCCCTAACCTTGAGACAGACAGGGAAATGCAGGTTGCTGAGCCGCGTACTGTTATAAATGAGGCTGTTGGTCTTCATCACCCATTCTGTCTAGAATTAGATAACAGGGGAACGTGAGGATGTTAATGATCCATTATTCCTGTCGTTAGATGTCAGGAGGCAATTGGGGCGAATCCATTCTTTATTTGTTATTGTTTTTTTGCAAGGGATTCCTGGGATAAGGATTTAATGCATTACTTTGCGAAAAAGGATTCACCAAGAGCTAGAAGATGTGTTCATGACATTTCTAACACTGGACGGAAGCAAAACAAACAACAAAAATCTCATACATGGAAAGTCAGATTCTAGAGCTTTTGGTGATGAGGGCCGACGCCTGTGTTGTTGTGCTATAAACAAAAACACACAATCTTCACAACTGAAATTCATAGATCCAGCCGCCCCTCACTAGAACAATCCAGAGATTGCCCTGGTGCTGTGAACGCATCTGATCGATAACCTCCTGCTGCGTTCTTCATATGTGAAAAAACAAACTCCAGAGAAAGTCTGGATAAAATCCAGTTCCTCTCTGAAAACATATGTAGGAGTGAAAGCAAAATGAATACTATTGCAGTACAATGTCATGACCTTGCAGCATCTTCCCCCACACAAGCAGTTATATAGTATTTTTTTTCTACTCTTTATCTTTAACTTTATTATCCTGCACTGATTAATATCTGAAAATCATTAAGTGAAACTCTGTGCTAAAGCATAAAATCCTGCTTTCCTGTCACACCACAAACTTAATGGGGGAGAGATGTTTCATTATATCCTTTTTACCTCATTGTAAAAAACTGTTATGCCTCAGAGTCATTTCTTTCATTAAGGAACCTGCGCCATTACTGGCCCAAGTATAACGAAGCCCACAATTGAAATCCTTCATCTTGAATACATTTAATAATAATGGGGTATTATTCCTCATCTTATTCCCCTACATTAAATAATACTATTCCCAGAGCCCATTAGGAACCTTAATCATCGGAGGGTGCGATCCACTGCGGGGAGATAATTACACTTGATGATATTCACAGATAATTCACAGATGATCACATGATTCGGCCTCTCTCTGTTTCTCTGTAGTTTCGCTTTATGCTTTTCTTCTGCAGCCCGTCACACCCACATGTCACTGTGATCTGTCAAACTCGAGGACTTTCAAATTACCCAGGGAGCCAGATGAAAAAAAGAGTCAAATCGGAAAGAGAAGATAAAAGAGAAAGAGGTGAAATGGGAATTTTAATCAAAAAGAAGACAGAAGGTATAAAAATAGAAAATGTGGAAGGCGGAACAATAAATAATTTACATACATACGTTGGGGTAAGGTCATCAGGGTTTAAATATTCATTATGGGTGTCAAGTCGAAGCTTTTATATCTTGTAGGATTCAGTTTCACTTCTCTGCTCATTCAAAGTTTATGTTTGTTGAATTATGCATCAAAATAAATGTTATAAATACACTTGTGCTTTTTGTTGTTTCCTTCAGAAGAAGCTTTTGTGTGTGGCGGCAGCGATGGCAGAGTTCGAGGTTTGAATTCCCAGCGGAGTCGCTCCTTGTAAAGAGTGAATGAACCTCGGGTCACTGAGAGACACGCAGAGGAGAAAACATAAAACATCTTCTGAGCTGCAGATAAATTCATGCTAGGTTAGATACTGCACACGGGGGAGAGAAAGGAAATGCATAGAAGTGCAGGTTGACATTTTACATCTGAGGCGTTTATCCGCCACATTGCACATCGGCTGCACTCTAACCGGACAGCTGACATTTTGACGGACATTGCAGAGATCAAATCTGAGGACTTTCCATCTCAGGACGACTTTTCTCCCTGATTTCACAATTACACTCGAGGCCTCTGAGTCGTCATTTACAGATATCGGCAGTTCGGAGGATTATCGTCCGGCTCAAAGACACTTTTACTTGATTCAGACGTCACAATGATATTTTAGAGTAATGGAAAGGTTATGCTTCTCAACTATGGAAATGTCATGTATCCAAAACTAGTATTAGATGGGTAATAAGAGGGCTGGAGTCGGTTTCGAACCCTGAACCTTCTTCCCACTGCACCACCATGATATTAACAGGGCCAATTAAACCAATGGTTAACCTTAGGTCACTTTGGGAAAACAAAACTGAAACCAAACCTGCTATTAAACGTTTTACTTCTATTTGCAGCAGATATACATTTTGAGTTATTCAGTAGAGTTAATAAATAAGTGGCTGAACACAACAGAGGATCCAAAATGTCATACAGTCACTTCTGATCAATAGTCTTTTAATTGAACATCTTGATCGTATCATTTCTTGTTATTTCTTTCTTCTAGCTTGCTGCTGCCGTTGTATTGTTCCTACTTATTGTTTGTTGCTGATCTTCTGAAGAGGCCCAACATCAAATTATGGTATCTGACATATTTTTAATACATTTTCACCTTTTATATTCTCCAGCCCTCTCACTGCTGCTTTCTCCAGCTCCTCTTTCATCTGCTCTTATTCTTTTTCCTCCCTGTACTTCCTGTTCCCTTCTGTCTGTTAATTTATCACCGGCCACATCTTCTCTCCCTCCCCATCTCCATCCCCATCTATCTCTCCTTCCTGTTCCTTTTCCACTGTCCACTCAGCCTACCCCCCTCCTCTTTTTTCTTGTTCTTCCTTCTTCTCTTCCTCTTCACTCATTTCTCTTTCTGTCTCTCTATTACCCCCCCACCAACCTCCCTTGCACTCTCTGATGGGTGTCCTGTTCCCTCTCTCTCTGGGAGTACCAGACCTCCTGACTGCTAAGTATTGATCGTCCCATCCTCTCTTCTCTCTCTCCGTCTTACACACACACACACACACAAACTCATACACACACACAAACTCACACACATGCATTAGGGTGACAAGATAAAAGGGTTTGTATGCCCCAAGGCAAATGCAGCTAAACATGAGACCAGGGGCTCTCAGCCTCCAGCTTACGTATCAAGAGCAGAAATATTTAACAAACCCAAGGCTGCGAACTCACTCCCATATCTCTAACTGTCCGAAAATTACCATTAGACATATTTACGACCAGCTTATTTTTATCTGCACGTTAAGCTCGGCATGAAACAACATGAATCTTGTAGAATCGCTGCAGTCGAAACATTCTTCCGCTGTTGCCTCAGAAGGCTCAGGGCAACCAGCATGCTCTTGTCTGTGTGAGGGGAAATTTCCGGATAATAATACTATTTATAATCTTTGCCTCTGGGCGAACACTTGACTCTAACGGGAAGAAGTTTCCTTGTTTCTCTGTAAAAAAAGACAGTTCCAGCAAAGCTGTCTTAGAGGCATGTTTAAGGGCCAGTGTGTATTACATATGTAAACAAATTGAAAATAGAGAAAAAGCTAAGTTTGGGTCTGTGTTTGATCCCTTCCATTTATCTCCATTGTCCTCAAAGGAGGGTAGTTCTGTAGAGCGGAAGAAACAAATGGACACTTTCACTTCCCCCGGAATTGGAATTTATTACTGTGGATGTAGCCTAAGAATCTAATTCATCATTACAATCCTTAATGTAGAAGCTCACCAAGGGACCGGGTCAATATCATTCAGCTGCAGAGCCACAACAACACAGTAACATAGAAAGTTTAGATAAAATCTTTCAAGATAATTATACAAACTATTAATTGTCTATCTATGGAATCACACACATTTTAGAGCAACCTGCAGTTAATTGTAACTATAATTTGCAGTTACACCTCGCTGCCACTTGGAGACGGAGCACAGCTGCATTGAGTAAAATTGGTAAATATATCACAAATAAAATCAATACACAACTGAAAAACAAATTCTGTGCAAAGCAACTGTCGAGTAGAATCAGTTTATGAAGTTTTCTCCTCTTGCCAGTTGCCTTGCTCAGAATTTATAGTGAAATGCTTTTGTCAACAGCACCTTTCAGATGGGAATACAACCCCCTAACTGTGGTGGTGTTAGTGTCCCATCCACTGCACCCCAGAGCTAATAAGGGGTTGTGAGGAATCAATACCTGGCACGAAAAACAATGTGACTTTCAGCTGCCATGGCCACATCAATCACTCTGATTGCCATTAGCTCATCTCTCGACACCAACTTGGACTTCTCTCTCGCCTGCTACCTCACAGCCTCCCTCCGCCCACGATGGTCGCCGGTTTCCCTTCCATCCTCCACCTCTTCCCCTCTCCTCCATTCTCTGTCTCCCTCCCTCCCTGCCAGCTCAGCGGATGCCCCTTGTCACAGCTCCTATTTCAACCTTCTGAAGTTTCCTAATTGATCGCAATTAGAGCCGCTATAGAGAAAAGGGGTGGGGGTGTGTGTGTGGGGGGGGGCAGACAAACTGAGATGGGGAGGGAAAGTGTATGCATGTGTGTGTGTGTCTCACAGTGAGAGAGGGAGAGCGAGAGAGATTAAAATCAATGAGTCTGTTTTGAAAGTGGCTATATTAGCAACTGGACTACATTCGGCCACAGACTGCTGAGGTAATAACACAAGAGACGGGGGGTGGGGGGGGGGTGACAGAGAGACACAAAGAGACTGTGACTCACAGCAAGAGGCAAAAACAAAAGAGACTACAGATGGAGGGAGTTAAGTGACGCTGAGTGAACGATATTAAAACAGTGACTTGGAAAAGGGAACCTGTTCAAAGCTGACACAAGCTTTTTTTTTACACAGTGTCGCATCTAACACTTATTTACGAGAAAGAATGTGTAACCATCAGATTAGATTTGGTGCAGGAGTTTGGGTTTTTGTCTCTATAAAGACACAGTGGTACCAAACCTGGAAAACATCTACAGTTTGGAATGCTGTGCAGTGCAATGTGGATGCCCAACCTGAGCCCATTGGGACCAGTCAGGACACAGATTTCAAAATTATTTATGAGCTTGGGTCGGTGACATTGGCTGGGTCACATAAACCAGAATTTGTCCACTGCAAATTTCAGGAGGTGGAGAAAACAAGTCATAAACATGTGTGTCAGGGACAGGTCTGGATTAGGTTTTGACACAAATATATATTTCTGGCTTCTGTGCACCGTCACAGTTTGGGCTGCTAACCTCTCCATATACAGATTGCAGTTAACAGGTGCAGCTGTGATATCAAGGAAGATAGTAAGTCATCCAGTTGAGCTCTGGCAATAATTTGAATCAATAAAATCCTGATTCTTAAGAAGAAGGAGGAGGATAACCAGAATAAGAGATGTATTAAGGGTGAAAAGACGTATGTAGAGAAAAACAGATACAGGGATAAGTTGGGATAAAATCAAATGAGGCAGACAGAGTTTTGCGAGAAATGTAGTTGCCAAGAGAGAGCGACGGATAGCAAGGGATTTGTAATAGAGAGATAGAGAGGCAGAATGACAAAGAGGAAGAATAACAATGGTGCCAAAGCCTCTTCCATCCTCCTTGCAAACGTCCCTGATCCCCTTTTTTCTCTCATTTAAATTCCTCTCCATTGTCATTGCAATCCGGGCCTAACCCCCCACAGCCTGGCAAATACACACTCATTGACACACACACAAACACTCATGGACATTAGAACACACATGCGTTGACCTCCAGCAGCCACCACGGCCATCCCAGGGAGCCGGGCTCACACATCTTCGCTAATCCCCATCAATGGGCACACACATGTACACACTCAGTGTTTGCAGGAAAGATAGGCTCGAGTTTCCCCAGACTGCAGATGTCAACGTGACCCTCGCCGTGCTAACATGGGCGAGGAATAGCAAGCAGCTTGTCACCAGGCATCCGGTGTCTTGTCGGCAACACGAGGCCGGGCAGGGCCGGTGCAGAGCTCACTTAGGCCTTGTCAACATGCATAGACGATACAGCTATAGCTTTAATTCGGCTTCCTCGCCTTACCATCTCCTGGTCAGCAGGGCTTACAACCACAGCACCCTGGCTTGTCAGCAGCGGTATCTCACAGAGCAGACACACAGGGCTCTCAGTAGCATTAGCCTCCGATGTCTTCAAAGCTGTCCAGCAGGAGCAGCGGGGCTAGGAAATAGCGTCCTGTCAGCATTGGGCAGGACATGGCTGGGTTAATAGAATTCCTTGGCTTATCACTCCCTTGTCAGCAGTTCTAGGTCACAGAGATGGCACCCGGAGCTGATCTTAATATCGCCTCGTCAATGTGCACAGGCTGAATCTGGACTGCCAGCAAAGCCCCGGGATCACGCAAGAGAGAGCGAGACACGATGAAATGAAGCCTGGTCTGCAATTTCACCGGTGTTGTGTTATTCGTTATCACTCTCATGTCAACAATGATACAACAGAGATGGTTACTGCTGATTCCAGGACGGTTGTCTGGCCTTCCTCCAGGATCATAAGAAGAAAATGTCTGTCTTACCTCTGGAATATTATATGATATTACCTTTTATTAAACAGGAAGCAGGAAAGGCCTCAAAGAAAAACAAAAGCCTCAGATGGAAACTTTAACTGTTGTATTACCGTAATATTTCTCTAGTGTGGTCTTATTTTGCTTGTTTACAATCACTCTGAGATAAACATGAGAGTAATTGAATTATAGTTTTCTTACAATCGCTCTGTAGCCTCCTCCACAAGTAATGAAGTTTATTAAGAGCTGCTCTGGGCGAAATTAAAGAATATTGGATATTCCAAAAAGGAACAAACAAGCATCCGGATGCTTGAGATAATGAGTGAAACTAGGAGAGCTCTCAGGTAATTTTGAATCCATTAAGTCAGGACAGACTGACACACACAAACTCTCAACGCAAGAATGGCTGATACGAACGTGTATACGCAAACGCGTTATTCAAAATATGAAGATATTAAGAATTCAATACCAGGGACGTAAACAGAATTTTCTGTTTGGATTATCTGAAATTGACCTTATTCCACCTTTAGAATGTTCTGATTAGGATGTGGGATATGCAGATAAACAGGGTTTAAGAGACGTAAAGCAGGTATTCAGAATATGCATCTCAGCTTAGTTATTGTTATTTGCAAAAATAAAAGCCCATATTTGTGGCCAGACGGTGAAAACAACCAACAGTACCTGGCGTGAGTGAGTGATCCCAAATGTTCATGAGTGGATGAGTTAGAACTGGAGTCAGTCAGCCAAGGCTCCCCACTGGCCATTTCTCTTTCCAAATGAATTGGTGCAATCCCTTTTTTTGTGGAAAGCAAAGCGACAGATCTCACTTCTATCAGCTTGTTGGATAATCCCTCGCTTCTTTCCATGGATGACAGTCATCAGCAGAACCTGCAAGAGGCCCAGCTCTCTCCTTTGATCTGCTCTGTTCAGTGAGTGGCAGACAATCGGAGCAGCTGTTTGCTACTCAGACGGAGGCTGGGCACGAGGAGGAAGACAGAAGCTCACCCAGAGGAGCTGTATGTGTGAACTAAAATTACCAAATCAGTTCCACATGACATTAAACTGCACAGTTCCCCGCTGCCAGCTCCCTGGAAGTAAGTCTGTGAAGTGTGCGAACAGATAAACTGCTGGAAGAAGCCAATTCTGGGCAGAAAGACATTTTGACATGTCACTGCAGAAAAGCAGCCAGAATAAGTGAGCTGTGCTTTTCCTACTAAGACATGTTGAACATTTAAAAGGGAAACACATTGTCAACTTCACACATTGACCATAAGGCTTAGGGTCAGGGTTGTGTGCTGTATGAGTCAAAGTCAGGAGAATCAGGTCTAGACATCCAGACCCTCTTGTGTAGGCTGCAACACTTCCCATCCCTTTAGAGCAGAGAAGGCAGCATGAGGCAACAGTGTTTCCTTGCAGCACTTCTTAGTAAAGTAGCCAAGCTTCACATATTAAATCAAGTCAATGGAAAAAGTGGCAAATAACTCAGCTCCTTTGTGCAGACCTCTGCGGAAGTGTGTAAAATATGGAGCCAGTAGTGTTGTTGCACATGCTGAACTCTTCACAGAGAGATGGATGCTCACATTAATAAATGTAGAGTCCAACATTTTTTGCAATAATACGATCAAAAGAAAACAACTTCATAACAAATGTGAGAATAAAGAGGTTATATATCACGGCTGGAGTAACATGACTAGAAAATAATCCACTTTCAACAGGTTTACATGCATCAGCCCTTTGAATCTCCTGCTTCCCGTCTTTCCAAGTCATTTTACGTGTCTTGTGTTTCTGAATGTCAGCTCTATGTTTATCATCGTTATGCAACATGACATATGACTTGCTGCGAGGGCCAAGCGCCCCGATGGGAAGGAAAATAAATTCCTGAACTTGAACTCAATTACGGTTAAGGGCGAAAACAGAGTCGCAGAGTAATTGGGTTGCATTGCACCTGGCTGTCAGAGGTACCCTAAAGCGCCTGCGAGCTTGTGTCCTCGGTTCAAATCCCTGTGCCAGCATATAGGGAAAACATGGCTGAGCGGAGCAAATGAGTAATGCTCCCACGTCCCTCATTGACTGCAGTCAGGCTGCCCTTAAGCAAGGCCCGCAACCCCAAATTTCTCCACTGCTGCCGCCGAGTGAGCAACAATTTGCATTTGGTAAATCTGTATGCAAACATCATCGGTCATTCATGTTTAAGAATAAATCTGTTTGCTTTCGACAGCAGCTTTTCCTTGTAAAGTTTAAATGAGTGGCATTAAACTTTATCCTCAGGTTCCAAAGAGTGAATAAAAGTGTGTACACATACTATTAATGTTCAAAGCGTTGCGACAGGCACGGACTTCCCTGCAGGTAACCCTATAGCCCGGAGCTGTCAGGATGAATGCTGGGGCCTGCTTGGAATCCGGGTATCTGTGTGTGTGTCCAGCCCGTCTGCGTATTTCCTGTTCCAGTTTGTGTCCGTGCATGTCCGAAGTTTCCCCATCCGACCGTCGACATGTGTTTGCGTTTGTCGCTGGCATTTTTTTTCCTGCAAAGGCTAACTCTATCCGCCTCCATGGAGTCCTTTCAACGCCCGCCACCACACACACAAACATACATCACACATCCTATCGCTGACACACACATGTCACCAAGGCAACCAGATACAGCGGAGGACCCGCTACTGACGGAGGAGCGGAGACCACCATACTGGCAGGCCAAAGGTTTTCAGCATGGGGAGAGCGCAGCTGCTGCGGTTGCTTGTTGAATCATGACACACACGTTTTTCCAACAATATCCTAGAACTGAGACACAACAACTAAATGCAGTTCATTCAACCAAAGCTTTCCGCCTCGTTCCCACATGTGCTGAACAGGTTCACGGTATTCCTCTTCACACATGTGGTTCCTATTGTCAGTTTGATTTCGCACAAAGCACCCGGTTCGTAAACCATCATCTTCAAAAGTGGTTGATGGGCAAATTTCACAAGATGATGCAGATTCACTGCCGATGTGGTCGGCTGGGAAAACAAAGAACGAGAGCAACACTCCTATCTATTTATAAAGCGAGTGAAATTGGTTTTCACGGACCCCTGGCTCGTAAAACTTACTCAGCACAAAATAACGAAAGCGCACCACATAAAAGTCTAAATTCAACGAGATAAAAACAGTCGAGCAGAAAAAACAAACAAAGTCCCAGTGAGCTCAACCTACAGCAAAAGGCATCTACAGTATATATGTAGGCGGAAAAAGAATAAAAAAAGATCTTACCTTGTACAGGACGAAACGTCAGCACAATCCTCCTCTTCACCCTGTTAAAAAAAAACACAGTGTCATTAATCTGATCTGGAGTCAGTCAAAAACGCATTTCAGTTTGCAAAAGTAGCCTTTAAAATATTTAATTATTTGACAGAGAGTCCAAAGAAAGCTCATCCAATATTTAGGAATATTAAACTTTGAATTAGTGATGTAAAAAAGGGTTAATATCCGGCTTAAAAGCAACCAGAGGACTGGAAAATGGAATAAATTGTTTTAATAGCTTGCAAAGATTTTTACCGGACCCCGACCATGCAGAGAAAACAGAAAAAGCACTGTATTGCAAAAATATTTAGTATAAATTAGAGCTCTTGAATTTTGAAGCAAGGAACAACATGAATGTCTTTGCACTTTCTCCTCTTCCATCCTCCGAGCAATGCATCACCCTCAAATCTACTCCCTCCAGCCCTCCTGTTGTAAAATGACAGTATTTAAACAGTTAAGCAAAAAATCGGAATGTATATATGTATCCAGAGTTATGAGTTCATCGTAGTCTTATCTACTCTGTGCACCAGCTTCTCCTCCTTCCTCTTTCCATCAGGTTTCTGTCCACCTGCCCATCAGCGAGGGACAGGTGAGCCTATTACACGCTTCCCACTCTGTCTGCTACACACTCACTCTCACACGTACACACACACACAAAGCCACACCAGCTCTACTTCATGGTAGCTTAGCGCGCCACGCACATCAGCCCGATCTGCTGCGCTGTAAAACGGCTGTTACCGCAGCCACGTCACGCTCCTGATGAAGTGGTCCAGTGTCGAATATGAAAGCAGCAAAGAAAAATGCCATCACCGGAGGACGGAGGGGGAAACGGGCGAGAGCGGCCGTAATGGAATAAAAGAAGGTCGAGCCCTGAAATTGAGCTTTAACAGGCAACAGCCAAATTTAATTAGAAGTTAAAGTGTTAAGTGTAACCGAGGATTTCAATATTAACGAGACAGCATCTGTTGAACAAAAGGAGTTACATTTTAATCACTGTTATTGACAATGAGATGGAGTAGATAGGGATTTTATTTCCCCAACAGCAGAATGTATTCACACCCCGAGACAACAACCGAATAAATGAGAGTCTGTGTGAAGTTAAACTCACAGCAAAAGATTAGCTGCTTCCAGACAAGTACCGGACTATTTTATTACTTTTCTCCAGAGGAGGTGCACATGTGAACCCAGCTCTGTGGTCAGCCTGGCCACCCTTTATTGTTATTTACAGAATTACCCCAAACTGACAGTAGTATACTAAATATACATGTCGAAGAGATTAAATGTTCTCTATTTGACCCCCAAAATATTTCATTCGAAAACAGAAAATCATATATCTTTTAGAAATAAAGGAAAAAACAAAACTAGAAGACTCATATGTTGACAGAGTCTTGTTCCTTCTGACCGCACTACATAAATGTTACATGTCAGTGCCGACCATCATGATGGTAGTTGTAGAACACCGTGTTCTCTGAGAGAAATGGAAAAGGCCACAGGGTGGAGACATGAGCGGCTCGCCCACTAACGGTCAGTACAGCCTTTCAGTCCTCATGTTGAAGTATCCTTGGGTTATGTGAATGTGATGTACGGGTGATAGAGAAGAGGTATATACAGAAAATATATAGAAGCGCTGTATGAATGCATGACCTGTAGTGTGAAGTGCTGTGAGTGGTCGTTAAGGTCAGAAAAGCTCTGGATAAATTCAGTCCATTTGAAAAGGTTGATTTTTTTTGAAGGAATAAAAGAAAAGCAAGGGTTGCTAGTTTGCAGGGTGATGAGGGGGTTAACGCATTTGACTTAAACCTCAATATTAGACGTTCCCGGTGTGACTTTGTCTTTAAAAATAAAAATAGAACACTGCATTTATCGATTTAGTCGTACTTTAACGACACAACAGTTTGCTGACTCATTAGAAAGGGATTATGTACTCTTGGAGCCTGGAGGTGATAATCAGCACACAGTCGTTCGTCCCTACGGTATAAGGTGAGGGCATTACAGCCAGGGAGGGTCTCAGTAGTGTTCCTTAATATGGATGACAGGAAAACACATTATGGCTGCTGTGCATCTTTTAAATCCTCTTGTAATCACAGCAATTACTTGTAATGGACTGGTTTCCCCATGTGAGTACTCCAATATAAAGAACAAGTTGAACTTCTGAAGGCTACATGTGTTTGTGTCAGTTTAACAGACAGTTTCCAGTCGTCATGTGTCTCTCACATCTTCTGCCACAGATTCCTTCTGACTTCAGTATCACAGCTCGGACATGTTTAGGCTGTTTTCTACTCTGTTGAGTCGAGTCAGTGCCTCACGGTTCCTCTACGTCCGTCAGTGGCTGAGAGGCTATTTACTTATTTATCCATTTCCAGAAAAACTTGACTGGAGGAGAGAGGGATTGAGGAGGAGAGAGGGGGAGAGGGGGAGGAGAGGAGATGGACAGAAGAAAAAGGAGCTGGCAGGGAGGGGGGGGTGAGATTGTCTTCCAGACCTTGACACCAGCTGTACATTTCCAACTCAGCAGTTCCACAACTCTTCAGATGACGCAGTGGGATTTCACGCCAGCTAAGAACATACGAGTAATAATAACACTAAATCAAAAAGAGAAAAAAACAACAACAACAACAAAACAAGCAAGGAAATCAGCAAAAATACAAATCCCACGGGCCTCAGTGCAGAGCGGGACCTTGATGGAATTAAGGAGGCCAGACTAAATTTATTTATGTTGAGAGTGGAAGAATTTTATGCAAGAAAGAAAGACTGGGTGAGAATAAGAGGAAGATCTAAATATACAGAGGCTACTACAGAGAGGCAGATTAAAATAGATGAGATGTGAATGTGAACAGTGAGAGAAAACCCTCAGAGATAATTACACACTCAGCGTGTGTCTTTTCAACAACCCCAGTAACAGCAGATCACCCCAATTCCACAGCCACACAAATGCAAAGGCCGTACTCTTAATAAAATAGTTTGAGTGCAGCTTTTGAACGTCGGGTTTTCTTTCCAAGCGAGAAGCCGAAGCCTGGTGATGAAATCTCCTTTTTTAGGGGATGTGAATTCTACAGGCATGGGATCGGACATGGGAAACTATTGCTGGCAGTCAGGGTTTTCATTTCGTAGACTTTTGTTGTTTTCAAATGATGTTAAATCTGGGGCAGAGGTGTTAAACCAAACTGATTGTTCGCCTCAAAGCCGGCATTTCCACCCTTTTTGATCTCGGGGCCGACTAATGCGGAGCAGACAACCTGGAGGGTCTTTAATTTGCAACACAAAGGGGCCACTCTTAATGGGTTCTGTGACCAACACTGGATTAACTTTTGTAACCGGAGCACATGCACTGAAACTAAATGCTAATCAGGATATTTATTTACCCTTTGGTGGTCAATTTGAATTACTGTATCCTCAAGCCTGCTCGGTGAGTGACAGTTTGCCATGTCTCCTGGCCACACATAATGCACTTTAGCAAACAGATGTCTTCACTGCATTGTGAGTTTATTGCAGGGAAAAGGGATTACAGAGAGAGAAAACAAAAAAATACAGGGGGGGGTGGGGGGGGGGTTCGCCGCAGCAACCAGCCAAAAGCTGGGATTGCATTAATTCATTTGTCTGTTTTCTGTTTGTCTGTGACTTCAGCACCAAGGAGCTTTCAGGAATGAGGTTCAATTGTATTCTTCACTTTTCTATAACACAATTCTGCACGTCATGTTTTTCGTTTTACTCGTCACTCTGCACTGGAGGACTAAACATGCTTCTCTCACTGCAGAACATAATGTAACTAAAGACAGATATAGTTGATTCTACGCAGAGAAAAAACCAACAATATAATTTCTCAGTCAAAAGTTGTAATGCTTTTATTCTACAGTGTACGAGAGGCCAACATGGATGAACTTTGGAGTACAAAAAAAAGAAAACATCACCCTTCAAAAATAAAAAATAAAAATACAGACAGTGGATTAAAAGGTTACCCTGGCAGAGTTACTACTATAAATCAATGGGCTAAAAGGAGAGCTGGAAGCCACTGAACTGCACGCTGAACAAAATCCAATGTGAACCCAACCGACAGTCCCCCAATTCTCCCCTTCTGCTCTGTTTGTCTGCCCGTTTTTTAAAGCCAGGGCTATTAATAGCAGCCAAGGGGATCAGGTTAAGGAGATGAAGGCTCAAAGAGCATGGAGGGACAGAGAATTTCAACATGAGCATAGTGAGGGGGTAAACACGCCGGAAACAAGCAGACCTGCAGACTAGGTTTACAAAGACAGTTATCGAGAGGAATCTGTGTGGCAGCAGGGCTTGAATCTACCGGGAGCGAAGGTGTCTTAAGATAAATATAGCGATACAGGTTTTAGGAGTGCAGTTTAGTTTGAATGACTCATTTATGTCTTTAAATAGAAGAGCATTCAAAGAGTGCATACCTGCCCCAAGGCCCAACATTCCCCTAATTAAGGCACATTCAAATCCCCGAGATCTGCATTAAATCGCACACTTAAATAAATTTAATTAAACATGCGGTAAATCAATGAAAATGTTAAGGGGAAAAACCATACCAGAATATGATGGGTTCTTTTCTTATTCAACAAGCGGAGACCAAAATATAACCTCTTTGGCAAAGATAATAGCATAATGGTGCGGACATTGAAAAAATAAAAGATGCTAAGAGGGACAGGTAAGGTAGTAAAGGTCAAACAGGAATCAGGTAAACTTAAATGTGTCAGAAATCATTAAACTTTAAAGCAGCAAAGCTTCAATAAGTAAATCCTCCAGAAAATAAGTAACAGTTTAACATTAGTCCCACCCTGACCCCATTTAAGTGCCCAAAGCTTTATCTGTCTATGTTGAAACAGCATTTTGAAAGTCACAGCCGCGACCAAGGACAGAAGAAATTCATAATAAAAACTGATTCTCCAATTTGAGCATTTTGTGCCGGCTGAGCGATGGCATCACCCTGAAACCCACACAAAAAAAGAAACCTCATCAGATAACGGCGGGGGAAAAAAAATCTATAATAAATGTGTCAGTGAGTGGGAAAGGATCGCACAGTGGAGATGTCAGAGGTTAAACGAGCAAACTGGAGGCAGATAGTTCAGACTGTAAGTCTCCTTATCTGCCTCATAACTGTCATCTGACATCACTGCAGCAGATGCTCCATCTTGGATCCTGCTCTCATCTAATGTAGAGGCAGCGACAGACAGGGGGTGAACAAAGTGACGTTAGGGTGTGTGTACGTGTTAATATGCAACCAGCTAAGTATGGAGCCTTTAAGTGACACTTAAGCAAATGCAACGTAAAGCGAATATATAATGTGTTGATTTCTACGTTTATGGCCCCAGATGTTTTGCATACATTTGATGGTTTGCCTCGCGTATACAGTCGGGACACAACCTGCGCAAACGACTGACCTGGTTCTAATTATGTTGTTAAAGGCGAATGAGGCAGCTAAGAGAGGGCGGTTAAAATCAGAATTGGCTACAAGTGCAGTCGGTACAGTACAGAAGCACAGATGATGAATAATATCACAACTTTGAGATGTTCACCAACACAACACAGACTGTCAAAGACTCTGGAATTAAAATGAAAGCTTAATATCTACTAGTTTTGATACGTGTTTTTTATGAATTTCCATGACAAAGGTCGTGATTGACAAGAATTTAGTTGGATATGAAGTTATAATGAGGATCAGCCAAATATCTGACAGTTTTCTACATCTTCACACCAATTTAGTGATTTCAAAAAGCTCCATGTGACAGATCTAGCAACTCCCTGCACAGACCCTAGTTCCTTTCCATGGAAGAGTTACTAGCACTGCTGCAAATACTGCAGGAGCCTCTCCTCCACTACACTGCAAATGATGTGGAGCAAGCTCGTTACAAATAGTCCAAAGTGTTCGGGGGGAGGTGGAGGGAGAAAGCTTCATCTTAACAGCTCAGAGAGAGAGAGAGAGAGAGAGAGACAAACAGAGAATCGCAAAGAGAGGAAAAAAAAATAATGAACCCTAGAGCCAGTGAGAAGGACGAAGAGAGGAGAGTGAAACCCCAGAGGGACGTTCAGGAGATTCAAACTCCTCTCATCAGTGCGTCCGCCTCTGTGCCACGAGATGTAAAGGCAGTCAAAGCAGGAGAGAGGGAGGAAGAGACAGATGAGAAAAGAAGGGGAAGAAGAAGGAAAAAAACGAGGGAGGGTGGTTAAAACATTTAATTGTGTTCTCTCCTCTGGCAGACAGATAACAACTGTTACTCGCCTGGAGATGGGAGTGAAGGGCAGAGACAGGAGGGGGGGGGGAAGAGAGAGATGTATGAGGCAACGTGGATGGGAAAGGGTTTATTTAACAGATTGGGGGGCAGAGAGTTTGAGTTCATCTCTGGTGGGAGATAAACTGGGAGCCCTCAGAGGGACTAAACATTATTCTGCATTACCTGTGATAGATTAAGCAGAGTGGGGAAACCAGCTATCTGATGTTACTGAGAAGGACTGAGGCAGGAAGTTAAACTGTTTATGATGTGATCCCCAGAGTTTTATATCAGGGGGAAGATATGTTTTCAAGTTAAGGTTTGACCAGCGGACAAATTACACGTCATCTGTTGTGCTGTGATGTGAGCAGGGGATCAGATTAGCATTTTAAAATCATGCAGGAGATGAAATAATGTGTTGCTACCCAGTTTTGCTCAGAGTTTTCAACTTTTTCAAAACGACCATTTCTTACCCGAGGTGAGACAAATAAATCTCGGGGCCATATTTCTGTGGCAGTGCAAAGACCAGAGGAAGAACGTTTTGTAATTTCTTGACTTTGACATTTGCTTTCCCCCGTCAAAGCAGTATTTTGATAACAAACGCACACTGAAAAAAGGAGAGCAGAGGCGAGTGGTTCATTCAAATAAGGATTGAATGGATTGAAAGTCAAATTGTTTGTTTGGGTGCTTTGCTCTGAGAATTACAATATCAAAACCACATCTGTTTATTTGCAAGAAAATAACCACACACACAGCGATTCACTTAACTGGCTGTTTAAAGCTTGGTTTTCATTTGTCTATTCAGGACACGACAGATTAATCTTCCAATGTGTCACTCCCTCTTTTACAACATTCCTTTTGGCAAAAGTTAATGGTTTACTCCTTAACTGCATCATTTTGCAATCTGTTGCTTTAGATTTTAAGATTTGACAAGACGATAAAACATGATATACGGTAGAATTAAACCTCAAAGTGTTTTTTTTACTTCTAATTTGCTTCTATCGTCATAAATCAAACGGGTTAAAAAAAACACCCACATCAGCTGCCCTCTCGCTGCAGATTTGTGTGGCTGTGCGTTGACGTTGCGTCGCTCTGCACCTTCGACACGACAACATGATTTGTTGAGGGGCTGTCGCCATGAGTCACTGTGATTGGCACAGCTGTTTCAGAGAAATGAGACCAGTGATGTGTGTGTACTCATTAATCAGCTCAGTATTCAGTTCCCATTCACCTTCACCAATCCTTTTTGCACTTTGCACTGCTGCGCATACAGGTGCACTTACACAAGGTGTGCAGGGTGATGCCAGAACAGTCCAAGCACCAACTGCTCCGTCCCTCAGTGTGAAATGCCTATAGTTCCATAACTTGTTTTTGAAGGTTAGCAACTGACAGATGTAAATCACCAGCCCAGTGAAATAAATTTCGGTGCACAGCGCGCCCCACAGCTCGGTTTGGCAGACTAAAGAGTGACTAAAGAGTGTCAGCATCCCCAGGCAACACAGGAGGAAGAAACACAGAGATAGAGAGGAGTTAGGAGAAAAAAGAGGGGGAAATGACAGATTGATAAAAAGACTGTCATCTCTGCTGGGACGTGAATAAATGGATGATGGGGTGGTGGGGACGGATCAGAAAGTTGAGCGGGGTAAGTGAGGAAAACGAGTGAGGTGGTTTATGCCAAAGTGAACCGCCTCCCCCTGGACGACTGCGAGTGGAGCCAGCCATAAAGAGAAAATAGAAAATTGGGGAGAGCAAGAAAGGGAAGGGATGAGAAAAACAAAATGAAAAAACGACAGAGTCATGGGAAAAGCAAAGTTTGTCAAACTTGGCCAAAGACGGCGGAGACTGATTGCCAGGCCATGTGGATTGGTACCAAGAAAGATCAAAAGGGGTGGAGGGAGAAGAAGAGAGGGATGAAGGGAGAACAAAGAGGCAAAAACCGGACTAAAACGGGCTTAACTGCCGATCAAAAGGAAGGAGGGAGCGAAACGAGGGACGGAGGCAGAGGGGGAGCGAAGGGCTGAGACTTAGGGAGCAAAATGGTGTGAAATTGACATGAAAATGAGGGGATGCTTGGGGAGAAGCCAGCCCAATGCAACACCTGAGGTTTGCGCAGGGTTTAGGTTGGGTTGGCTCTGGACGATGAGATAAGTGCCACCTTATCTGTGGCCGTCAGACAGTAAACAAACCAACCGACATACACAGACAGTTTCCTTTGGCCGGAGGAGACGCAGACGTGGACAAAAACACTATTACAAGATTGGCAGATAGGTATTTGGGGCTGTTGCTGGAATGGACTCAGATGGTTGTTTGTCTGTGTGGCCATCTGTGTGTTTTGTGTTTGCACTGTATATGTGTGTGTGTGTGTGTGTGTGTGTGTGTGTGTGTGTGTGTGTGTGTGGTGTGTGTGTGTGTGTGTGTGTGTGTGTGTGTGTGTGTGTGTGTGTGTGTGTGAATGCAACAGGGGGGCTTAACTCTGTGCTAAGGGGTGGGGGAGCATCATTGACACTGATCATGGGGTCCAATTATGAACTAATGGTCCCAGCCCATCATACATAAGAGGAAAATTCACATACAGTGTGGTTCAATAGACCGAGACCAGTGGAAAGTGTTTGATTATTGCATCAATTTGTATGTAATGCTTCGATGTGTCACATGTTTCATCCCCTCAAGCTGCCACACAGGCTGGAAATGACCCTTTATCCCAAAAAGCCCCAAACCCATTGTCAGAATTGTGGGAATAAAACCCTGACAAAATGGTTCACTGCACTGGTGTTGGGTGAATCATCTCCATGCTACACTCTCTTTCTGTCTCCACTGAATATTCACTTAGAATTCAAGATGAGATTTTCATTCAAAACCACGAAATACGAAAATCAAGCAGGTTAGGAAAACAACATGTTCTGTCTATCTATGAAGAATCAGCATTACAACCTGCAAAGCTGCATCGGTCAGTGAGTGTGTGTGTTGAACATATATGGGAGATGCAGACGTATAATCTGGGAAATTTGATTTAATAATATTTCAAATACGACTACTACTATTTCTACTATAACTAAAAATCATTTAATAATATATGGTATAATAAATGGTATCATTACATCAAAGATAAGCATTGAAATGGTTCCTTCAGTCACAGATTTACTTTGAAGTATATTGCTGGTTCTATTTTGAATGTCGAAAATGTAGTTTTGACATTAATTAAGTCTGGATTTATGGAAACGCATGTGTCTATTCTTGGATTACATGTGTGAAAGTCGAGGTTTTCTGTTTGCCCATCTGAATCCATGTTAAATATCATTGTGGTTTCCGATTGCTTCGCCTCGGTGCATGTTTTGTGTGGTTATAAGCCACACAATGTCTCCCATATTGGGTTGTATACGCAATCAATGTCTCAGGGAGGCAGGCTGGTCAGCGGGGGGGTATATATATAGTACAGACTTAGTCTTTTGTGAGATGAAAAAGCTTAGAGGATGTAATCAATGAGAGAGTGAGTGTAATAAAAGGAAAGAAAGAAGAGAGAAAAGCTGGTGACTGTGTTTTTGTATTGCATCACAATGTTGAGGCTTTAAGTGCTGGATTGAGAGAAACTATAGAGATAAGGAATGACAGAAATAAGTGATTAAAGCTGTTATTAACTAATCAGATACTCCACGATTTTTATGTATTAATTAAAACATTATGAAGTTTCTCTAGATGAAGCGACTTTGAAGATATGAGTGGAAATGGCAACATGGATTTTCTACTCTTCCATCGAGCTTGTGTTTTCACCTGTTTGTTTATTTGTAAGAAGGATTATGCAAAAGAGCAGCGAACCAATCTGCACCGAGCTTGGTGGAGCGGTGGGGCTTTGAATCTTGGTGTGGATCCAGTCAGAGAGGAGGATCCAAGAGCTGTTTTTTCCACTTTCTGTGGCATTTTCATCAGTTCCTCTGGATCTCGATGTGTTTAGAATTGTCATTATAGATTTTTAGTTTTTTCCTGCAATGTAAATAGCTGTGAGGACTGTGAATCTTAATGGAAAGAATCTACTGAATATACAAATAGACCCCCTAAATGGAATATGATATCCCAAATGCTATAGACTCATACGGCCCAGGAGGACAAACAATTACCAAATGTGTAAATATATATGATAAATACCTAAAAGGAATCTGCATCGTTTAGATTCATATTAAGAAAGGGATCAACCTCATGAAGCAGCATCATTACTTTGGCAGTTTGAGAGTCAGGGGCAGAGATTGGATTTTTATACTGTGATGGTGCAGGATCCAGTCGGTCATCTGCAGCCATAAATGTTAATTAACAGCCTTAGCTGCTGGACATTAATTCCTGCTATAGCCAAAAGGGAGGATTCATAAAAATAGGGTGCATGTGCATGCAAGTATGTCACATGTGTGTTTATATATGTCCTTATATATGAGGTTGTGTATGTGTGTGTCCACTGCGTCTTGTGTGACAACGTGTGAATGTGTGCGTGGTTCAAGGACACACGGTGATGAAAACTGTCCCAAAGGCTCCTCTGTCCTCTCCTAATACGTCTAATAAGCCGTCAGCACAAACCATAACTAGCTAGTCACACCGCGACAACATAATAAAGCTGTACAGGGACAAAGTCAGGTAAAAGTCACACTGTGGACACATATTATAGGAGCAAACACACACACAAAACACACACACACACACACACTAGGTCGGGTGAATTACACTCAGACATCACAAAGAGCAATACAAGTCGTGGGAAAAGTAAAAACGACACTGTGGACTCGTATTACAGCTCAGTGTGGTCGGTGTAAGTCGAAGGTCAGGCTCTGTAACAAGGTAACACTATGACCTCACAGCACGGCTATAAAACGACCACACTAAGGCGAGTCATTGTGTGATGTCATGGTTTGAAGAACCTCAGTGAGTCAGAAGTGTCGCAACGACGCCATAAAAATCACTCTACATTTCATAGCCGGGTATTGGGCAGCCAAAGTAAAGTCTCCATCACTTACAGTTCATTTCTGCTTCTGAAAAGGTGTTTAGTGATGCTTCAGTGCTTCAGACTCAGACCTGACCAGAGGTGACTGGATAAAGGCTGATTTTCAGTGTCTTTAAAGATGGCTGACATGACAGCTCCCCAAAAGACAGAGTGTGGACTTTGGATCCAAAAGTACAAGATGCCAGCGTTTGTATCTGTGATATTTTAGCTTTATTTAAAAAATAATGTTATTTTTAAAAACCCTGCTCTTGTTTGGTGAATCTGGCTTATTAATGAAGATGGAACCCAAACCACAAACCCTACAGTGGCTGTGGAAAACCCAGCTAATGGAGATGAGCCATAACTCTCTCTTTCCATCTCACTGTCGTCGCTTCTCATCCTCCCCTCTCTCCCTTTCTCCCTCATGCCCCATCAATCAATCCGTTTATCCATTCCCATCAATCCACCAGCTCCCCCCTTATCTATCCAAATGTACTGTAGGACACCACCATTTCAGGCCAGGGTAGTATACCTGACCATGAAGATGTTTTACAGCACCCCCCCGCCGCCACCATCAATGCCACCCTCCCTCACTCTTGAACCTCACCTTCCCTAAACAGATAGGAGAAAAGCCCCCGTGTTGGAGTCACGGTTCAGTGGTTTCTAATTATGTGTTCACTGTAGGAGGCTGGTCAGAATATTTCATATGGACCCGGGAGAGTGCGAGAGATAAAAGAGACGGGGAGGGGAGGGAAAAGATAGAGGCGTGAGAGAGAGAGAGACAGAGGGAGATGGAGAGAGGAAGGAGAAAAAGCAACACATGCTGCACAGTGCATAAATACAGCGGATTTATTGTTTGTGTTGTCCAGGGATGACATTAGACAACCATAAGGCGGAGAGTCAGAGGAGGAGAGGGAGAAAGGGCAGAGAGGAAAATGTCAGGGTTTGTAGGAAACTTAATCTAAATGCAGGTCTTCCATGAAAAGGGTGGCATGATGGTGTGGGTGTGTGGGTCGCCCAGGGTGCTTCTGTGCTTATGTGTGGCTTTTCTCCAGGTACGCAGACTTCCTGCCACTGTTCAAAGACATGCAGCTTGGTTAATTGGCACCTAATAGTGTCCATAGGTTGAATGGGAGCCTGAACAGTGGTTTCTATCTAAAGGTTTTTAAACTCTATGGCAGATTGACGAGTTGTCCAGGGAAAGTCCCACCCCTCGTCATGAGGGATTGTTATATTCCTACTGGATGAATGGATTCTAAAAAGAGATTGGATATTTACGGTGCTCTCAAAACACATGTTTTCCACAACAGCGTGGGCGATGGCTGAGAGTTTAGTTCCGCATCCGATACACTACCTTGAGGGGATGTATCACGAGCCAGTAAAGTGATAAAAACACTTTAAAATCACACGTGTTGCTCATTAACGCTTTCCTGCATCTCCTCCAATGACTCGCATCCCACAGGAAAACAAAATGCCTCCCGGCGTTACATGAATGCTAGCTGGAGATGATGGTGTAAACGTAAAGCTAACTTTTAGTATTTAGAAAATCAGCACCGCACATCTTTAAATTCCAGTTACATTCCTACCACAAAGTGTCTCATCCGTTTGCAAACTATTCTTTTGTAAAGCATTGGATTGTGCGAAACTGATAATCACAGCGTCGGGCATTTTTTACTTTTAGCCCCTCCCTTCCCTCAATGGACAAGATGGCTTCCTGTTGATCAGCTCGACAAATCTACAAAGTAAAGGTTCGCCCGATTTGGACTGACTGAACTGATTCTATTGCATATGATTTATTTTACATTGTTAAATGCTGGTGTGACCACGCATTACAGCTTAATTAGTCTTGGCAATCTAGACCAAAAACCATGAAGATATCCACATGAAAATCCCAAAACCTACACAATTGCATACATTAGCCCTGCACAACCTCTGAAGCGTCTTCACCGCACAATAAAAAAGGATAAAACGTCCGCAGACGATGCCTTTTAGTGATTAAGCGATAATTAGAAAGGACTCCTTGACCTTGCACATTCAGCCTGGGGAAGACACGCACAGATCGACTCTTCTCAGAGCTCTTAAATGACTGGTGTCATTAACGTTGGTGTGCGGTCGCCAGCTGTAATATTTCCTGTGGTCATTAGACCATCTGGTGGGCCTGACTCTTATCTCTATCCGTCTCCCTCTTCTGCTGCAGCTGCCTGTTTGCTTCATGTACGACTCAGTCCACGTCTTAGTCTCTCCCTCCAACATATCCCTCAGTGGTGTTTCTCTTTCTTTACCTCTCCTCGTACCTCTTTCAGCCGCACCTTCCCTCTTGGATTTACACGACATGTGCGTCATACTGATTCTTTCAAATTATTTCTACTCTCACTCTTATCCTTTTAAACCCCATCCATGCCTCTTGCCCCTGGCCACTTCACCCACGTCTCTGTAATGGCAACCCGCTGATGTATGCAGCCGCTTCGCCACTTCAATATGTTAATTTAAGAGATCTTGTGTCTCATCTATGCAGGAGGGGTCAACATCCCTCGAAATTAAAACTTCATCATTGCTGTAATTGCGACGTCTTGGCATATATAACAGCACTAGTTCAGCAAACACTTCTAAGATGTATTTGCATAAAGCAATCTTTGTAAACTTTTTCAATTAGAATGGATAAATGTAAATTTAACAGAAATGTACATCTTTGTACTAAGCCCAGAAACATTTACAGATATATAACATGACATGGTCTTTTTATCGTGAAGTGACCTCCAATAGAACATAATGTGTTACACCCACGTCATCATTTGCAATGTAAATAATCGAATGGAATGGTTTGCATATACAGAAAACATCAATATGAAGTTAAACAAATATTAATACTGCAGAATTAACACTTCTTTCGTGTCTCCGCTGACAACTAAACCTGAAGTATCATCAAAAACACATAAATACACTGATGTGATCTGATGTAATGGAGCAGTCTCATTTAATGCACAGTTCCATGAGTAAGGGTCTCCATTAACTCATGTGCAAACATCGATTCAAAAGGCAGTATCAGCCATATGTTAGTAACATGACAGGCGAGTCCTTAGCAATCCACACACCGACCCACAACCTGTGTGAATATACACAATCTCACAGAAATGGCTGTTATCACTCTGCCTCAATCCCTGAATTGCTCTCTTTGCTTTTTATGCTTCAATGGATCAATAAAACCTTCAGGAAGTTTAACTCTCTTCCTGCATTACATTGAAAAAGCTTGACGTGCCAAATGCAATCTGAAATTCACCTTAACATGCAAACTGAGCTACTGAGATTTAACAAGTACACATTTAGGATTTTGAGAGTCTGTATATCAAATCCTGCTCTCCTATCTACCTGTAATCCACCAACACATGAAGCTAAGATATAGTGGCATCACATATGGCAATTTAATTTGTAAAATATCTAAATATTACTCTGCATGAAGAAATAGAATTCTTAAATAAAGGATTTTAATAAACACATTGCTTCTCTCACATTTTTGGTCTCAAGGTTAACGGTGATGAAGGCTCAACTACAGAATGAAGCGTTTATTTCAATATTGGTATCAGTGCTTTGAAATGTCTTTGACTATCTTCACAATACTATACTTAAAGAGCTCTTATGCTCACTATTGATGTGAGAGTCAAAAGAACAAACCAATAACTATAATAAAAAGAATCCTACTCAGGCGAGTGCTCTCACAATGTGGACACTTCTCTTTCAAGGAGGCGGCAGATTGCTCTGGTTTTCGTGTCGATCAGAAATAGAGAAAGAAAATGACTGAACCATTACCAGAGAAGGATCGTACACGTTTCTTTCTTCAGTTCTTCCCTTTAGCTTTTATCACTTAAATCTTTAGCAGAGAAGAGTGGGTCCATGCTCCATTCACCTCTGAGACAGCAAGTGACAATGGCATCTGTCTGTTATTGTCAGGTTCAAATACAACAAGAGTGGCCTTTTTGTATTTTCTTTTTCACCAGGAGGGCTGAGAAAGAGGCAGTCGCCGAGTCCAATAGAAATCAATGGATACTTAACAGCCACCAGATGAATGTTCTTACAAATTGGCTTCATTACTAACAAATTAGTTTAAAAATCATAGATTAAATTTGATCTACAATGACCGGATGTGTTTTAGTCCATTGCAGTGCACATTCAATCAAAACAGTGTAAATGAAAAATGCTATTTAAACTGGAGTAAACAAAGTTCTATCACAAGACACTGCGGCTTCTGAGAAATCTATTTCTGATCAATAAAAGTCATCAGTGCAGCCGGTCATGCCACAGTTTCATAACTTGAACGAAATTTATTTGATTCATGTGAAAGTCAACTGAGCACAATTGATATTTTTTGGCAGCGTCCTTTGTGTTCATGGGTTTTAAAACATCGACAACAGGAAACTGTGTTAAGAAAATACATAAATATGCAGGTGTGTTTTTGTAAATTCGCTCCGTGACATGAGGGTGTCCAAGGTTGGTATGTTTTGCCTTTAATATTTTAACTTCGACCAAATTCTTATAATAAAAACTGAGTTGCACATTGTGACCAGACTTTCATTGTTTGCTTAATCATTTCAACAACAAAAAAAAGAGACGTCATCTGCCCTTGAAGGCAAATTCACAGTCTTGAATATTCATAGGGTTTTATTCTTTCCTTTTCTTTTTGCCTCGCAACTCTTCACCTCCAAGAAGACGTGCAAAGCCCTCGTTCATCCTCTGAAAAGAACGAAGCCAGGACACTGCATGATAAAACTGTCATTGCCTCATGGCAGAGAGTGCACTGCTTTTGAAGGGAATTGGAGGAGCTGATTTGATTGGCTACTGACTGATGCCAGCCTCCCACACACACACACTGATCATATTGTTCTCTTTAATACTCAAGTGTGTAATGTGCAGCTCCCCATTTCTCCCATGTAGACCTTGTTCTTTTTCAAATTAGATTAGGGGAATTGTGGAGAGTCAGGAAACATGTATCGTTCAGTCTATTGTGTCAATGGAAATCTATTTAAAAACCTAGTTTACATATTGTAGAACAAATCAAAAGACCATCCCACTCCGTGTTGATGAAGGGAAGCTGAGAGCAAGAACAGGCATTTGCATTGAAAATGAGACGGGGCTCTTCGCCTCTTCCTTGACCACTAAGCCGCCATAAGTTGGGGTTTTCTATGTTGAGAAGCCGTGACACAAAATCCAGTTTAGAAGTTTAACTGCGATGTTGAGTCAGAGCTCCACAGCATCTCTGGGTCTGCTTCGGGAAGTAAAGTGTGTGCTCCGTTGTTGAAATCGTATTCTAATGGCGGTGTCACAGCCCTGTGAGAATCCCTTATGCCAGTCTTCTGAACATAAGGCCTTCTAAGAGGAGCTAAGTCAAGCGCAGCCCAGAGAACAATGTTCTTGTCCCGGTAATATTCATAATTCCCCCCTGACACAGGTTATCTGTTGTTTATGTGCGTGAGAGTGTATATACATTACGTTTAAGCAGCACTACCACGTACTGTACATCAAAAGGTGATTGCTGGAGCCTTGGGTGCTGCCCAAAATGAACAATGTCAACCAACTGGGAGCAGAAAGGCAGAATGTGCTCAGGAGTGAACTTGTTATCTCTGCTGATTTCAAAAGGTTTGTTCTCTTTCCTGCTGCAAGTTTGACCCATTTCTTCTGGGGCAGCTATTTTTATATATTTTCTTTCCTTTTTTGCTATTGCTTATTAAACAAATCACCAAATTAACTGAAAATGGCAGTATTCCTCTAAGGGCGCTTTCACACCTGCCTTGTTTGGTCTGTACCCTTTTCAGTTTAGTCTGAAGCATAATAACAGGTGAAAGGTGCAGAGAGCCACAGTCTGGACCAGTGGACCAAAACCTAGTCCAAACAAAAGAGGTGGTCTCGTTTGGGATCAAACTGTTTAGAGAAGGTTGAGACAGCAACAAACTATAGAAGAGGAGAATGTAGTGGATGTGATTTGCTCAGAGTCATCACCTCTGACGATATTTGAATGACATGATAGCAATACATAGTGATAATACATTTTAACAAAAGTAATTTGACATGAGTTACCAGGCCCTAAGATCGTTTTTTTCTCGTAGTGAATCTGAAGCTGTTGTCGTTTGTTGTGACCAGTGATCGTGATTTAGACGATGGAGATGGAACATTGTCGAGTAGGAATGATGTGGTGATCATTTCAATATTTGAAATTCATGCTTAGTCAATTAAACTGCTGCCCATAAGCCCTCACTCAGAGCCATTTATCAGTGAAATGAAGCCGCAGCAAGAGCCACTCAGGAAGTCTGACTCAGCAGAAAGTCTGTTCGTATGCTGTGGTATCGAGACTAAAGCACAGAAGAGTTGGGATTCTTTTAAAACTAATGGTAGGAGAAAATATCTTGGGGAATTTGAACATGGCGTGATTGTTGGGAACCAGATGGGCTGATGGGATTATTGATCTCCTGGGATTTTAACACACACAACAGTCTCTAGAGTTTAAAGGGGGGAAAAAAACAACTTCAATGGACAGTAAGGGAACAGCACCTTCAGATATCCAGTCTTTTCAAAATGTCGTCAGCAGAAAAACCTTGAGGTGGACAGGCTACAATAGGGAAAAGGCCAAAGCAGCTTCCACGCCATTCAGTAAGGAGCCGAAGTCTGAGGGCTGCAGTGAGCACAGGTTCACCAGCTGGAGACTGAAGAAACAAAAAACAGCCCTGGTCTATTGAATTTCAGTTTCTGCTGAGGTTGCAGATGGCAGGGTCAGACTTTACCATCAGCTTCCTGTATTAACACTCCAGGCTGGTGTTGGTGAGGGGAAAGTGTATTTGGCACATTTTTGTGTCCTTTAATACTGATCAATCATTTGAATGCCACAGCCTATGAATATTGTTGCCCTTTACAGCCACAATTTACCATCATCTCATGGCTACTTCAAACATGATGAAGCACCAGGTCACAAACCAGTGTGGGTCTGTTTTGAAGAAAGGAGGTTCTACCCACTTTAAATTACGCCTTCTCTAATAAAGTGTATCTTTCACTCATATACCCATTTTTCAATTTCTGCTGAAGGATCTCTGTGGAAGCAATCAACTTCGACCCACCAATTATAGCCTGAGCAGGTGGAAATGTATACAGCTAGGTTCTAATTCACAGTATTGGGGGATTTAAGTGGGAAAATTTGACACACAAACCCGCCATGTAACCATAACCTGACTTCCTGACACACCCACAGACTCACACACACAGACACACAAGCACGTAGCATATGCTGTGCAACTGCCATCTAAAAAGAGGCTTTCCAGTCTTGACAACTCAATTTTCTGATTATTATAACATAATCACGGCAGTTAATAGGCATTCTCATATTTCATTTAGGTTTTCATGGGAAAAAGAATGCTAGTTTGAGGCCATATTACTTCTAAGTAGGCAATTAAAACAAATTGCTCCAAGTAACAGAGAAATATGGCCGCTTAAGATAAGTTCCATATGGACGTTTCTGTGTTTTTGAGCTACCAGTCGCTGGATTAATGCCACAGTGGAAGGTCGTGAATTATATCACAGACGCACACATTTAAATGGAAATGCCAGGGAGATACACTCATGCGAGTGCACGGTCGTATATTCTGTGACAAAACTGTCATTACAACAGAATTGTGCGTGTGTGTACATGTGCGGGCAGATGCTAACACACACGCTCGCGCTTTCATACACACACACACACATCGTAACTCGTCAAGTTGAGCATAACCAAAGGGCCTGAATACGGATTTCACACTCAAGCTAAACCTCCTTAACTTTCCTCAACAATATGGTCGCCTCAAGCAATGTCAGCCCCACGCCACTACAAACATTCACTCCTTCTTTACAGATAATGTTCTCAATCTGGTTTAAATCTTCATTAAATAACATTGTTTTTGATGGAGGAAAGAAGGCAAGATATTTTGAATATGTTTCATGTATCTGCTTAAATGGACTGAGACGGGATACTACATGTTTTGTTATTACAAGCTGCGTTCAGTTCCACTTCGTTACGAGTGTGCACCGACAGCCTCAATGGATCTTTTGTAAGAAGGAACACTATTTAACAGTGGTGGCTTTGTAACCCGCAACCAAACAGGGTAAGGTGCATCATATGTGTATAAATAATGAAATAAGAAGAGGCTAAATGGAGCATGACTTCCGATCATAAAGTGGTTCCACGTCTAAATATTACGAAACAAGAAAACCATGGAATGTAAATAAAACGAGACACTGCGTCTTCGGGTGGATGCAACATTGTTGGCTTTACGTGCTGCTCTTGCTTTCTTTCTCTTTGCCTTGCTTGCATGCATGAGCTCCCATGCAATCCGACACTTCCCAGAGTCTGAGAGACAGACTATGTGGGACCATATAATGCCCATGACCAATAATGCATCAGGAATGTGTTGCGAGGAAATCGAGGAATTTGTCATGGGGAGGGAAAAACTGGATGCGCGGCAGGAAATTGAGCGACTGTTCAACATGCCTTCACAGTGAAATCTAATCTACTTCTAAAGCATGCACGCGCATTCACATGCAGGCTTTCACTTTCTGGCTCTGTCTCTGACTCTAAAACACATATACGGACTCTACTTACAAATTGTGTAATCAGAGAAATGCCTAATTACAATCTGGGCAATCAGAAGTGAGCTGATTTATTTAATTCAATTGTCGGCCAGAATTAAAAGTCACATTTGGCTAAAATGCTCAACTCCATCATATGTGTATAATAAGAAAATGTCAAGTAGTCAACTTGTGAAACACTAGAGGGGAAAACATTTCATGCAGTAGTTTATTTTAAAACCCTTTGTCTATTTCCATCTGTAGATTTAAATTAAAATACATACGTTAAAAAGTATTTCTTTCCAAATAAGTTTATTCTCTTACTTTCAGAGCCCCAGGACTCGCACACAAACTTTCCAGTTGTATTCATATATCCTCTTTCAACTTAGTGTTTGTTCATGTATCATTCATAGATTGAATTATAGAATATTTTATCCCTAAAAACATGATCAAAAGAGATTTACATTTTTTTCGTGGCTGATGAATATCCTATTTATAGAGTAAATAAATTATAGAGAAGTGTTTGTCTCTAATGCGTCAACAAAATGAAACAAGAATTAAGAACCTGGTTATATCCAATCGGCTAATCAGAACATATTTAATTAAATAAAGCCTTAATGTCTTAATGCAAGTATTCAACTGGTGATTTCTATAACCCTGTTCACCCGGAGTGTCCTGTCTAACACTGAGGTGGATGGGACCAGTACCGGTTGCACCCGTCAGCACTGGCACCACTGCAGGGGGCTGTTGAGAGCAATGAGAGCCGCAGATGGAGCATGTAAAGGTTGCATCTGGAGGGAGACGTGGCAGAAGGCGAGCATGACTGCAGCCTCTGGGCTTTCTGGTCTCTGGTTCCATTGGTTTTCAAATGAGTCGTCTCCAGAAAAAAAGAGAAAGAGGAGATAATGGATACAGCAGTGGCAGAAATCACCTTGAGGGTCTTGGGTGTAATTTTTTTATTGTTTTATAAAGTGAAGTTTAAGGAAATATGGTAAATTGAGGTATTGGACCATGTGTCAAGAAATTTATGTTGCTCCTAGGCCCCGATCATGCTATCAAGGCTGGTTTTAAAAGTACGGGATCAAACAATAGGCAGGAAATAAGCAGACGGAATCCAATCAACAATCTGTGACGGCGCCATAAATAAGCACCAGCAACAAGATGGCAAGCTCCGACGCCACGCTGAAAAAAAGCAGAACTACAATAGGAACACGATGGCAGGAAGTAGCCGGGTGACAGTGACGCCCACAAAATGACAAGGGAAATAAAAAACAAATTAAAATACCTATCCCTAATGAGCGGTAGCGCAGAGAAACAGATGGTGTGTTCAGCTGGTGTTTGGAGCGAGGGTTTTATCCACCAGGCATCGTTTTGTTGGTCGTAGATCTGTGGCGCTTCAGGCAGCCAGTTTACATGCTCTGACCGGCTCGTTTTTTTTGCCAGGACCGCTTCCATATTTACAACATTGGGCTTCCCGAGACGGGTCGATGTGAGTGAGTGTTGCCGCTCCTACACGGCCACCTCTTTGGAAATTTTATAGGAGCTGTGATTGCGAAAAAAACAAACCATTCCAAACTATTTCTGGAAAAGGATGTAACGTTTTAAGTTATGTAAAAGGCTCCAATCACACAGATTCTAACTAGATTCAAAACTGTGACAATGAACAGACATAAGACACACACATGCTCATGGTGGCACATAAATACACAGTGTAACACAACATATGGTAGATGCAATTAAAGAAAAAGAAAAGACACACACACAAACAGACAGACAAATGGAACCTGAAGTCATTTACAGTGTGGGAGGTTATTCTCCATTTCTTTTTTCAATCCCTCCTGATAAGGGGCTATTTTCTGCTCTGGCTCCATGTCAAAGATAAGTCGGCGTTATCTCTCTTTTTCTCGCGCTATCTCATGCACACACACAACAAACACACACACGCACACAAACAATCACACACATATACACATAGAAATGGAGAGCAGTCACATTCAACCTGGGGGGAAAATCCTGGGAAAAGAATGATATCCTAACCCTGACAGACCAGCGGGTGACTCTCTCTCTCTCTATGTGCGTCTGTCATTATGTGTCACTGCATGTGACTCCACTGTGAACACACGTGTCTGCGTGAACAGCAGCGGTTGTGTAGTAAGTGTTTGTTTACGGTGACATGTGCTGTGTTTGTATGTAGTCACTGCATTTAGTGCACGCTTGTGCTGTATTTTTCGGTTTACTTGTGTGCTCTCTGATATTATGTGTGTATGTGTGTGTGTGTCTGATAGATACGTCTCCTTAGCCAGAGGTGCAGAGAGATGCTGACACGGCTTACAGAGAGACACAGTGCAGGGGAATGAGTTTATTTATCAGTCTCAGTCTAGTTCTCTCTCTCACACACACACACAAATGCGGGACTCAGGAAGACAAACATAAATGCCACAGTGCTACACAGACACACAAACACTTGTACGAAGACGATCATGCCTGCACACACACACAAGATTTCTGCACACAATGACACACATCTAGGATGAGTACGGGACCTCAGGCACCTCGCCAAGGTAAATAGAGGAAATTGCCAGCCTTGACATTTTTGGGTGCCGAGCGAGGCTTCTCAAGGTGACAGCTTTCGCTGGGTGTTAGTGGGAGATGAGGATTGGTGCCGCCTCACAATCAACGCCCTGTCAATTGGTGTCTGTGCAAGTGTGTGTGTGTGTATGTGTGAGCAGGAACATGCATGTGTGATAGTGCACTCTGTGTTTATGGGAGTGTTTGCAATAGTGTCAGGCACTGTCCTGTGGTTGCATCTGGTAACATATGTTGTTCCATGTATGGTTCTCTCTACAGACTAAAAAGTAACTGTGTGCTTCGTTAATTGTTTTGTTTAATACGATGTGCTTGAGGAGAGTTCATAATTACGAGTGATAACGGGATTAGGTGCCATGAAGGAATGATTTGTAAGAGCAAAACAAGTTCCAGGATCGAGCAACGGCAGAATTATGAATGCAACTGATGTGTTTATGATGCAAGACAAATTAACTTTTCAATGAAATTAACATTGCAGAGAGCGGTGAGGCCTTCCGTCTTCAAAGATGCACACTCCCGACTCAAGAGAGTTAGGGCATTCGATTGGATTTAAAAATTCAGGTTAGCTCACGAATTTGAACCCTGTGCGTCTAAACGATCAGCACGTACCCGCTCCTATTCAGAGTTCTCCCTGGTTTCTGGGGGCTTAGGTGGAAATGGGCATTTTTACTTCATTACATTATTCATAAACAACACAATGCAGGTTGTTGTTTTTCACACTAAACTCAAGACACAGATGAAGTTTGTGCTCTGAGCTGAACTAAGACGTCGCTGCAACACAAAATAACACTGAAACTACGACACCAGGAGATGCTAAGAACTAATTTTCCCTCATGAATTTATTTCTTTGTTGGTAGCAGAACATGTTGCAGCAGAAACTCCTGCCGGTTAAAATTGACTACCAAAATACTTGCTATACGAACAACATCAACCTCTATTCAAAGAAGGACTATATCCTGTAATGAATGAATATTTAATCCTTTAGTCCTGAAATATAAGAGAACACACTTTAAGGTGTAGAAGCGTTATATTTTCTTTTGTTGTATAGAATCCTCTCTTTCCAAAGCAATGGATGAATCTCATCATAAACTGATTATAGCTCAGCCCTTCTTTGTCCCCATTCAGTAGTTTTCTCTTTAATCAACTCCAATACAGTAATAATGTGTATTTCTCTGTAAGTGGCATGTGGATGTGACTATCTCATTATGTCTTTCAACAACACAGGGGAACATAAACTGGTTATGTAAATAATCCCCCACTCCATCACGACAACACAGCTCCTGTGCACAAGTGTTTATGACCCACTGTGCATGATGCGTCTCCCTGTCACCTCGACTCCCTTTGTGTAGAGCTGAATTCATTATGGATAAAAACATGTTTCTATATGGGTGTCAGCAAACGAAGATATGAAAGGAGGTCAAACATTTTACATTAATGTGCAAACACCATACTTGAATAATAGTTAACATGGTTAACACTGCAGTACCCCCCCACCTCTCATAACTCACCTATAGTTCTTCCCACTGACTTATTGCGTTTGGAACCATGACGACCAGTGCAAACCATCGGCCTCACATTCCCCGACAGCCTTTCGACCCACAGCTGCTCCTATCAGATCCAATTGTCAGGTTCAATAAGAGAGCCAATCACTTCAGTTAATCAAGGCCTCTCCCCGAGGTTTTTGCATCCGGCTGTGATGCTGGCGTATAGCTGTTGTGTTTGCTTTTGCAGTTTAGTTGTATGCAATGGCTTCAATCCATCCAACCTACAGCTCTCATTCATTCTGTGTGAGTCCTCACGTTAAATACTCCTGAGGCTTTTACAGCAACTCTTAATGCCATTAAATGTACAATATGCAACTTCGGCCATATAGGAGTCTCTCAATCAAAATGATGACAAAAGACCTAAACTGTTGACGTTGTGAAGTTCTGTGGGATTGTGGGAGTTGTTGTCTTCGCCAATGTTGCTGATGAGAATCTACCTGACGCGATTCATGTGAACAAATTGTGTTTACGGATCAGGTAATGTAGTAAAGTCGTAATCACGTTACGCAGCCAACGGCAGTGAACAGGCCAGAACCATTAAGAATGACTAATACAACCAGTGGAAGGAGAAATCTGCCGACTGGCTAACTGGCTGGCGGCTGGTTGTTCCTTCACCATATGTTCTTCGCCCAAGAAGGTATAGCAGAGATGGACATAGTACTAAATTGGTGGATTGTTCTTTTTAGACATTTTAAAAAGAGGAAAATTACATATTTTATTTTCAATCTGCTGCTTGAACGCTGAACGCCTAAAAGCCTTTTGACCACAGGCACATTCAGCAAATCCTAATTCTGTTATCCTTTATAAATAGAAGCTTAAAATGATAAATAGGAGGAAAACATCTTAATTTAATTAGAACAAAACACTCAAGTGCTGTCCCTGAGGTGTCGGGTTTTACATTGTTAGCCACGGCACCTGCCTGGATAACCATTACAGTCCGGTGAACAAAGACTTTTCAGATCATCGCCGATACTTTCTAAACATTACTAAACCCGACTTAAATCAGCATCGCAACATATTTTTTGAGGTATCTCTGGTTTTCCAGCTGTTAGGCACTTAGCCATTATTTACAGACAGCTAATCCCTCAGTGGACGTCCACGATGGAGCGAGGCGGGGTTGCTAGGCGATTTGTGATGCGACTGCAAAGGTTCTATTAGACGGGCACAGAGGGACTGACTGGTCTGTATAATATATTAAGACAGAGTGAGACTACTAACCACTGCAGTACTGGGGTCAGGGTCACTTGTGTCGGGATCATAATTTCTCAGTTTTTTTTCTTCTTCTCGCTTAATCCCCAGACAAGGTAACCAGCACATTTCCCCTTTTTCTTTCCAACTCCCTTCTCCCAGTCTCTTTCGGGACTATCTCCCCCCCCCCTCCCTTGTCCCTGCCCATGTACTCCCTCTCCCCTCCCTCCGTCGGCAGTAGCTACCCAATAAAGGATGTTGTTAATATCATTAGGCAGACTTCCTCTCCGGCCCCACTCCCTTTCAGCCATAATCAAGCGTGCACACCAACTATCAAAGGAGACATTGCTAATAAACTACCACAGTGAAGCGGAGAAATAAAAAAAAGAAAAGAAACACACACACTCCGGTAAAATAAATGCATTTGCGTGCATGTTGAATCCGAGGACACGGGTGGGGCGGCCAGGGAATGGCGGTGGGGGTGAGCGTAACCCAGACAACGCTAATAAAGTAAACTCCAAGGGCTAGCACAGTCTAATGCAAATCCTCCACTTAAGTATAGTAAATTAATTGGGGGTTGAGGTACATGTACACAAGCGGACGTTGCTAATAAAATGCGCTCTGGGAGGAGGCAAATACCGTCAGTTTAGTGGGTTTAAAATGGGAAAAAGCAGGGGGTTGGGTGGGGCATTTATCACCAGTGAAATGTGGTCTGAAGGGAATATGTGATGCAATACTGCAAGCGAGGAGCGCGCTAGGTTTTTAAAAAAAGGGGGGAGACAGAGGGGTGGGAGGCCGGTGACAGGAGTCGGCTAATAGAGTGCGGCGCATTAAAAAAAGCACATATTCTAAAGCAGACAGAGGCAATTATCTGTTTAAACATAAGTAGGAGATGTCAAGTACACACATTCATCTTTCTTTTAATTGTTAAAGACACAGATGAGGCAGCCCCGGCTTTTCTTCCATTCTTTGAGCCTCCTGATAAGAAAAGGAATTTATTTTTCTAAATCAAAGAAATGCTCATTATTGTGTTTACCAGTCGGCTGAGAGGAATAGGAATTTCCTTTGAGCGTTGAACTATAATTCCAGTTTATCAAATCTTGGCTCTGGTTTCTGCAGCATTGGCAATTTGCCCTCGCCAAACTAATTGCCCCCGAGCTGGGAGAAGGTGGGAAGAGTGTGTCAGGTTGTGGAAGAAACGTGATCAGTGCAACGATCATACAGGTTTCAAACAAACCCCCGAGGTGAACAACGTGATCCGAACGACTGAACGATTACCACCACTAATGGAGGTTATGTTTTGTCTGTCTGTTAGTTAGCAGGATTAAGAGTGACAGAAACACAGACTTAAGTGTAGTTGAAAATGTTCAAAGAGACCCCTTCTGGTTACACATGATGCTGCTGTGTAAGACCACCTTCTTTTTTCTTTTGGCATTTCAGTTCAGCGTATTTTCTGTTTCCGTGGGTACAATATTAACTTAGCCAATTGAAACAAGGACCAAAACTATCAAAATAAGACCTAAAGTGTCAGCAACTGGAAATATAATAACATACTGTAATATATAATTGAAAATCAGCCAACCTTGCAGAGGGACTCTACTTGCAGCATTAATACATAAAATTGGGACAGTGAATACATTTTTAGAGACACACTGTCAGTCAAGGGAACAGGAAGTTGATTAGCATTCATTCACATCACCGATGAAGGAAATAGTCGCAGAAAAAACAACATTTCAGAACTACAATAAGTACGTGAGTGTCAAAATAATGATGATGGAGAAGAATCCGCCACCACAGAGCACTGCAACCTGTTTTTTTTGACACAATTAAGTCGAGCCTCTCTGTGTGTGTTTGAAACAACCGTGGGGATCTTTCATTGTTATGTGGCCGCCACTGAGCTCCACGGTCATGCTTTATTTATCCCTTTCTCTCTGCACTGTAATGGAAATATAAAAGGGTGGATTGATTAGTGTTTAAGGATCAGGCTTTAATAGATTAAAAGCCTCCAGCTCTGAGAGAGGCACTCACTCATACACGCTGGTGCATTAAAGGAAAGTGTGCGTCGTGTACACGCCCAAAAAGCGAACCTATGGACGGTTATGGAAAGAGCTCGACGTGAGCAACAACAGACGTGTACAGGCAGCGGCTTCTCACACTTTAGTGGACACAGACATTAGAAAGACACAAGGATACACAACCGTAAACACACACACAAACACAATTAGCAGTGCCAGAAACGGAGCACTAAGGCTTTTAATAGCTTATATGCATTCGTTAGGATAATAAATATGAAATAAATAACTTGCAGAACCAACAGGATGTAGTTATCTACATGTCATTATCGTTTGGAGAAGAAAACAAAAGGTGCCCTAATGTTCACTTTCCAATTGATGGAAAATTCATGCATTTTTAACGCGGTGCATTATTAATAATACGGCATCATCCCAGAGCCGTTTTCTACACACAGGGACGATGAGGTCATGTCTCAGCTTGAGTTTAAAACAAAAAGTAAACATGCAAAATGAACGAGGATGGCGGTTTTGCAGCTTTCCATATGGATCGTGAAGGGAAAATGTAATTTACTAAGGTTTCTATTTGAAACACTTTTCCCTCTTTTCCCGTTTTCTCTAATCTCAACAGCTCTTCTTCTCCGTCTCGATCAATAGAGGCCATAATTGTGTTGAGCTCCCTCCTGCTCACCATCTTCTTCTTCTCCAGTAACACAGATTACAGTCGTACGTGTAAGTCATCTTTCCCTCCTTCTAATTCCCTCCCGTCACCCACACACACCTCCTACATTTGTCTATCCTCTCATTGCCACTTTCCTTCTGGTCCCAATCACGCCTGATGGTATCCTGTTGTAAAACTGCACCATGATTGAATCTCCAGTGTTTGTCTCCTTTTTCCAAACCACAATCAGTCTTGTTGTTAGCCTCCCCCTAACCTCTCCAGTCTTCTTCACAGTCATCTCGTCTCTCTCAAACGCTCCCTCAAGGATTCACAGCCTCTCCTGTAAGGTCTTCCTTGTCTCCTGTATTCCCTCATGTCGTCTCAGTTGAGAACATCCTTTCTCTTTGTTACACTCAACTGTTTGTGACACTTTGGTCGACCTCCCAGTGTCTCCTCTGCCCCAAGAAGTGACCACACGTTCTGTCTGCAGTTAGCAATATCTGACCTCCCTTCTTTAGCTTTTCTCATATTCCTGAATTGTTCATTTTATCGAATTCACACTTCCATGAGGGGGCAAAGAACTGTAGAGTCTGTGCCAATTGTGATGCACTCAGTACTAAAAAACAATAAGTGATGACAACAACAACTACTTCTCTAGTTGGGGGTTGTGCTCACCAGATTCCAGCTTCAACAGTTCGGGAATAACCAGGTTTCAGGAGAGTAATGTTGGAAAAAAAGTGCAATTTAAATAAAAGTGGTGGCTTTTTTTTTACAGAACATCCAGGATCAAAGATTATCCCTCAGCTTTTCCTTTAAATGATTAATGTATATATCAAACTATGCATGTTCGCTCACATATCCATTTCTTCAAAAGGAGGTAGAGATGGCAGGCGTATAACTGATGACAACAGATATGTTGCAGGCAGGGTAATGCTCCATTTATCAGAACTGCTCAGGACTCGTCATTAATGCAGTGGAAGGGAGAAAGGTCACAAATATAAGTAGCTTTTGATCAATGGCCTACAAACCCATGGCAGAGCAGATGAAAAGCCTCCACAGATGGCAGACACATCTAGATGCAATTGATTTAACCATTTTAAAAAGGCGCTACATGCTGTTTTTATTATATTACCATGTAAATAAATATTAATTTGCTTTTATCTAGTGGGACCACAAGTGAGCACCAAGAGTAATCGTTCAGCCGATATAGAATAAACACATCCTGAGCTAATTGGCCAATATCATTATTTCCAGTATTTAAAGGTTCCAACACGAAGCAGGTTAGTCAGTGGGACTGAATGCTAAACAGAGGATGGATGAAAAACCAATCGCACATCTACAGCTAAGAGATGTGCTTAATGACTCCCTCACAAGTTTCATCATGTATTCCTGCACTGGATACATACTGTTCTATATTGCGCCTTTGCCCCGAGGCATATTAACTCTGCTCTGCTTGTCCTCAAGATGCATTTAAATATACAATGTGCTCGTGTCGGAGGAAATTATGTTGAATGCGAGCACTTAGTGTGTCGCAATGCAAAGAAGGGTGCGCATGTTTCTGGCATATGCACGCACTTGAGTTTGCAGCACACAATGTCGTGTGGCAAACTGCCTTCAGATGCCAGGAGGCAGAAATTCAAACATTCATTTGAAAGTTAATATTCTAATACAATCTTTGGAGATAAGCACTTAGGACAGTTTGGAGTAGTTTGCCATGTGATCTAGCAGAAAAGTTTGCTGAGGCCAAACAAGTGCAAAACCATGCGTCAAGATTTGGTTTCAATGTGCAGCCCTTTGTTGACGAGGGGGGATCATTTGAATGCATTCGGACCATTTGTGTGTCATTTCTAATTAGTTTTCATTTCTGGAAAAACGTGACAGGCCTAGAGGAAGCTTTGGACGCGTGTGTGTGTATGTGGATGGGTAAATGGATGGCGGCGGGTTGGGGCGTAAAGAGTCATTAACAGTTTTCTCAGTTTCCCTCCTTTCATCCCTCGTTAGCTTTGATCAGAAAGTGAGGAGTCAAAATCTTCTATCGTCTGCGCTGCAAGGATGCTACAGGGGCTGAGTGGAGAAAGTACAGCGGAGAGTCACACACCATACGCACACAAACTGACACGCACACTGACCCACTGGCACACACAAGAGTTGACAGATAAAAAGACAAACTGACAGACCCTGACTCTGAGGCACAAAAAAAAAGAAGCAGGCAGGCAACCGCAAATAGAACAAAAAGGCAGCAGAAATATACAAGTTTAGAAAAATATATCAATTTACAAACCGAGCACGGAGGCTCACAACCACAGAAAGACTTTTCTTTACATATATTTCACAACTTTCTATCTCTAAAAGGTCCCGATCCAAAGTTGGAGGGCATGTTATGAGCTGTGGCATGAGAGAAGGGTTTAATATCTCCATGTTCTCGCCATATTACAAATGTACAAAGAAAGCACACGAGTCATTTTGGATTACCGAAATAATTACACACCCAAGTCCCCCTCTGAGCCAGATCTTCCAGCTCGGGGTGCAGAGAGGAAACAGTGGTTAAACTTGGATCTCTGAGATGCATGTGAAGCTGCTTAATTGGGGCCAAATCTTAACAAAATCTTGTCATGTTCTCAAACCCTCAGGTGCATTTAGATAAAAGCACACAGCAAGCGGCACATCTAACTAAAGAGAGTCACGGGGTAGACGGGGGAGAGTGGGAGCGCTGGCTTTTTCATGTCTTTGCCGCCTTTTGGAGACTTGTTGAGTGCAAAGCTCGCACCCAGCATTTGTTTCAACAGAGGCATGTGATAAGTCTCTGTTGTTGCATATACACACAGACACACACAGTGCAACACACCTACCAAAATCTACCACTCAATTCTTCCCTTACGACTCTAGATTCTCACTCTTATCAGATCCAAATCCTTTCGACGCCCTTTGTTAAATCAAATGCGGTTCAGCTTTGAACATTTCTATCGCTTTTGTGTTGAGAAGAAGATTCCAACCAGTTGACGTGTGAGAATGTGGTTCCTAAGAAACAGACATGTTACCAGGCATACATTTGATGTTTCTCGTGCCAACAAGTTTGAGTAATGAATCTGTCCATTGATCAAAGTTGACCTGAAAGTTTCCTATAAAGCTCTTTGCTTCCAAAAAGAACATTTCAGGACTTATCTCCCCCTCCAGAAAAACTTGTGTTTTCAAGGTGACTAACTCTCCATACCTCCATACCTCTCACCCCGCTCACACACATCTCCACACCGGCTTCCAATTTGTTGGCTTTGTGTATGTTACAGGAGTGAGATTCGCGGCCCCTGCGCTGCTCTGATCAGACCCTGCACTCGGACATCTGTCGGAGGATGTTTACCCAGGCAGTAAGTATGTTAGGGGAAATATTATCCTAGTTTTACCTTACCTTTCTTCTGTCTGAAGCATAAACACCAGCATTGCCAAGCTGGGGATGGGAGAGGAGAGGAGGAGGAGGAGGAAAAAAAGAGGAGTGTAGAGGAGGTAAGACAGAGTGGACCTAAGGGAGCAACAGTGCGTTCACACATGTGGATAAAAGTAGTTGGCGGTATCTGGCCAGTCATGAATCACTTGTATCGCGGGTGTATTTAACTTTTATTTTCTGCTAACTTGAAGACAGGTCACAGAGAATAACATTTTTAAAAAGTTCCTTTGCATAATGTAGCAGTAAATAACTGTGAGCTTCCGTTTCCACTGAAATCAAGATGAATGTCACTGGCTGTGTCTGAGCCTCTAAACTTCTCTCTGTAGAGCGGCCGGGGGATTTTGAGTCTGACCGCGGGGTGATGCACAGGGCGTCAAAGCCGCGACTCATTCACAATGACAGCAGCCGACGCTGTCCCAGCTTTTATGAATCCATGCGTGTGAACAGCCCATAAGAGCAGGATTGAAAGAGGGATGAGGGGGGTAAAGGATGAGTCAGTGAGAGGATGAGCGATGGAGGTAAAGACAAGTAAGTAAAATGGATTAGAGAAGATATATCAGGCGAGAAAGAGTTGAAGGGAAAGAAGGAGAGGAAGGGAAGGAGAGGAGAGAGGGAAAGTAAAGTTCAGAAGTATATAAAAACTTTTATGTAGCCCTGAACACTGAATATAAACTAGTGTCAAATGATTTGTTTAGTATTTCATTCATACTGCTCCATTATGCATCTTTAATCTCTTCTTATTAGTTGGTAGAATTTGTTGGGCATCTTTTTAAAATGCCATCACTCTTTTTCACCATAGACTCCTTAACTAAAACCTTGACATTCACAGAAACCTTTATTGATTTTCAGCCTCTGATGCTGGTGGAAGCGTGAAATGAAATTATTTGAGGGCTCTAAACTTTCATCGTGGATAATTGCATTCACCCTACTAACTTGATACGGTTGGAAAGGAGCACAATTGTTGTATTTCATGTCGTGTTCTGTTTTCATCACACGCTTCTATCAGCGTCAGAGGAAAATTAAAGGTTTAAAAGACCCTGTAATCGATTTTGTCAGCCACTCACTAAACCTTGACGAAGTGCGACTTTAAAATACTTTTTCTCTTCGCTAAAACTGCATCAAATAAAGAAATTCACGGAACACATTTCATCGAATTTTCACAAATCGGTCACACATCTTGAAAACAACAAAACCAATGACAAACACACATCGCAGAGGGAGATACACATGTTCCATCTGGTCTTAATGGGTTAATCAGATTCCAAGTTCCCAATTGTAGGACTTTTTCCACATATCAAGGTTTTAAACCATAACTTTTTATTCGTGCACTATTGAGAAAAAATTCCTTTTAAACAAAAAATCTTTCAGTGAGGAGTCAAACTTGCAATTTCAGGGTCAATGTACAAAGAAGTCTCTGCGGCTTTTTATCGTCTGTGAAAAATCTATATACGTGAATGTATGTCTGCTAATTGGCATAAAGGGACACAGACGGGCACACAGATGCTTAACACACAGTTTTCCTCTCATCATCTCTCTCTCACACACACACAGACACACACACACTTCTCTGTCTCACTCACAAAAACACACACACACACCCATGCACACACAGGCCTCCTCCCGTGTGGTGTTGTTTCCAGCCCAAAACCAAACCATGTGTGGGAGCTATCCTGTGCCGGGCTACACTGTATATGCCCTGTTGGTAATCGGTCCCTCAACTAGAGAAAAAAAAAGACTAGAACACTGGGAAGTCATGTACAGCCTGACCCTCCTCAGCTTTGAGCTCCTCTGTCTGCTCCTGACAGCCACTGTCTATGCTCTCGTCTGCATTTCTTCACCTTTTCCCTTGTTCTGTTAATCATTACCATCCCTCACTCCTTTCGCCTTGTCTCTTCTCGCCTGTACCGTTCATTTTTTTTAACCCATTTATCCATCTGCCTGCCCTGCGTGTGCGCCAATAGCTGCCTTTTCCTCCCTTGAACTCTGTCTGTCAGTCTACTTGCACCCCCTTTCTCTCTCTCTTCCCTCCCCAGCACCTCCCATCTCTCCCACCCGTTCCACCACCAACTAGGCATGAAAACGGTGCTCCATTAGGAGTGCCTGGGCTAAGCCCGGTCTGACACACACTGCTTTGATCAGCCGTGAGCTGGGCTAAACACCCCGCTAAACTCCTCAGTCTGAGGAGGCAGAGGGGGGGCAAAAAGTAGCGAGGGATGGGACTGGGGAGGATCAAAACCGAGGAATGAGATGGAGATACAGGCACAATAAAGGGAAAACACACAGTCTGAGGAGAGGAGCTCAATTTCCCAAGCTGTCAACTAGAATATTTCAACCCACCATTCTTCTCTTTCACTATATTTTCCTTCACATCCCTTTTTTATAAGTTATCCATCTCTCTCTCGCACTTCCACTCCATCTTCTCCCTCGACAACTTCCAGGAGGTCTCGACCAAACACAGGCAGTGTATACAGGTGCACACCTCACAGAAGCTGAGACACGTGCACGTGGAAACGCAATCAGATCAGATGTCTGACTATGGAGAAGTCTCAGAGCAAATCTTTGCAGCATCTTTCTCAGAAGAAAAAAGTCTTGTGATTAAATAAATATTGTGCCCACTCAAACACACACACACACACACACACACACACACACAGAAAAGTTGTCTGGGAGAAAGAAGTGAGGGAGAGAGAGATAGAGAGAGAGGGGGGAGATATATGGAGACCAGACCTCCATAACTGACAACAGTAAGAAAGAAAAAAGAAAAAGAGCCAGAGCTGTGCACATTCATGCCGGCAGATACTAAACCAGCAGCAGCAAAAGGACAAAAAGCTCCCGTCTTTTTCTCCCAAGGAGTGAAGAGAAAAGGGATTTCCGCTCAGTGCTAATCAATCAGGCTGTGATAATGGCTCCCATGCCTAGCTGTCGACTGGAGGGGTCAAGGCATCCCGTGACCCAGCGCCCAGGGCCCAGGGGCCAAAGCCCCTCTCAGAATAGCACCCCAGGACGGACTCCCCTGGCTAATTGTCCAAGCCAGTGTCAGCCTTTTCAATGCCCCCCCCCCTCCTCTCCTTCCACTTTCTCCTTCATTCCTCTCTCTTTCTTCTCCCCTTGCCCTCCCCTCCTTCCCTCTTCTCTCCCTTTCTACGCAACTGAGCAATCTCCACCAGCATGTACCAGCGTGGGGTTTGTGAGGTGGTGCTGGTGGTGGTGGTGGAGGAGGAGGGGGGGATGCAGATAGAGTGGAAGCTGGATGAAATAAAGAGCGTGTAGAGCTTAGGAGACACACAGAGACGGAGGGGGGGGATATGCAAACAGGGAGAAAAGTTAATGAAAAGATGTGGACAGAGACGAGGAGGGACAGTGGCAGAGAGGACAGATCAGTGGCGGCAGCGGCAGCACGCAGGGAGGGAAATGGGAGGCGAGGCAGGAGGACAAGAGAGGGACAGGCAGAGAGGAGGCAGGCGAGAGACTCTCTGTCCTCTCCCCCCCCCCGCCGACACATCACTCATATCGCTGCAACGGAGTACTGTGACGGGTCCATCATCTCCCCCATCTGCATATCAATACATTTCTATAAATCACAGCCGGAGCAGCGTGCGTCTCGGGGAGTCCGCTAAGCATCCGCTTCGCCGTCCTCCACAATGCAGCCAGCATACAAAACACAAGAGAGGGACAGGGAGGACATGGGACACACACACACAAACACACACACACACACACACACACACACACACAGACCCACACACACAGAAAAGAGTCCAGAGCAAACCCCACTCCAGCTCCGTGCAGTGGCATTCCTCTCATTCCAAGCGCACGCTGCTAATTAACAGCATTAGATCCCACGGACAGAGGGAGAGATTGATGGAGAGGTATTCCGCTGTTGCACTAGCCCCACATCACTATCCTCTGCCACCTCTCCTTTGCTTCTGGCTATTCCTTCTGTCTCTTTTTTTTTGTGTCACAGTCCCTCAGTCCCTTCCATCCAACTCTCTTTCCCTGTCAGGTCCTGGTCAGGCAGCGCTGAAGAAGAGCAAAGTCCCCCCCCAAAAAAAATGCAACAAAAAAAATAAATTCAAATCAAATGAATCAAAATTAATGGGCTACTCACTGTGAAGCTCCTCTTTTTTCTGTATTTCAGTTTTTTCCTGATATGTCACTTCTTATCCTCTTCTCCACTGTAGCAAAGGGGAGTGTGTCTATCCCAGCGTGTGCGGTGTGTCAGTCCGATAGAGGACAGTTGCCGTCTGCGTGCATGAGCATGCGTGTGTGTGCATGAAAGAGAGCGGGGAGAGAGGGAGAACGTGTGCGTCTGTCTCTGCGTCTCGCACTGCTCTGAGAGAGCAAGCCGAGGCTGTTTTAAACAAGCTGCTCTCCCCATGTGACCAGCCCAGCCACAGGCAGGAATACATTACAAAGACACACACACACACACCCACACTCTCTCACACACACACACACACACACTCTCACTCTCTGTCTGTTGCTCTCTCTCTCTCTCCCTCTCCCACCCATCCACACACCGTGTCCATAGTGCACCCCCTAGCCACCGCTCAGGGTAGTGGAGGGAACAGCCCACACACATAATAGATGTGCACACACACATGCACTGACACACAGCTTGTGCACACGCATTTACAAACAGTGAGAACGAGAGGAGCAATGGGTATTCAGATGCATGTGTGCAAGACATACACACAAACAAACACACACACAGTTATACAATATAAACACTAATACTGGTTTTGGGTCATGTTCAGTCCCAGTGGCAGAACAATATGCAGCAACCATTTGATTTGTGAGTTAAAACAATTAACCTAAAGCCTTGTAATTGATTAATTGAAACAAGTTGATACGACTCAGAGCTTGAGCTTACATTAATTCTGTCGGGTGCAATTAGTTTCACACAAATACCCCCAAAAAAATTCAGACATAAATGTAAAACACAAGATGGACATTAATGTGCATTGTATTGTTTCCTATTACCCAATGTAAAGAGCAACCAAGTGAACACAGATTCACACAGAAAACAAAATAATAATAGATCCAATGCAATTAGAGACAATTCATCCAATTACATGTTCTGTTCAATGTTTTTGACGTTTCCCTCTGTGGTGCGCTGGTGCAGCTTCACACCTGGAAGCACTGACCTTTTCAGTAATGGAAACCTTTTAAAGCTGACCTTCTGTTGCAAGGCTGATACAATTGCATAACAGCTATTACACCTTGAAGAACAACAATGGAAAAACACCACAGATGAAGTGCATCAAGTGAAATATATAGTGGTCGCCCCGAAGAAGTACATTGTCAAAATGCCACAGCCATATATATTATTTAAAGCCACAGCACGATATGATGGTGCAATTTGAAGTGATGACAAACTGTCTCTCTCGAGAGAAAAGATTCTTGGAAAATGAATCCGACGGTTCTCCAAGACCACAAATCATATCATTATTCATCATAACTAATGCAGCCGGTGCAGCATTCAGACTACATGCATACCAATGGATGGTTGATCAGCTCCTGACACATTTATCATGTAACGCTCAGGAACGTTCAGCATCACGTCGCCGCTCTGGAGAACCTCAGGACTGAAAATGAATCACCGCTGAAAGTCATTTATTATCACAATAATACCCAGGAGGATATTTTCTATGATTACGAGCACAATTCAAAACGCCAGTTAAACACATCAAGGCCTGAAGGTGTGACCGTGCCAGAGCCTCCATACAAAAGACATCTGACTTGGCCTCGTCTCACAAAGCCAGACTCATTCAGCATTGTTGAGGTGAGACTGGCTGTTCTCATTAATACTTTATAGGGGGAACATTTACCTTCCATCAGGATGCAAATTATCTGCTTTTTTGAAGCATATTCACAAATCAATCTCTATTTAAAAAATGAAAAATTCTCTGATGTGCTCACAGCTTCTTTGCAGCTCACTATTGTGTTGAAATCAACCCCATGCATGTACCCTTGGCTTTTGAAAAAGGATTTATTTATTAATCATGTGATGTTGGCACAGTGTCGGTGAAGTCACACTGTTTATTACCAACCACTGTGCTGCTTGCAAACACTTGGCTTGTGTCCACGTGTGGCATCATACCACTAATTTTGATCTAGTACAAATCTTGTGTAGCAAGCACAGTTTTTTTGGATGAAAGAACTGAGGATTCGCCTGAACAAACAATTCAGACAAAATCGCATGCAAGCAAACTCTTATAAAAGACAACACAACACAGCAAAAACAAAAGAAAATCACTCTAACGTGATAACTGTGACATTGGCTCTATTCTGGATATTTAGCAATTTTCATATGTTCCTCCTTGCTCGCCGATTTCTGGATTACCATGTCATGTGTTTTCCCATCTTAGTGGTTACACGGCTGTGTTAACTTTAATGTTGTGTAGTATTAGGTAGTCGGCCATTTCTGTGCAGTATCAGCTGTGCCTCCATCTCCATCACTGCAGGTGAACTAATAACTACGACTAGTGGAGCTGGTTTATCAGCTCTAGTCTCATCACTGTGTTAACAGGCTTTGATTTTGACTACATGGCACGATGCCGTCACTGATACTGTGGCTGTGCTCTGGCTGTTAGGAACCACACTAGCCGATAATGGGTTTTAACACTACATGCTTGTTGCATGTGGGCAGTGAAGTGACATGTGCTGGCTGTCTTAGTGGATGCACTGTCCTCCTGCACTCCTTCATACCTGATGGACGCAGTGCAGCTTCAGATCCCTGGAGAATTCATCCTTGCCTAATGTTAATATAATAAAAAGCAGTAATGAGTAATAACTGTAATTACTGTACAGCGACAGTAGTGTTACTATAGCTTTATATATTCACCCATTAATGTAGTTCCCTGATTTGACCTCAATTTATCACAGTGCCCTTCATGGCAATTAGTAATAACTGACAAAAAGGCCACAAATTATATAAATGTCCCTGAGAGAAATAAACTTGCTTCTAAAATAAAAAATGAAAATCAGCTGTGTAATCACATTCTGCCTGAGCTTTAATGAGATTGCATGAAAACAATGATGCAAGTACAGATTTTTGGTATTAATCACTTACTTTTATCATGTTACGATTTACTTTAATATGAAAAAGTTGCCCAATTTAATTTAGAAGCTGAATAAATCCCAAAGTTCAGAGGACTCTCCTTAAAAGAAAACTCGGTCAATGATAAAACTTTCCATCACATTCAATAAACATCTTTATCGTTGAATCATTAATGTCAAATTATTGGATTAAATCTATAAAAATCTTTACATCTATACTTTGACTGCAGTTGGACACAGTACCGTACAAGTGGAGTTTACAATCAGAGGAGTTGTGATTGGAAAAAGACAGGATAACGCTCTTAGCAGTAGCCATCACCGCCCCCCCCAGGAGGAGGAGACAGTTGACCAATTACCACCATGACAGACAGCCGGTGACAGAAGATGAGACAGGAATGGATAGGTGAGCCAATGAGGACAGAGGCAGAAGTCTGGTGCCATGCTATGTGTAATGTAAGGTATAAGCTGGAAAACTGACTATAACCACAACTCTCTGTTCCCACAACTCTAGATTTGCCGTTTGCGGAAAGTTCCTGAATGTTATGGGAACCCAATGAAATATTTCCTGAACTACATAAGGGGAACATTGACTTTTGGGTTCAGTAAACGTTAAAAAAAAACACACAAATTGTGGCGGAGAACTGGGTGACAGTGAATATAATGCAGGAGTACACCTCCGTGAGAGTTTTGCTCCTGTTTTGATCCCGGGCATGAAACCACAGCTTTGCCTCCGAGCCAGACCTAAGTGGATTGACTGATTTCGAATGCCCTCTTCAGGGCACGTCAACAGATTATCATAGGATCCCACCTGACAGACAAACACCTTCAGTAAATTTCCAAAGTATCCACGGCTCAGTGCAGATGCGGGGACTGATGGAAGGCATCAAATGAAACTTGCCACCGTTAGAATCAATTTAGGCAAGTAGGTCAGATATTCTCTGAAGAGCCATCTCCTAATACAAGGCAGCCGTCCATGTGTTATATTTGGGTTTGTTAAGCGGGTTAAATGTTACGTATATTGCCCTTGTTAAACAGTTTTGGGTTTTTTAGACATTGCTTTTGGCACCTTGGCCTCAATATCCCTCTTTTTGGGCCAAATGTGCCAGTCAGTACTTTTATTGGCTCTAGTGCTATGGGGATTCAGTAGGAAAGAACTGCAGTTGAGGTACCTTTACTGTATGAAGTATGCAAGTCTAGTATCTGCCAAACAATTGTTTCCTTGAATCCCACATCAGCTCCGTCCTCTCACTGACCATGAACTCCTGAGCCAAACTAAAATAAAACTCACTTCATCATTAGCACCATAGTAATTACAGCCGACCCTCGTGTGCTCAGGTTCATCTTTCGTATTTCTTTGCCAGGAATAACTTCTAAGAACAAAGTATGGAAATACTCGTCCCCTGGGATTGCATTGAGCAAAAAGGCATTAGTCTGAGCAAGGGCATCCATGCTGAGCGGCGTACACTTGCCTACAGCCAGAGGAATCCTAAACAATATAAGGGTCAACAACTTCTTGATATGTTGAAAGGCTCAAATTGGGTAAAAATAAATTAAATTATTAAATCATAATATTATTTATAAGCCGCCATGGAGACTTTTTTGTTGGACCCCGGTAGGAGTAGCTGTTACCAAGGCAACATTCAATAGGGATTAAACAGAGAATAAATAAAAGATAAAACAGTCGTGCAACACCACAGTGTTATTCTCTCTCATAACACATTACATTGTGTAGTCTTCAGCACTTTAATAAAAGCAACTCGAGTTGAAGAACAGGAAGAATTTGTCACTGACATTGTTGAAGGGCAAATTGATAACAGGGATAATATTCAATGCATACTAGAAATACAACAAACAGTATTTGTTCCCATTACCCAACACAGCACATAAGAATCACTCTGCTATTTGGGCTTAATGGGGAAACAGTAAACATCATTTGAAACCAGCTTAAAATAAAAAAAAATATACAGTTTTGTGTGACATCTCAATATGCATCACAACGTTTAGGTGGCTGCACATTCAGACCCTGAAAGAGAGTTGTTGCAGGCATTGGGATATTTTTAGAAAACGTTGAATAGAGCAGATGACACTAAAACATCTCACTGCAGTCTCTGCAGGGCTGCAGATAGTGAGAGCATTTGCATAGGGTCAGCTGCAGCAGGATTAAATACTCGATGCAGCAAAGTGGCTGATCAAGACTTGATGAGGCCAAAAGAATCCTCCTTGAATAAAGGAAGCGATACAATTTGTTCTGACTTTCAAGAACTTTGTAATTAGTGACTTCAAAACCACATTTTCCAACGTGGCACGAGGCCAAGGAGCTGCCATTTCAAGATTAATAAGGAGGTTTAGCCAGTTTGATTATTTTGGATCTTTTTCATCCGATTCTGCATTAGACTCATGTGAAGCTTGTTATGAATGACTTCAGGCTTTATATGTTGTTCAGTTTTTTGGGGGATATTTACAGTAGCACTACACAGACTGCAGATTTCTTAATTTCCTTGCTCACCCTCAAGAGACTGGATTTCCATCAGTTGTCATGTAATGGGGTTTTAAATGGATTTCTATCAGTTTTTATAAACTGGTCAAAAACAAAATGCTTTTACTGATCATTAGAATGTGAGAGGGAGTCAAATCAAGATACATTTTTTTACCATTCACCCATCAAAATCACCTGTGGATTTACTAATATTGATGCGTCCTTGACCGCGAGAAGTGAGCAGAAGTTGCTGAGAGGTATTATTGATTATTCTGTAATACCTCTAGGACTGCCAAATCTGTCCTATTATACTATCTAAGCAGTCTCTTAAGCCCAAATTCTGCCAAATGACAACAAATATAATTTAACATGTACAATACAGCTACTATCATCAACAAGTGGAAGATAACCAAATCAATCTTGCACTTGTCCACTAAATGTCATCCTAATAGGTTTGTACTCAAATTAAAAAGGATAATTCATGTTCACATAATGCGCTCCCCGGCACTATTGCATAGAATTCTCGAGTTGAAACTCAATACCGTGAATTACAGGTCATGAGTTTATTCTCTGCCATACACTAATCCTATTATATCCCATGCAGAGATAACAGAGTACAATGAGTGTTTGAAGCAAAACTGATTGTCATTTTCTAAAAGGTTTTAATTATCAGCAGATGCCAAACTCTGCCTCAGGACTGGAATCTCATTGAATATAATCACCTTAATCAAAGCATTGTGAATATGTGTTGAAATACATGGACATTTTTACCAAGAAATTGGCTTATTAAGTGTAATTGTTGGAGAGGAAGGAAATTATCACAGCGATTACAAATATTAAACCAGGCAAAATGACGACTTGCCTGTAAGAAATAAAAGGTATAATATTATTTGTGACATTTCCGTCCTTGAATCTCATTGAACAGAAATGTTTATTTTATCGCATTCCTCAGGCTTAACAACGTCCAAATGGCTTCGCATCAACCATCCAGACCAGTACAGTGCAGTTCAAATACCACTGGCAACTTCAGCTACTAAAAAAAAAGTACAAAACGGAGAAGCACAAACTAAATGAGCCAACACTGACGTACAACTCTCAAAAAGGAGATGGAAATATATATATATCAAAATGGTCATTGCATCACCATGCACACCCTGTCCTGAATTATGGGATACATTTGACTGTGCTGCCTCCAAAGCAACATATGAACTACAGCGATTTTCAAGCTACTAACTTCATTGATTCCTTTTTTTGCCGTGAGCGTTCTAGTCAGTCTTACATTTGTAATGAAAATGAAGCAGGGTCTCAATATCAGCTTCCATCAACCTGGACACAAAACCATTTATCTATAAAACTTGATTTTTAGAACGTGAAAACATTCTTTATTTCTCATGACAAAAACAGTTTCATGTGGACAGTGACATGACCGCATTTGCCTTTTCTAGATTTTTTAAATTACATTAAATATTTTTGCAGCCAGTTAAGAAGATTCAAATATCTCAATAGGGAGTCAATTTCTAGAATAAATGTCATTTTCAGTGGGAATCATTTGAGTGGAGTTGAGTAATTCCATGTGAGCAGCCAACTGATGGCGTGTGTGGTTTCATCAGAACACCAGAGGATTAATGTCCATCTTTTGTTGCCCTCCTGAAAGATTTCAACACAGTTACATCATCTTTTCTTAAATATTAAATGTCCCTGCTGTGTATGTGTGTGTTGATAGAGGGGGCATATATGTGCATAGGTAACACTGTTTACGTTTCTTTGACAATATTTGTGAGATATGCACATGTGTGTATTCAGACTTTCTTCATATAGGTACAACTAGACAGTGTGTGTGTGTGTGTGTGTGTGAGAATGAGAGAGAGAGACAAGGGAGCGTATGATAAATATTCAGTGTTTATCAGCATGTCTGGGCGTGTTGGCTGAGGTCAGGGAGATAGATTTCTCCTCCCTGGGAGACGGCAACAGCATTGCACTTGATTCCCGGAATCATAAACAGCATCTGGCCCACAAGCCTCCATCAGCGCTAAGCTAATATTTATTTGCGCTGATAAGACGAACACAAAATGTCATTGTGCGCCGTGCAGGGTATTATGTTTGCCTGTTGGTCTGTTTGCCCTTCTAAAAATTGGAACACTTTAGCAGTGATATCACCGCAGGTTGTGTTGGTGTCATTATGTCAAACGCCTGCGCGCATCTTGCTGTCGACTTAGGCACGAGTTAACACACAATTGCGAGGCAGGGAGAAGGGATACATGACAAATAACACAACAGATATTGCACTAGGTGGTTATTTTAAGTCCCGGGGTTTGTTTGGATTCGGTTTATCATCAGTTCGATATTTCAGAGCTTGTTTACAGGAGTTGCTGCAGTTTGTACTTTGAGTGTCAAGACTAAATTTGATGACTATGGTTTTGTTTGTATATTTTTACTGTTTAAATATTTCAAAATCCAACTTAGGTGTAGAGGGTTTAAACTGCTGGAAAGGAAAGCAATGCAGTGAATAACTTATGCTCTTGAGTAGTATCTAGTATATAATTTGTAATAAGTAAAATACAATCAGTGGTTGACTGCCCTATCAGTGATGACACTTTCCTTCCAAGCCTTGAAATGACAATGGTAAAATTGCAAATACAACCACGTCAATCTAAAGAATTCAAAGGCAACTTGGCCGAGGGTCTGCACTCGAATACTGTGAATTTAATCATTAAGTTTACTGCGTGTGGACATGGAGGAGGCTCAGTGCACAGAGGAGGCTCAGGGAACCTCCAGGTGAACCAGAGGGGATTGGCACAGTTGTGACCAGTTGGCCAATCAACTCACCCTGGATTCAAAAAGGCAGCAGCTGAGCCTCAAGAGGGAGAAGGACTGAGACACGTGACAGACACACACATGACAGACAAACACACAAACGGGAGAGATACAACAAGCCAAACTCAAAAGCAAGCAACATGGAATAAGTTATGTGTTGGACACTTCAAGTTGAGTTCTGACTTTATTTTAGCTCATGTCTGTGGTGTTTAATAATCTAAGATGCTAAAAAGCAAAGGTTTATACCTCAGTGGCCTCTGAAACATTGCAACACCGTGAATCTACTTAACCAAATGTCACCACTGTTTCCTTCCCACCTGTTGAATCAAAATGAGGACACTCTTCTAAAATCAGTCTTTGTGTGTCTTTCTGCTTTTATGATTCTATTTCTCTGTTAGTGAAACTGGGCCAGGTTGCTTTCGTCATTCGGGAGCTGTAATAAAACATTAGTTTGATGACTCTTTATATAACCGAAAACTATTGTTCCTGCAACGTGGTGTACTTGACATTTCCCTTGGTTAATAAATACATTGAATGCACCTAACATAGATTGACATCATAGCTGAATCTGAGAAAAAATAGACTTTCTGGTTCAATCATTGTTTTTTGCCTCCCTTTGCTTTTGCAATGTCATCATCCCCCCTCTCTCTCTTTTATTCCAGTTATCTGTCTCTCCCACCTCTTCTCTTTATCGCCTTCACCCGTATCATCTTTCCCACCCTCTCTCTTCCCTCTGTTGCATAACAACATAAAACAGAGAGTAACCTGACCCACTTTATGTTTTACTATGTGTTCATACAGTCCAATAGATATGAGGCTGAGGGTTTATTAGAGATACAGTGAGGAGAGGAGGTATATGATAGGAGCTCCTAACAATTAAAATGTATCATCATTTAGGATTAACAGGATCCAAAGATATCTGTGATAGTGTCGAGAGCTGTAAGGAGGTATAGTTGGTGAGCTTCTTTAGTTCAGGGTTACATCACATCTAAGGTCCTCTCATCAGGGCTGTTGGGTTGTACCTGGCTTCAGGCTGAAAAGGAGACGGTGACTTTGAGGTTTTGAGTTCCTGAACCTTGGAACTCACTCCCTTTGGACTTTGCAGATCTGTGTAGACACTGGACATCCCCCAAAACCCTAACCACACCACCAATCCCTTCAAATCTCTCTTGACTTTCGCCTCATTCAGTATCGTGTCTTCTACTAATGAAGCAGCCTTCTGAGTTAAATACACATATTTGCTATGAGATGATGCAACGTGTTTTCTAGCTGTGGATCTTCCTGGCTGTTCATTTCATGCGGACGGGCACTTTGTCGTGACGAGTGTTGACACATTTCTCCTGACAGCCACATGCAGGGATGCTCCTAATTTGACACCAGTCTAATCAACAGCCTGTTACATATAAGCTGGATTAAGATGGTGTTGGACTGTGGTGCCGTTTTTTTTAAACCACCATCGCATGCAGCAGTTTTGGACTTGACCTCTAAAGTCATCAGTCAAGCCTGTTACCCAGAGGATTTACATGCAGAGACGTTGCCTCTCCGCTGACAGCACCAGTCAAATCCATCACAACGGGGCGGTTGAAAGCTGCCAGTAATGCAGCACAGTCCACAGCTCAAAAAAAGTTCACTTCACATGACACTGCTGTGCACTTTGGCAGCAAATCAGACCCCCTGCTGGGTGTCTTGTAAATTAGGAAGGCACAGACTGGGCAGATAGCTTTGACTCAAGTCAGTGAAAACGGGATGTGAGTGACAGAAGCCCTGAGGACGGAGTTAATCACGTCTCAAGCTGACTAGCTAATGGAACATTTTTGTCTACAAAGATCTGTTTGATGACTAAGATGATTAGTGCCAATCACAGCGCAGGCAGCCACACATTCTCATGACGGGTACAGTGAGGATTCTGCAATGCGAGAAGATAATTTCACAACGAAAATCAAGTAGTACTTTTACTACGCAGAAAGTTTATCCATTGTACCAGACACTAAGTCTTCTTGACCACCTGTCGAGCAGCAGGACGATCTCAGCAAGCTTTTACATTTTTTCTGCCAAAGTAGCTGCAAAATCTTTTCTTGTTTTGATATGTAATGTGTGGATTTTCTGTACATGTCAAATTGAATATTATTTCAAGGATAGAGTTATGTAGAGAGATGTGAAAGGAAGGTTAGCAGCATTTGAATGAGAGCCATTTCATGTCAAGAGCCATTTCAGTTTTCATAACACGCTTTACAGGTTTTACTCCCAATATCCCATTGACCTCTGCGACGTGCTCAGAGTAGCATGCATGACTTGCCCTGGTATCAACCTTTGAGGTGATGCCACACACACAAAATTGTGTTTCATTCCAGCCCAGTGAAAAACAAAAAAGTATTTCGGTCACTATTGCTTTAAATCAGTACAGAGCCCCTGAAGTATTGTGAGACAAGATACATAAGTTGTGTGCACAGAGTTGTGGTCGATCATCTTAATATCAATATCTTGTGAGCACAAGATAAGTAAGTACATTTTTATTGTAAAGCACCTTTCAAAACCAATATCTCCAAGTGCTGTACAAAACAAACTTAAAGATAAAAACAGGAAATAACTGAGTAAAACCCAAACAGGAGGGGAATACAAACTACACAGAGGAATGACCCATGAGGACTAGACCTAGATTTTAACAACATCTAAAGGCTTTGAGTGATATTTAAATACGGACCATTTACCATTTGAAACTGTTGATGACCTCAGGGTGGCTTCAGAGGGTGGGGGCCATGACACAAACTGCAAAGTCATCTTTAGTTTTAAATCAATAATTTGTTCGCACAAGATTAAAAAATATCTGTTGGGACTTCAGAGGCTCCGTGACTCAGATATACAACTCTGAGAAAAACTGTAACTTTCTAAAGGTACGGTCCTAAACTGACGTGTCAGCTCTCTCACCTGTGGACGTGCTTGTTGGGCTCGAGCCTCCATCACCTTCCTCCTGGCGCTGGTCCTCGTCATGTTTGCCGATGTGGATGCGAACTTCTTCTTCTTCGTCCTCATCGTGTCGTTCCTTCCTCTCGGAAAACCCGCGCATCATCCCGCACCTGGTTCCTCTAACAGCTGCCACATTGTTAATTGTCGTCACGTGTACCTGCAGCGCGTGCTTCCTTCTCCCTGCACTTGCCCTGACCAGGTGCGTAGCTGGAAGGAACCACTGCCTCCTTCTTCCAGGTTGTTCTAGTTTGTTTAATTGTGCGTGTGTGTGTGTGTGTGTGTGTGTGTGTGTGTGTGTGTGTGTGTGTGTGTGTGTGTGTGTGTGTGTGTGTGTGTGTGTGTAGCGTGCGTGCGTGCGTGCGTGCAAACGTGAGTCACTTGTGTTTGTTTTGCAGTCTGGATCTAATTGCCTGGGCACATATGTCCTAGAGGTCCCACCCCTCAATTGGACTAAACCATTAAGATGGATGACGTCACTGCCCAACCAAAAGTGAAGTCAAATTGTCCAAAACAAATTAATGTTTCTCAAAGATGTTTTCTGTCTTTTTAGGAAGTTATTTTTTAGTTTTTATTATATTCAACACAGACACAACAGCACAGTCAGCGGGCACAATGACAACTGACATTGTCAAAATAAAAGACATTATATATTATGTATTATGATCAGAGTGTCACTACATATCAGTACACACTTTGTGAGGAGCCAAAGATATTTAAGGTGTTTCTGTTCATACTGAAGTGTGTCCAAGTGTTACTTTTTATGGTAAGCTTGGTTTTTAATTATTTAATGCTGTAAAAAATATGGTGAAATGTTGTGATTGGCAGCTGAGAGCGGCTCATCGTTCATATTAGGGATTAGCTTCATTTCCTGAAGGAGGGAGGAGGTGGAGATTCGGGCGTCCATCTTTTAATTTGGTTTATTGACTAAACTGTGACATCCTCCTGACTTTAAAACACTAGGGACTAAATAACATGCAGCCAAATAAGCTCTAACTGCACCCATGACTGCTAAAAATAATACTGAAGCTCCTCCAAAATGCCTCTTAAATAAATATAAGCAAATCTAATTCAGCGAGAGACAGTTATGTCATCATCGCTTATAGAAAATGATGATACGGACGCGTTTGGTAGGGAAAAAAATAAGGATTTGCTCTGCAACAAGGATTCTGCTGGGAGAACTAATCCCCAATTAGCCACATACATAAACATTAGATGTGAGTAAGTTCAACAATACTTAGCGCATAAGGAGGAGGATGTGTGTGTGTGTGTGGGGGAGGACAGATGACGCTGGTGTGAAGGAGCCTGGTCACAGTCGCTGCTCGGATGTGATTGGATGTTTCTGATGAGCTAATGAAAAGTGCAACTTCAGCAAACTGTCGACTCTGTAACAGGATTAAAATGTAGTCTAATGCAAGGATAATTAAGGATACAAAGCAAATGGCAAATTAAATCTGACTGAACAGAAGCTTTGTCTTAACTCACTTTTTATTTGCAATGTCACACCACTGTTACATAAACCCTATAATATACTGGAATATACTATTTTGTCTCAAAGTTTCCAAGTTTGATGATTGTTTCACTTTTTATTGCTGCATTTCAATCTCTTCAGTCTCTCACCTTCTGCAACCAGCGGTGGAAATGCTGCAGACCCATTTAGCCAGAAAATGAACCCTGCATTGGAAAATAAGTGAATCCTGAGAAATCCAATCTCATATTCCACGCGGGGCAGAGGTAATAACTGTTGCTGAGGGGCTAAACAGATTAGGTTTGTGTAAAATCAGATGGTAAAACTCATTTTGGCTCAACTATAATCACAGGTATTAATTGGTGATGCAACCAATACAGGAGTAGAGTCTCCAGTCGGATAACAAGGGGGACAAAGTGGTTTTGTGCACTTTGCTGAATCGAGACTTGCAAGAAACCAATGCGAGCTTGAATTTAAAGCATCTCTAAAATTGAACTTGTGGCACAGTCTCATCGATTTGCCATTTAGTTTGTCCTCAGGATCCTCTCCACACCTAATTATTCCTGTCTTTCAGGAGGGAACTCAAAGTGCAGTCCTTCTCTGAACCGGCAATCTAACGAGGAGCCTTTCCACCATCTCCATCCCCACCGCCGCTAAACCATTGAAGATTAAAAGCTCTTATTAGCCCTAAATACTCAATATGTCTCCATAAAAGCGGCCCATTGAAGTTGAAGCAAAACAGGGAACAAGATTAGTCCGGCGTGTGTCGCCTGCTGCATGCTCTGTTTGTCGGCTTCCATTATCCACAACACTCTGCCTTAATCCTTATTGCAATTAAAATTCCAATTAGAATTGGAAAAAACATATCCAGACACAGAGAGGCAGGAAGAGGATTCTGTAAATATTGACCTTCCACACTCCCAGACACAGTAGGGGGACGTCAACTTAAAACTCTGTGTGCAATAGCGGGGGGGAGTCTCGGAATTTCAAACGCTCCATGCATATGCGATCGCCATTAGTGGAATAATGTTGGCTAAATAACGGCACATTGATTTCACAAATGAAGTAATTAGATAAGGATGATTGCATTAGCATATTTAAATAGCAAAGAGATCGCCGCAAATGTCATTTTCCTCTCTGGCATTGATAACTACTCTAATACAGAAACAGTGAATATTGGGGCTATGATGAAATATAGGAATATGGCTCACTCACATGTACCTGTTGCAATAAGTAAAGATGGGCAAGTATAGTGAGTATATATACATATACTTTGTTTATTGGTTTTATGTGACGGATCACATGACCTTAAAACAGAACAAGATGACGAAGGAATCTTAATTTTAATCAAATCTCCAATAAAACTGTGACTAACAATCTGATTAAATCTGCAAACCGCAATAAAGAACTCACATCATGACGCTATGAGCAAAACACAACAGCACAGTGCTATCTGCTGTCAAAATCCAAGCCCATCTACTTCAAAGCCCTCTTGTTCTTATAAACTTTCACAGTTTGGGGCCTAGGACAAGTGTCTGTTTTCTATATTTATCCCAGATGAATATCGGTTTGCCTTTTCTCTAAGCCAGCAGCACAGTCCAATATCCTGCTGTGTGTTAAGGGACGAATCAGAGGCTAAGAGAACACAGAAGTTCTTCTGAAAGAAAGAAACGTTAAATTGCTCACACACACAAACACACACACTGTGCATATGGAGTTTTACGTACACACATGAAGAAACACAATGAGATACACTAGAGGCATGCAGATGAAATGCTCAAGAGAAAAAAAAGAGCGGCCCCATTTAATCGTGAAAAAGAGGGTCCTAAAAAAAAGGGTGGGAAAAAAATTCTGAATTCTGAAATTGCAGAAAAAGCCGAGAGTCAACCGCAACTTCAGAGCTTCACACATGCCAGGGTGAGAACTTGGCTGCTGGGGGAATGTGTCAAAGCGAGGCCCCTGTCTGAGGAGATTTAGGCCTCAGCCAGAGATGAAACGAAGCCTAACCTCAACAGAGCCTTGCGGTCTTCTGCCTCACTCTGCATGTGTGTCTGTGTGTGTGAGTGTGCTTCCATTTCTCCCAACACATTTGTCCCTGCATGTCTCTGGGACACTATAATAGTGTGTGCGTGCAATGTGTGAGTCCATGTGCATATTCTGGATTCTTTCATGTATCTATATATATGTGTGTTGGTGCGTGTGTGCGTGCGTGCGGGTGTCTCACCACACTTTCCTCGCTCAGATCCCTCAGCCTCGGTTCTGCGGCACAGATTTCATTAGCAGCCCTCTGGCTTCCCCTCCGCCATCTGAATCTAATCCTCTGGCTTCCTTTGACATGCATCTGACTAATGAACGTCAATATTTTGGTTAGAGCGACCAGGATGTAAAGACAGAGGGTCTTGGTTAGGGTGAGGAGAATGAAAAGAGTGATGAAAGCCGTGTGTGTGCGCATGTGTGTGTGTGTGTGAGAAATGGCTTGGTTATTGTGAAACCAATGTCACCAGCCTAAAATTAACGCAAGCTTGAAGAGCGAGGACTTTTGTGCCATTTGTGTGGTCACGAAAGTTCCAGGTTCCACTTGTGGTTTAAGGGTTTAAGTCAAAAACAAATTACCAGCTGCTTATCAAATTAATCCATACGGACTCGCCCTTCTCCTCCACATCTGGAAGCGTGGCTCTCATTTGCAGTTTTAAATGTACCTGAAGTAGTCCTGCCTGAGGCGATACTGCAGCGTTCCACGTTGTGTGTGTTTGTGTGTTTGTGTGTGTGGCTTCAGGTCAAGCGAAGAAGAGACTCTTGACACTTGTCAGTCAGAGAAGCCGGAGGAAGTGTCTGCATGTCCTCTCTTTCCCTTTTTCTCATTTCAGCCGCTTCTTCACAATCACTCACTTACACACTTTCCACACCTTGGAGCTACCGAGTACAACACACAGTATTATACTGTTGGCTGTGAATGGAGTATTTAGGGATTAAGCACTTCCCTCAAGAGCAGCTCAGTGGTGAGAATGAAGGAAGAAAAGTATTTCGCTTCTCCCTTATTCCCAGATTCCCTCAGACACCCGGGGGGATTAGAAACACTGACCATCTTTTCAATAAGCCAGTTTCTCACCTGTTGTTTTTTTTCCTCTTTCCTCTCAACGCATACTCCCACCATCCCTGTGTGTGTCTAAGGGAGGCAGAGAGCACAGGTAAAGACACAGAGACACAGTAATTACAAATACAAATGTTTCCCTGGAAGAGCAGTTCAGACTAAATTTGCAGAAAGGTAAATACACTCAGTGAGCCAGGGCAGAACCAAGATCACACACACATGAAGGTGAAACTTCCTGCACTAATAAATAGTGTCATTAAATTCATTTCCCAGGACGTCATGGTTACAGCCTCATTGGGATTCGGGCATGTTTGTATTTCCAGACGCTGAGTTTGGTTTGGGTTCGGGCCGAAACTTTAAATGTGGATGTTTCGCGCTCGAAAAAAGGAGATTTTACTTTTCTGCACAAAACAAACCTTCTGTGTCGTACAGTCCATTGATCGGATGCATAGAAGCTCATTGTGACCTTGACAAAGAGTCTACAAGCTTTCTGAGGACAGGTCAAGCTTTAAACAGACTTTGAATTTGCTATAGGACACAATTGGCAATTATAAAAGCTTTTCCTGCATCCTGATGGATTTGATACCCAGGGCTGTCATTAATTCCACCAATGAGCTTCTGTTTTCACCATGCATCTGCTTATAAGTTAGCAGTATTTGAAAGACAACTGCGAGACATATTGAAATGTGGTAGATGGATGATGTATGAGTCAGGGAAGAACCCATCATATGAAGAGATTTCTTGGAGCATTGTTCATGGAGCTTGATGAAAATATGTGTATGGAGATCCAAACAAAAATCTACGGCTTGTGAATTTAAATTTCCTAAGGGGACTATGTGTATTCTAGTAGATCTTTACTTCTATTCCTCAAGCTGCATTGAATAGATATCTATTGTGAATGTTGTAGAATAATTGGAATGTAAAATATCAAAAGGCTCCTGAAAGAATTGTCAGGGCATGTTTGGGTTAGGGGTTGTGCGTTGGCAGAAAGTTGCTGCAGGAAGTTCTCTAACATCATCTCAGAGTTTTGAGAGGTTGCAAGAAATGTCGTCATCTTGTAGTGAAAACAACCTCTAGGTCGTTTTCAGGAAGCTGCTCGAAATGTCTTCCTCCTGAAATAACTTTACTCACTGCATGTGAGTTGAAGTTTGACTAACATGGACTTACAGGCCCCTGCTATGGAAAAAGAAAGTTAGAACATATGAAATGGACGGACATTGACGACGAGAGGAAACTTAAAACTGAAAAATAAGAATGGACAAAGAAGAGAGCGACGGACATGAAAAGTGCACGTCTGTTTTTTAAGTGTGTGCATGTGTTTGCGTCACATCCCATTCTTAGCGGGCCTTCAATCAAGACGTGATTTACAAGCTCGGGTTTCTCCAACCACATTTTACTGCCTACAGGCCTGCGAGCGGTGGCTTTTATTTGGCAGGGGCTTAAACCCTAAGAGTAACAAGTTGGGGTTTTTTATTTGGCCGTGGTTTCAAACTGCCAATGGGTGTCTCTCGGTTTTCCCGACCGCAGAGCGAGAGAGGGAGGGGAGATGAGGGGGGGGGGAGGAAAGAGCAGGCAAGCATGAGCAGCGGGAGGAAGAGGAGGAGAACAGAGGTGAGAAGTGGAAGACAGTGATAGCAAGAAATGAAAGGAGGTAAAGAGAAAGGGATAAATACAAAATGTGAAGGGTAAAATATGTATATCAACACAGATGGGCTCATCTCTTACATTTCAATTAAAACCTATTCTGGAATGAGGTTAGAAACAAACGTAGTGGTGATGGGTAAATGTGGGAGTTGATTGTCCACCAGCACAAGATGAGCACAGACCTTCCATCGCACAATATAACACAACAGTCTTCTGAGCTCATTGTGATATCGTTTTTACTGTGAGTCAACAAGTTCAATAAAACCGAGCTGCATGGTCCCGGAGAGAAAACTGAATTGCCTCAGCTTGCACATTTATTTTTATATGGTTATCTACTTCTCTTGCTGCAGCCGGCCTGAATGAGAGTAAGCCACCCTCCCCTTGCTACTAATCTTTGACCCAACCTTAACTTAACTACACTTTTGGGACAAATTTCCCCTCATGAGCTGCTGGACTCTGGAAGTCAGACTTGAACTGAACAGCTTTTCCATTAACTTTTATATTTGCATTATATATACAGTGTGTATCATCCAGCAAGTAATAAAAACTAAAAATAAGTGCTTGAACTTGATCATCTGTATTTGAATAAGGACACGTAAAGGACAAGTAAATATATTTTCCACATAAGCCCTCAGGGAATCAATTTTAGTCAACACAATGTCCTCCAGAGGGAAATAGAATAAGTTGCTGTGTTTGTGTGTGTGTGTGTTTGAATGTGTGTGTGAGATAGAAGAAGAAGAGAGAGGCAGGGATATAGATCCGACTGCGGACCTGTGAACATGCATCTTAAGAGTGTGACGGCACCTTGACAGACTGTGCATCTGCACCTCCCACACTGATGGTTCTCTAAAACCCTTGCATGCATCTGCCTCAGTAGCTCGGACAGATGTCGACAGATGTTGACCAACAGATTACAAGCTATGCTGCTCACTGGGCCGAAATATAATAACTATCAAGGGAGAGTCAAACTGGTGAGTTGGATTCCAGAGCAAAGAAATGCTCCTGTACGGCTGATCTAGAGAGAGAGAGAGAGAGAGAGAGAGAGCTCTGTTGGAGGCGTTGTGTTATGGTTGGGTGGATCCCCTGGGTGATGCTGCTCATCTCCAACTCCACCCACCATCTTCCATTACCCAACGCAACAGCAGGCCTGGTGTGAAACAATGTTTTATAAATGGAGACAGGGATAAATCAAGGACGGCTTCACAAACTATGAAGGTTACGGACAGAAAGATAAAATCAAAACCTGCTGGATTCGCTGAATTGCTTGTGTTTGTTTCTTTTTAAACTTGATCGGAGTTTAACTGTGAACAAAACCTGTATTCAGAGGAACGCCCTGTTCATGCTGACTGTGTTTTTTGAGGATAAGGGTTCATTTCTTTTAGATTTTAAACTTGTGTTGGGGCCTTCCAATGTGTTAAAAGTAATAAAGTAGTTACCTGCACATCGAGTCGGTCCTGAAAATCAAAATGAGTCCAATCGGTCGACACCTTCTCGACTTGTACTGGTCACTTGTACTGGTCATAATTTGCCTTTTCACTGTGTGTTCTCTCTGCTGAAGCTCTCCCCTTATACCTCTCAAACGCACAGTGGAAACCAAGTGACCCCAAAAGATTATGGGAGAAGAAATGGTGGTAGAAGCATAACTCCCATGATCCCACGCTGCTTCACGACGTCATCCAACCAGGTCTTTTGTTATTGTTTTGCTTGAATCCCCTTAGAGGACGAAGTTACATCTTGTACTTCTTTTGAACAGCTGGCTACTTTTCTGTTGAATGTGAAAACCCATTCACCTCTCCTCAAACCTGAGGAAGCAGGACAGCCGTTAAACTGATGTGGGATCTGACAGATTTTCTGAAATGCAAATAAAGAAACTCAGCATGGACAACGGGGGGGGTACACACTAAGCTTCCTTCACCTCTTTCATCTCTGCTTCCTGGTTCCTCTCTTTCTTTGTATTACTTGGATTCCCGCTTGACACCCCCCCCCCACCCCCCCACCCTCTCCTTCCTTATAAATACAGTATATGGCTATTTAACAGAATTAATAGCACATCCTGTACAAACCAAGCGTGTGTCTGCATGGATTTGAAACCAGAGTCACGCTACCGATGTTGCAATCTCTGATTATTTGTCTTTCTCTGGTGCTGTCAGAATGACAGATCAAATATTGCGGGCGGTGGTCTTTACTTTGGAAGCAAAATGTTTTCATTGGTGTCTAATAAGCTTCCATCTCCCAGGGCTGCACATTACAACCCCACAATTTCCTCAAAAAGCCTCCGGATACTTCTTCCCTGATGGATTAGAACATAATTGAGTTTTAAAAAGCAGCTTGAAACACGCTGAGAAGGGACGATGTTGTAAGGACATCATTTTCAACAGCGATTCACTGAGCATATGTAGTAATAGTGGAAAACATCAAGAGCTCTCTAGACAGATAAAGCCTATATATTTCTTTTTAAGGAAATATTATGGCTCGGATTTGAAGTATGATTTATGTTTACCCTACTTTCTGAATGCTAAAGTCAGCCACACACACACAATATGTTCTTTTATGAATGTTTACCCACTGGATTCCGTTCACCCAAATGTCTCTAAATCAGGATTGCTGCAGAGGCAGCAACACTGTCAGTCTGTCGGAACAAAGTGCTCACCTCTTTGCTGAATCTTTTCCAGGGAACGCTTTCATCATTCCACAAAAAAGCTGATTCTGTCATGATGAAAAATTCATTTGAATATGCTTGAGGTACGTGTGATTTATCGTGCCAGACACTGAGACCCCTTAAAAAAACCGAGCCGATTCTTTGAAGGTTGAGTGAAAATATAATGCACTTTTTGTTCCCTCTGTCTGTCAGCATTAAATATTGATCTAATACGCTGTCGAGTTGACGGTTTATCTTTCATTAAGGCGTTTTGTTTTTTGGTGATATTTGTTAATGTCGCATTTAACTCCTCTGTCCTCTGTCCTGAATCTTTTCGCTGGAAGCTAACAGAAAAACAAATAAATTGGCCCGTAGCTGATACATCAAACATTTTCTCTTTTCTGGCTCATGTTTTTGAGTTAATTTATTGTGAAAGGTGTGACTGAAAGGAGAGATGTGGCTTTTTGAAATCCTCCGCAAGGTTCCACCACAAGTGTGACCCAAAAGGAAGAATTAAAATTCAGTCCTCAATCCAGTTAGTCAGTGGAAAAGAAGAAAATGCTCCTTCCGTGTGAACCAAACACAAACGGCTATATTTAATATGTTTAATACGATTAGCCACTTCTGTTAGAGGTGGACACACATGACAAAATCAATATTTATCATAACTTAATTAGACGTAAAACCAGCCAAAATGTCCTCACTTCATAATTTGTGTCTATTTCGTGTTTGGTTAAGCTTACATCCAGAATGTGGCTCACTTCAGCTTGGATCTCTTCTCTGGTTGTTTTCTCTTTTGACTCCTGCTGTGCACCAACTGTCCGGGTGGAACTGTGTATCTTATTTGGCTGGTGCAGCACAGAATAAAAGTTTGCACCACTTTCCACGTATTCTTGTTTCTGATGAGGAAACTTTGCAAACCTGGAGGCAGATTAAGAGGCTTCCAACTGGAAAAAGATCAAAAATGACAAATGACGTTGTAAAAAGTGGATGGAAATGCCAGCTTGTCCTTTGGTACAGACAAAAATGTTTTAACTGGAAGATGGTTTCTCGTGAAATTTAGCACAGACAGGGAATGAATCTCACAGACTTCACTGACCCCATTGTACTTCTCGATGCCTTATAATGGAATCTAGTTATACAAAGATTGATTATTCATTCGTTGAAATTTACATTCGTCAATTAATGAGCTTAAATGTAAAACGAGCTTCCCTGTGTGCCTTCAATTAACCCAGTGGTACAAAAAGGTGCAATGAATTTCATTTGGGGTAAAATGGGTCTCGGTAACAATCAGAAACATCTCTCGATATTAGCTTTAATTGGAAAAATACAACACCACTCCTAATTATGAGACAGAATTTAAGGCAATGGGAAAATAGATTTTCTTTTTTTTAATTAAAGGGACTCTTACCTTTGTTGCATTTGAGAATTACAGCACATTCGAATCATCCCGCCTTCCTCCACTGCCCCACCCCCTCGTTCCCAGCCGCGGTGTTTTTTTGAAGAAACTTTATTTACAAGCAGATTTACAACCTACTGCCTCCGCGCACGCACGTGAGTTTTTGTTTACCAAAGCAATGGATTCGGATTCAGAAGCACCGGTACCGTCACCGCCTTGATGACGCGGGCCCGAATGCGCCACAAGAAGCAGACGAAAAAAACCTGCATGTCCATGCAGCAAACAGACAGGTCTGTCGGCCAATAAGGTCCTTCGGTCCGAAGAATTTTATTGGTTGAAGTTTTCACTAAATATTACGAGAGTGAAATAATTGTTTGTTTTAACTCCTGGTGGGTCTGTCTTGCATTTTAGAGTGTCATTACCTTATTAATACCAATTTAACCTTATCCACAAAAAGTGTAAAAATGCAACAAAGGTAAGAGTCCCTTTAAGAAAGGAAAGCAGACGGACGGATGGACGCAGGAATGGGTGTCAGACAGAGGATAACAGGGGTGAATTAGAAAAGCAAGAAATAAGAAAGAGAGAGTCTGGCACATGTAGACAAAAACAATGCCCTCCAGATGGAGGAGCGGAGCGAGAGCTGCCCCTTTAAAGGAGGAGGAAGGTACAGAGGTGGTCTGACTATATGAGGACTGATCCTTTTCATGAGAAATAGGAAGAGAGAGGATGAATAAGTGTTTTTCCTGCTGCCTACACTGTACTGAGGCTAAAAGTAACAGAGCAGTCGTGGGTGTTTATGTAATGTGGGGAAAAGAAACAAGAAAGAGCATGACTCTGCACAGTGTATATGGAATTGTATATTTAGAGATTAAACATACATGATATTAAGCCCGATTAACGTTATGAACCTCACAAGTTAATGTTTTCAATGTTTTCATTAGGAATGATGGTTTCGACCACATTTGTCCTGTTGACCTTGTCAGGAAGTTTTAAAACAATAGAGTGCATTGGAAAATAAAGTTACAAGACAGCCAGATTCCTGATTGTGTGTCTGTGGTGCGTGTGTGTGTGTGTGTGTGTGTGTATGTGTATATTGTACATCTGAGGTACAGCAGGGTGAAGCTCACCTCCCAAAATCCCCTTGATCTCTCTTGATCTCCTTGCAATCCCCACTGTATTCCCAACGCCCCCAAAGGACTGACAGGGATTTATATACAGTGGCTTCAAAAAAAAATATCCAGGCCACTTCAAATTTCCACACCTTATTCAGCTGTTTATTTATCGACAGTCAATAACACATAATGATATTTTTTCGGACCCTTTGGTGAGGCACTCCAACGTGTGGTCAAATGTTTCCTATTGGATTAAATATCAAGACCACACAATTTAATTGATCGAACAGTTTAGAATTGACATTAAACTGTGGCCAGACAAAGATGAGGGGTATAAAATCAAATCTAAAGTTTTGAGTGTTCCCACGATCAGACCAAAAGTTTTTAAATATCGCAAGTCTTGGAGTCGACCACAAACTGACAAGATGAATCCTTGTTCACGGAGATGGCCAATAACACAACTATCCCTTTAACAAAGCTACCGGGGTCCTCTGCAGAGATGGGGGAGAGTTTCAATCTGGCCTTTCTGGTGGAGTGTCTAAACAGATGCAGCTTTCTTTTCAGGTGCATCACAGTCGGGTTTCAGTTTGCTGAGTAGCATTTGAAAGGATCATGAGAGCATGAGGAGATGGCGTGGTCATGGAGATGGGGTAAGAATTAAGGAAAGTATGAATGCTGCCAAATTCAGAGGGGTCCTTGAATAAATCTTTCTCTAGAGTGCACACAACCTTTCAGCGCTGCACTGATCCGAAACGTACATCCAAGACATTTTCTGGCCCAAATTCTGGTGTGTAATTATTGAAGAGACGTACCCAAGAAGAATTGAAGCTGTAAAGTTTAAATGAGGGGTCTGAACTTTTAAATTTGCAAGTGTGAAGGGTAATAAACTCAATACTTTCTCATTCTACTGTCGATGTAGAGGAGATGAACTTGAAGCAACCAACTAAATGTTGGATGCAGTGGAATATCTTGACGCCTTGTGTTTCTGAGAGATACTGTTTTGAATCTGTGAACTCAGAAGACTCTTCCTGCTCCCGGATTCATGCAGTAATGACCGTGGATGCAGCTTCTGTTTTCAGACATATCCTGTTTTTTCTTCTTATAGTAAGTTAAACTTGCTTCATATGCTTTTTCCACATGAGCATATCAGCCTCGGGCCCAGATTTATGAGATCGGAGCAGATGACCCCTTTGAACTTGATCAGCTCCTCTGTTTGAGAGATGACTGAATGCATTTAGCAGTAAAACCACATTGAGCACAATGCGCACATTTGTTTCCGTTTGCATATCCTGGAAGAAAGAAAAAAAAATGTGTCTGGAAGCCAAAGGGGATGAATCAGTTTTTAACCAGTATATCCTGGTAACTGGGAGGTCTTCTGTGGAGGATGCACAAGGGGATTTTGAATTCATCGGGGAGGATTGTGGCCGCATCTCACATATTCCAAGATTGTTTTGAACATTTAACAAATTGGGGATTAATGTGACAGATGCTGTAAAATGTGGTCTTTGCACTTTTGACTCCGTGGACTTTTTTTTTATTGTCGATCAGGCTTTGATTTTCTTTGTAGGGATTGAACATTATATCCTTTATGACTTGCTTGACTAAACATTCTGCTGTTTTGCTTCCTTCCTTAATTCAACTACTGTTGTACAACGTGAACAAAGGATCATGGACAATCTGTTGAGGGTTGTTGGTCAATGATGTCCAACATGTGTTTGTTGAGCCTGATTTACTAAATGTTTTGCAAAAGTAAGAATAAAACTTTGCCCAGAATCAATAGCCATAATGATAAAACCCAGATCAATAAAACTCTATTGGAAAATACCGTGAATTGTTTTGTAACTTTGGATTTTGATATTTTTTTGCAGGATTATTTTTCTCAACAAAGATAAGAGGTAAAGGTAAAGAGAGCGATTATTGATTAAAATAGAAAAATCCATCTCAAACACCAACTTGCATTCACATACTTACAACCTTTATGTTCCATCTCTGTCGTCATGAACATTTTTCTTTCTCATATATTAAACCTGTTAATCTAAATTACATTTCTATGTGACAGGCTCAGACCGATTTTCTCTCCCTGTAATTACACAGGTGTCGTCCTCAGAGTTCAGCAGGACTCAAAGAGCCGGAGGCAACGGGTTCCTCTCGTGAGCGGATGGCAAAACAATGCTTCTCAATTTAATTTGTGTCGTTTTGGGAAGACAAATAGAATGTGATCCGGTATTTGTAGCTTCACACAGATGATTTCATTAAACAGGTTTTGTAGGAAAGGGTATTAAATGTTAATTAAACGAAGTGATCTAATCCCAGAGATCATTTATTAGAGAGAGACAATATGGGTGTTTTTAGATGGTAACAAATTATATTTTGAAATAATCTCTAAATTCATTGGGGTGAAGGTCCAATAAAGTGTAGAGAGACTGAGGTTGTTTGTTTTCTCTTACTTTACTTCCTGTCTAACTCACTCTACTTCCTGGCTTACTTATGTCACATCCTGTCTCACCTGTCACTTTGTGTTGACCCTCATGGATTAACCTCATGTTTCTGTTGACCTGTGGATCTTCTGAGATGTTTCAAGACTTTAAGTCCATTATTTGTCTTTTCTACTTAGCTCATCTTCACCAGTCTTTGCTACTGCGGCGGCAGTCGGGCCCAACTTTGCAAAACCTGACAACATGGACGAGTAAATGTTTTCCGATCCATCCAGTAGATGTTGAAATATGTTACTGAATCAGTGAAAATTTGTATTTTGGGCAATATGGTTAAATTGACCAAATCGTATAAAGCAAAGTCAGCAAGAGCCACGACGTCTTATAGAAACTTCTGTCAGTAGATGTTGGGATATTTGAATCTGCACCAAACGACCACAGGGCAGATATTTTCTGATTTACCAGAAACACATGTGCATGTGGAGGTAGAGACACGATTCCTGTGTTGCATTTTTATCTCCCCCGCCAACATTAGCCTCTGAGAACAGTCCCAACAAAACACTGTAGATCTACTCAGACATGAGTGGACTGTGCTTCGCTCTCGGAAATGGATCGCCACCTCCTCAGAGACGCATTAATACAGAGTCCATATCTTATTCATGCAGTGTTTCAATTCTTTCTGTGAATGCATTAGTCCATTCAGTTCTTCAGCCAATAGCTCACAGCCACACTCAATCAGCTAATCCATTCATAAATGTGTTCATGTATTTCACCAGTCATTCATTTTCCTGCTTTTTGATTTAATGAACTACATCCATGCCAATTGTCCGTCCATCCACTCATCCCTCCATCCACCCATCCATCCATCCATCCACCCATCCATCCATCCATCCATCCATCCCTGCATCCAGGTAGTAGCCAGCCCCTCTTCTTAGGACCCTTGGTGGTACCGATAATGCATGGATGGATAATAAACATCTTTTTAACAGTACAGGACTAAGACAAATAACATGACATCTAAAAAAGCAGCTCCTCTACTGAGATAAATAGGACATGCATGTAATCAAATGGTGCATACGGACTCATAGCAGAGGGCTGGATTTGCAGCATATTTGCCCATTTGCTTGTGTTGTATTTGCAGAAAATTGGCCTTTATATGTGTTATTATGTTTTTGCAATGATAACGATGGGTTCAACTATCAGAGTGGAGCCTTTTAGGCCACTATTCCCATCTCAGATCAAAGTGCATGCAGAATACAGGTGAGACCGAAGTGATCACAAGAGGAAATGAGATCAAATAAGGGATTAAATGATATATGACTTTTCACCGCCCAGTCATGCTCTCCTGTGCTTGTAGTAACTCCACCTTCACTGAGCGTCTCCACCCCCAACAGCTCTGGTGCGGTTGCGTAATGGCCGAGAAAAGAAGAAGAAGCCCGACAGCTCCCGAGTGTCACAGTGACTATTAAGTGGGGCTTTGCTGGAGATGGAGCAGCGTGTGTGTTCCGCCGGCTTCCTTTGAACCGACGGAAGGTTAAAAAGGATTTTCTCCTCGGACAGTTTCTCATTCTGAGTGTGATTTCTGGAAATGACAGGAGTTTCCACTCGGGGGCCCTTCATTAGATGTGGCTCCCTCGCGCCGGCCTTTGGTTGGGCTCAAAGGTCGAGCCACCTGAAGCTCGCTGGTTCGACTCCCCGCGGTTCAGATTTGTCCTTTTCACACATGTGTGTCATTACACATCGCTCGGCCTCAAAACACATTCCTGGCCACATGTAAACTGGATTCGATTTACAGCTGTGAAGTGGCCTTTTTCTCAGAGAAGGGGAAAGAAAACTAAAACGTTTTAAAATGTTAGCTGTGCTTGGAAACCAGTGCCATATGTTTATGGCTCCACTTTTAACTTTTTAATACTCAGTTGTGTTGCTAGGGAGGAGTCGGGCGGAATCAAAATAAAATCGACAAACAACAACAAAGCAGACATTTGGACGTTTGTATGATTTAGTGTGAGAAGGCTTGTGATGCAGGAAATGAAGCAGAGGCACTTGAACTGAATCCAGACCTAAACACAAAATTAATACATACATAAAAACTTTTACCAGATCTTTATGAAAGTGTTTTCAATTTTGAAATGTTAACTCTTTGTGGCGTCTGACCATCGGAGCGAGTCGTCCCATTAGCCTCTGATCATTAGCACAAGGTGTTTTCTGAGCTGTTGCTTTAATGACATTTCAAGCCAGCAGGGTGAACAGCATATGAAGTGAATAAATGTTTATGATGCTGAGTTGTGCAGTCATGTTTCCCCGTCTTGAGGCCCAGGTTTTCCACCACTGTCTTTAATTTATTTGCTTCTCGGTTTGTTTGTCAGCAGGATTACGCAAGAGCTACTGAATGGACTTCCTCGAAACTTGGAGGAAACCTGGGACTTCGTGTTGGCACCAGATTTAGACAAAGGGACGAATTGAGGTAATTTCCCTTTAACGCTGTGTTTTTCTTTGACATTTCCATCCATTTCCGGGGAATGATTCATGGAACCTAATGGTGGGGGGGGAAAAAGCAAGTCAGCATATTTAGGCAAATGATATCTCTGTGTGCAATGTGGTGCAGCTTGATTGAATTTAAAGGGTCTGTTGGGCCTTGGAGGAGGAACATTGTAAAATGGACAGTTTTTCTATTCAAAGCACTTTTCCAGTGTTAACAAACACTCAGAGTGCTTCACAATACAACTCACATTTCAAGATACACATATCTGGAATACTGTTCCCCTTTGGGTGTCTGAATCTGGCCCAAGGGCACTTTGTGAGGGATCAAACCATCGACCTTCTTGTTAGTGGACAACCCTCTCTAGCTCCTGAGCTCTACTGAGTACCAAGTGTTTTTGAATTATGTCTTAAAAACTCTACACTCTGTAGCTTATATATATAATGGAATAGTAGAATGAGAGTGGGCAGGAATCACAGATTGTTAATTGATAATAAATATTTGAATGTCTGATGCTAAAGCAAGAAAACGACAGTTATGTTTGTGGCTCAATCCCCCAAAAAATACATTTCCGAAAATGATGTCTGGAGCTGATTCATTGCAGTTCCAACCCTCGTGCCCGATGGACTCAGACCTTGTCAGCAGATGGAAAGTGGGAGATTACAAATTGTGATGTCTGGATTAACTTTGTGATAAGTTGCTTTTCCTCGGGGGGGGCGAGCCTGGTGTCGTAAATATGACCGAGATCAAAGAGAGGAACACAGCGATTTTGTGATTTTTCAAATATGACGCCATTAGTCATATTGTTTGAGCCAGCGAGTGAATCAGCCTCTTAAACGATCAAAGGGAAAAGACTAAGATTTAAAGACGTTATGATTCTGCAGTGTGAAGAAAATCACTTGTTTGGAAATCAAACATTTTACCTGCTCCTCTACTTGCAGCTTTACTTTCCCTCCCGTTCTTTGTCTTTTTTACTATATCGCATATATCTCAACCTCCACTGAGTTTCCTCTCGCTGTATGAGAGCACACGGAGCAGCTGCCAATGCCAACTTGTGTCCACTAATAACTGGCTGCTGTCGGCCAAACTTCACTCATTTCTTTATTTATCAGCGAGGAAACGTTGGCATTTGTTATTTTTTTGTGTGTTCGTTGCTATTTTGCGATACAGCGAGTAATCACTATGTTTAAACTGGTCGGACGGAGAAGCCTGCGGTTCCTGGTTCCTGTGTAAAAGCAGGAGGCTTAAGCTCTTCCACAAATCTCCTTAAAAAAAAATCCTCCTGCTATTTTATGTGTCAGCATTGATTTCGGGTCTCATATTTTACACTTTTCCTGTGTTTTATTGGCAGTTTTGATTTCCATTTGGAGATATATTTGTGGTTTTTAAGCACCGACAATCATCCCAAAGTAGTTTTATATTTTCTCTCTCAGGCTTTGGCCCCCCGAGCGAGAACAGCTTAGTCAATATGCAATCAGGAGAAAGGCTCCCTCGCTTAATAGAGATCACATGAAAATATAGAAGATATTTAAGGTGAAGGAACAAAATTGATGGTTGGATGGTGGGTCATGTTGGGGATATTTTAGAAGCTGAGTACTACAGTATCTCTACTGTCACCCCTGTGCATGAGAGCAGAAGTATAGTGAGGCAAAAGACTCAGGGAAAGATCTGACAAGTGTTTGTGCCTCAAACATCTTCCAGAAGCAGTGACACAGGGACTTGGATGAGACCGCGAGGATAAGTCATGCTTCTCATGGACTCCAGGGTGCAGGGAATGTGGCTGCTGTTCAAGAAAAGGGATTCAAGTGCAAAACTTGTTCTTTTGTTTTATTTAGAAGAGGCTCCACTAGATAAGCTTCCCAGAGATGGAATAAAAATGACCTAAAACCTTGAAATACCAATCAATCAATAAGAAGGCTTATATTGCTATATATTAGTTGTTTTTATGCTTTATATATAGAATGTATTCTCTTGGTTTTATGTCTTTTTACAAATGCATCTTTCTTAAATAATCTGCATATAAGTATTATTATTTTTATCAATATGTTTGAATGCATGTTTTCATCTACATTAATTGTATCCATACAGCTTTAAGAATCCTTTTTACTATACTGATAAAACTAAAATCTGCCTCAGATGTATATTTTTTACTCTTGTAATTGTTTCTTTTCATCTCACCCAGCACAAAAGCGTTGAAAATTACAAATTGCACATAATCAACGTGCCTGCGTCAGCGGTGATGCCAGATTTTAAAAAGTGAACATGTTGTTTTTTTGTATCCTTAGTGACAAAAAAAAGCACATGCAAATTTAATGATGTATTTTGCTCCAATATTCCTGTGTCTTCTTGCCGTCTCGAGTCGCCTTCTCCCCCCCCTGAAATGAGATGAAACCTGTGCTGAAAACTAAACACAACATTGGCCACGGTGCCCAGAGAGAGAGAGAGAGAGAGAGAGAGAGAGAGAGAGAGAGAGAGAGAGAGAGAGAGAGAGAGAGAGAGAGAGAGAGAGAGAGAGAGAGAGAGAGAGAGAGAGAGAGAGAGAGAGAGAGAGAGAGAGAGAGAGAGAGAGAGAGAGAGAGAGAGAGACGAAGGAAAGTCATCCAATTTTCATTTGTTGGCCGCCGCAGCCAAAACTCTCATTTACTGTATAAACTCCCGGCTGCCAAGAGCTCACGTCCAAATCAAATAGCAGAGCACAGCAGACACTAAAAACGCTTCCACTGTCGGACTCTTCGGCCAATTCATATTTAGTCTAAGAGGAGCACAGATGGGGGGAAGGACTTTTTTTTATATTTTGTGTCCTCTTGCTGGTTTGTGTGAATGGGAGGGGGGGGGGAGGGAGGGTTTGCATTTGAAAGGGACACATGGCGATGAAAATATTCTTGTGATTGTTCTTATTGAGTCATGAATATAATTTGAGAGCGAGAGAAAGCAGTTGCGTTGGTGAAAGAGAGAGAACGCGGTGAGGGAGATGTTTGTTTGTGTGTGTGTGTGTGTGTGTGTGTGTGTGTGTGTGTGTGTGTGCGTGTGTGTTTGTGTGTTTGTGTGTGTATGTGAAATGCTTGGTTTAGGCTGGTGTGTGTTGCAGAGAGGGAGTCTGCATACCCCTAACTTCAGGTCCACAGGGAGAGTCACTCTGGGGCTGTGCTATTCGTTTCATATGCATCTCATCACATTAAAATCCAAATGAAAATACTTTATTTGTCACCGAATGCCTTGTCTGCCGTCCAGCATCTGGCTAAAAGGCATCATGTAGTTTAAAGTGGTGTTTTTCCACCATCAGTTCCAGTGTGAAGAGGGAAAATAATGCAGAAGACAAATCACTGTTTCTCATTGTCCTCAGACTTGAACTGTGACACACTCATTTGGAAAATCCTTCATATGTGCATTTGGTGGTTATTGCATTTGTTTATCCGGCCCCTGTGTGATGTGCTGGGATGTTTTTCACATAGATTGGAAAGTAGACTATAAATTTACATTCTGAGTGTTTAGAGGACACCGACATTGGGCCAGTAGCCAATCAGTGAACACCAGTAGACTGTAGCTGTGGAGCCGTGGTTAGAGCAGCTGCACAGACTGACACGATGCAGTGGTTTTCCTGAATGCATCACGCTATGCAGTCAGCAAGAGCTGCCTACTCACCATCCACAATTAAATGATGACACATTCGCTTCGGCAGAGGGAGAAAAATATTCCACTGTTGACCTGAAGCCGGAGAAACATTATCTGTACAGAGTGTGTCCCTCAAACCTGCATCTTGGAGATGATGTGCAGTTTTGTGTTGGGAATACAAAAGGCTGCTGTGTAACAATACAACAGTATATGCAGGAGAAGGCTGGTAGTGTGTTTTTACACCATTCCCTGAATAATATCTATCTAACTCCAAATTACTGGGGTTAGTCTAATGTCTGTGACAAAAGAAAAGCAGAGCAAGGGAGAGGAATAATGATTCAAGCCGGTCTTCAAACCGACCGACCCCGAGTATCCAGCATCTGTCCAGTTCTCTGTCTCACAAGGTTCCCACATAATGGATTGCACATTCAATTTCTTTTTTAATTCCATCCCATTCACCTGGGGGAGCCCTCCCAGATAAAATGTCTCTTTTTCAGTAGTGGTCTGCGGCCGTCCAAGACATCATCCCATAATTTAATAAAAATAACACATACATGATATACAGATTTTTCAATTTAAGAGAATTTTCTTTATCCGGTCAGATATTAGAGCACAGGTTTTCAATTATAATTATTTGCACCATCTTCTTAAATGAACGAGAACTTTATTGAACCATTTGTATTCTGGTATTCAAGTTACCAGCCAAACTATTTAACCCTGAAAGACGGATCGTCGGACTAAAGAAGATATGGTGTAATGAATCCACTGAAGTAATAAAAGGTTAATGAAATTTTTGCAATTCATTTATTTAAAAAAATTAATCACGTCCTCCACTGCAGCTATGAGTATTAAGGCCATGTTGAAGAAATACAAAATCAATTACACGAGTAAAGTTCTAATATGAGGAAGAAGTCCAGATTGTGTTAAGTACTGATTTTAAGCTACATGATATTTTAAAGGGACAGATTTCCGAATATTGTTTTTGTATCAGTACTTTGTGATCATTTTCATCACATTTAAACAACACAAGTAATATCTGGCATATCAGAACCGCAAAAAGCAACTGTTGCCTTTAAATTGCCATGCATTGTATTTTGTCATTTGTGTGTGTGACCTCCTCGATTGGATTTCAATTCACCCCCACAGGTTAATCAATCACCTTTAGGTTTGAGTTTTAACCGCATGCCTTACTGTTACCGGTGGGAGCGCTGCTGCAGTCGGGTTTCATGCTACAAGGCAAATAGGGAGGTGATAGCAGTGGCAGCGCGGGAAGGGGACTCATAAATCACACAGCCGGGCTAAACGTGTCGCTGAGAGAGCCCATTAGGAAACACAAATGAATATGCATGGGAATTGATTTGGGGTGTGTGTGTCGAGCATGCGTGTGTGTTTGTGTGTGTCTGTCTGTGTGTGTTTTTGTGCGTTCATTGGCTCCTTCAACCATCAGGATCATCATGTTTTTTTGTTTTTCATGTTGGAAAAGAGGAAATCACCAGAGAGGCAGTTTGAAAGAGGCACACAAGGAAGAAGACTTTTGCTTTAACACAAGCAACAATACATTAATATAACAATAGATGGAATCATTTTCTACATTACATTAGTGTTTCAAGGGTTCTAAAGAAGATCATTTTAACTAGTTTATATACTGTTGTAGTTATCTATATTGTTATTTATTATATACCTCAATGATTTCACAAGGATTGCAGATATTCATCAATAACATTATAAATCCATTGAGGAATTGATAAGATTGCACATTAGCGATGAACAGACTATGACTATTATCAACTATTGTATGATTTAAAATTAATGTAAAAAGTATGTTTCACCACGATTTCTACTGGAGAAGTATAACATATATAAGTACAGCAAATATTTACAATACTCTTAGTTCACCAGATTTGTACGTGGGTACAGCGGTTTAGCTCATGCAGGTCAAATTCTCTGTCATATACAGGTAAATAAGGAAGAGTGTCACTTTATCCCTGTGGAGTTAATACTCATTTGCCCGTCTGCACACAGACACACGCACACACACACACACACACACACACACCACACTAACACACTCGGCTTCCCCTCCGCTCTCTCCCTGTCACACTCCGTATCCCACCATCCTCTATCTCCCTCCTCCCCTTCTCCAGCCAGCAAACCCAGCAAATGTTTAAATTACACGACCAAGTAAGCAAGATTAATTAAAATGATAATCTACGGGGCGAATATATTTCACAGCTAGCCAGGCGGCGGTTTTGAAATTGTTTTGCGAGGCTCTAATGTCGGAGTGGCGTGTTGACCTATTCATTCTGCTTTGGTGAAACAGTCATTAGCCCAATTAAGAACTCGCAGCCAATGAAATCCCAAACTATGTGCAAAACAAACAACCCTAAAAAAACTCAGCGTTATAATAAACTTCATTAATGTAATGTATGGTAATGAGAGAGAAAAAAGTACTGTTTGATTTATGTGAGGCGTGAAAGTTAAATAATGTATATCACTTTTTAAACGAGGTATTTGGAGCGCTAACATCTGTGCCAATAGGGTGCTGATATAAATGATTTACCTTCAAGGCTTAAAAAAGAGTAAACAGTCATAATTTCTTTAATCCTGCTGTTTTATGAGGCACATTACACCACATGAGGAAAATTCCATTTTCCATATTTTTATATTTTAATCCGGCATCCTTGACTAAGATGCTTTATTTTTTAGTATATGCTAATCGACAGTAGCTGTTCGGCCTTCGGGTTTGTGACGTTTTCCTGTTTCTCATTTGCTCCGTCTCCTCCGAGCTTAATCACAACACGGGTTCGATTCCCCGTTCCCTGGATATGGGATAATCCTCTTATGGAGTCGAGTGTAAACCCAAGGTTGAGAATGTCTCATCAGTCTCTTACTCATTCTCACCACAAGACAGATGAGCAGCACTCTGTTGTACAAGCCTCATCCCCCCCCCTGACATGGGGAGATTTTAAGAAGATGGTCCTCAATCAATGTCAATTAGCGGCTAAGATGGTGTGATCTGGTGTATGTGTGTGTGTGTTGTGTGTGTTGTGTACGCCTCGTCGGGCATTAGTGTGCTTGTTTCTCAGCTCTGCAATAGCCTCCTCGTCTCCATGCTTCATTTATCTGTCATTAGCAGAATTAATGGCCGTGGGTATGAGCCAGGGATGGAAGGAGGGAATATGGCGTCTTTCCAAAAGTGGAGTGGAGGACAACTCTGTGAGATGATACACAGGGCTGAGGTGGGGAGGGGCTGATGGATGAGGATGAGGAGTGGTCAGAGAGAGGAAGAACCGGTGGTGGGGAGAAAGATGAGATGCAGACAGGGAGAGAAAGTATTAAAAACAATTGTGTTGCAGGGGAGGAGAGGTAATTTGTATCACTGGCTGAGGGACAAATGTGTTGAGGTAAGAGTCTGGAGATGGAGGGAGAGACAGACGGGGACAGATGGTATTCATTTAGATTAAACTAAAGCTGGGGCTATGCATATAGAGAATGGCACAATGTCTTATTCGTCTATTATTCCCGGTCATGTCTGAACTGAATAAAACCTGCAATGTCTCTTCTTCTATCTTTCTCAGATTTAAATCAACACTACTGCAGATCTATTCATACACTTAAAGAAAAAAACACAATGCCTGTCGAGGGGATGAGAAGGAAAACGCAGGCGTCGTATTGCAGCTGGTCTGCAGCAAATTAAGTGTTGTTATAGGAATCCACCTTGGTTAATATATAGCATTTATGAAGACCTCAATATTCACCTCTGTCTGCTATGATAGTCTAAGTGTGTATATTTAGTAGTTAGCCAGTTTGGTTGACACTATTCTAAGGGTTCCATGAAATGTTGTTCACATATTCATGATCTCCAGAGGATGAGCCCTATCTGTCTTTAGTGGTCTTCAGGGTTTTAACATGTCCCCTGTGTGTGTTTGATAGTTGGTTGTTATTGACCTTCAGACCAGAATTTATCCCTGTCAGCCTCAGATGTACTTTGTATGAAATATGAAATGATAATGGTCTTGTTAAATTACCAGCATGTTCACACTGCATGAATACAGCATTGTAATTTGCTTTATGCCTGTTTTGTAAGCCACTGCTAAAAGCTGTTTCCTGTGGCAATATTGTGCAAATGGAAATATTTCCCCTTTATCATCATGCTGAAAAGGCAGCTTGTATTTCGGCTGTGTGGAAAAATAAATATTTTTCAATATGTTTGACACAAAAAAGAGCAAAATAAGAGAACACAAGCTGCACAGGCAGATCAACAAGTGTCCTGATCAGACAGGGAGGCTTCTGTCCCCGAATCAAAGTGCAGAGATGATTCGTGCTGGAGACCTGAAGGCAGAGGAGGTCACTGATGTAAACCACAGAAATAACAAACAACAATGGCTGCATTGAACAGACTTTTGTTCCCTGCTCCTGAATGTAGTGACAACCTCAGATGTCCAGACTCTCTCACACAAATGACTCAGATGCATTAAAATACAAAGAGGATGGTGAGGAACACACTCAGATAATGGATGCAGTGGCTTTTCAACTCGGATAGAAGATGATTATTTGAAGAGTGATTGGTTCTTTTGAAAATATGACAACATGGGCTTCAAAATATGAGAATACGAATATTTGACGACTGCAAAGAAAATGGAACGAAAGACCAAACAGTGCAAAGAGGGTGATGGATAATAATCGCAGGGTAAAGTAGAGGAGAAATAATTGTATCCCATTTAATTGCTAAACAGTGTGGAGCCTTGGTTGCAAGGTGAGCACTCCACCAGCTGTACTGTGAGGCTCCGCTGTAAGTGATGTGGTCCACTGGGGCATGCTGGGTAGAAAATGAAAAGCTTTGACCTTGTGCAGTTCAGAGCTAAACTACGATACTCAACCCAAAGACCAAGTCTGTATGTTTTTTTCTGCAGTGGTTGGATAGAGAGAGAAGTGAAGGATGCAGGTGGCGAGGAGTGAAAACGAGTGAAGGGAGGATGAAGGGAGGCTCGTTAGAAGGAACAGATGAAAAGAGGACGAGTGGGAGGACGATTGCTGAAAGAAGTTTAACATTATGAACTCTCCCTTGTTGCGCATCAACGTAATAAGGGAGAGTTTCCCATGTAGCTACATAGAAATGAGCTGTACTTATATTTATAAAGATGTACATCTTCACATAATGAGGTAATCATCCTGTAAGCTCAGCAAACTACATTGTTCTTCGTCAACATCGGCTCGATGTCTTCAGGGTTTTTAGTTTTTCCTGGAAAACGCAGTCGGTGTGTTTAGGCCTTTTGATTCAAAGTGAAATCTGAAAAGCGAGGACATGATGCCTCCACATGGAGATTAAAAGCAGAAAGTGTTGACACTTATTTTCTTCCAAAGCCTGTCAGAAGACAAAGAAAGCAAATAAAAGGGGTGGGGGGGGTGGGGGGGGGTGGGGGGGGGGCTGGGATTCGAGAGCAGGCTGTGGTGTTTTTTTTTGTTTTTTTGCCCTCTTCAGTGCCACAATGAAGGCTTCACTGAAGCAGAGATTGCTGTAATCACACCTTGTCTGGTGCAGCTATACTAAGATGCTAAGGGTATAAAAAATAAATCAATCTAATATGACTTTACATCACGATGCAGCCGAGGCAGCGTCGGCGATGCAGAGTGAGAGGCTGCACTTTGAAACAAAGAGATAGAAGCTTTCACTTCAACTATAATAGAGCCAATGTAAGTGTGTGTACAGGCTCAGGGTCTGACAGCTACTGCAGAGAGAGTGGAGCAAGTGACTGACATCACTGTCTGTGGGGGGGAATTTGAGAGGAACACACACACACACACACACACACAAACACACACACACACACCAGGTTTGTGTGTTGTAATAGCTCACAAACAATCACACCTCCAACCTGTGCCATGATCATCCTCAGGCTCTGAAAGGCTCATTAGGCTGGCAGGGCGCTAACATTAACGTGTGTGTGTGTGTGTGTATTTGTGTGTGTTAGTGTGTCTGTTTGTGTGGGTGACAAGGTATACTAAGCTTGTGCATCTGATTTTGTGCATATATGTGTTTGTTTGCCATTCGTTTGTGTGTGTTTGCCTTATTTGTGTGTACATTCTTTCCTGCATGCAGATGTGTGCGTGTGTGTGTGTGTGTGTGTTTGCGTGAGTGTTAAGGAGGGCACAGATTAATTGAAGCGGCAGTAATTCAGTAATTAAAACTGTTTTAATTGTTTTAATTGGTGTCATTAAGGCAGCGAGGGTCAGACTGCTGACACAAACAGATACACACTGACACATACAGACACACACAGACACACGTAAACAGACACACACTCACATATAAGCATATCCTGTGTTTGTGATGAGTGGAAGTTTAGGCTCCCTCATACTGTCATTGGTCAAAGCATATGTTGTATGTGATAAACATAATATAAGAGCCATCATTCAAAATTTGACTACAATAACAATATGATGATTAAATTACACAAAGGCTGGTGTGAAGCTTAATAATCAGAATCAATATGTCAATATGTTTTATCACTGGTGTCAAACAGGAAGCACAGTAGTTTTTTATTGAGTGAAACAAAGTTTGAAGTAGAAGTTCAGGGGCCCAGTGGGAATGAAATATGTCACTTTTACTAAAATCCCAATCGTGATTTGAAAGAGTGCAATTTTTCTAATCTCAAGAGAAACGATTCCCATTAAAAATATCAAGATGAGCAGCTTTAACAAGATGTGAGACGTGAGAGATTCTGTCAGCTGAAGATAACTGTGACTGGCAAGTTGTGTAGCTAATTAACATTTAGTGCATGAGATGACCAGACTAAAAAAATTAAAACTTTTATACTCTGATGTGAAATGGTTTCCTCATGAATCCGTCTGATGTTTAAATTGGACGTTTAAAAGAGTGGTGAGTGGGAGAAATATGGTGCTGGTAGATTTTTTGTTTTCTCAAACCAAATAAAAAAAATTGCCACAGAACTGGAGCACGGAAAAATACATATGCCTCTGGAATGAACAGGAAAAGCAACTTGCTGATCCCATCATGTTGAATCTTCAGAAACATTCTGTCACGGCTCAGCTCTGGAAGAAATGTCAAATAAAGGAGAAACTTTAAACAAAGCTTTATTTGAACAAAAGTAAATAACATTCCAAATGTTTTATTTTAATTTTGACGGGAATCAAAGGGAGACCAGACACACCAGAATTGTGAAGGCAGCAAAACAAAACCGCTCTCGTTCTAAAACAGACGTCATTCAACAGTTGTTGTTTTTTTTCCACTGCTCTTTGAGCATCAGTGTGAGAGCAGCAGTGGAGCAGTTACCTGGCTGGTGTTCAGCCTGTCCCCTGCAGCTCCTCATCTCCAGCTCCACTGTAGCTGCTGCTGCTGCTCGACTCCCTGACACTTTCCAAATTGATCTTCTGTCCAGAAAAAGGCCCAAAACAACTGTTGACTTGTGTGGTAGACCCGTGTCTGATGAGCGGTAGCGATGCTAAGCTAACCGATGAACATATTGCAAACTTACATTGATTAAAAAAGCCAGATAAAAGGTTTAGTTTGTTTTAGAATAGAATTTAATTATGAACTTAAATATGAACATTTACAATTGATTTATCAAAGCAAACCAATACTATTTATATTCTTCATACAGTTCTTCCTCCTCCACTAAAGATGTTGTGTATTTATGTTCATGTAGATTTAATTACACTTATTTAACTTCATTAATTTGAAGCGTCTTTAACCCACCACCTGCCCCTTCTGTTCTCTGCAGCATTTTATGAATCTGCTTTTCACCTACGCTCTTCCAGGAAATTGTCCTTTTCTGTTTTTAAAATGCAATAACCAGACTCATCAAATGTCTCCCAAAAATTACATGTTCATTTCCAAATTGCTTTTTTTGCATTGAGAAAGGTTTATATATAAAAAGTTGTCTGAGCTGCTGTTTGAAACACAAACAGAGGAGCTTCCGTCATTATCGCCTCTGCAATTTATAACAAGCAGTCCCAAAATTGAAGGCGGCAAAATCCTAAATCACTTGTTGTGTTCTTACTTTTTATAGCTTTTGTGTTATTCATTTTCCCCCCCTTATATTTATCTGTTTTGTCCTGATTTGCTATCGACAATGTTCCCACATGAAGTGTAAAGTATCAAAGTAACAGTATAATTTGGAGATAACAGCTTTTGATTAAGAGGGAAGACGGTGGATAAACAAACAAGTATATGCATATTTCCATAATTCATTCACTGCTCATTGACCTATGTCAGCAAACATTGTTCCATCATCCTCCCTTTCTCTCTCTTTATTCATCTATGATCTTTACTTTGGTAACTCCACTAAATCAATGTGTGCGAGAGAAGAAAAAAGATCCATTTGGGATCTTTTAAAATGGATTTTCTCCGATGTATAAAGAACAGTGTTCACATGATGAGGGCTCGATGGAGTAACTGGAGCAAAGACACGATGTATGATAATCTGAAAGTCGCCCACAAGCTCCAATCCATGTAATATTTGCACAAGCTTTCATTCATGGACAACAAATAACGACAGATTCACCTCCACGAGAATGAAATTGATGCTCCTGCCGCTTGTAAAACATGTAAACGCAGTAAATAAAACTCCCCCTGATCCATGGACGCACAGATTTGACTTGTATTGAAAATCTTTCTTTCGCCTCATCCCTCCAGTGTATCTCTCACTGAGCAGACACGCTTTAATTGCATCGTGAATACCTCCCAGCTGAAGCGTTAATCAGTCCATGTCAATGACCCGACATTACAAGATCTTTTATTTCCAGCCTGCACACGCCTTCGACATTCCTCTCTCTCCATCACGCCGCACTGTATCCATCGATTCCCTGTGAAGGACGCGAAGGTCACGCTCTTGATAATTACAACCAGTGGATTATTACGCTGTAAATAACATCAGCATCATTAGTGCATGTTTGAGCAATTAGAAAAGCGTCTGTCTTTAATCACAGGTTGTGAATACAGACCCGCGCCACCAGCACCTCGTCGCCACACCAGAAAACGTGCAATCACACTGGAATATCTAAAAGTTGTTTTTATCGTCTCTGCATTGTTGTTAATTTCTCGTCCCTGAAATGTAAGTCATTTGCATAATTAAGCAAAAACGATAATTGGATTTCTTGGCAAAATGATTGGAAATTGCAGGGAAGGAGCTGAAGGGTTGTTTTGTTGTGCCGGTTTATCTTCTGTGCATTTCATCCCTTTTAAAAAAAAAGAATGTTGAGTATAAAACGTCTTTGGAGAAAATAATAATCACATCCGCGGTTTCATTTCTTGAAAGCCAGAATAATACGTTGTTGAACTAAGCGTATTAACACCGGAAACATCAGTTTAATAAAAGATAAAGATCTATTCACACCTCAGAAAGTCTTTGAGCCTTATAAAGGTATTTCATGGCCAAGCTTTCGTATTAGGACACATTAGATCGTACACAAGCACTAAATAAAGTGTAACCCAAACCCTATCTCAGGTACGCACACAAACACAACCTGACAGACACGCACAGTAAAAGTACAGCTCCACTCGAGCACTTCAACCTTTCTGTAGTTATTTCTAAACCTGCAGCAGTGTTAACGTCTGAGCTGAGAATCAGTGAGTCTCACTGAGATACTGTTCTTGCCCCTACACAATATTTTCTGTCAGGAAACAGGAGAAACACAGTGAGAGGATCAGCCAGAGGGGAGAGGACCCGAGTCACAAACACCAAAACTCCTTGTTTACCTTTTTAATTTGGCGGCAGCTTCACCTCGACTCTCCGAACACAGAACCTCTGAGCTCGGTGTGTTTCAGCGGCTCTTTGTATCTATGTACTCAGATCAGGGAAACCTGGCAGCTGCGTGTTTGTGAATGCACATGTCAAGAGGCATCGCCCAAACTAAATAATAACAACACACAACCCACACACGCTGTTGCAAAGTGAAGAAAAACAAATGCTTCAAGGTTTTTATTTTAATCTTTCAACGTAAGACTGATTTGCTGAATAATGATGACAGAGGAAAGACACAAAAAAGAAACATTATCATAATAATTATGACATGAGTAGGGGGCTAATTGCCAACTGCTAATTCCTCACTGTGTCATTATGAAATAATGAAAATATCACTCGAAACACTATTAGAGAATTATACAATTTTAATTAGACACCCCAAGAGCCGCTATACTCCGATCCTTCTTCCCTTTTTACAGCTAACAACACTTGGTTTATTCTGTTAATATTTAATAACTGATGGAATTATTAGTGGAAGTGTGGAGCGGCTCAGCTTCAAGGACCTGACTGAATCCAAAGCCAGATAATTTTCCATATTGGACTGAAACGTGTAAATCATTTCCTGTTTGCCAATTCATCTTCACAAAAAAATACAATGTGGACTTGTCGTTGCAATGCTTTGTATCCAGCTGAAGAATAAAGCTTTTATTTTGAAAAGTCATGAACCTGGGTCTGAAGAATGTGTAGACATTATCTTTACTGCAGATAAACCAGGTAGGATGAGCACAACATTTTCCTAACTTCACTCTTACTGTTTATAAAAAGCTCTGCAAAGAGGAAAGTGCCTGTAGATTGTGCACTAGCTCTGGAGCATCAACACAGGACAAGCAAATCTTCCAAACGGGCAGGTCTACACCAGGCGCTGCGCTTGTGTAGTGACAGAAACAACTGAGGGATGGTAAGTGGGGTGAAGCAAAAATGAGAAGGTAAAAACCGGAGAAGGTATTAACAAAATTCAAAGAGTAGGTGTGAAGCCCCTGAGGAACAACTCACAACAGATGAATAGAATCGAATGTCGGCGTCCTGCAGAGACGTGTGCGACTGAAGACGTCAATTTGTGTGTGAAGTCGATTTTCAAGGTTAATATTGTGAATAAATAAAAGCCATTGGATTGACAGCAGGCGTCAGTTTCCTGCTGTTCCCTCTGCTGCTTTTCCTTTTGTTTTAAATCTCAAGAGACTCAAACTAGTTGTTGTTTTCTTCCTCTCTGTTGTGACCTGAGACTTATTTTGGCTCTATTTCCCTCACCAATCTGACCTTGTCCTATTTAATCAACCCACACTGATGTTGTTTTGTTCTTCATGTTGTTGTTGAGCGAAGGAGAAGGTTGGAAAATAAGTGAAGTCAGATGTAGGACATTGGGAAGTGGTTGAATCAATATGCTTCCACATTTAGCAGGTTAAATGAATGTCTGATTTGAAAAATGCACATTCAGGTGCTGCAGCTTCAAAGTGACTTTTGCTGCAGGTAACGGGGAAAAACAAACCACCTCTGAAATTGTGGCTAAATCTCTTCTGACCTCAGAAACTCAGACATCAAGGTGCTTTCAATACGTTTATATGGTGACGCATTGAAAAACACAAATACTGGAATAGTTAACAGTCCTGGGGACACATAGTGTTCCACTTTCAATTGTTAATTACTCTCTCATGTGGCATCTCCAATCTAAACATGCACCAGATGTGACAAGTTTCCACCTACTTATTGATATTTTATATATATTACATATACGTTTTTTATATATATATCAATATGTGGAAGTTTCAAGCTTCGTCGTGACCAATTAAAATAATAATACACTCCACTAATCTTTTACCTGAGGGTTGATTTTTTGTGGCCTGATAATTAAAGCACTTGAACTGAAACCCAAGTTAAGTGCCTCAGGACCTTAATATGGAAAGTCCGGTCACCCTTAGTTACAAGTCTAAACCTAAAATCTACTAGTTCTTATACTTGTACTATCATTTGTTGGCAGATCTCAGATTGTGCCTTTGAGGATCGGGGGTTAGCAGCTCTGTGACATAAGGATGGGCCAGACTATAATGGGCGTTAAAAGAATTATTAAAATAATCTTAAAATCAATCCTGAATTTTACAGGCAGCCAATGAAAGGAGGGAAGAGTTGGAGATAAGGGCCTTATATGCTTTTTGGGAGTTAAAATGTAAATCACAGTGGCTGCAGGGTCGAACGAGTATGGGTGACAATGGTGGGAGTGAATCTCTCACCGTCTCATGACTGTGACAAAGTGAAAGAAGTCGGGGGAACATGTAATTTCTTCAAAAACTAGATGTATATTTCCTTGGTCGGATTTTACTCTTATCTCCGGTGCCTCACTTAGATAAATCCTCATGCGTTACACACTGACTCAGCGCAGTTTAAATCCCCAAGTTTTGTTCCAATTCCCCTTTAGGTGACGATTTTTAAGCCTTTTAAAGAAAGAAAATCCTATTTTGAAAAAAAAGATGAGAAAAGTCTTGGAATATTCGAAATTGGACGTATGTGTGTGTGTCTGAGCATTCAGCTGCTCCCGGAAACCTTTCAACTTGTGTGTGCAAGATGTGCACGCGTCAGTGTCTCAGTCTGCACATGCAGCACTAATTAAGAGCTGAGAGGAGGAAGCATGGTCAGAATGATCCCTCCTCCTCCTCCCCCTCTGTCTTTCCTAGACACACAGAGTGCACGGTGAATGGAGGATAATTGGTCTGAGCACTGGGAAGTCACTGCATCGTGATAGATTCTTCAGCCCGTGTGGTGTTCGATCATTGACGGACTTCACAGGCAGCTCCACTGTCTCCCGACTGACCCCAGATTTAATACAGACTTCAGTTGATTTTCACGTTTTAAGGGGTTTTGTCATTTATTTCATTGGAATTTTAAAGCCACACCATTCAATAATTTTGTATCAACAATGGACTGAATTGTTACGAGATGTGTAGATATTGTTGTTTTCAGAGACAAACCCACAGACGATATTTTTACAGCTTGTTACCTGAACACACTGCAGAGTCAGCTGTTGTTTCAGCACCATGGACAGCTCTGTTTGCCACTGTGTGGGTTTGACGGATGGATCACGTCTCGTAGAACCTGGAGTCAACATCCGTTTAACCTTGTTTTCTAATTTATACATACATACCCCGCATTTTATTGTGGCCCGATCTCATGCCCTGTTCACTTTGTGTGTGTGTTTGTGTCAGAGAGAGAGAGAGAGAGAGAGAGAGAGAGAGAGAGAAATGGATTTAAATCATTTTAAATAGTGAGTCCTCAATGCATCGTGGTTGAATTCACAGCTGTACTTAGGGAAGTAGAGGGAGACATGACGAGAGGGATGTGAAAGAGGGAAGGAACAGTCATTAGAAACATTACTCCAGCTTAACTGTGCACAGCTGTTTTCAAACTAAACTGTCCCTGAGCAGGTTTACAGGTGTTGGTGTCGTATTTTGTTATTCCTTAAAGAAATAACTGAGGTTTTACATTATGGGGAAATAGCTTATTATAGATGTCAAGATCGATATCGAGCTGTTGATCTTAGCTGATTAAAGAGACTGGAGACCGAGGGGAAAGAAATGCAGCAGCCAAAGTAAAAACATATGACGCTGAGCAAGTGAGAAACACTTTAATCTGTTCTGCTCGATGATTTTCATACTTTCCCACATGACTTGTTGAAATCCGCTGTTTGACTTAACATTAATTAACAAGCGTGCTCTGTGAGATTTAACATCTCGAACCACTGCCCTGCTCTGTTTTTTTTTAATAGTGCCATAAACCCTTGTTCACCTCGACCCAAGCAAACACAGCAGTGCTAGTTGACTGAGGACATTAACTTTTCATTGGCCATCAGGCTAATTGGCTGCTTGATGTGACAGTGTTCAAAGCGAGCTGACTCACATTCTCTCTCTCTCTAACACACACACATTCACACACTCACTCAAACACACACACACACAACTGCACAAACTCACACCTTCCTCATCCCTGTGACAGCTAAATTGGGATTAACGAGCTTTTAGGGAAAAGCTGCAGCAGCAGCTCCTTTTCCCTCCGTTTTTCTTCCATTGACACCCCCGTGCCTGGCTGTCTGGCAGGCTGCCGCTTGATCTTGCATCAAACACAAATGTTTTCCTTTTTTTTTCTTCCTCTTGAGAAACGTGGCGTACACCTGCTTGGAATACAGAGCCTGCGGGGGTGGGCTTCTTCCTGGCACACCACCGGTCAACAAACACGGCTTTGAGATCACGTTGGATTTTAGAGTTAAAACACAAATTACTTGGGATGAAATGCACCTTTGAGGATCGACTACAGTCTCGTGGTGAACGGTGAGATACACTCTCGTATAAATAGGACAGAACTAAAGGAACAAAAGTTAATGGGCTCTAATATTAATGTGACAGAACCCGGCAGATGGTGGGTCTGCGAGTTGGCAAAGTGAGAGTAAGTTGTACCCAGCATGATGTGGTGGTGCCAGTTTCACACCACGCCATATTTCATGCTGAACTGAAGCTGCACAGCGTGTGCAAACATGGTGGGAAACATTGGTCTTTAGTGCTTTTCGGACTTAATCCTCACAAATACAGTTTTATTAAAAAATGGCAATTGTTGACTCTTCTTTTGAGGCGAATGCTCGTAGATGCCGTCACAGCAGTGAGAGGCACAGCAGAGCTTTGTCTGTAGTTTTGTCGCCATTAACATCATTTTCACTTGCTCTTAAAAACCACAGCCGAAGCTCGGGTTTGAACACATGAACAGACTGAGTTTAAAAGGCTCTCCAGTTTTTTTTATGCAGAACCGTTTCCACCACTTTGACTTGGATGAAACTCTCTGAGCGATGTCTAATGACTGATGTCCACATGTCCCATTTGCCTTTCCCTTTGACGGGCACTGCTGGTCTGAGCTAGAGCTAATTACCAATCAAGAGCTCATTAGGTGGCTGTATGATAAACGTCCCGGTTTAATAAGTGTGTCATGCACTGATGATGTGGAGTCATTGTCCTTGAGTGACTGAAACGTGCAGCGGAAAAAACTGAAAAAAGACAAAAAGGCAAAGAGTTTTATTCACCAAATCTGGATTACTGCTTTTATCAATCATCTCACAAATGTCAAACACCAGAAGCCAGAACCTGAGGCTCCAGGGTCGGTCGGCATTGGCCCAGATACAGCGAGCACATCCTCTTCCTCATTGGCCACCGTGAACATTCTCTGTCACGTCGGCACACGCCATCTGTAAAGTCGAGGGGGACGCCTCGGTCGTGATAACCAGCGAGCTCAACTTCACCCCGGGGAAGAATAGAGCTCACTCAGATGCTCCTCACAGTCTCACCAGGACACATGTACCATCAACCCCCCCCCCACACAGGCCCCCTTACACCTTCTGTATGTCCGCGAGGGGTCGGCCGCCAAGGATGCCAGAGAGGCTCCCTCTGCCTGGTCCTCAGCCACGAGAGCCCATCTGTACTATGTGATATGTGTGTGTGTGTGAAGTGTGTGTGTGGTCCAAAATGTGACCACACATGCTCTGAACCTCCACATTGCTGCGTGTCCTTTTCTGTCCATTCAATATCTGAGGTGTGAAAGCGCTAAAGTTAGACAGAAAGACTCATAATCCAATATATGAATTTAATTATGAAACGCAACACAATCTGGACAGTTCACAATCACAAGACAGAAAAATAATGTTGCTGTCAATGACTACATTTCCATCATATAACAACTTTTATTACATTTATTCTATCATATTCTATTTTATTATATTCAAACTAAGACTTGACATAGATTAGAATGCTATTAGAATGTTCAATTAATATTCCCATGTTCCTATGTTCCTATGTCGCCGACTCCAAAAGCTAATATAATACATCCATGTCCACATATTGAGACTAAGACCTTAATACTCCACATCTTCATTTGATTGTTTATTCTGAGTATAAACCTATTTGGGTGAAGGTCGTCGGAAGAAGCTGTTTACATGTCCGGGTCTTATTCAGACTAATCTCTTGATCTAGTTCATATTGGAATATTGGTGTCCATGCAAACACAATCAATGTGTTAATCAAAGCAGGTGATCCGGATAGAGAGTCGGAGGAAGATAAAACATCCAGGCACTTCCTCGTTTGTGCTGTTTGATCTACAGATGCTCTGCAGAGAGACTCGATAAAAATAACCGACTAAAGAGAATGTCCATCTGATGAAGGAGTCGTGCAACAGGCCAACGGGTGATGGAGAGATTTACACAGACTTAGAGGTGAAGCCCTGCATTTAAAGTACAATCTTCTCATCTAACATTGAATCCAAATTGTTCTTAGATTTTAACATGAATCTAAAAGTGAATCTAAATGTGCCCATACTTACAAATTAAAGATTATTTGTGATGTGCGGCCTCTTAGGTCCATGACATGTTTTTACTGGAGCTGTTCAATCCCCTAAATGTTTGTTTTTTCCCACCTGGGATCAGAACTCATCATCAGACCGAATCAAAAATAACGTGTCCTATCACAAACCGAAAACCTCATCGGCTACAGAGTTTACAGCTAATTGCAGCTCTTATGCAACGTGTTCATTAAATGATTAATGAGCCGACTTCTTTCGTCATGTTTTCGCTTCTCAAGTGTGATTTCATGCCACATAATCTTATAACTGACGACACCAGAACCCAAAAGGACACGACAGCGACACACGGTAAAGCATTCCGATTTAATTGCAGGTTGAGGTAAGTTACGCACATTAAGTGGGAAATTAAAAACTGTAAATTAAGCGCTATCAAAAGTGCATCGAGAAGTGGAAATTATTTTTTGGGCGAGGTGATTAATTAGTGTTAAAAAAAGGTTAAGTCTGGTGTTCCTGGAGTGTGTGCAGCACGTGTGTGTGTGTGTGTGTGTGTGTGTGTGTGCGCCGAGCTTTTCTTTCAATCACCGCCAGAGAGATAAATCAGTTGCTCCCATCTGTTGGCCAGGCCCGAAACATAGGGAGGAAATGCACGAGGAGACTAGAGAGAGAAGAGACGGATAAAAGAACGAGGGTGAGAAGAGATATTCATGGAAAATACTCTTCTGGCTAATGATACGTTTTCCCTGAGAACTTTTTCACAGGCTACTGTTTCAGTTTCATATTTGTTTTAACCTCAAATCCCGGCTCATCTTTTAAAAAGGGACAAGTAAACATTCAAAAGGTCAGAATCCATTATCCGGGGAGAAAAAAGGAAAATAAATAAAGCTGTTTTTTCTCAATCTTTCCTCGTATTCTGTCCTTCTTCCTTTCAAAGTTAAGCAGAAATAATGAGATGAAAACAGAAAAGCCCGTTTGACACCTGCTGTTCCACCGGCTCCTTTAAAAACGGTTTCTCCAGGAAAAAATACTCCAGAAGTTTTTGAGTATTCTAAACACGTTAATAGTCGACAGCAGTGGGCGCTGATGACGGAGGTGAAGACTATTGTTCGGTGTTTAAAGTGACGCAGCTTGTCATTTAGCATTTGTGTGATATGCAAGAGTACAGTGAGCGAAACACACAAAATAATGTCCAGTACACACACACAAACACAAAATCTGATCTTGTGTGGTCCCTTGGGTTTAAACATAGCATTCAGCGACAGTTGGTATGTAGTCTAAAGAGTAAGAGACCCACAGGCTACACACAAACACACACACACACACAACTGGATATTACATTTCCGTACAACTAAACTTAAACAGAAAACTTGTAATTCCAGAAATCGTTCATCAGTCCGTCTGTCTGAGGCTCAGACATCTCAAGAGCTCCATCGTCTTCTTCATCGGGTTAAGGTCACACAGGAAATGCAGCTTCTCAGTCAGACTACTGCCTATTTGTGGCTGTGTCTCCTCCACATTACCTCTATAGAATACTGTCTTCCATCTGAAAACTTCATTCTTAGTTATAACTTTTAAAGTGTTTTCATAAAGTTCCTACATCTTGAATCCTCATTTCTCTCGATGACCCCTGCAGAGAAAGAAAATGGCCACTTGAAGCCTCAGTGGTAAAACCCATGTTGCAGATTCTCCATCTTATATCACTGAACCACTTGAAGTAATCATACAGCTACAGCAGGGAACACAATGAGACCTTGTTTAGAGATACAATAAAGTTTCCCTGTGCTGTAATTCCTCAGCTGAAGTGTGTCCTCAGTGTTATTATGTGAGAATCCTCTGTGATTACCCATCTCACTGTGACAGTAATCCTTCCTCTTGGCAGCTTTCAGGATCACGCTGGCGGCCATATGTCCGAGCGATGGCTGTGTCCAAGCCCTTCTGTCTAGGTGAGAGACTCGGCCCAATTAACACTAACGAGATTCAGAGCGGAGGAGAGCGAAGCCGGCCGGTCGTCGGCAAACTGTCACGGTTCCTCTTCTATTATTCTGGGTTTTGGAAGTTGTTCTCTTCTTTCCTGGCTTCTCCTCTTCTCCTCTTCTCTTCTTCTCAAACTTGGTTCCATTCTCTTTTTTTCTCTCCCCTGCCTCGACTCTTATTCTCACTTAGTGTCCTCGTTCACTCGCCCTCGTTTGGGCTCATTCCTCCTTCTTGTCCGTCTCGTTTTAGACTCCCCCCCCCTCCCCTGTCCCATTTCATCCTCGTCCTCATTCCTTCTCTTTTTTAATATTTTATACGTTCTTTAGGGCAAAAACCTCAATTAATATTGACCCTTCAAATCACGTTCTTTACCAAACCTCTTTCCTTTGTTCAGTCACTTTCCTCCTCACTTAATTTTAATTCTGAATGTTTTTATCTCCCTGCGCAGGTGAGATTAGAGGGGTGGGTTTGTGAACGACACAAAATGACAATGGCTGCGACAGAGTAGACAAAAGATATAAGTGCACACTACACACTGCACACACACACAAAATTGGATGACAGACACCACCTAACGTTCTGCAGCCCCCCCTTAGCGAGTGGCTATTGTCTGAATCAGCCGTCATGTCAAAGTCCCGGTACGTGCAAATTACAGTCTGTGAATAAATCTGAATATATTTGCTTCCCAGTCACCTGTACTGGTTTGCTAACTGATGGATGCCCTTTGGGTGGATTGCAGTCTTTAGTTTTACATTTTATCTGCTGCCTTCTTTATTCTTGGCAGTGACGCTGGGGCTTTGTTGTATCTTTTCCTGTCCCCTCACATCACAGAAAAGGCAAATCCGTTGCTACTGGTGTATGGTGGCATGCGATAAATAGATATAAATATGAGCTGCAATTGAACTCGTGGTCACAAAGTGCAAGACGTGTTTTGAGGGAACGTAACCTCTGTGAAATCTGCTCGTCGAGCTGCGTCACCCGTTGTACGAGTCTGAGGAAAGGAGCTGTTTTCACTTGGTCTCAATATTGTACATCACTTAGCTGAGCCCCCTTTTTTTAGCTGTTACCCTGAGCACTGCTCTCATCATTCACTGAGACTAATGAGCTGTCTTTGCTGATGTAATTTACCTCGTTTTGTGCCAGGCCGTATGAAAAATTCAACCGTTGCCATGAAAGATAGTTGTGTTTTAGCTCTTAATTATGTGCATATCTTTGCCAGGCAGACGCTGTCGATACCGAACGGAGTCTTTCATTTCAATTTGTTGCTGACTTGTGATCATAGAGGAGACACGGAGGTTTATAGCTAAACATATACACAGAGATAAATCAGAAGCTAAATTATGACTACGTACTAACACACATGTAAATATCGACTTCAATTTATTCACAATGCACAAATACAGATTGCATCCCCATACAATCATCCTTTACTCAAATACATTTCTCTAATCTAGTATCTATATATTCTTTGTATTATTTAATCACGTTTTTTTTCTACTTTGTTTTATCATATTTCATACTTCATGTGTTCTCTTGCCTGGATTTCTGCAGCCCAGCATCAATAAAGCTTCTCATGTTGAATCTTGTCTTTGCTAATCTTATGGGATCTGCTCAGGGGTTTTATATATATATGAGACAAGAGCAGGCTATGTGGACACTGATATTCTTTTAAAATTACAATAATTTCCTTGTAAGCGAGCAAACACAGATTATTCGTATAACTCATGTCACCTTCTATTAAGATTCCCTCACTAATTAGACTTGTGTCATTTCTTAATCAGCTCCAAGCAGATTTTAAATGAATAATTAAGGAAGAAGGACTCGACCGCTGCTGAGACTCGTCAATTAGCAAGTTCAACCTCTAACGGCCGCTCTGTGGGTTCCAGTGTTGTTCTCCCACGCAGCACGACACCAACAGTCGTTGCTAATTGGAAGCAGATACACACGAGAAGTATTCTGCAAAAAGGACTTCATGAGAAATTTATAGATACTCTGAAAAGATTCCTCGTAAATTGTTTGGATTCAAAGGTTTGCTGCGATTAGAGAAGTTGAAGTTAACCTGGTTTAACTGGTTTAAAGTTATTGTTTCAACCAAAACGGCAACTTAATAGAAACAAAAGCTCCAATTTAACAAAGTTGTGAGACCCAAGAAATGTCTGTAATTGTGTCATTACACGTTTAAAATGTTTCAGACATTTTTTAGCTGAAAAACCCAAACATTGAGAAAAGATAACTTATCCCAAATCGTGGCCACATTATATCCTTGATAAATATAAAATGGAAGCAGTCCAACCCTGCTTAACAATAGCTAGAAAGCATTTAACTTATTACTGTAGAAACAGTGTCAATAGTAGCACAATTACCAAATGAGACATTAAACACTGGAGCAAAACACATATCAGCGGCTGCAGAGGGAGAAGAACGAGCAGAGAGAACACCAGTGACCTCCCGGACAGCCGCTGACTGTTGTGTTCAGTTCGCTCTTATCTTCTTTTTGAGGCTGCAGGACTAGTTTATCATGCACGGCCGGATTCATACTCTCTGCACAGCCGACTATTCAAGATCCCCATTTTTACATCCCATGAATATTTACAGCTCATATAACCAGTTAAAGAAAATAAGGTTATTCAGTGGTCGGACCTGCCGGGTTTGTTACTCGTGCGAGAGCTGAAACGGTGAATTTCGCCCCGGCAGCGTCTGATGACTGAAGGCAGCAGCTTCTCGCCTTGGAAGCTGAAATTCAAATGCATTTCATTAGAAAATAATTCATGCTTTTATATATTTTTCATTTGTTTTCTTCGGTTTGTTAATGCAGCCCAAACTTTCAGCCCAAAGTTCAGCTTATTGAAGTTAAGTGGAGAGAATTACATCAGGTGTATTCTTGGTAAACTTCTACTTTCCTGATATTGAGAGAATTCCACGCTGGACAAACACTGATCTGGACCTTGTATCATTTCAGCTTGAGACTTGTTCAGATTTATGAGACATCACATCACATGAGTCACTGCCAATGACGTGCTCTACGAAATAACAGGAGAGCATAATGTTCAAATAAAAAAGGACAGTTTTGTGTGTAAACCTAAAAACAAATAGACATTATGCAAGTTTGGCGTTGGGTTAGATTGAAGTTAGGGTAAAATTAAAATTCTAGTTTAGCCAAATACGCATAATGTGTGTTATTAAACAGCGTCTGATGACTGAAGGCAGCAGCTTCTCGCCTTCTCAGGGCCGGATGTCATTTTACTTTCAGATTTCAGTCCTATAAAGCACTTTTTTTTCATGCCTCGCTGCCATTCTGCTCATGATAATGTGGTATTTCCAAACACAAAGACTGATGTGCAGACATTTCAAGGGAGCCAACTCACAACCCGCCAAGCATCATGGGATTCAGACTGATGCATGACATTCTGGGAGGGAAGGGGAGGGAGGGGAGGGGATAGGGGGTCACTCACCAAATCCCTTTTATACTTTGCATTTCTTTGTGTTGCTCAAAGAGACACTTCACCTCAGATACCCCCTGAAATCTGTTATCACCTTTTCTTACACATGGTTCAACTCATCTGTCCGGAAACCTCTCCCTTGTTCTCTTTGCGCTCGGCCAATAAGAGCTGATTTAAATAACAACCTGTTTGATGAACGAGGGGACTTGACATTCAGGGATCCTCATAATCGAGCTGTGAGCACCTGTGATAGAAACGGCACAAGGTCCTTTAATGCATAATGTGACGCAGACATGTGAAGTCCACATGTGCTGCAGCCAAAGCTTCACAACATCGGCCGAGTCCGTGGCCAAGCGAAGCAAAGGCCTTCATCCACGAGCCAAATTAATTTCTTTGTCTGAGCTTCGGCCAGCTTTTCTTTCTTTTTTTTATTCTTTGCAGATTTGAATTATAATGCACACTTACAGGAACTGTTTGCTTCTCTCAGTCACCTTGTCTTACTCTGTAATTAGAATTTATTGAATAATGATACAATTGGCAGAGGTTTGTTGGTTTTCTAATGAATAATAAAGCAGACGGGCAGATGAGGAAAGAGGTGGGGGACACCAAGGGGAGAAAATCACGAGTACTGCAGATGAATGGAAGAAAAAAAAATCACTGCAGACATTTGCAGCACAAGAAAAGATCATATTGATTAACTTCTTTAATTGACCTTAAGGTTTAAGATATAGAAGAGAGCCTCTCGATCATTAAGCAGCTAAGTTAAGGTTTGTTGTCAGGTGACCTCCGGTGACCGTGGTAACAGAGGACGTCAGGTGTCACAGCAGAGCGACAGAGTCGATGTCAGAAGAAGGTCGAGGTGGATCGATCCGTCTTACACATTCTTCTCTCTTTTTAAAAAAAACAGCCAGCTTTGTTTCTTTTTATCCTCAAACGTTCCAAAGCATGAATTATTGTTGCTATGACAATGACGTTCTAGTACTGCTGTCCCCATGTGGTCATTCAGGTTGAAGGCCATGTTGTGATGGCCTTAATGACAGAGGGTTGCCCTCTGTCATGATCAACTAAAATAATGATCAACTAAAATAAATAAAGGGGTCTGAGAGTGAAAGTTCAAATGACATGTCCCCCACCTCCAAAGTCTCAAAGCTCAATTAGATGAGCGAGTGACTGTCAGACGGTACTCGTGGGTATCATGTTTTTCTAAAATTCGACAGGACAAGAAATTCTTTCGGACTTTCGGAATCAAACGCAGAGCATTTGTTCATTTAGTTTTTTTTTAAGTTGAGGCAGCCAATAATACTTGGAAAACTTTAAGTCAATATTATATCCATGGAAATGACTGTTGTTCGAAAACTGACTGTTCTTAGAAAGGGAACTTGAAGAAAGGAAACCTTAAGTTTAGTTTAGTCAATATTACGAGTTAAAAACTATTTTAATTATTGCACAGTCACAGAACATCCTGTCTGAAATCATTTTTTTTTAATGACTCACCTTGGGCGGTTGGGGACAAAATAAATTGCACACACAGACTCACAAACACACAAAGAGCTGATTTAGGGAGTGAATAAACCGCTTGGAAAATGATCTAACACACTTTGACTGTGAAGAAATTATTAATCACACTAAGCCCATTACTGCTAAATTATTCATGGTGTGAAATTATTTCCCTATCGTCGGAGGAGCCTGTATATGTCAAGTGGCTCAAATTAACTGCATAACATGATGGAGCTTTTTTCCCGTTTTCACTGCGGGGGAAAAAAAAGAATATTACGTGGCCTTGCAATTAACTTGTAATCCCTGTCTGATGACAACCTGTCAGGAGAACACTGGCTGGTGCTGCTCGATACATGTAAATCAGTCTTTTCCAGTATGTTGTGACCATGTGTTGAGTTGTAGTGAGAAAGGTTACGTTCGTTTATATAACACAAAGTATTAATAGATTTTGTAGACCTTTATCAATCCCCAAACTAATGTATTTTTCGGTGTATTATATATAACGGGACTGAGACGCTGGTTTTGTCTGTTTGAGAAAAAACTGAATTGATTCTGACTCCTTCCAAGTCCCTGAAAACTGTTTTAATATGAAAAGTGTGAAATCTTCTTTTTCTAGCCCCATCTCTGAAGGGTTCAGATATATAATTATAATTTTTTATTTCCCGGAATAAAGTCAAATATAGTTTAACCTGTTTCACCTCTCATCTGCCTATTACTGTGCAGTGGAAGAGAGTGCGAGTGAAAGTCACATTGAATAGAAGATGTGTGACTAATGTCTTCAGGAAGATAATTTGTTTCTTAACGTGTGTCAACAGGTGAAAAAAGATAAATTAGCCTTTAGTTTGACTCTGTACTGTTAAAAACACTTCTGATGCTAGTTAACCAAAGTAATTAGACCCTGAAATACAAGTGATAACACGAGTTCCAGTCAATTCTCAGAAAACAAACATCTTCTCCACCTCAGCTCTTCTGATCTACACAGACATGTGTCTTCCCTACTATTTCTTTCTAAATTCAACAAAAAGCTTCTTTGTTTTGTTCAGCGGTTCATTATTCTCTGCACCACTTAGCAGCAAGATTGTCAAATCCCTCCCGATGTACATTCTCATTGTTTGTAATTACAGTCGTGTGAACAGTAGAGGACCGAGTTCACAACCCTGGGGGACTCCGGAGCAGGGCACCACAGTGAAGGAGGCGTACCCATCAATCAGAATCGACTGGGGGGTTTGTTCATGGGGGCGCCACAGGGCAGCAGTCATTATTTAAACTACATGCTGGTGGATGTCCTGAAGTGACATCGATATGTTAAATCTGTCAGTAATAACACTATTAGTGCTCAGACCCAGCAGCTTGGCTCATATTCGCTCTCAGCAGGAAGCTCCTCACTGTGGATGTCGACAGTGGCAGGTCCTCTGGAGGCGGAGCAGACGTTGCTCTTTGTGGAGGAGAACAGAGCAAACATCAAATGTATTAAACTCATCACGGCCTCAGACATGGCAGCAGAAGTCCTTTGTTGTTAGCCTGTAATATTGTGGATCGCCTGTTACATCCCCTCTGAGCTGTTGACCTCTCCACAGTCTCCGCTGATGCCTTTACTCTTTAGTGGTGTTGTTCGCTGAAATGTTATCCGTCTGAAATGAAGCTTTTTTTGGGGTGTCAGGATTGATATTTACTTTTAAGTCTCTCTGCGCTCTTCCCTTTTGTAAAGCGAAGTATATTTCCTCTCATATTTTCCTCTGCCTCTGTGCTTCAGCCCCTTTTTCTTCCACATCACTCTTCCTCACTTCTCCATGTCAGAACAATTGCTGTTTCAAGAGCCGCGGAATAACTTGTCATTATTTTGCCTCCTCTCTTGAGTCTCTCCTCTCCTCATCCGCAAGGTCACTGTAAAAAGCCCTTCACGTTTAGATGGCAGAGAGAAGGCAGCGGTCTCGGACAATGTTTCGTCTCCAGTGAGTGATGATGATTAAATCTGACACTTCTGACTTTGACTCTGCTTGTCTCGTTGTTGGGGAAGCTGTGAGTCGCTGAGATCATACGTGGTCCAGATCGCTGAACAGAAGTAATGAAGCAGCTGCAGCTGAAGGTGTGTGCAGACCTGTCCAACCTCCAGGTTCCCAGCTGCAAACCAACAGGGAAATCTGCTCAAAGGAAGGAAGAGTCTTATGATTTCTGTTTCTTTGATCTGCTCACGTGAAGGTGACCTTCAACAACAAACTTAACCCCAAGCTGGGCTTCAATAGAGCAGCCGCAGAACAGAGAAAAGTATCTTATGGTGCATGTATCTATCTATCTATCTATCTATCTATCTATCTATCTATCTATCTATCTATCTATCTATCTATCTATCTATCTATCTATCTATCTATCTATCTATCTATCTATCTATCTATCTATCTATCTATCTATCTATCTATCTATCCAAACAAACCAATGGAGAGACTATTTGAATCCCAGCTAAATAGAATCAGGTAAATGAATACGGACAAGTTCCATATTAGTTTGATAAATAGAATATTCAGAAATCACAAAACATATTGACTCAGCCATGAAATCCATTTTGTGTAAATCTGTAACTGCAGAATATAAACTCGTCCTCAATATTGAAAACCCTCAAATTCCATAAAACAATTTATGTATATATAGAACCATGTACAGCCCATGTCTTTGGTGTCCTCGATGGCAGCTGCGTCCCTGACCTCAAGGAGAATCAGGATAAGCCCTGTGATAAAAAGAGATTTTATATTTTTTATGGAGAGATTTAAAAGATGATATAAAGTCAGCCAGCCTGAAAAGAGGGGATGAAATCAGTGTCACAGTGTCTCTGAGAGTTGTGTCCTGCACCTGACAGCCCAACTGGAACAGCACTGGGCTGAGAGGTGGTTTGAGACACAAAGTAAACCGTGTGAGTCGTGAGCAGAACATTTGTGAGACACAACGACTCTGCTTCTGTTGCTGGTCACATATAGGATTTCCAGGTCTCCTCTAACAGTGCTGACAGCTGAACGCCACCTAGAGCCATCATCACTGAATTAGGATTAAAATGCAGGAACTCTGTTTTGCTCATCGGTTTGTTTACAGTGCCAGCAGGCGAACTAAAGTGTGAGTCTCTGGAGTAAAGTGGAAGACACGTCCGGCATGTAGAGCAGACCGCTACAAGGACCACGCCGATGGATGCAGGAGACTATTGTTGAGGCCGAGGGATTGAAATGGTCTACCAGCTTGTGATCACTGGGGTGTGCATGTGATGAAAATCACACCCATCAGTCAACAGGCCTTTTTACAACAGTTTGACCTGTCGGAGGAGGAAATATTAAGATATATTCAAGTTATTTACACCTCTGCTTTTCTGCCAATAAGATGAACATATCTTGAATTACGTGAGGACAGAGATCTTCGTAGTATTCTAAGATGAATAAGATGGATAAGAGGTAACAGGAGTATTTGTTCAAAGGCTCCACTGAATAGTGTTGTCTGCTGGGTTAATGTACAAAATTATGTTTGGTTGATAGGTTAATTTTAAAATCAAATATCATTTCCGAGGGAAAATGTTGTGGTTCTTTCTCATTATAAATTCCATAATCAGTGATTCAGATTTCATGTAAATTAAGAGATGAAGTGTGTGTAGATTATTGCAGGAATTCCTCTTCTACGGAATCGTTTCAATACATAGGCAGTGTGTGATATTCTAACATAATGGTGACGAGTTGGAAACAGGCCACATGGTTTTAATTGGGACAGTGTAATAGGATGATGATGAGGATGGTAAGACTGGCCAAAGAGCTAATGGGATTTAAATACTGGGATTCCACTGGGTTTCTAACAAAAAGGAAAAAAGGAGTAAACCCTCAATTTGAATTTATTTGATTCTATTTTTTGCTGTTGATGTTTCAGGACGAGCACAGGATCACATGGTGTTTGTGGCGTAATGAGGGTGAAGACGAGTGCCATGAAGAGGAAAAACATTATCCCATCATGGCTGCATAAATCTCTAGTGATAGCGATTCAGCAATTTAGTATTTGGTGAAGCGTGTGTTTATCATTTCATGATTTCGACACTAACTATTTACTGGGTGGTAAATAAGAGTAATCTGGTTGTTTTATCATTCCCTAAATTTGTTTTGCAGTATTTTCTTCTACTAGTGATATGTTTGAAGCAGCGGTGACATTTTAAATTGCCGCGGTGTCTCGTTATCGTTGAGGAGATGCAGAGCAGGAACCGGTGACCGTCAAACTGACCATCTGACGCTGCAGTGAAATCTCTGTGGGAGGTCTGGTCGAGGCCTCGGCTCTAATCTACGTGTGTTTTTTTTTACTGCCTTGGTTTCTTTCATCTCTTTTTACAGATAGCCTCCCTTTACCAGATCCTGTCATTTGTTCCCATGTGAACCGAAGCTCTTTTCAGTCTGTGACCGCACCACACACAGACATGTTCAGACGCACACGGCGGCAAAAGAGGGGGGAAGCTGCTTTTGCCGCTTCAACCACACACCACACACACACACACACACACACACACACACACACACACACACACACACACACACACACACACACACACACACCATACACACTGAGCTTCCACAGCGGCTTCCACTTTGACCATACGTTCTTCACAATGACAGGCAACACACACATGCACATGATCAAAAAAGCATCCTAGCTGCAATATATTTTTTTATGTTTTGCTCATATGGACGCCTGGAGATGACAGCCCCACAGGTCCATGCAGGGACAGATGTAAATTAAACACATGTGCCCCGGAGCTGTTTTTAGAATTTAAAGGAAAATAAGCACACAAACATAGCAATAGCATAAAGTTAATTTGCACTGGGCAAGAGACACAGACCTCCTCAAACCAGCGGCCTGCACAACTGGGAACGGACAATATACTGTGAGGTCTTCTTGTGTTGGGAGCAGAGACATCACTATGTTGATTTCCAGGCGCTCATTACTCGTGGGTCACACCTGTGAAGTCCCTGCACAGTAGTGTGGTTCACCAGATGTTAACTGTTAGTACAAACCATGTCATTGGCCACAAATGTCACATGTCCTTCTCACCTCCTTCCTGTGAGTGTTTTCAAAGTCTCTTTTGCTGCAGGAAACAACAACAACAACAAGACGGTAACTTGCTCCCTGAAAACGGTTCTAATGAAGATTTGAATCATGCAATCACACAGTCTAAGTCTTTAACTGTTCTTCCTTTAGCGGTTTCTTTGTGGCAAATTAAATGTTTTAAAGGAAGCGATTCATCCCCAAGTAGCAAATGTTCCACCAAAACAAGAACCCCGGACCCTATTTTGTTTTTTCACTGCGTTAATAGTGCAAGACGACTGTGAGAACATCGTAAAATCTCAATTACTTATTTTCAAGAGTGTTTCAGACATAATAACACAATCCAATAATAAAAATAATTCCATGTCTGATGGGTAATTCAAGGTTAAAAGAACTTGCTGTTTGGCCTTGAAGATATGTTACTGACATGTATTGTCTGGTTCAGTAGCCTCGGTATTAACTGTTGCACCAGGTTCATATTATGACTGCCTCTCTCTTACAAAGCTCCCTGATTCATCTACAACATTAACTTGACTCTTCAAGGATGCTTTATATTTAATTAACACGTTCATATTAGATCTAATCAACGTATCTTTGTTAACAGGCTACATCTCACAGGTTTTTAAGTTTGGCTTTGTTAAACTTAACAAGTCGACATTTTAGCTGATCCTGATCGACACCAGCCTCTCACCCGTTTCTGAACTCCTTGAAAAGCAAATATTTTTTTATTTACATGTAATGGTTTGAAGTTTGAAGAATGATTCTCTCCTTGCCTCGGACAATGGACTCATCTCGATTCCCTTTCTGGTTTTATTTGACACGATCGATCACAAGCTTTATAAAGGTTCATTCCTTGGATCATTCATTTTCAAGTTATATGCTTCCTTAAGGCAATATCATCAAAGCACCATATACATTTCCATTGCTAAACAGATGACACCAAACTTTATTTACCTCCTAAGATGGAATAAGCTAATCATACAGTCAAACTTCAGGAATGACTTTTTGAATGACAGCTTTTTCCACCTGCCCATTATGAAAATTATAAAAAGATACAGAAACATTAGTCTGTCACATTTGCATTGGACATATCTTATTCCTTGTTGTAAGGATGTCCAAGTGAATTTGCCAAAAGCTTCCAGTTCACCCAAATGAAGACATATATTCTAATAAATTGTCAAACTCACATTTTGGGTGTGCCTTTAGTTTTGAGCACCAATTAAGGGTTTTTAGAGAATCAGGCAAAATATTTAATGAAAAGTGGGCTATTTGAAAAGTGGTTGGATCATGTGTTGCTTCTTGCCCTAAAACAGAATGTTAAGGTCAGTGTTTTCCCCGGATTCCAGGGATTCCTTTGAAGAGTGGCCGTGTTTTCATGACTGGAACATAAAGCCAGAAACTACAAAAACGTGACCTGAGCTGTAATGGAAACATCTTTTTTTTTCATGTGAATAACACAATCATAAAAATTTCACATTATGAAAACTGACAACCCCCAAAAGTTTCCAATTACAAAAGCCCCGGGGTCATGGAGCACTATTCATTATTTTGGAAGCAACATCCAAATCGCAGAACCAGCGGAGCAGCAAGACAAATTCAAATAACTCTCTTGTCATATCTATTCTCAAATCTGAATAAATCTGTGTTTCTTTTTCTGTTTTCTTTTTACGGTTTCTACTCTTTGTGTTTTAGACAAATTATTTACGTGTGGTTTCATTTTCCGTGTCAAAAAAAAAGGGCAGCCACAGCATTATCTATTTCTATCTGCTTTATTTTGACACACACTAACACACACAAACACACACACACACACAGTAACACAACCCTCTCATCGTTTTTGGCTTCAGCTCTGACATTTAACGAATGCCCGTCTTGGGACTTCAACAAACTCACATCACTTTCAACAAACTCTTTTCAGAAGTTAAAGCTCTTTGGTTGCAGCCACCTGTGTTTTCCCTAGTCTTTTTTTTGTGTGTGTCTTTGTTCAACTTCAAAACAGAGACGTGGATTCAGCCGAGCTCGTTTGGAGAAGTTTCTGTGGGGACAGCGGCTGTTGACCTTCACTGAGGAGTCTTGTCTTGTCTCAGTTTTTTTTTCATTTTGTCTGCTTCTGCACTTTTTCACCTTCTTTTTCTATTTCCAGCTTTTTTAATCCTCTTCCCCGACATGAACCTTCTCCACTGAGGCTATTAGATGTTGTGTGTGAGTCTGTGTGAACAACTTCTCCCAAAGCACCAGAGTATTTTTACACCAGCTTACAGGAGCTGAAATGACCTTAAAGGCACGAAGTAGTTTGAAATTAAATGGTAATATGATTTCTGTGGATTGTTTTTTTTGTAGCTTTCTTGTTTCCAGGGCTGCAACTTGTGACAGATTTCATTACAGACAATTTTTTGCTTTTACTTTTTGGAGATCTAAAATGAAAGAAATAAGTTTCCCACAGCCCAAGGTGACTTCTTTAAATTGTTTTCTTCCGCAGTAGAAGTCCCAAAGCTCCAGTTTACTCTAATAGTCTGGGGAAAAAACAGCAAGTAATAGACTCATTGTTTCAGCAGCTCTGCTACGGACGACTCCAGCTCTACGGCTTTTAAATTTGAAGTTATGCAGCTTCACGAGAACCTGGTGAGGTGAACGGCGTCGTGCGTCAGCGCTTGGTAGATGAGCTCATGTTGGCTCCTGCAGTGAATGACCGGCTTCAGTGGGTAGCGATAATGGGATGGAGGAGAGAGAACGTAGAGAAGGAGGGAGGGACGGGAGGAGAATCCACCAATTGGAGAGGCCGCTCGGCTCGTTAGCAGGACCCAGCAACACCGACCAGGGAAGAGATCAGAGGGTGTTTCTGCTTCTAGCCCACAGATGCAGAGATCTCACACCAGCTCCCACCCGGGGGGGAAGGGTCGTTGTGTCTGTGTGTGGCCGGTAGCTCCTGGAGAACTCAAAACACCTGTGGATCAAAGGACACAAAAAGGGAAATTAGAGTGTTCTCCGTCTGGACTCGCTGTGGCACTTCTGATCTCTCCCTGGTATCACTTTGGGTTTTTTGGGGTTAGTTTGTGGCTGCACCGACTCTGGAAAAAAAACTTTATATCTTGAACACAGACCTGGAGACAAGAAGTAGTTTCACCCACTTAAAAACTGATCAGCAGAGCCGGGAGCAGGAACTATCTCATGTACTTCAGTTGCTCTGGCCAACCTGGTCCTACATCCCTGCTGCTCCATCTGGCCCAGCCAAATATTGTACACATCAATAGATCAACTATAACCTTCAGTTATCTTGTCAGTTTATTCCCAAGATCCAGAATTAACCTTCATGCTCTAATCTGGAAAGAAAAAAACCTTTTCTGATTTAAATATTCTTTGCTCATATTGCACAGATCCTTGTTTATGTCCCATTACAATTTGAGTCGGACCAGTGAGAGTATAGACCACAGAAAACTAAGGTTATTCACCAACAGTCAAACAAGGACATTCCTTCTTGTATTTAACATTTTCAAAGCCTGCACTCAAAGACAACATTTCCTATTTTTTGCATAAAAAATAAGTTTTTTTTTAACGAAGAATAACAACAAAACAACTGTTTCCTTAACGCGCTAATTGAGGCTTGTGTGAGTCTTTAGAAATACTTAAATTTGTCCCGACATTAGAGTGTTTGTGTTGGAGGACAAAATCAAGAGGCTTGAGAACCAGGGACTCAGCTCCCTTGGACTATTACAGTCTATAAACACAGTGGTTTGAGGATGAGAGCCTTGTCCCCTGCAGTCTCACGTTGTGAATCTGAATACTGATGTGTTGTTTTGAATAACAATCCAGTGTGTGATAGTGACAAAGGTGAAAACAATCAAATCCAGTGGAAAGAAGTGGGAGATTTTTTAGCATGTTGGCTGCAGCCGGGACAGCGTCTCCTAAAATTAGCCGTTTCCTCATCCTCATCTGGAACAGAAGGTTAATTCGGCCGTGCCAGTCTTTGTGCTGTTGTCATTCTGCTGCTCTGTTAGTGCTCATGGCATTAGGTGTACTCGTGCTGTCAACCCCCCCCCTCCCTTTGCTGTGCCCCCTTTTTCTTTTCCTCATGTCTGCACAACACTGAATTGTTTTGTCAGTGTAAAGTCAGAATTCATAGATAACAGACTCAAATCAATGCAGTCAGGGCCTGAGAAGCACAAGCAAGAGTCACTCACAGTCGAGGAGGATGGAGAGATGTGACGTGTGCTGCAGTCGCCACTGTTTGCTGGTGTCTATTATTCTGAAGGAAAATCTGTTTGAGTTAAAAAAGCATCAAATATGCATTTTAAGTTTTGAATAATGTAGAAAAATATTCACAATGAAGAAACGTGCGGAGCGAGAGATCAACTTCTCTTCTAAACAATCACGACTACAAAGTCTCAAGCTGTTGAAAGTTTTCAGAGGAATATTGTTGATTTCCTGTTGAAGCTGCAGAGCTGGGTAAACACCGGCACTACTGAGGGAATATTAGAGGCACAAGTCAGAGAAAGACAGATCAAGGTAACGATGTGATAGTTGGCGAACAGGTTGAGTTCTGTCTGTTGTTCCAGATGAAATCCATAGGAGCTTCAGGAAGCTGCTGCAGAATGATCGATCATATTTAGCCAGTGCGTTGGTTTTTGATGCTGGTTTGGCCAAAGGGATATATGTCTGTGTGGTACTCGCGTGATCAACACAAGTTAACACAACCTATGATGATATTCTCATTCTCCTTTGGAAAAGACAACACAACGTCCACTGAAGTGACTACAATTGTGTGTATACGAGACCAGTCGGAGGTGCATAAAGCTTCGGGAATGTCCCCAAGTTCTCCTCCAGCTGTGTCTGGATGATGTTTCCAGTGCAACATGAGGCTGACCAGTGACCAGTGGCCAGTTAGATGACCTGCTGGATTGGGTTCGGTGGCAGGACCTGTCTCCGGTGAGTTTCATTCTCTGTCCTGGTTGGTTCTTGCACCACCAACCTGCTCTAGTTATTTCAACTCAAGTTGGCGAAGGGAGAGATTCTTATTTCAAGTCTATTGCATCACGCGTCTATGCATTGATTCAACCATCCAGCCAACAGACTGATAACACTACCTGCCTGTAGCACGGCTATACGACAGTGCAGCATTGTTCCTGTTCTGCTTTGATTTAAACTGATCCGTGGCAAATGGTGAAAAACACACCTCTGGGTTTTAAGCTGTTATCCCACCTGCATCCATCTTTCCCTCTCACTCTGTAAAATGCTACTTAACATTTTCTGTCCCTCCTGTTTCTTTTCAAATCAGCCTCCTCTTTATCTTGTGAGCTTGAAATAGTCCCTGGCTTGAAGACAGAGTGCTGTTCACTGTTTGTGATCCAGGGACAGAGATAGAGAGAGGGAGAGAGGTGTGAATGGAAGTATGACTGGCTGGTTGTCTCATGATGTTGGCCCTTCAATATCCTGTCCAGGGTATGGATAGATGGATGGATGGATGGATGGATGGATGGATGGATTGAGGGATGGATGGAAGGATGGAAGGATGGAAGGATGGAAGGATGGAAGGATGGAAGGAATCTGAACCAAAACACAACAGGTCCCATCTGACAAATCAGGAGAGAATGAACAAACAGCATCAAGAGAAAGAATGTGTAATAACAACTTTATAATTGATTCAAAAGTCTCCAGACTCTTTGCACTATGCATCAGTTAAACATGTGTTTTACAACTTAAAAATATAAAGCGTCTCTGAAGAAGTCAATGCATCCCGCTCATACTATTACGCTTCAATGCAGCTCAGACCTTCGTAACATCTAACTCCAGTTCTTGTCCTGATGGTAACCAAATGCAAATGTATTTCAAAGTCAGTGGATGTTTTGCAGATGTTCGTTTTCCCCCACCTCCAATGTCGTGATAAAATGTTTTAAAAACCATAATCCAGGCAAAAAACTGTAATGTTTCCCCACAGAATGTATCCGCTAAATCAAATTAGCCGTACATGAAAGTGATTTTAGGAGACGGGTGGAACATGTTCATAATTAGAGACAACAAGTGTGAACTTGCCTCCCTCAACATTGCAAACAGCTTGCCTGCTAATGCACCCGGACAGCTATGTTGAGCTCATATTCATGCACTGTCAGAAAAATGACCAGACAATGTGCAAAGCAGCCGGAGCCGACTGCAGAAAGGCTCCCTCACATGGATGTGAAATGAGAAGTGGCAGAATGTGTTTGCCTTTGCAGACAAAAGAGGAGAAAATCCACCACTGAATGGATCCTGTGCATCAACAGCAGGACGCCGTGAGAGCCTTATCAAACTAAACCGATTCTCAGTCTCTTTCATTTTGGTGATATCAAAGAGCTGTATTTTCTTTCCCCTCTCAGCTTTATTCTGGCGTCTTTGTGGCAAAGACTGTAAATTGAATTTGCGTTGGATTTACGGTCAGAGTTGCTTGTGTCTGAATTATTTGGACATTGTCTATTTCTGTGGAATTGCACTATTAGGGAAAAATTAATGGATTTCTTTTTTGTGACTGTGCTTACCACTTACTGTTGAAAGTGAATAGCATATCTGTATCTCCAGTTTTTTTAAGCCTTTTTGTGGATTAACTTTTTATTATATTGCCTTTTATTCTTCTTGTGAAATGAATTACTTAAGTTAATTTATGAAGAGAGGTAGTTCAGTGTTTTCCAGCAAAACGAAGTAGGAATAAATAACCCAAGTTAGTGTTGCAGTGATTTTCAATAATCATATGTGCATTATCCGGTGATGATGGTGGATGTGTTTCAAAGTCTGTAAAAATGCTACTTTAGGAATTTAAAGTACAAGCCTGGTGCAATGTATAGTATAAGTATAGTGTATCATATTATAATGTAGTATTATTCTATATACATATCCCTGTGCGTTACACATCTATATACCCAAACCAACTTCCTGCATCTTTTCCCTGCATATTATAAAAAATTGTAGCATACTATCATAATTTCCAGGAGGAATTGGTTACACAAACACTGTGTGATTGGTAGCAGGTAACTGGTTTCAATATTTTCTAGCTGAATGGTGAAGAAGTACATGATGTCTTCAGGTTTCATGTGACCTCACAGATTGGAAACTCGAGATTATACATCCAGCTAAAGTCAGATTTTAACTTCTTGACAATTGCATCAAAATCGGGATTGTTGGCTAATCGGGGTAGAGTGAAAGAAAGAAAACATGTCAGTGGTGTTATGTTGGATTTTCACTTTAACACTGATAAATTGAGAAGAAAAAAAGATTTTACACTTCCTGTTCACAACCCTGTGCAGAGATGTGGTGATATTCTCTGCTCAAGTGCGATGCTCATCAGCACTATTACCATTTAGAGTTGCCACTGATTGATGTTGATTAAAAGTCAAAAGTTTGGGGTTTGGCGCGATGAGGGCACCAATCAAGACCGGGGAAGAAGAAACCGACTTGGTTCCTTATTCCTCCTACAAGTCAGAAAGTCACACACAACGATGCGACGTGCATTCATGAAGGAGAAATGAACTTCACTCTGGGATGACTAATGGTGGTGTTCAAAGTTTCATGTGACAAAACTGGGAAAGGAAGAGAGGCGCTTTAGATGCAAGACGGAGGAAGAGGAACAGTGAGATGGATGTAAAGTTTTTCTGATCTGCAGACGACAAACTTCTGTGCACCACCTTCTCATTCCTCTGACACATAATGGACTTACTGTATTTAAAGGATGTCCCTTTGGTGCCTTCATCTGTTCTCAGTATGCAGAAGCATGTGGTGGATATGTTGTGTTAAGCTTTGATGAAAAAGCATAAACAAAGATCGTATGATGTCACACGTGCAAGTATCGCACATCCTACGGCTTCTGGAGTTCAACATCAAATTAAAATGTGCCACAGGACCCAACCTGCACTGTTCCCTCTAGTGACATCAAGAACATAAATACACATCAGGACAATGTTTTAGTATTGATGAGATTCATTAGCTTGAACATGCATAACTGCATATTATCAGCATATTTTGGCTTCACTCTTGTGCAATGGGATGAAGTGGAGACTTGAGTGTGGATTCTCAACATGAGTCCTGTCGGGTTTGGACAAAAATGTACAAATGATCCTTGGGTTTGGTCACATTGGCTGAGGCTAACTGCTGGATCTTTTCCATCACACGAGGCAGCTGTGGCTGAGGGGGTAGAGCGGTCATCCTCTAACCAGAAGGTCAGTGTTTCTGATCCCAGTCTTCCCCATTCCACTTTTAATTGGGCAATATCCTGAGCCCCAAAATAGCCCCTTCTCATAGAGGAAGTGCTGCACATAGATGCACTGTCTGACTGTGTGTGAATGGCAAAAGCAGTCTTGAGTTTCTAGTCATCAAGACAAGAAGAACTCTACATAAATACAGACCATTTACCAGTTCACACTCCTGTAATCAGGGAAAAGCTGAGGTGGGACTCATACACACAAACTCAAGTTCACGCTGTCAAGTCCAGACAGAGAATTGAGGCTCGAGCCTGAGTGAGCATCTGTCGACCATCTTTATTCACACGCTGAGATCAGATCAGACACACTCCCGCTGCACAGTTCCCACGTAGCCAACATGTGTGTAATAATATCGACCACAAAGGGCTGCAGCGTGAAAACGGTTGCACACAAGACATACATGCACACTCCCAAAGCCTCATAAAGCAGAAGCACACATACACAAACACACACTCAGAAGCAAGGAGGCATAAACCCTCAGCCCAGCTGTCAGTGTGACAGATGTCTGCTGTGAGGTGGGTACACTCACTAAAGGGTCTAATCAGTCAGAGACAGCTACTTCCACACTCTGCGGTGAACGGCCTCGCTCACTCTCTGGCTCGTCCATGCACAAACACACTGCCACTGTCCTACATACATACAAAACAGTGGCGTATTTACACACACACAAGCAAGTTCTGTTAACCACACAGCCATCACGGAGATACTACAATCTATAAAATCACTGACCAGGGAGAGAGAGACGACGGAGGGCAGGGACGGGGGAGTATCGCTGGAGGAGAAACCAATGAGGGGAAAGTATAGTGTGTGAAATGTTGGAAAGCTTTGAGGAGATGGGATGAAGGGGAAAAGAAAAGCAAGAAAAACAAGATGTGCTGAAGAAAGAGACAGACGTGTGAAAGGATTTGAGCACGAGGTAAAGAAACTAAACTGTGACATGAGTTGATATGTGCCGTGAAGTCTGAAGGGGCACAGCGAAGCCATTTTAACTGTCAGGATCCTCCCATGTTTGCTGGAGTCTGGGAAAACAAACAAGTGAATTTCAAACTAAGTGCATCTATCTGAACAGGTTATCACCTCCGCCAGCGAGGTTATGCTTTCATCGCCATTTGTTTGTTTGCCTGTCTGTCAGCCGGATTCCTCAAACGTCACTGAAATGATTTCCATGTCATTTTGCAGATTGTCCCCACTGAATTTTGGGCTAGATAAATGATAAACGATAAAAATGGAGGGATATGAGGAATGTTAAGAAGACTCCTTCTGCAGGAAATAAAGGAGAAACATCCGCAAATGTTTGGTAGAGGCAAAGACGTGTGCTCAAGCCTGTAGCCGCATGCCATCTATTTGAGTTTCCTCTTCTTCTTCTATCTCTTTTTCCGAGGTTAAGTGTAACTAGAGGTTGGGCCCCATCTGGGAGACTGACCAGCTGCAAACGACTGCACTGACTCATTCTCACCTTGTCTCCAGACAGGACGAGGCCTGAATGGTCGTCATACAACATGTCCGCTATCTCACTCTCTCTGCCGACCCTGTGGAACTCCACAATCTCTCCAAAGTAAACAAGTGAAAATACAACATTGGGGTCTTTTATCAAGTGTTTGTGTCGAATCCAGTGAAGTTGCCAGTCTCCAGGATTTTTAAACATTGAGACATTTATCAGATGTCCTTGCTCGGTGAAGCGCTGGGAGGACAACAAACACAATTCCCCTCCGCTACAAACCGCTCCGGGGAACAGAGGTTCCTTTCAAACACAGATTATTGTTTTTGAATTGCTTCACAGATAAGAAAGAAGCAGCTTTATCTGCATCACAGGTCAACAAGCTGCACATGTTTACGTTTTCTCCCCCATATATCGCACTAGTGGGCCTCAGACGATGCTTATCGGGATGTGTACACTGGAAAATAAGCAACATCGCTCCAACACTAAAGAGAAAAACGAAAGGGTAAAGGCAAAAGATTTTGATTTCTTTTCTTTAGTCATAGCCTGTGGCATGTTGCCAAGTTAATTCTTTCCAAAATGTAATTTCTCACTTCACTATGGAGGTTTATGCACTTGTTGTTCAGAGTTCATGCTTTTCTTTTAAATAAACACAAAAAGACGAAAAACACATTTAAAACTGAATCCATAAATAAATCGTTTGAAAAGCTGAACACAGATTAAAACCTGATATCAATGCATAGATAAGATATTGGATTATTCTTTCCCTTAATTGTAATATAAGATCTGTCCTAATCTCACTTAGCAAATTATTGTGGCTCTGACAGTTATCAGCAGTTGTTGTGTTGTTTGGGCTCAAGCTCTTTTTTTTAATACATGACTTGTCTTTTGCTTAGGCAGCACTTTGGAGGAGGCTGGAGCACGAGTACCATCACGAACCACCACCAGTCCCAGTGTGGCTGTGGTTTCCATTGTTGCGGTGCATACATCCGTCTGCTGTACAACTGCATGTGCTGCCCCTGTTTGCTGACAATGGGCTTTCTATCAAATCAGGCGTAGCTCTATTGTGCGCTGTGTCATACGTTTTTCTTCCACATGCACACGGCCGTCTTTGTTTGCATGTTTTGTACCTCACGAGCGGCAGCATCTCCATTATCCCGGCACAAATGAAAAAGACCATGAATTGAAACTGCATTCATGAATATAAATGGATTTGGATGGTGGGCTTCTACTGGTTGAAATAAGTTTTCATGCTGGAGCTGAGATATACAATTCTGGCTCTGCCTCAGATATGAAGCGAGTGTAGCAGGAAATCAGCATCAAGTGAAGTTACAAAGGAAGCTGAGCACTTTGAGGAATGTTCTGCATCAGCTGGTTAAACCAATGACACCTTGACCATATTAAATAGACAGTATGCTAACATGTGAGGCCTTTAATGGTTAATGCCTTTGGGCTCTTAGCACGAGGAGTCAGATATTACCATTTATTATTTATTTTGCTTTATCTGTATCTTTCTTTTGATGTCTGTCCTTAATATTCAGTATTTTTTATTTTGACTTGTTGTTTTTAAATACTTGCTGCATGAGAGAGCACTGAGATAGAACTTGGATTTACTCGTTTTCATCATGTGCTACATACATGATTCTGATTCTGATGATTCTGTCACTCAAGGATGTTACACTATAACCTGACACCTGTCAATCCACTAGGTAATGCATTTGAATAATGTTTCCTGCATTCGCTTTGAATTTGGATTCGGGTCACATCTCTTTTCAGACTGAGGTTGCATGTTATCATACCTAATCTGTATCTTAATTTAGAACCACACATGAAAGTGGCTCTGATTTGTAAAGATCAGATTCCTATGTACTGATCCCAATCAGATCTGGGTCAGCTTCGGGCCACTTGGACCTGCTGTGTGAAGGAAGTGTGTGTTATGAGTCTGGCCCGGCCACATCTGGAGCTGACTCGCATTGGGTTTTTTGATCTCAGCCTATTTTTAAATTCAGTTTGGCCGCAGTCGTCCCAGCTATTATATCCAGATACAACAGTTTACTCCACGTTGAGCAACAACCTGAGATTTACAGCGTGTATAAAATGTGACGTATTACATTGTAAAAATGTTTGTGTGCGATATGTTAGAGATTATATGGAGCATATATTTCATTCTCAGAATTTGGACAGATCAAAGGCAGCAGAATCTCTCTCCTTGACCTGAGATAAACCACGTCCCGAAAAACCAGTTCCACCTATTGTGCAAAAACAATATAGATATAACTTTGTAGTAACAGGTGCACATACAAAGGCGCCTAATCCAGATAATGCAACAGATTGTATTTAAGTACCTGCTCCCTCCTCCTTCCAAAATGATTTACAGTACCACACTGTGAATAATCTTTAAATCACTGACCAGTGCAGTGTGGCGCTGTGTGTTTTAATTGCATGCTGTTTCTGTGTTTTCCACCTCCCTCCGAAGACACTCTCCTCGCCCGTCCTCCTTCCTGCTGCCTCATCAGTTCTGAGGCTCCAGTTCTTAGGATCCTGTCAACAGAGCTTTGGTGCAAGAAGTGATGGGAGCGCCGTGCTCTCTGCCGTTCTGAGCATTAGTCATCTGAACACCTCGCCTCAGGAAGGAAATCGATCTCCTGCCAAGTTCAGGGGAGAGCGAGGAGAGCAAGAGAGATCGTTGGGGGAGGGGAACGCGTCCCCACACCTGCAGCTCTTCCCAGGTAGAAAACTGTGATAGATCTTCTGTCAGGGCGAAGAGGGTGTCACTTAAACATTATAACAGATGGCGTTCTAAAAGCAGAAAATAGACGGTGCATCGTGACGTCTAATCAGCTAAAAGCCTGAGGAGGAAGGACCTGATTATGCGAAGCTGTTTACAATCCCAGCCTTAATTGAAGCTGTATTTTTTTTTATACTGCTTTTTCTTTTATCCGTGTGACCACTGTTGATTCATCACAGCAGGAAACGGCCGGGGATAAATCACTTGTGGTGAATTACAGCCGGCCCGAGCGGAAATTACACGACAAAAGGACGTTGTTGTGAGCGATCCATATTTATTTTCCGATATAAACACGTGGGTATAATGTCCTTGTTTTTTGTAGAAACAGAACAATCACATGAACATATCCGGTTCACTCAGAGGAAAGTTGACAGAGGTGGATAATGGAGATAAAAGACAGTTAAAACATTCGTATTGTTTTGAGGGTCCATCGCCTCACAGACAGGTCAGTGTGTTAGAAAGAGACAGAGCGGTGCAGACAATGAAGTAATGGCACGTAACTTCTGTTGTGTCATGGTGAGAAGTGGAGCATCTGAGTCTGGGTGATTAAAAACTAAACACAACTTCAAGTGCAGCAGAAGAGTGAAGCTGCCCAAAGTGAAATCTAACATTATGACATTAAAGATTGACCAGAATCTACTGTTACACATTTTTTCACTTTTCAGACCCACAGGTAGAAAACCATCCGAGTGCCTTTGGGTGTTTCACTTATTCCAACATGACCGTGGCAGAAATCGTGTAATTCATTTTGTCACTTCCTGTTTACACCGTTGTTGTAGTTTTTCTTTGAGGCAATTAAAAAAGGAATAAACCCCCAAAGTAACCATGTCAAATTTTTCACCATGACTCCTTTTGATGTTAAATCCTTTATAAAATGATGAGACTCAGGATGAGGCAACATCTGAAGCCCACTCTCCCATTACTGTCGCCCTAAACCGTGTCGTGGATCTGGCCACCAACGAAATCCTTTATGCTACGGTTCAAACTGAGCCAATATTTGGCCTAGTTGCTGTTTTGTGATTTGCATTTTTTTTCTTCCTCTTTGCATCAAAAGCTGTCCCTGAAAATCAATGAAATACACAGACTTTTATTTTTCTTTTTTTGTGGGGACTGCACTTGATGATTTGGATGTGAATGTTTTTCAAAGAAGCCTCTCTCCTTGTTAGTTTGTGTGTGTGTGTGTGTCTGTGTGTGTGTGTGTGTGTGTGTGTGTGCGTTTGTGTGCATGTGAGATAGCAGGTTTGTGGGTAGCTCGAATCCTGAAAGCCAAAATGAAATAATAAATATGTAAATGCGTCGCCATCACTTGCAGGGTTTCGACAGCAAAACGCTGGCTGCCATCCAGCCGTGCCTCCATTCCAGCATTCATACAACACAGCGTGTGTCGCGGGGCATGTGTTTGTGCTGCGTGTCTGTGTGCGCGCACGCCACACTGAGTGTAAATGTCTTGTGTGTTTTATCTGAGTGTGTCTGTAAGTGTGCAGTGAATGTGATTACTAATGAGAGAGTGGCAGAGAGGCAGTGTGTGAGCGCGTGGAGAGACGTTCACTGTAACCTCCATTGCCAATTTATGCAGCACTAAGATCCAACATGTGAAGTGGAGCAGAAAAGGCATCTCTGTGTGTGACAGTAATCGCTCCTCTCTGCCTTTTATTACTCAGCTGGAAACAAACAGACTCGCAAATGATTTGCCATCCAGCTAAAGGTACCAGGAAAACTATCTCTGAAGATTTCTGAAACTCTGAATCACAAGTATGGAGCTCCGTGCACCAGTGGGAACACTGACCACAGACCAGGACTAAAGGACTTTGTAGACACACTCCCCGCATAACAGAGGAGATGATGAAACAAGAAGCCCGGGGAGGGAAATACAGTCGGGTTTAGTTTTATTTTCGTAGACCGGGACAATAAAGATTGCATCTTCACACTGGAAGCTCCAGTAGGAAGAAAAAGTTTACTTCATATACACAATCTATAGATAATCTGGTTAAAGTTGCCTTAATTTTGAAGGAGGTGCAATTGCAAGTATTTGACCCCCAGCAAATATACATGTCCGGCTGCTACATGAACCCTCAGCTGCACCACCACCACAAATTGTAATTTGTTAATACGGGCTATACAAATAATATTTGATTGATTTATTGATTGATTGATTCTTTGATTGATTGATCAATTTCTCAAGGATTCTACCTTTTGCTGCATTTGTAAACACCATGCTTTTGCCACAGTTCACACACCTTCTCCAAACATTGTATTGTGTTACACGTTTAGATGCACAACAGAAATAACAAACCTCAAAAGCCGTAGAGTTTAATTGTCATAATTTTGCACCATTTGATCAACGAGTTTCATTTTACTTTGGCGTTTATCCAATGAAATAAAATAGAAGCAGAGGAAATTAGGAATAAATAATTGTTGAGTGAGTACTTTGTTTTCTGTGAGGTGTAGTTAATAAGTGAGATGTGTATAAAAACAGTGAGAGGAAAACAGATTGGAATTCGGAGATTGCATTCTCCAGTTTTGATGGAACAGGACCCAGGTGTTTTCCTACATGGCACTTTGTCACAAAACACTTGTCCTCGCAAAATTGTTCCAGGCGCACGCCACAAGCTTTAATTTACTCCAATGGCCCTCACTTCCTGCAGAGAGCACCTCTGGGATCATGTGGAACAGAAGTTTTACAGCAGGAAAGCAGAACTGAAGAATCTGTGGAAACAACATGATGCAAATGACAATGTCCTTGAATCTGCCGCAATAGAGCAGCCGACCAAGTAGTTAGACAGTGTTGTTAGGAAACCAGCGTGTGGCCCAGGAAACTACCTAGTCCACAAAACTCAACAATATATTATACTTCACATGGAGTCTCTATTGAATTGCACTAACTCATAACTGCAGAACATTTAATCCATTGTTTTTTGAGTAAAATCATGTTTAAAACATGTATCACGTGTGTGTCAGCAGCTTTGAGGCCATTTATTTGTAAATCCCTCAATCACCAGTGTGTGGCATTTCATAACACACACACACACACACACACACATATGTTTTTGTAAGTTGGCTGCGTTATTAGACTCTCTCTAGCATTAGCCCTCATCGTACAAAAGGAAGTTAATATAAATTTATATATATAAAATCATTGCATGAGAGGCTAGGCTTGACACTTAACTCTGTTGCCAGTTGTCCCTGCGAGTGGCTGATTCTTCTCAGATGATTAGTTTGGCCTTGGCCTGGTGTATCACTTTGTTAAAAAGGGGTTTGTGCATTAGCGGCTGCTCCAGACTTTGTGGAATCAGGGGTAGTGGACTGTGCTTTGCCAACTTCTCATTTCTGGCAAAGCTTTTTTTCATTTTTAGTGCCGTGCCATTTCTGCAGTGACGGGCGATTTGGGACTCGAGGGATTTTCCCACGTCACCATTTTAAGCTACAGGCTTTAATTTGGTGGTGGCGATGTGGTGGAACCGTCTGTCGATATGATAGCAACACTAACACCAGACAGTAGCTGTTGGAATCGTTAGACCATTGTAACTGACTGGTTACTGTTAATAAAATAGTTGCAAGGTTGGATTTAAATGACTAGTTATTTAAGTTTAGTGACCTTCGGCGCCATGGTTACATTAATGAACATGTGGTAAAGGTTTTGAAGTGATCGTGGTCTTACTTGGAAAACAAAGACTGTCTTGTGCTGTTGTGTGGACTCATCCATATAGACTCTATGTCATAGAGTCTATGAGTCTATGACACTTCTTCAAGCTCTCTCCCTTGAATGTAAACATGTTTGTTTGTTTGTGAGAACTTGTCGAAACAGACGGACACAAAAGCAAACACCATTTGCAAGTTATTAAAAATAATATGAGCTGTATAATGATTCTGATGTGTTACATGAGCCAATCCTATTAACACAATGTGCCGTCTTTCCAGCAGCGTGAATCAATTTCTTCTTCAAATACAATTAAAATTCTTTTTTACTTTAAATTTATTTACAGATTGGAAGCTTTAATGATCCAATTTCATTCAGTTAATCACAACCAGACTGTAACTCTTACAATTCCCAAACCTATTTTGGATGATATTAAATTCCCATCGCAGCGAATGATAAACTAGACACTCTTTCATTATTTCACTGCCTTGCTGTCGTTTGTTCTCGATAATTATTTTCTTGCGTTGCATTTCAATTATTGCTGCTTTGTGTTCTTGGTGCTTGTGTTACTTTGTGACTATCGGTGGCTTCATGTCTCTTTCTCTCACTCTCAGAGTTAAGTTGTTAATAAGCACCTCCGCAGCTTTAGGGTTCTCCCAGGCCTGACGGATCGACCCAGCGAGAGGCATTACAGTGATTTACATTCTACATTATGGCCGCATATAAGTCGAGAGAATGAACTGCCGCACACTTAAGGGAAGACGACTTGGACGCAGCTGAATCGCAGTGATGATTACAGCTGACAAAAGGTGAGGGAGTGGAACTTGGCTCACTGCCTCTGTTTAATGAAACGCTGTCAAGCCTAATGTCAGTCACTGGAGTAAGAACTTTGTTTAAGTATATAACTTCTCTGTGACAGTTGACGCTTAAGATGATGATTTGCAGGTTCAGAAGTTTATTAAGCAGATTCTGGTTTATTTTTGGTGAAATACGATGGAGAAGCAGATTTGATTTCCTTCTCTGCAGCTACTCTGAGCTTTTTAGGCATTGGGGTGATCTGTGCTGTTGGAGGGTCGTGTTTACATGTCCAATTTAAACACCATCTGCTGCCTAAACCTCATCAAAGGTGGACATCCTCACAGATGAGCAGATGCACCCACTCCACCAGCATGAATAAGTCCCGCTTTTATAGAGTTACTCCATCCTCACCACCAAACAGTAAAGTTAGAAACATAAAACAAGCTAGATTTAATAACACCGACGTGAGCAGCAGTAATATAACATCATTCTTTTACAATCATAGCAGGATGCGTGTGTGAGTAAACAGGTCTGTGGAAGAAATGGATCATAAAGTATATGTTGCATGAGTTTGCAGGTTGTTGTAAATGGGTTCCCCCCCCCCTTTCTTTACACTCTCATTCAAAAACCCTGCACTCACACTCTAGTAGCACCTGCTTGTGCTCAAACTTGCACTCACATGTCCTGCACTCCAGCTTCATCTCCTCCTCATCTACTCGCCAACCAATAGAATACATGGTGTTGACAAACGAGGATAAATATACACACATACAAATTAACACGTGAATGAAAAAGTGTGAGAGCGAGAAGAAGGACGGAAGATGGAGCTTATAGTTAATCCGTCCGAGCAGCAAAACATCTGAGTGCAAGCGGACGGTTTGAGCACAAGCAGAGTTAACCTATTCAAGAGAAGGGGCCATCTGACTGCAAAGATTCTGCAATGGGGATTTCTATCAGCAAATTGTTATAATAACTACGATGAGCATTTATCACATGGAAAGATTTCAGTATTTGTATTCATAAATTCTGGGTAAGGACACATTCAGTGTAAATCTGCACCAAGCCTCGCCTCTCCGGATGACACCTGTTATCCTCCAGTGTTAGTTATCTGTTCAGGCAGCCAGACCCTGATCTCGCTCGGCAGAATGGATTCATCCTCAGCTCCCTGACACGTCTCCTTTCCTGTCACTTCAGTGTGTGAGCCGTCTCAAAATGCTCCAACTCCGAGAGATGGTGACACAAACTGCACACAATCATACTGATGTTTAACAACCTGGCCACGAGGCAAAACAGTCAATCATCACTGTCTTTTTTCCAGATTGAACATTTGCTCAATCCTTTTTAATTCATGCAAGTAACTAAGTTCACATTACTCTGTCACTCTAGTGATTTTCTGGCCAGAGCATTTAGACTGTGAGAGAAACAGTGAAAGTGCTGATCCCTGCTGAACACTTTGTTCCGGCGAGCTCACAAAAGATGATGCACAAAGCTTGCGCTAATTAAAAGATAAAAGATCAAAGCTTTGGCATTGACCCCCCGTTTGGAAATAATTTATTGGGTTTAAAAGCCTGTAAATAAATAAGCATCTGATGGTTTTTCTCAAAAGGATGAATGATTAACCTTCACTCGTTGGGGATCTGTTTCATAACACACACACCTTTTAGCAAAAGAGATGAATGGAAACTAGAATTTAAATGATTCCATGTAGACCCCTCAACCGACCAGTGAGAACTTCCACCTGCAAACACGGTTTATTTTTATGTTCAGGATTCAGTTCTCCTTTATTTTTTAAATGCCCCATGGTCTAAAGAGGTCATTAAAGTACTCAACATGGCTGCTCTCTCTTCACCCACAACCCTCAACTCATTTTATTTATATTTTTATAAAGTTAAAACCAACGCACGTACCACAGCTGGGGATCGAACCAACTGGCAACAGCACTACCCGCTGTCTCACCGTTAGTACACGTAGTTATTTGTCCAGTTCCATTCCTCCATGTTCTCCATGTTGCAGTGATAAGTCTTTTTCCCTAGGAGACCCCTCTGGAGCAGGCCTCGCACATCGTGCTGTAACACGGAGACTTGCAGGGTTTCGAACTAATTAACTCACAACTTGTAAAAAATACAACATTTGATGATTTTGCACCAGTTAGTCTTGAGGACTGGGGTGTTAAATTAGGTGACCCCCTGGTGGTGTGGAGGCTGCTGCAGCTCAGCGGGTGCAGCTCGTATGTGATCGTTGGATTTCAAAGCACCGAGCTTTAGAGGGGAAAGCAAAAGAGCTTGACAGCACATGTGTTTCATACATGTTCAAGCTTGAGGATCATAAATCAAAGATGATATTTTGAACATTGCTTGATGACTTCATACAGCAGGGTCTACTGAAAAATGTTATTTTCAGTATTGCCTATTGTAGGTTGAGATGGATTTAAACTGATTACCAGAGTAACTGTGTGAGACAATACTGCTGTGATTTCATACAATACATAACATCCTATTAGCTTTAATGAACCATGCATTTCTTTTTAAATATATGTTGAATGTGGATCAGACTCTTGGAAATAGAGCCAAACTAGTGTTTGTACTCGACAGGAACAGATGGTTAGCTGGTTGCTAAGTGGTTCAATGAGGGTTTGACAAGAGGAAAGAGAGTTTAGTACATTTTAAAATCCAAAGACGGGCCCAGACTGAATCTGACCAATTAAAATGTGCAGGACCAGCAGATGGGTGAGGGACTGAATTGAGACTAATTAGAGTTTGACGGAGTCTTGGTCCTCGTGGTTTACTGACGGAGGAACGTGAGTTATTAGTCTTGTTGCTTCACCTCCGACAGTGATAAGTAAGAGATATCATTGCCGACTGGATCGGTGGCAGCGACACAGCCTCCGCTGACTCCTCATTAGTCCTAAGTTTGTCCCTCACCCTGCGCCGTATAATCGAGCCATGACAGATGCACACGGACAGCTTGACTAGAATGAGAACGACTGATTCATCAACTCATTAGAGATATGGCTGGCTTATTATAATCAGCACATCTCGGGCCGTTTTCAAATTGTTAAAAGTCACATCACACACACACACATGTGTTTCGAGACCTACCCGACGACAAGATGGCGAGATAATCAGTGAATAGTGGAGAGGAAGCTAATTAACAGCCACTGCGAGCTGATAGTTTGAGCAGATTAGCAGCTTTCTGGAGAGTTGAGAGAACAAAGATATGCCTGTCAGGCTCTATCCATTTGAGTAATAAGGTGTGTGTGTGTGTGTGTGTGTGTGTGTGTGTGTGTGTGTGTGTTTGCATGCATTTCTCTATTTCCCTATATGTGTTGCTTGCACTGTTTATTAAATTATAGGATGAACAGCAGCCTGATTTTCAGCATAAATGTTCCCAATCGCCTGGAACGTGTTTCTGCTAATATACAAGAAAGTCACTAAAACTGGGGAAGAAATTCAAATACGCTGAATTAATAAAATTGAATGTGGTTTTTCACGTCCTTCTTTATTTTAATCTGTGCAATAATTGGAATAATTGACTTCCAGATTAGAGTTGAATATTTTATACTCGTAGTCAGTCTCTATTCCACTGCTTGTCTTGTTGTTTTTACATCTCCATCACAGGGAGGGTATAAAAGGAGCGTGTTAAAGAGGAGTCACTGTGAATATCAAATAGACAAAAAGACGATTCTATTGCCGCGCTCTGAGCTGCCTGTGGAGCCGTCAGTATCCTGCCAAATTGTTTTGGCTTGTGCTGCTTAACGCTAAGAGTAAAAAGCAGGTAACAGGAAATACTGAAGCTGAAGACATTTTCCCTCCAAATCCTTAACTCGCTAAATGTAAATGTAAGGAACTGGTTGTCAGATGAATAAAAAAAGAGATCCCAGCAGGAATGAACATGACAAAAAACGCTGTAACACAAAAAGTCAAGTAGGTGCAATGATATTCTAGTCTATCTTTTTTCAGTGACTGACTTGACACAGAAAATTTGCACGAGGGATCTCAGCGGGGGGGGACCATGGAAAAAAAAACTGGCCTCATTTTAAGATGAAACCTCCGTGATAATAAAAGTTGTGGATATACAGAGAAGCAGCGTTTGCACAGCGTGTTTTAGAATTAATCATCCTTTCAGGGGATTCCTGTAGCGGAGGAACGCTGAATTCAAACTTTCTATACTTTATCTCAAAGTTGTGTGTGAAGTTTTTAAAATAACAAACTCCACAGCAAACAATGATACTGAAAGATATACACTGCTTGAGAGGGAGCTTTTCTTTTCAGCGCTAACTGGTAAAGTGAAGTATGTCAAACATATTTTGAAGTTTTTTGTGTTTGCTAATATTTTATCTGCACAAGCTTATATAGCTTTAACTCCAAATATCAATATTGTGTGATTATTATTATTCGTGAATGAGAGGTTGCAGTTAAAACTACAGATGTCTTCCTGAAAGATAATTGTGTAAATTCCAATCAGAGTGAGCACCAATTGATGAATTTATGATAACAATTTTAAGAAAAACCACAGAAGATATGCAGTTTCAGCATTTTTTTCAAGCATTTCATGAGATTATCCTGAGTAAACTTACGTCTGCTTGCATTTTTGTTACCAGAGGGGTTTTGTTCTTTAACATTTACAGGCAGTATCTTTTCTTACCTCACGATAAAATGGATTCAGCCCGAGTGCTGACGAAGAACATATAACATCCTCACATAAAACAGGGTTTCCCTCTACCCCCTGGCACTTTCACTATACAATCATACCTGCTCCTTTTATACACTCAGCTTTATTAACTTAAAGTCGACTTAGGAGCTGGTCGTTCCCTCCAGGAGAAGAAGAGCGTATGTGAACGGATTACAAACCCACTCTTTGGTCCAGTCCTGATTATCAGAGGCGATAGAGATAAAGTTTGGGCGCTCGCTCTATGAGCTGCTGGAGGATGCAACTTGAGCAACTCTGATCTATTGTTGTTTGGCACCGAAAAAGTGACAAAGTAATCAGTCATGGACAATAAGTGGGAATATTTAATAGAAGGCTAAGGACGCAATTTGTCACGACTCGTCTTTACGATAGATGGGCTTTTTTAGAAATGATATACGACGCTTGACTATCACATTCAAGCATCATTTCAGGGAAGGTCATTCTGTTTCCCTGATTTTTATGAAGGCTCCAATGGTGTCGGAAATATTTTATAGTTCTGCTCTCTGTGTGGAAATATTTCCCCATGCACCGATGAACACATTTTTTGGGGAGTGCAGGTCATTTTTCTCTTGTGATTGTCACACTCCATTGGATCTGAATTGTGTTGGTGCATGAGTGAAGAGGGTTTTTACACAAACTGAAGAGCCAACGGAAAAGATGACACCATAGAGGACACAACCCGGAAAAAACACTTTAACAAACAATACTTTGCAGTGACAGCCCCATGTTGTGACATTATGTGTTGTGCATTGTATAAAGTTTCTAGTTTCTCAAAGGGTCAATGGCACAAAGAGAAGTGTTGGACCAGAACAGGTCAGCTCAGCAATAAGAGCAATGTCATAAAATAGACATATAATAAATCAAAAAGCCTTGAAAAGCCTACAATTCTATATTAAGAGTGTTCTTGCACATGGAGTGTAAAAGACAAAATATTAACAAACAGTATACATAAGTAAACAAGCAAACAAACAATGCATCATGGGATATTCCCAGATGTTTAGAAACACACAAAGTGCTCTTCTCCTCGTTCCACTTAGCTCTGATAAAACCATATAAAAGATCTTCAACCCTATATTCATATTTTGAAATAGCTTCAACCCAAAACCAAAATGTCTTTGCAGGAATGTTTACATTCTGGAAACCAGCGGCTGCCTGGCAGGCTGTAAAAAAAAACGACTTCATCTTCTTTGGAATGCTTTGGAAAACATCGAGTCGTAATGGGAAGTACGGGTGACTTGAAGTAAATGGGCTAAGACATTCAAAACTAGGGCCTTTTGAAGTGCTCTCCCTGGACTCAGTAGGCAGAGCCTTCTAACCACACCACTTGTTGTCTACATCCCGCAGTCTGACCTCAAGTACTGTCTTAAGTATGTATGGGTGAGTGCATGTGTGTGTGTGTGTGTGTGAGAGAGAGGGAGATTACACCTCTCTTTTTTTATGTCCTGGTGCTGGATGCCAGATGCAAACTCCCCACACACACTCACAGTCTGCGAGCCAGAGCCTGTAAGTGTGTTTATTACCTCCAGTCTTTGGATTGTAAAGAACAGGAAATGTTTTTCCTCCACCACCTCCTCCTCCTCCTCCTCTCACCTTCACGTACAAACACAAATACACACACACATACACACACAAACACACACGCACACACACACACACACACACTACCTCCGTCAATCGCTTCCCCTTTCCGCTCCCCCCCTGTCTCTGTCTTCATCCCTCTTTCGTGGCCTCCCACATCCTCTCTGGGTACCCCCCCCAAAAAAAGGCTTAAGGAATTTATAAGAGTTTATTTTATTTTGGTTCTAATATATTCTCTCGACCGCTGCATTATTGCTTTGTGTAAAAGCGTGGGAGTCGTACTAGAAGCCCCCCCCCCTCCAGCATGTGGAAACAGTGTCAGTGATGTCCAAATGGGCTGTTTGGCTCCGGGTTGGAGGCGGGGCCTCGTGGACGCTGGTGTGTCCTGTATCGTCTCCGACCCTCAGAGCTGCTGGACTCAGTCACGTGTGATTTGTCTTCATGTGGAGATGATCTGTGTCACTGATCTGGTGCCAGTGCAGGAGGGCGACACTAAGATGGAGCAGGACTGAGTGGACGTTGGAATGTTGTATAGGATATATGCATGGCCACCAAGTTCCACTCAATATTTGAATATACTTTTAATCACCTGCACCACTCAAGATTGTACATGGTTTCACATTAAGGGATTTACCATCACCTCTGCTAGCTGCTGTATATGAATACAGGCTCAAGGCAAGTGAGCGTCTGTTGAGGTTGTTGCTGTGTTGCTATCAACAGTTGTAATACAATGCTGAAGTAACAATCTAAGCCTACACTATAGCTACGTGACAGTGCTCCCATTATAAATCTGCCCTTAACTTGTTATATTTCAGGGTTTAGAGGTAACACAACTGATGCAAGCTGAGACGCCAGATGTAATAGATTTAAGTAAACAAGTACTATTTTAATTTTTTTTACTACCCTCAGTACTCAGGCAGTTACCCCCTCCAGGAAACCCATTTGGTCACATTGCACAAAAGTTGACAAAGCATAATAATATTTAACAGGCCATGGGTAGTTCGTTTTTTATATACTTCTTTGGCTTTTACAAGGTACACCATGTGAACCCTTTCCTCTCCGAGCCAGTATTTTTATACACAGTATAATTTCCCCCATAATCACCTCCATTATCTTCAGATGTCCCTCTCCGCTCCTTACACCCCCGACTCGTTTTTTTTACCAACTTCTTTGTTCTCACCGTTTCACCGAGTCCAGGCTTGTGGCAGCTTCTTCTCCACACTGATCAAGAATGTTTTTTTTTCCCCCAAACAAAGAAATGTTTTCTACCTGCCGCCTCCTCCTCCGTGTTAAATTTCATTCCTTTGCTCCCATGAAGTGATATTGGCTGCTGGCCTGATCATAAACAGACCATTATCAGGGAATCTGGGGAGCCTCTTTGATGTCCCCGACATCTCGGTAAGTAATGAGGAAATTTGCAGCTTTGATCAAGGCGTGCTGATTTTCAGGACGTCGCGAAAGGGGGCTATTTCACGAGACAGTTAATCTGCAACCACTGGCTCCCAGCGGAGCACTAAGTGGACACCAGATTTCACCAATTTGCATTCAAATGGTGTTTGTCCCCTGCATGAGGCTAAAGCCCAGCGCAGCCCTTTGCCCGAGATTTTAATTGGTTACATAATAAATCGTTGTTAAATGGATGCAAGATTAAGGGAAAATTAAACCAATGCATTTAAATTCCCCCGCAGTGGAACAACAGGTAGAACAAGACAGTGACACGGCCGAGGTCAGAGGGGCCAATCAAAGAGGGGACGTGTGTTGGATAAACATTAAAGGGTGCACGGCTTTTTAACTCTAGGTGGCAGACTCCATCTCAGGAGGTGAGAGGGTCGGTCTTAACTTATGATCTGAGTACAGAGTGGATGCAGATAATAATAAGAAGGCACATAAGCACGAGGCAGTGGTTTGGTTTTGCGATATTGAGACAGGAGAGTTCATCCCCCTGGTTGCTTTAGGTTCAGGACATTTTATTGCCTGTTCTGTTGAGACGAAACAGACACTTGACCTCCGAATGGTGAAGGAGAGAAATGTGTTGACGCTCCCTTTATTCGCTTCGCAACTTTTACAACAACATGACATCATGCTTAGCTCAGTACTCGGCTATTTTGAAACTAACGACTTGTGATAAATCCGGCAAAAATATCCCTGACGCAACTTGTACTCACATGCACAAGTAAACCAGTCTGCACACTGCTGGCTCTGTCATTGCAATTTATTATTTTGGACAGAGAATGCATGAACTAATAGCTGCTGACGAAATAAACATGTCAGAGACGTCTTTATACGAGCTCGTAATGTCTGTGCTCTCACTAGTTGAAAGGGTCACGTGTCTCATATGTCTCCAAACCCAGAGAACGAAACAATTTCTCTAGAATCTAAAATCTCTAACCATAGGATGAATTTGGTTTTATTTCTCTTGGTTTTTAGCTTTCCCTCTCACAGTCAAACTTAACAAAATATAGCTTACCAAATGAATAGAGAGCTCATCCATCAGGATTATATATCAAGTAGAAAGGGGATCTGTAATGGTGCTTTTTGCTGCATGAGGTCTAATCTCTCGTCACTGTTAAATGCAAATAGCTCGCGGAAAATCACAGTGGCAATGAGCTAACGATTTCTCTTCTAGCCGGCGATAATAATGAGCTGAAAAGTGACACGAGGAGAAGAGATGAAGTCACAGAGAAAAAGGGGGAAGATGAAGAAAAACTGAAAATGTCTGGGAAGGAGAGCAGAGGCACTCAGGCTTGCAGCCGACTGCAGCCTAACTCGGGTCTGGGTTCAAACCGACCGAGCTCCCCTCTCCCACATACCAAAGACAGACACACACACACCTTAACGATTCATATCTGTCATGAATTTAACATGGTCAATTTAGGGAGAGTAGATCGCTTGCAGATGATTCACTCATGACTGAATCTCTTATGTGGGTGTTCACGCTGCAGCTGAGGCTTCTCCATCTTACTCTGCTGTGTCAAAGCGGCCTGGGGCTTACACAATGTCTCCTGACACCGTCCCCGTTTGAAGCAGAGATTCTGTCCCTTCTGTGTGCTCTTGCTCGCTCAAAGCCTCGCGCTGTATCTTACAGCCGAAGCAAAGGCTTTGTCTCAGCCACAATAGGGTGGCAGGGACACGAGAAGGAAGCCAGAGGGCGGAGACAGAGTATGAGCTGGCTGCAAAACATGGGGAAACATTAGAAGTACAATGGTAAGTCTATGAATTAAGCATTAAGCTGTGTTTGAATTGAAAGTAAGATTTTGATGTTGAGGTGCAAACAGTTCAATTTGTTTCTCCTGTAATCCAATAATGATAAATTAAGAATAATAAATAGTTTTTTCATATCAACATGCTAAGACATAGTTAACGGAAGGGCAGCGTCCATAGCAGCCACCATAGCAACAATAAAAGCGTTGGACTCCTACAATATTCTGGCGAGATCTGACAAATATTCGTGAAAACTGATAAAATGAAGATCATAAGCATGAACTGGCTGAAGATTGTGAAAGTAAAAGGCACAATTCTCACAAGAAATGTTGTTAAGATGTATTTTAAGACCCAAACTATGTGAAAATACAAAGAATGTCAGCCATGTTTTTGTTTTCACACACAGGAATTTGAGAGTAATGTGACGTGGGCTCAGGCCAATGCAAAACAATTGGCAGACAAAAACGTCTTACATATTCAGAGGCCAAATTGTGAGATGTCTACGTTTTTGCCCAGTGGACAAACGTAGCTATTACATGTTTTGAGATGAAATCAGCACGTCTGCCAAACTGACAAATGGTCAACACACAGAACTGGGAAGACTGTGCTGGGCACGCTCCCTCACTCACTAACCAGTGGCACCGGATCACCACCTGCTGCCATTTCCTCCTTGCACGGCCCATATGGCTTCTCTACAATCTGCATTCACATGCTTCATGAGTTTTTTTGTCTTTGTCTCTCTCGAGCTGCTTCTTGTCAGACAATCAATAAAACATTAAAGTGTCGGTGCAGGATGAATTCATATCTGTTAACAGTGTAATCACAGAACTGTGACAAACGCAGTGGTTGTCTTCCAGTGTGTCAGAAGGTGCTTTTTTGTTTGTTCTTGCTGTGGTGCTTTGTTAACTGAAGCAGGAATAATAATAGCTGTATTGAAAAAGGATAAAATCCAGATGCAAATATGAAAATTCAGCAAAAGTGGCAAATGTTCATGAGGTGTAATATCCTGGCCAAAGACTTGAGAAGCAGAAGATGAAATTAGGACGAGATTTTCTAGCAGCCAACTGTTTGCTCATTAGAATCAAATGGAAAAGTTGTTCCTCTGCCAGATCATCAACTTGCTTTGCAACATTATGGGCAGCCGGTCAGACTCTGGCTGCACAGTGAAACATCTCAACAACTTCTGGATGGATCCTCTGTGCATTCATGGTGCCCAGAGGATGAATCCCAACATGGGTGATCTCCTGAGTTATTATCCAGGAGAGCCATGAGGTTGACATTAGTGGTTTTGCATGAAGATGTGCATGATACCCACAGGATGAATTATTAAGAACACTGGCGTTTTCTTAGCTTTTCATCTAGCAAAGATATCTGAGTTTCTGAAAGAAATGCTGAAATTATCTTCAGGGAACCATGAACTAACTATCGAACAATACGATCCATCAAGAAAAAAGTACATTATTTTTGAGTGACGCAGCTCATTCACTCCTTCATTTACATCTGCCTTTAACATTTCTGGTCTGCCTCAGTGCCTGTCTCCACTCATCCGTCCCTGACTCCCCCCGTTCACGCTGCGTCCGTCCATTCATCCCACAGTCCTCTGCTCATATTTTTATTCCCAGCCTCACATTTATTACATTCCCCCGCTCCGTCCAACTTCCCTCTGTCCACATTCGCAGTTTAGTCTGTATAACCTCACACCTTGAGTCTGAGAGAGTTGTGTGTGCTCTTCATATCTTTCTCCAGGTGTCTTCATCCACTCTTCTCCCTCTTATATTCATGTCCTGCAGCCTCTCTGGATCAGCGGCCGTTTTTTCCTGAAAAGCGTCTCTGATTTCCTCCTCCTTCCTGCTCTGAGACTGAATACAGTCCAATCAGCGCACATCGCCCGGGCCACTTGTGCGTTGGCACTCGAAAAGCAACACTTTCCATCATCAGCCTGATTCATAGCCAGGAAACGTCTTCCGGTTGCTCTCTCAATCACTCTTTTCTTTCGCCGGTTTTTATTCTTATTTTTTATCTGCAAGTGTATGTGTGTGTGTGTGTGTGTGTGCAGAGCATGAAAGGGCAAGGAAGGGAAAGTAAGAGACATTCAGGCCCTAATCTTCTTGTTTCACACTGTCAACTCCTTTTGCAGACTCTTGCTCCACTGTGACTGGAGAGCGCGCACGGTTCCATGTGCACAGATACACACACACACACACTTAGAGGATATTACTCACAGGTGCAGAATCCCTCGGAGAGAGGAGCCATCGTAAATCAGGCGCGATTGAGATGTAAAACCGATGTTCTCCCGCTTTTACAACCCTGAGTCATTGAAATGCAACACGACTGAGTTTGTATGTTTTTCTAAGAGACTCAGGAAGTGTAGAAGAAGTGGGGGAATCTGTAAATCCGCTTATTGGGGGGGAATTGAACTTTTCACAATGGTCCATGTGCTGAGGACGTTTTAATACAGTGTAAATGATGTATAGCCGATCAGAGATGTCAAACATTAAAAAATCAAATTTTACAGGCAAAGTTGATACAAAATGTTCTCGGTGGGAAGTTCATTATCTCGCAAAAGCTAAGTTCCAGCTGTGTGCGTTTACTTGTTTCATTTTTGTTCTTGTTTTATTGCCCGGACGACCCCGTGGTCCCCAGCGTGGATCTTGACTTCTCTCCACACGGATAGAAGAACACCAACATCAAAGCAACTTCTGCAGGACTGAACTGTTTGCTCAGTTAATAAATCTCTCATTCACAACTTAAAACTCGCCTCCTCCTCTTTAACTATAACCTGGCTGCCATGTTTGATGAGAAACTCTCTGAGCACGTTCAAGTCATTGGTGCCTGCGGAGAGGATTCCACCTCTACCTGGACTCTGGCTTATGCTGCGTCTCGGCCACTATACCAAGTTTAACCAATCGCCATCTCAGCAGAAGTGTCCCTCTCTTTTTTTAAGAACCTCTTGAAGACTCATCTCACCTGAGAGCATCTTCTCTCCGATCCCCTCTAACACAAACCTAACTCACTCTCACTGTGCACTTTCCTTCCACTTCTCTACCTGCTCTCCGTGCTCTCTGTCTTATTGAGCAGATTTAGTACTTGATGCTTATCCCTCAGTCGCGTGTTCCCTTTGGATAGCAGTGTCTGGCAGATGAATATCAGGAGGTGTAGTGCGGTGTTGGAATATTGAAATGTTAAAGGTTAAATCATATATAGGTGCTGCAGCACTTGTATAAATTAATGATTGGTGCTTGGAAGGTTGTAGCTTGATGAAATCCATTTTCCTTTTCTATTCTTTCGGATATTTATATGAGTTTGCTTTGAATTTACAGTTCTCGGATGTTCTTGTACAGATAATCCATCGCACTCGCTAAACTCATCCTAACAATGATTCTGCTGTGTGACTATATGACAGATTCATATGTTAGTGGATTATGAGACGATACACCAGCTTAACTGTTTGTGTTTGTGGGTCTGTGTTGATATTGTTGTGCCGCTTTGTGAGGACATTTTCAAATAAGACATGTTTAAAGGACGTGGTTATGATGTTTTACCTTAATACATTTTAAATCTTTTTATGAGTTATGAGTAAACTCAGGTTAAGCCTCATGGGGGATCGTCATCATAATAAGACGTCCTCAAAAGTCCATTATTACACATCTGTGTGTTGAGTCAATGGTGACATCATGGTCCCCCGCATTTGACTGCATGCACAAATGTGACAAAGCACGTGTGCACGCGTGTGCTTATCTGCAGGCATGTTTGTGCACATAAATCATGGCAGAGCCGGAGACGTGGGTCGCTGCACTCCGTCCTCACGGTTCTGGATCCGCAGACCTCAGCTCATGTTGCAAAAGTTGATCACCCTCAAAAAGACCGCCTCTTCTCTCTGTGACGGTTTTAGGGTTTTCAGTTGTTTCTTGATGCATTATATTCCATGTTTGTGTCTTCTGGAGTTGTTAGAGAAAACGTTAGATTCTCATCATGGTCACAGTCCTGTAAAGAAGCGCCCTTGAGCATGCTTTCAACACGTTTTAAAATCTCTAACTCTACAGGAGTAGGTTCATTGAGTTGACTAAAGTACAACTCCACGAACCTGAGCAGATCTGATCTTTTTATGATGGTTAAAAGTCTCGAACAATTAGACAACTCCCCTCTGTCCCCTTCATCTCCCCATGGCCTGTCCTTCCCCATCCTCGTGTCCTCCCTTCTCATCCCCTCCTTCCTTCCCTCCACTCCGCTCTCCCTCTGCTTTGTGATCTGTTGCTCCTCGGGGTGACGTTTTGGGGGCAGATTGATGGCGTTGAAGTCTGACTCGGGTCAGCGAGGCCCTGCTCCTTCCCACATGTCTTCCCATCTCTCCCCCGGTTCCTCTGTGGCTGAATTCCTGCTCCGTACCTCCTTCCCCACATCAGCTCTCCCCCATACTGTCCTGCACTCCATCAGTCCCACCTCCTAAACGAAGGGACCGTCCATCTCGTCTTCCCCTCGTCCCTGCATTCTTTCTTCCTCCCTCCTCTCTTCCTCTGCCTGGACAGATTAATAGTTTTCCCGCCCTGTAGGAACCTACAAAGGCCCGTCCCTCCCCTGACAACACTAAACAAAGTCTCTCGCTCTCTTTCTCACTTTTCTTTTTTTCCGACTCGCTTCTCGTTCGCTCCCTCCCAGTGACCTGTGCTTCCTCTGGGTGCACTATACCACTATACCTCCATAACTTTCACTCTCATCTCCCTCTGTTAAAACACTCACTATTTCCACTCTGCTCATTTCTTCCATTCGTTCTGTCTCATTCGAAAGAAGTGATTAAATGTGTCCCATGGTTTAGTTATGTACTGTACAAAACTAACAGGTTAAATTCCCGTATTTCTATAACAATTCAAAATTAAAACTGTATTTAGTACTCTTGATGAATTTTTATTATTCTTTAGATCACAGTGCTTATCAATTTGAGACAAGCATTCTGGAATATTTTTTAGGTTTACGAAAAGAAAAATTGTCAATCTATATAAAAGCACTTCTAATAATGTCTTGAATAATATTTTATAAACTTCAATACTGGCTGGGCATTGAAAAAAAAATTCAACGTCTGCTGCCTTTTGACAAGTGAATGTGAGAAAAAAATAAAAAAATGAATCCACTATTCTTTGTAGGTTGCGTCTTGTTTACGACCTTAACATTTAAGATGAAGCTATGGTCCTGAGCTCGGGGGCTAAGACTGTGAAGGTGACGTGACCTTTTGTTTGCAGGACGGACACATACTGTGTACAGGCCTGTTCAGATATAGAATGCAAAGATAAATCACTTTGAGATGTGAACATGAACAGAGGCGAACTTGCAGTTGTTGACACATCTGAGCAAGTTGAAAATAATTCTGTCGGCCCTGTGGTTTATTGAAAATATTTCACAAGTAGAGAAAAATAACAGAATGAACTGGAGTCCCTGGCCACACACATCAGCAGGTAGCTAACAACCTACAGCTAATTTCTGTCTTGAATAAACACAGACGGTACAAAGGGTTTTCAAAACCTTGGTGAACACAACACAGCTCTTCAGTGTCGGCTGAACCCAGAGGCCGTGCTCAGGAGAACAAGCAGTGAAAACCTATAATCAGAACCGAACGACTCCGTGTCATGTCTGGCTGGTGCCCGACCATGACCAAAGCTGTGTAGTTTGGATAAACCCCAAAATCAACAAACCACTGTGCTCACTCATCGTCTCTGAGTCTGCAGGACACCGGGGAGTGAACGGATACAGAACTCAACGAAACAGGGACTTGGGACCAAATGTTTCCATGGAGATTGATTTTTATAGTCTTATACTTAAAAGAAAGATAAACTTACGCATCTTATCACATCTGCTAAAGAGGTTAGGTGTGTATGTTTGTGAACAGGATAACGTAAAAAAGTACCAAACGCAGTTCTATGAAACTTGTTGGAAGGATGTGATTTCGGTCAGGGAAGATCCCATAACATTTTGGTGATGATCCTAATCAGGAAGCAGAGCCAGGATTCACATTATTTAAAATGTTGTGGTTTTGTTTCACAGATTCCCAGGAAATAATTCATGAATCTTAAAAAGAAATAAGCTGCACATATTCAAGGGCATTTCAAATTTGAGTGTGTGCAAGTAGGTGCAGCTTGATTGAATTTAAAGGGACATCTGGGCCTTGGTGGAGATATCCGCTAAGCTAAGTGTCTTTCTAGTCTTGTATTTAAAAGCAATCACACGCAGTTATTTTTATTGACCTTGTGCAGTCGTGGCGTCTGAGAGATTCTGGTTAAGATTTTTACTCTGAGTCCACAAATAACTTCTTGAGGCCTCTTTTGGACTCGGACATGGAAATCATGAATCTCTGGGCGCGCACCACACATTTGGATGCAGCCTGTTTGCGTGTGCCTGCACTTTGCTCCTCCCCCTTTTTAAACAATCATCTCCTCGTAAACTTTTTTCTTAAAAACCTCCACTAGAAACTCGGAAAGACTCCTGAATCACGTCATGGGCTGCGTGTCGTTAATGTCTCCATCCTTTCCCTGACCTTCCTCTGTTTTACTGCAAGAACGGAAAAAAAAGTGGGAACAAAAAAAGCCTTTTAATAGAAATGTAGAAAGGGGAAGAGGAGATAACAGGCGAGTGCAAAGGGAGGACAAGGTGGAGACTAAAGCCGATTGAGGAGAGGACACAGAGATTGGGACGGACAGGGAGGAAGAGAGATGGACTAGTGGAGGAAGAGGAGGGTTGTGGCCGGGTCAGGACGGTCTCCTGTCCCCACAGGCTCACGTGGCTTCCCAGCAGCCCAAGTTCAGCAAAGTTCAAGGTTGGATTGATTTGTATTTGGAGACCGAAGAAAAAGTTAAACTCGGCTCATTCGGTGCAGCGGTGCTCTGTGGCAGCACATGGTTCCACTTAGGGAGCATAGAACACAATAAATAGACCATAATCATTAATATCATGGCACATCATAACATATCATAGCAGCATGCAGTGTGTCGGCCTTGAATCCAGTTGTGAAACAACATCTGGCTCATTTCCAGTGGATTCCAGAAACAGTTCTGCTCTGCTCTCTGTCAGATGCTTTGTGTAAACATGATTAATTAGACTGAAGCTCCTTGATGGAAGACACAGTAAAGGTCAGTATTCACACTGGGGGGAAATGAAATCAGTGCATCTTCACTTGTGCACACTGTTTATTCACATTCCCAGCGATGCATCGTGTTATCAGGCTGGAAACTAATGGGAGACGTTCAGATTTAATAGGCGATTTTTGATTATCGCTGCTTTGCTGCTTGAGAATAACATTTGCACGCTCGTATTTGCAGCCGAACAACAAAGCAAAGATGACTGGTGTTTATTTCAAATGCACAGTAGGTGTTAAGCACAAATACATGTAATTGATGTTTTGAATGTGGCTAATGAGATTGAGGCTGCATGGAAATCAGAATTAATACACTGGAGTCATATGTTATTTATGAATCAGTGTCTGTGTGTGTATGCGTGTGTGTGTCTGTGTAATTGCGATCTTGTGTATGAGCAGCTGCGGACTGGCCCTTGTGTTGACACAAAATACAAAGATCCAATACAACAAAAGAAAATAATGTTGGCATAATTGTCGATTCAGATCCACATTCTTATAATCAGCTGGTCGCCTGTGACAACAAAGACAAATACTAATAAACAGTTAATTTGCCTGGCAGGCTCTCTGACAAATGTTTTATTAAGAATTATTATAAATTTCTGTTGAGGTAGCACGACAACAAAAAGTATTGACAACAAAACTTCAAAATAATGAGTTTTTTCCACTTTGTCTAAACAAAATCAGCTTCTTCACACCCTCCAGCTCCAAAATGGATTTTTCTCACCACAGATTACACAAAATATCTGGTGAAGAGACACTCAAGTGTCTCAAGTGTCCTCAAGCAGCGTTCTGTATTTCCACCAGCTCCAGAATGAAAGAAGCCTTGACCTCAGCGAGTGTGTAGAGGAGGATTCTTAGACTCACAAAGGTGTGTGAGCAGGATGATGTTAGAGCCTCTCGCGCGCTGAAGGTTGAATGTAATGTTTCCACAGCTGTCTTTGTGTTGAACCAGCCCGGCTGCACACATCCATACTATTGTGCTGCCAAACCCGCAGAGATAATGGCAGGGGAGCATATTTCCAAGTATCTCTTCAAAAGAAAGTCAAGTTGAAGCATTGCACACGAGCAGAGCTGCATGTTACGAGTCGTCTTTTATCAGGCGTCTCTGAGAAGGCACGGCGTGATTGATGAGAATCTAAATTAATCCACAGGTTTCCACAATAGTGTAAAAACTACACCACCTCTGTCATGTGACTGAAGCTGCTTTCACACAGGAACTTAAGTCAGGATACATGCTTTTGGTGATAAGGATATATCATTTGCATGTCATGTCTTCCCTCCTGCATCTCTACCTATGAAAAACTCCTACTTGAAATATTCTTGTTGTTCTTCATACATGAAAGACAAACCTTCATGTTCATGTCTAAAAAACAAGAATCATGAAGATCTTGCAAAACCCGACACCATCATTTTTTTGTGCTTATCATTATTGTATATATATATGAGCCTTCAAAATAATGCACAGAGGGTGTTGCTGTTTATTTCAACCCTGAGAATCGCCTGCAGTCTTCCTCTCAGTCACAACAACCTCCAGCAAAAAGGTGGAGCCGACCACCTTCAGCTCAACAGGCTGAACCCAGGGGTAAAAATAAGTCTGCACCGCTCGCTGCCCCGGCAACCAGGTGAATGGGCAACATGTTGATTCTTTATTCTTCCAGGGTTCACAGAGGACAGGATGTGAAGATAGTTCATAGAGGAAATCAACCAGGTAGATTAAAAGAGAAGGAAACGTCCCCCCGCCCCATCGTCTCAGCGTCTTTCCTGGAGCTACAGCTCAGCTTTGAGATCAATAGCTCCAGAGAGTCACCGCTCTGTGTGGCCGGTGCAGCCGTCACGCAGAGTCCACGCAGGGCTGATGGATAATAGGACACTTCAACAGTGTTTATCATTGAGAGGAACCGGGAGGTGTGTGGAACAGCTTGACTTTTTTACAGGTGTTCCTTTTTGCATCGAGTGGAGATTTATCGTTGGGTATCCAGTCATGAAATAGCTTCAGCCGAGCAGCTGCTGCACCCATCTGCTCCACCGGACCTCAGTAACTACACATACACTCAAACACAGGTATTCTATGAATGCAGAGCACATGAATGAGTCAGTTTCATTGATACTTTTGACATTTATTGAGCAGATATTAGTCATGTATGTGTGTTTCGTATATTCCTGCCAATACAATAGACTGTGAATAACGATGGATGATGTATTTCCAGTTCCTCCCACTATTTGGTGAAATTAAGCCAAAATATTCCTGGATATGAACACTAATATTTTATGCCAAGAAGCATTTGGAGCCAGAGTCTGAGACAGTTGGGATTATGGGATGAAGTCATGATATCGTGACACACCCATACATGGTATCAACCAATCCCAGGTCAGTCTCAGCTGTCAGTCATGATGTTTAACCCCATGTTTATAGCATGAAATGACTTATTAAAACGATAGGTAAGGTATAAAGAAGTTTACCATAGCCAGCCACCAGGAGGCGATCAAAAATGCTTTGGATCCCTTTCGGAGAGCTGTCATGGCATCTTACTTTACAAACAATCCACGATCAATACACACACATACACACTCTCTCTCTCTCTCTCTCTCTCTCCCTCTCTCTCCCTCTCTCTCTCTCTCTCTCTCTCTCTCTCTCTCTCTCTCTCTCTCTCTTTCTGCTGCCAACTGATACACTATATACTAAAAAATGTCATATATATCTTTTTTTCTCTCACCACATCCTCCTCATGTATTCTGGTGTAATTAGACAAACCCTGAGCCTCACACTTTTCTTTAAATGACAAATGGTCTCCACCTTGCACCTGCCTCTCTGTTCCCCCTCTATCATTTTGGGAAGTTGCTTCACATACCTCAATTAGTTTATTCATTTCTCATTATTTAAATGTTCTCCGTTATTCTCCGTCGCTCTTTAATCATCCACTGAGAGTGTTGTCTCTCCAGAGAGAGAGAGAGAGAGAGAGAGAGAGAGAGAGAGAGAGAGAGAGAGAGAGAGAGAGAGAGAGAGAGAGAGAGAGAGACCTTGTGCTTTGTTTCTATTCCCCCCGACTTTCTCTCGCCCAAACAACAACATCATCTCAGCGCTTTCTATCTCCCCCTCTTCTCAACAATTTCAATTTCAATTATGCTTCGAAACGTTTGCCGGAAGCTATTGTTGTTGCCGGAGAAATTAGATATTGAACAATAGCAAAGCCATTATTTTTTTAACCTTTAATAAAGACAGACTCACTGAACCGTTCCTCTGGATAAGAGACTGGATGGACGCATGAGTGGACAGATGTGTGTTGACTGGACTGAACCATTTCTACTGGCAACAGCAACAACTAAACAATGAAACAAGAAGAAATACTACAGGAACTTAACGATAGGAAAGTTTGAAATGACTCAAATTAATCCTAAAACCTGATATGAGACCAGAATCAGTACAAGTCGAAGTGATGAAGAGAAGATTTATTGTGGAGATGAGGGCTCTGCGTTGCTCTGGCAGGTAAAGGCGGAGGTCAACGAGGACCCGACAGTGTGCAGGAGGGAGCCAGAGTAGACGGAGCTGAGAGCGGGGGTGGCTGACCGGTCAGTCGGGGAAACGGAGAGCGCACTGACAGGGCAGGAGGGTCGAGTGAAGCTGGAGATGAGCTGGTTGTGGAGAGCCGCGTGGTGTGAAGAGAGTCGAGCAAATCAAAAAATACCATTTGAATTACCTGTAAGTAACATAGAGATAGGTCTGTTCATTGCATTGCTGTTCTTGATTCACAACATTTTAAGATAATATTCAAGTTTTTGGGTCGTTCAACATCAGACTCGTTAAGAAAGACATTATTTTAGACTCCTCCCCAATATGAAGACCACAAAGTCTGTTCTTTTAAACTAGAACGCTGCTTTAGTCCCTTTTGACAGAAGATTGGCTAAAAGAGAGTTGTGACGTTTGTCATCACGTTATAATGAAAGATGACAAACTGTATAAGTTGTGGAAATTAATTCAGAATCTCTCACACACACACACACACACACATATGCATACTCAAACATGAATTTGCATACCCCCCGGGCATGTGCACACCAAAACGCAAACATCATCACACAGAACATACATGCCAGGATATATAATATAAGTCTCCCTGAGCCCCGAGTGTATTTAAACTACTGTGTAAGGACTCACATGTCTCGTGGTTCGACACTGCAGTCACTTCCTTGCACTTCAGCAGGGGGGACATATTTCAAACTTCCGGCTGGATCTCAGGAGACACCCCACTGTGCCCTCTCGCTGCCCCAGGTCATGTGTCTCCTGTGTCATATCCGATGTCTCTGGATGTCTTCTCCCTCTGAAGCCACGGAGCCGGCAGCAGGGCCGCGCTGCCACTGGGTGTAACAGTCAACTGTTGTGTCTTCAAAGGCCTCACGTGTGATTCTGCATTTTTCCTTTTTCCCCCCCAGCCGATCTTTTCAATGTTTCATGAGCTCTCGGGCTGACCGCTGATATTATGCAAATAGGGGAGATGGGATCCAAAAAAAGGCGGCGGATCCCGGGGGCGCGCTGATGGCGTCTCCAAGTCGGCACAGCTGGTGCTGGGTGATTGGCTCCTGACGTAACTGTACTTCTTCCAGTTTCTTATGTGAGACAAAAATCAAGTCAAGTCAAGGACACATGGTAGTTTGTGCTTTGATTAACAGCAGAAGTTCCCTGTTTCTGGTTACAGGTTAAATTCACCTTTCTGCAAAATAAGAGTTTTATATCAGCAAACCTAAAGGGAGATGACCTGGTGCAACATTTATTTATTATATATTAATATTTATATTCATCATAACACCTTATTACATTGTGTAAAAGCTGTCATAACAATGATATCACTTAAATACAATTTGCAATATTCATATTATTTATCATACATATCTATATCAGTCTCTTTGTATCTTTGTTACTTCGCCTTTATTTTATACTTGTTACGGCTTTTGCTCGTGTTTATATTTCATTATATAGTGGCTTCATTTTTGTATTTGTATATTTTACATTTGTAAATATTAATAACAGGCACAATTTGGTCTGAGGATGAAATTGTTAGTAGTTAACTGAAAACCGTTTGTCTTGGGTGTTTGCTGCTAAACTAAAGAATAAGAAGGGTTTTAAATGTTAAAGCCTTTTTCTCTCTTTATGTCTCTACCAACTACAAACAGAGTGGATTTCATTTCCATCACAACACGACACTGACGTTCTTAATCATTTCGTTCTCCTTCCACTCCTCTTTCTTCCTCTGATTTGCCACCATGCTCTCTTTCTTCTGGTTGTTTTTTCCTCTTTTCCTCCTTTTCTCTGTTTCCCACCCTCTCACTTTACCACAGAAGTGTTTCATTCCCTCCGACCCACTGTTTTTGTTGTTGCTGTTGTTTTCCACCGGTCTCGGCCTGACACCTCAGGGCTCTCTCGCTGTTTTATCTTGCGGGTGTTGAACAAAATTCGATAACAAAAACAATCATATGCTCTTTTCCTTTTTCCTTTTTTTTGTGAAACAAACCCAACAGATGGCGTCCAGGCCTCCCTCAAAGCCGGGGAAGGCAAAGCAGTGCAATTTCTTCTCTGGCACTCACAGGACCTAGGAGATAGAAAGATTGCATGCTTGTGGCTTAGTGGTAGAAGAACGTATGTATGCGCAGAATCACAAATATACAAATATTTATTGAGCTTGATTATCTTCTTTCATCCCTTTATCCTTGTATCCACCCTTGTGTTTACAACCCCTGTCTATTGTTCCATCAAAATCCACATATTAAACTGGAATGGCATCTCTGCCAAGGCCAAACACGCCTGTTAAATTCAATCATGCTGCACCAAACTGCAAACATTCATAAGTCTCCTAAATATGTCAGATTTTTTTAACATCAAGATCCACGATACATGTCAATATTCCTTGATAAAATACAGTAAAACTCTCACCAGCCCCTATCTTGGAATGATCCCTGAATCTGCCCCTTTATCTAGAGTTTAATGTCTTCTTTCTCATCCCGTGTTCCATCCTTCCATCCGTTCCCATCCCTTTATCATTCCCAACTCCAGGTTTAAAAGTTCTCACGTACCATCTGCAGACTGCTTCTACTCGCTCCGAATCCCCACAAGCGTGTTAAAACAGAATTATTTCAACGGTAATCCACAATAACAAAACCACATCTGCCCCGAATATGTTTTTTCATCCTTGACTTTACAAGGCTAAAAATATGGGCTGAATTACCCAAAGACAACTGGCTCTCATCTGCCGGGCCATGTTTTCCTCCTCTCTGCATGTCCGCCTGCTTCCCTGTGTGTCTCTCTGTTTATACGCTTGTTAGTGCGCCGCTCGTGTCTGTTACCGCTGATTTCATCTGCTTCCTTTTAACGCGGCGCGGGGACGTCCATGTTGCGGCCGTGTCCGGGGTCGCCGGGGTCAGTCCGGCCATGTTAACGAGGTCAAAGTTCAGCCGGCTCCCTCCTCGCCATCCATCACACACCTCCACCTGTCCCCCAGCGCCCCTGTGGGGTTCGTCCCTCTTTCCTTCGCCTGTCCCGTCTCTCCATCCTGTCCCTTCACTCCGTCCATCTGTCTTTCATCACCTGCTTCTTTTTACCACTCTTTTCAGCGCTGCCCTCTTCCTCTCGAACTTCCCTTGCCCCCGCTGTCTTTCTTCGTTCTTCTTTGTTGTCTCATTCTGTTTTTCGTCTCCACACCTTCTCTGACTTCTGTCACTCTCCCCATCATTCACCTCCAGTCAAGTCTTTTTCTTCTCATCCACCATCTTTGTCTCCACTTCTCCTTGTACATTTCCACTGACTCATCACTTTTTCATTTGCCGGCGCTTCTGTTCAACCCCTCCATTGTTCTGAAATCCTCTTCCCCCATGTCAGCGCCTGATTCCATCAAATACAATGTTCTTTTTGCAGAGGGAAGAAACTTTCACACCGAGCACAATAATACAACTTCTATTACTTAATGTATATCCAGTTAAAACAGTTTGAGCTCTTCTGTGTAGTGTGCACTGCCAACAGAATGATGCTCTGTCAGAGAAGCTTCTAATTATTTTTCTGTCTCTGATTTACAATCTCAACTTTCAGAGCTGAAAAGATGAACCAGCCTCAACCTTGTGTGGGGTAACAAAGCAGATTGTTGGCAGACGACCTCAATAAGATAAACCTGCATCTACAGTTTATCTCCATTATCGTGACGGAGGTATGCAAACCATTATACAACACTCCTTTGAAGTCTGATATACCTTAAAACACGTTCCTCTCCCTGGAGGTTGGGAACATGTTGCTGCAGATACAGGTGCCAATCTCCCCCCCCCTCCCCCGAATCCCCACTGGGTGGACGGTCGCCTGCCTGTGTCCTCCTCAGTCCTTAAAGCTTTCCACCGTCTCTACATGCAATGCCATCCGTTCAGCGAGCAGCCAGACACACGATTTGTTGCTTTAAATAAAACAACATTATGGCTGTGCAAAAAAAATAAAGGTGTTTTCATGGACCCGGGTAAATCAGTACAGCCCATTCTGCTGCAGAGCCAAACAAAGGCTGTCTCCCCCTTGCAGATGAATTAAAGTGGTCGTAAAAAATCAGGTATGAGGCAAAATATATGACACGGCGGAGGCATTTCAATACATCCCTGAGAGGAGGTGTTAGTGGGAGTGAATGACAAAGCTCAGGGCGAACGGGGAAATGTGTTCCTGCAGGGCAAATAGAGAGGGCGACGTTGAGAGAGTGAAAACTGGAGGAATAAAGAGTGGAAAGAAAGAGAAGAGGAGGAAAAAGGCAGACAGACACATGGATATGAGCTCAATAGAGAGAGAGAGAGAGAGAGAGAGAGAGAGAGAGAGAGAGAGAGAGAGAGAGCAGTTTCTCTCCTCCACTGTATTACTCCCTGTGATCTCCTTAACATAAATCACAGCGGTTTATCTTGCCAACAATGCACTTACTGCACTGTTCATAAACAATGCTTTTATGGCTTCTCATCAGATTAACTTACTTAGCCGGGGAGCGTGATGGAGTGAAATGCATATTTATAGCTGCGGCATGCGTGGAGAGAGAGAGATGGAGAGAGGGAGAGAGAGAGAGAGAGAGATGAAGACATTGCAGGAGGCGAGAGGAGAGGAAGGGTGAGAAGGAGCCGGGGATGGAACTAATTGCCTGGAAGAGATGACATTTATGTGGTGGCTGAGAGGACGCTGGAGTAGAGAGATCACATAAAAAGGGAAAGTGGAGACGCAGGGACAGAGGAGAAGTATTTTGGAGGAGACTCGTGATCATAGAACATCTGTGATGAGATGTTCCTCTCAAGAAAACAACCAAATCACCTACTTCAGCGAATCCACCGGAAAAATATATCTTTATCCCAATTTCACCCCTAAACCAGGATGATTTCCCTGAACCTGTAACAAGCTTGTTTTTGTGCTTGAACCTGAACATCCCACTCACTCCTCTGGGGAGACACTCTTTTTTTATAAACTTATATAAACAGTGAATATCAAGGACTTAATGAAGAAACTGATTTCAGACTTTTCCCTTAATTCAAAACAGTTTTTTTGATCGTATGCTTTTCATTTCAGTCGATCATGTTTTTCCATGTCCTCGTTTCCCTTTTCCTTTTTCTTTTGATTTTTAAACAATATATTTAGCTCTTCCACTTTTTCAATTGTGACATTTTTAAGTTAATCTTTATATATCAAAGAGATTCTCACACGAACATAAATAAATATATAAAGCAGTCAGACCCTGGTAGATATTTATCTATTTATTCGAAACCCTGAGGAAAGTCTCTTTTATTAATTTAAAAATAGATCCTATATTACTTCTTACTTCTTTTTATTAAAACTCTATGTGCTCCTGCTCCTTTGAACACGTGTGCATGAAGTTTGCTCACACGTGTGTGTTGCTGTGATGTACAAAAAAAAAGGCGAACATCTTATTTTAATTTGCAGGATTTTTATCTGTTGCAGAAAAGGATTTTTATTCCCAAATGGAGGATTTTTAAAAAAACGAAGTCAGAATATAAGCTATAAAATAAGTAAACAATGTAAAAGTCAGTTTTGTCTCAAAATATGGGTTTTTATCTCAAGGTTTCCTCAACCCCTTTGTGTGTGTGTGTGTGTGTGTGTGTGTGCACTTTAACATATTGTCTTATTTGTATTCAGTATTCCTGTTACCACTTGTCTCTTGTAGATCCACCTGGCTGAATACTTTCAGTTCAAGGAGACTCGTTAAAGCATCAAGTTTACGACATACACAACAACAGGTTGGGGACCAAACAAACAAAGTAAAACTGTTCCTGCTGCCTGAGTTCACAGGTTTAGGAAGCCCCCATACATAACCACTTCATTGCCTGTCAGACAACAAGGAGGGAGGAAGAGGACCGACAGAGAGGAGAGAATGTCTTCTAACCAGAAACACATTTTCCATAAAATCTGGTTTTCACCTCGGCCTGACAGCCTCAGTCATGTCCCCGACTCCGACAGTGCAAACGGGCTCCTCGCTGCTCCACATGCACACACTCACTGTAAAACTTTTAAGGGGCTCCGCGGCTGCAGCGCGGGGAGATGGTGGGAAACACGTGACTTTTGACCTCGCCGGTCGGGGTCACCACCGGGCCGAGGGAGACCTCAGAGGGAAGGAGCCTCGTGAAGATGATCGGACCTGACAGCCACAGCTCCTTCACTGGACAGGAAGTCAGGTGGACGGCTGCTCCCAACTCGCCCACGACCTCCACACCGACAGGATCACCTGCTCTTAAACTCACAGCAGGAGCTGGACAAGATTAAAGCCTCACACGAGTAACCAAGGGATCAGATTCCACATTAAAAGTTAGTACCTGTCCGGCTTTGTTTAGAAGTCTAAAGTTTCTTTTAAAAGGAATTATATTACCTTGTCCCTGCTCTTTATCAACAGCTTTACTACAGTTGGAAACAGGCTGGGGGATGGATGTTATTTCAGTTTTTATGTGTTCACAGTATTTGAACAAGCAACAAGGCCGAACACACGCTGGCACCAAGACATTTGGTGATTTCAGTGATTTAAATGTAAGTTTAATTGTTTTATTTTATTTTATATGAATGTGCCTGTAAGGAAGAGGCAAAGAGGTACTGGAAACTACACCTACTGTTTGTCATACATCTTTTATTATCATCAGTATTATGAATAATATATATATATTTTATATCAATTATGAAAAATGCGTTTATGTGCAGTAAATAGTGCAACATTATCACCATCTGCCACCAATTAGCAGTCTTCGAAGTACAGTACTATAAAGATACTACTCAAGGAAGTTAATGTTGTAAAGCTGCTGTTTTCTGCTGAGTTATTAGTCTAATATGAACTGATTCAAAACAATAGAACAGAAATCTGTTGTAAATTTGCTTCTGTCTTCTTCAATTCTTCAGTTTGTAGGAAACAAAGTCGAAGACGCAACAGAACAGAAAATGTAATACTGAATCATAAAAACCTTCTACCAGAGAATATAAATCACAATCAAAACAAAGGAGGCCACTCTGTCTTTTTATTTCTGGATGACATCAACTCCATCTCTCTTTTTTTTGATGGTTTTAAGGGTAAAAACTAGCCTGACGTTGTCATACTCACAATTCTAGTCAGAATGTGAGTCTGAGACCGCTCCATTGGGCTGTGATTATGGGGCGTGTTTCAACCGAACCAGGAAATATAATTCCTCTTCGCTCAATTGGATAGACCTACAACCAATCAGAGCAACGTAGTATGTGACGTATGTTAAGCGAATCATTGTGAGTTATTTACTAATGCCGGGTTCACACCTGACGCTGAAGCGCAGCGCCAAGCCTTAAATAACAGCTGGCTCCCATCCACTCCCATGTTAAACCTTTGTGCGGGTCACACCGGAGGCTGAAGCGCCGCTCTGCCCCAAAGCTGCCTCGCTCCGTGCAGCGATCGTTTCGGCGTCGAGTCTATTTTTTCCGCTTGACGCGAGCGTATCGCGACAGGAAACACACTGAAATTAATTTAAATACTTTGAAGTCCCCTTCTGTTGTCCTGGAGTTTTACCAATGACATTATTAAATGTCTTTACCCTCCACACCCGACATTTAACGGAGCAAACAGCGGAGAAGTTCTTCAACATGGATGACATTAAATTAATAATTGAAGTGGAGAAGTGCAGTGAGTTGTATGATCCTCGGAACATGTTGTATAAAGACAACACCAAGAGAGACAAATGTTGGGACGCTGTTGCTTAATGTTGGAGCAACAAGTAAGTATACCGGTATGCTTGAATACTACTGGATCAACCGGTGATATTATTAGCGCTGCCCGGCGGGTCAGCGTCGCTTCAGCGTCCGGTGTTTAACAGCCAAGCACCGGCGCGATAGGGATTAGCGCGACGCGGCGCTTTGGCGTCGCCTCCGCGTTCTCTGTTCCTCTTTCAAAATGAATGCGCTGTCGATGTCTCCTAAAACAGACTCAAATGCAGCATCTACACATCTCAGCTCTCCAGCGGCAGGCATTCTATCCAAGCCTACTTTGATGACGTGGTTGATTACGTTACTCTTGATCACTTGTCCATCATCGTATAAAGCCCGCCCTGAAGATTTGATTGGATCGAACAGCTTCTGTTCGAGCATAGTTTCTCCCCAACGGAGCGACTCCAGACCGAACTTCCCGAACAACAAATGTTGTGGGCGGGGCTAAGTTCGTCTGGCACCCAGGCTAGGTAAAAACATTTCATCTCATTTGATAAAATGTATTCAGCCTCCCTGAGAAACAGAGTTGGAGGTGCAGGGGCAGCAGGAGCAGTTTTCTACTTTAATGTAACAGACGCCTAAATCTACTTTTTTCTCTTTTCACACTATATTTACTTCACGTTACACTGGAGGTAGAAACCTCCGAGTCCATTAAGCTTCACTGTAGCACTGCCATTGATAATGGATGTATATCTGGCCTGAGGCTAAATCGACTTCACCAATGCGCTGCTATCTGTGGCGGCAGGCTGGGGAGCGGGTCTCCGGCACATATTAGTGATTTACTGGGCTATTTACAATGCTGCCGCACCCCCGATCCCTCACATTGTAACTCAGAACTACATTACAGGTTCAGCTGCCTGCTTATCTCAAGTCATAATAAAAGTTTGGGTTCCCTCCATTTAGATGGACTATCATTTCCCTCCAGGAGAAACAACTCGATTTTGCTGTAAGGCATCTTTTTTATTTTTTAATGGATGATGTCAGATATGGAGGTGAGCTGTTTGATGAAGGAGACAGTTTTTTTCCCACGTAGCGAACCTTAGTGTACACACAGACACACACAGGATCATTATGTGTGATAAGTGAGGACATGTTATCAGTGTGCAGAAGCTCCAAAAGTGTGAATCTCAAACTTTACCCCTGGTTTTTAAAAGCTCCTGGTTCCTCCTGGTCAAATATTTCATGGCCATTTTTCCACTTATTATAAGAAGAAATACACTAAAAGGCCTTTGTGTTGGTTTTTGTTTCAACTTTATTCAAAAAGAGAGGAGGCAGGGCAACTTGTGAGAGTTGTGTTATATTGTATGAAACGATTTCAAGATCGATTCTAACCAAGGACATCACTGTCAATATTATCATATGCCTGAAAACCTGACCTGAAACCTGCATTTTATTTTGCAAACATCCATCTATTATCGATACTGCCTTTGTTTTGAGGGTTACAGGTGGACTGAAGTCGAAGGGAGCTGACTTTGGCCTAAAGGTGGTGTTCCAGTCAGGACACAGGGAAAAATGTAAACTTTGGCTCTGTATAAGTTTGAATTCTCACCCAGTTCTTATTCCTCGAGCAGTCCAGGGAACAGGTGTGAAGTGGCCGAACTCTCAGTGTCTAAAATTCAGATTGGTCGTCACAAAGACAGAAGAGCGCTGACACACAGAGCACGTTCTCTAGTCCAGGTTGGGCGTCTCTCCTCCCACTGTGTGTTTATCTCCCCTCAGACACCAGTTACGCCTTACTGGCCTTCGGGGAGTCGAGTTTGGAAGGAGAACAAATTACCATGCACACATCCGCCCACAAACACAAACACATGCACATACAGTGCGTGCACGTCCGCATAAAAATCACTCAGGCGTACAAACATTTACTAAAAAAAAAGATGCAAACAAAAATTGGAATACACAAAAACACACACTTTTCCCTGCAGCAGCATCATGCATGTATGTATGTGTGCATGCAGAGTGACAGACACACACACAATATCAGTAACAGTCAAAACAGCCTGAAGAGAGAAGCTCTCACAGATGCTTCCAGGTGGATGGATACGCTGTGCAAATGGCTTCCTTGATAAGGTTTGACAGTGTGGAATAAAATGTGACTCACACTCAATTTAACTTTTCACTGAACTTGGGGAAAAAGTTGAAAAAAACGACAATTCAAGCGAAGCCAAGGAGAAGCAGACACACTGCTGAGTCACCTGTTGGAATAGTTTGTCGGTGCTCTCATCTCACTTTTCATCTTTTTAACAAACTAACCGCGCTGGGGCCAAATCCACTTTAACTGCATAGTGCCTTAATTAATCATGTGTGTGTGTTTGTGTTTACTTTCCACTGCCTGAGCCAACACTTGACAACATGGACGCCACCACTAGCACACAAAAACAACAGATCCATGTTTTATTTATCTAATCAAACATGACCCCTGTTCTTAGTGATTATTTGGCTGCTCTGGATCCTGTTTTGAACAAAGGGACTTTTTCAGTTATTGTTGGTGTATTGTTGTGAGCTAGAGGAAACTGGAATTATTATATCCGACTTAATAAATGAAGATGGACTAAATTTGAGCTGATGTTAAGTTTGGTGACGTTAGCTGGAGGAATCTAGTTTATACCTGTTTACACCGCATGTGCCTGAAATCAGGGTTCGGACCCAAAAAGCTGGCCAGGTCAGGATTGGGTAAGAATCACTTTATGCATAGGTCCAAATATGGAAATTAAAAGAAAACAGGAAAGTAAAAATTTCAGCTACTGTCCACACCTCAGCGTATGGCCTCAGATCAGTGTAGTTCAATTTAAACAATGTTCAAACTTACATATCATATGTAAACAGTCATAATTTGGAGACGAAGGTAAAGCAGGTATAGACTCACACAGCTGGGTTCACTGATGCAGGTGTGTGTCTGTGTGTCTGTGTGTGTGTGTGTGATTCAGCTGAAAAACATTCCCACTAAAAGGAACACGCCCCCTCATACACGTGCATGTGTTTATAGCGGCGTGCGACCAAGAGATGAATGTTCACACAAACAAACACACACAAACACACACACACGGGCAAAGACACATACCAAGGTGCCTTCTATTGCTCGGACACGTGCAAACACACAGCTCAAACTCTCATGCCACTGAGGAACAGAGAGAGTATAAACAAGCCTGAGATCTGTATCAGGCCATTTAAATCAGATTCAGGTGCACACACACAGACACACACACACACACACACAGAAATATACATCTTAATATTCAGCCTGACATTATCTTGCAAATCTGTTAATTGTATTTAAGGAAAATTCGATTATCTCTGAACTTTGGCCTCTACATCAATGTCCTCGTTATGCAGACAGGAAATTGTTGAATAACCATTACACAGCCGTCGAGTCAGACCAGGTCTAAGTGAGACACAGTGTTTCAGATTAGTCTCACGTGTCGTTTTTTTCTTTTCTCAATCTGGCAAAAGGGATCTGATCAAAATGTCGTTTCAGGGAATATCTTGGACCGATCACAAACGTAGAGAGATTATCTTTTTTGGAGATAATACAAAACTGTCAGTCAGGGGAAAGAGAAGAGGAGCAGTGAGGAAGACAAAGGTAAAAAGCTTAAAGGTTTAAGACAGGGAAAGAGTTACTACATGTGTTGTGGGAAGTGACCAGTCATGGAGGCAGGTTGAGACCTGAACTGGGAGCAGACACAGGCAGGAGATGAGTAACTGCAACTGGCTGCACTGGGTCCCACAGGGAGACGCTCAGATCTGAAACCAGCACACCCGAGGACCTGAGAGAGCCACGAGGCCCGACTGAAAATAATTATTTCATTTTGTTTCCATTACTCTTCATTTCCCCTTCGCTTCCCTCAGAGCAGGGGAACGTGACTTCCAGACCTCTCTGTGAAACTGTATTGACTTCATCCTACCTGGTGATGTTGAACAGCTGTAATGAGATTTAAGAACGGAACATTTGCAAAGAATTTGGTTCAGCAAGGTGAACATTTTTTACTTTTGAGAAACAGGATTTAAAATGGACAGCGCCTCTATTCCCAGTGAAAATTGTGTCCACCTCCATTTTTCATGTTACTGCTACATGGTCAGAAGGTGTTGACAGTTTGTACTGATCACCGCTGGCCTGCGAAGGGAGAGAAGGGCCACAGGTGGAGTCTGGGATGTGACAATGTTATGATGAAAATGTGAGTGTGTCCAAAAATGTGTTGGTGTGCCCCATGACAGCTTTGTATTGTGAGAAAAAACACATTTCACTGGTTATGGTTTGTCCAATGCTTCCTGTATTTTTCCATTCTTGGATTGCGGTAAATGTTCTGTCGTTGTGTTTGTAATTATTAGCTGGATAAAATAAGAATATGTTTAATCCGACTTGTTCTGTAAACTCTAACTTCACAAATTTGCATTCGGGTTACGTTAAACCATTTAAAGAATTATGCACGAGGAACTTTTCGGTATACTTTCTGCATAGCTCAGCATCACTTGCAGGTAATGAGTCAGCAGATTTCCAGAGATAGATCCACCCATTTCCCTGTATGAACGGACAGATGTATTTATGAATGGAATCTCGGATGTGGGACAGTAGATGCAGGAAACAGCTTCCATCAGAAAAAGCTCCCCATCACCTCAAACTCTACTGGTAATAAGTTTCCCATCGATCGTCTCTATGTGCTGTTCCTCCCTCGGCTGCCATCTGTCATTCGGTGACTTTAGAGAAATCGTTAACTAAGTTAAACACCGTGTCGCTCGTCTCCAGTGGAATCACAACGCTCCCAGTCCAAACGAAAACACCAAACTGAATCTCCCAGCATTCTGCTCTCGCTCCGGAATCTCACATCCATCTCTCCGCCTCACAGATAATTTCTTTCTCCGTGATGAAAGATGAGAGTGAGGAAGATGAAAGTCCTCATTCTCTCTCCTCGCTATTGGCCTTTTTCACTCATATCACATTTCCCCCGCCCCCCCCCACACACACACTCATCAAAACACATCTCACCGCCTCTCTCCTTAAAACCCACTTTCTCATCCAGTCACCCGCTCTCATTTTTCAAATTGCACTTCTTATTAGAATTTGCTCGGGAAAAACAAGTTTTGCCACAGGTTTATCTTCTTCTTCTCTCTTTTTTCATTCGGCTGTCTTCCGTGCCGCGTCTTCCCGGCAACGCTTCCGCCCTCCATCGCCGCCGCCACTCCAACATCTTTACCGCCTCGCTCCCAAACCTCATACCCTGTTTGAATCTAAATGCTAATGACAGCTCAAGTCCTTGACCCTTCTCTTACACAAGTCTTCCTTACTGCTGAATTTTGTATGATGGAGGGGGAAACGGGAAGTGAGGGATGAGGGGAGAGTTCATTGTGGAGGGGTTAAAGGCTACTGGCTCTCATTATAAAGATCTGAAAGGGAGAAGGGACAGTGACGGATGTATTTAAAATAAAACGGCAATCTCTCAGATTAAAAATGCATATATATATATATATATATATATATATAATATATATATATATATATATATATATATATATATATAGTGTTTTAAATTCCAAGGCCCCGGGTTGATGCAGGTATAATAGCGGAGGTGTGTGCTTGAATGTGGCGATTGTCATTTTGCTTGTGGGCTTCTTTCATATCATATATCAGGTCCTGCAGGATCAGACAATCAGGTGGAGGAAGTTTTGTTTTATTTAACTCGGCAGATATTAGATTCACATTTAGGCCGAGACGCGTGATAGGCAGAGAGGTGATTGACGGCAGACTTATTGAAGTGTGTTTGTGTCCGTGTGGGAGAGTGCGATGCCCGTGTGTGTGTGTCTGTGTGTGTGTGTGCGTGCGAGTTTGTGTCAGGTATCGAGCCGAGTCCTCTTTAAGCTGCTGACCTTCAAAGGCAGCTAAATGACAGGTGGGATCACAGCCCTTTGGTTTAATAATGAACCACCTGACATTTGAAGATCAGATCAGCAGCCTGCATTACCGCCGGTGAGCCGAGCAGCAACAGATACAGACACCACGAGATTCACATTCACACGCGCGGCCGTAGATCCTGAGGTGTCACCGCTCATCGACAGCGACCGCCAAAGGTTGAAGACGAGTGGGAGCTTCAGAGCTCGTGCATCACCGCTCGGCGTCCTGCTAATGGAGCTTTCCACGTATTCCTCTATTGATTTGTGCGATTGACATTTTTAAATGAATTAAGTGCACTGCAAACAACCTTTTCCTTTTTGTGTAATGTGTGTAGAGATACCAGGCTTAGAGGTTTGACTTTTAAAAAAAAGGAGCCATTCAGAGATCTTGATGAAATCATGCAACCCGATGACCAGAGTTCAGAATGTTGTCACCACAGTGAAACGATCACAGATTTGTTTGGTGCTCACACTGAGGTTTTCGTTAATAAAACGCTCTTGGGATCGCAATTTTCTTTTTAAGCGTATATGACTTCACAGAAAAACCACATTATCAGAAAAACACCCTTGAAAACCACGGCCTGCCGACGCTGGCGTGGAGACGGGCCCAGCGCGGTTCAACAAGAAGTTTTAAACAACCTCAAGCTCAGTCAGCCGTGCTCGTAAAAGAAACAACGTATGAACAACTGCTTTGTCATAGTTCATTAGCGCTTACATGCGAGGGGAATTAACGGTCCGATCCAATGTGTTCCCAGTTAGAAACAGGATGAGATCTGCTGTTGATTTCTGACTTGGTTGCCGGGGTTGTTTTTTATTTTGTTCTTTTCTTTTGGCAGAGGAACCTGAAAGACCTGGAAACAGAGTGAAGAGGAGTTTCTCCTCTAAGATGCTTCATCTGCCAGACAATGCTCTGTTTTGAATCACGGGATGATTTGGCCTCAGAGGAAGGACTGCAGCCACAGACCTGCCCCTTCTCGGGTCATCTTTGGATTCTTAGAAAACAGATGCTGAAGATATCCTGCACTTGAAAATATGATATATATACATCTTTATTGAAATGTCTAAAAACTACTAGACTTGTGTTGTTTATTTAGACTTAAATCGCCTTTTAAACCAAGATTGGTGCATAAACTCTGCCCTCTTGTGAAAATCATGTCCCTCAGATATTGATACTGACGAAGACTCAACGACAGCACTGACAGATTTTCCATTTTCCATGATTTGATTAGAATCTAGTTCTGTTTAGATTGCTCAAATCGTATTTATCATATCTCAACTAAATGCTTACTTGACAAATTGTTGACCCCTGCAAACAAATCTGGAAATTAAAAACCTGCCTCACCACACTGAGAGGAGAAATATAAAAACATAAAGTTATAAAACCAAAGCACAACATGATCATAAACCTAACCATCGCACACGTGAATAGTGCATGTCAGGTGATATATTGCGTCACTGTTTGTGTCACCAAGATGAATTCCCTCCGTGGAGCTGTGTGTGATAGAGTGTCTCAGTTCATTGGGTACTTTACTGAATCAGTAATCAGAGAGCTTTCACATTTTGTGCCACTTGACTAATTAGCTGGTCGATAAATCACATGCATGAGCATTAGTCCAGAAGCACATGGAGCCTATTCGTCATCGTATTAGCGGTTGTCAGGAGAACACAGCTAATAAGATGCTTTACTGTAAAATCAATGCTTTTGATTTCTTATTATTGTTTTCTTTAACTATAACACATGATGGAATTTAGAGAAACACATGGTTTCAATTAGATTTTAGATTTTTTGACAATAAGAAACTGTAATTTCATTTGAAGACTACAGACCAAATACAGTTCTCATAGCATCAAGCTGTTTCATTATATCATTCACATTTTTATTTTGAGATGTTCATTATGAGGTGTCCATTAAAAACCCTTTTATTGTATTTGAAATCAACACTAATACTTTTAAAGTACATTAACCAACGGCTGTTGGTGGGGGTGGGGGGGGCGGGGGGGCGGAGACATCTTGCCAAATTACGAGAGGAGGAAGCGTGAGCTGCCATTAATCTTGATTTATTTTCCTGGTTGCCTTTCAGGACAATTCATGAAGTGATGTAATTGCATTCTCCAGCATCGCAATGTTCATATTGGATTATTCTGCAGAGCTGAAGTGTCAAAGACAAACTTTTTTTTCCCTCCAGAGTATCTTGATTTATAAAACCACATTATTAAGATGAGTCCAACATGTCAACACATCCATTAACCTCCTGATCTCCAAACACACACATTCTTTACGCTGTGACATATAAATGACACACTTCCCGAAATGGAGGTAAATCAAGTGAAGCACAATCATTCAGAATGGACATAATTAAATGATGTGTGTACGTGTGTGTACTGCTTTATTGATATATGTGTGAAAAATGCAGCTACAGCTTTCATCATCCAGTAAATATCCCACCTATTCAGTAAATTCAGTAAGAGTGCGATATTCTCATAGTAAATCCATAAGAAGGTTTTTGTTTTGTATGATTAACTTGGTTTGAACCTTCTCATGTTGCAGGATGGGAACCAACCAGAGCCTCAGCTTCAACGTTCCCTCACATGCTCCCACATACGCTCGGGTCATAAATCCTCTTTTGCATTTGGTTTTTAATGTTTACACTGAGATCGTTATTTGCTATAAATGTTTTTTATTTGTGTACGAAAAACATTTTGATAGATGAAAACCCGTCCCTCGAGTTCCTTTCATGAACTCCCTCCTCAGCCTGTTGGGCCACACCAGTTGTAAATTACACAGACAATTATCCGCTATCAGGAAACTCCCTCTCTCCGAGCTGGGCCGTGGTGTTTGTGAGTGTATCCATCTGGCCTCTTTTGTGGTTACTGGAGTGTGTGTGATGCTCCGTCAAGGACGGGGTGGGGTTGGGTGGGGGGGACTCCCCGGTATAATCCCTGCTGTCAGATTACAGATCAATTGAGGTAAACCAGAGATAGTCTGGTGTTACACGACGGTGACATCATGGGGGTTTCTCCAGAGCTGAGGATGAGAGCGGAGGAAGCAGAGAAGGAGGGAAACGATAAAGAAGGAGATGAGAAGATAAGCCTCCGCACTCATTTATTACTGTGAGTGTTTCCCTGTTTTATCTCTAGCACCTTTTCTTTTCTTTAAATAACTGTTCTGACCTGCTCGTTCGTTAAAAGCCCTTAATAAATAATTTGTGCCTGGTGGATTTTGTGTGTGTATCTAAAGTTCAACGAGTTTCCACAAAGAGAACCAAGTGTTTATTCTTACATTTCCAAAATGTGGCTTTGAGTTAAACCTTTTCTTCATCTGCAAAGTGTAAAGTTATAATTTTTTAGGGGATTTCTTTGACTTGAACTCGGATTTATTTCTTTTCTACTTTTTTTGCTCGGTCCATGTGTTTCCTTGGTGTGTGACTCGTTACCAGAAATGAGGTTTGTGGTGGCGTCCGACCATAATGGGTTCCATTTGCAAATTTAACCGATTTTCTAATCGGCTCTCTAAAAGTGGAGTGTGATGGATGAGAGTCGAAACACACATGGAGACGTGTTCCAGGAGAACTTTCATGCTGCCGCCAGATTGTGGCTGGATGTGCAATGAAATAAATGTCCTGTTGGTAGATCTAACACACACAAACACACACACACAAACACACACACACACACACACACACAAAGAGAGAATGTGCACAAAGTGATGCTTGTATCCAGTATTTATCCAAACATTGTGTATATGTTCTCACTGCTCAAAGGCTAAATGCCAATTTAATTTTTTTTGATTATTTATTTGTGAATTCCTTCGTCAAAGCTATGATTTTAACGTTTGTTGGAAATTAATTATTTATTATTATTTCAATTTAAATTATGGTTATGTGCCTCTTGTCAAAATTGTATTTGTAATGAGAGCCACGGTGATTTTCAGCCTCACTGAATGGAAACGATGACAGAAGAATAAATTGTGTTTATTGCTGGAGGACAACAGACGATGTTATTAAAGATTCAGATTGAAAATGTGAGTGATTCGTGAACTTTGAATATAGTTTTTCAGTCGGTCTTACACATCCACATTCATATATAGACTTCCTGGGTGTTATCACCTGATTTACCTAGGGTTTCATCTGCTGGGTTTCTAAATCTTTTTAAATCTTTTCAAGTCTTGAGTTCTGCATCGTTTGACTGTTTAAGAACTAGGATCCATATTCATAACCAACCATTGATGTAAGTTTTCAGCCTAAAATGAACATCAACAATAAGACAAAGAAGAAAAGGTGGAAAATCTACAGAAGATATAAAAAGGTGAGTAAAGAAAGAAAGTGAAGGAGAGATGACGTCAAAGAGCAAAAGAAAATGACAGATAAGCACAAAACAAGGAAAAGACTTCGACAAAGACGTCCATGGGGGAAATCCAGACAACGATTAGCGTCCTACACTTCTTCTCATTAAAAACTCATTTGCTTTTTCCTTTTTTGCTTCTCCCACTGGGCATCACATGTTTTCATCAAGTGGTCAAAAGCATCCACACATCCCTGTGTCTGTGGTCCCCAGTGTCTCGTTGTCTGTCTCCGTCTATTCAATCGCAAAGTGCATGAACAACACAGGAGGAAATATAATTTGTCCTTGTTAGAGAATGTTAGTAAAGGACAGGATGTTCTCTCTCTCTCTCTGGGTCACTTCTTTACTCTCGGGTTTTTCCTGCCTGGCGATGAGAGGAGGTTACTGTTCGGGGAAGCGTCTTAAATTGGTCCACAAACTGGGAGATGGAGATAAAGATGGAGAATTGAAATAATTCTGGATGCTTCCTTGCAGGACAAGAAGGTGATTTAATGTTTTGAGAATGGAAAATTCTGTGTTATTTGATAATCACTTAATCTCAAACGATATCACAGAGCATTCTTCATCATCGTCCCCATTGTCATCATCAAACTTTAAAGGACGAGGAGTTCCATGCCTGACGCTCTTGGCTCGCAGCCGGCGCAAATCAAACTTTCAAATTAGGTGAGATGCTCATTACCATGGCAACACTGACATGTGCAGAGACACGTGTCATCATCCTGGCAACACATGTGCAGCTCCACTGAGCCAGTGACACAATGACAGAGAGGAAGCTGCACTAGATCTGTGTTCAGGGGAAATAACTGTGCTCAGTCAATCTCCCAGGGCAGAAGTGAAAAGATAACTGTTCGGGAAAAGAAAAGAAAAACTGGATATGATCTTTGCATAAACCCTTTTTTTATTTGTACATTGCTGCAAGGATAAAGGATAAATGATGAGATGCAAACAGACACAGGAATAATCACCTGGATGTGACTGGAAAAGAACGATGGACCAAGAGAAGGAAAAAAAAACGAGCAACTATAGAGCTTTATATCATTTCCAGATAAAATGATTTTCTGAGAAGAGACAAAGAGAAATGATGAAAACAGCAAAGTCATTTCAGGAAAATGACTGATTTCACAGTGTTGCTTGAAAAAAGGGAAACAAAAGTTAGGGATGAGTAAAGAAAACTGAAAGAGAGAAAGAGGAGCAGCATGAAAGAGACACTCAACTTTTTAAATTTGATATGTTGTTGCTTCATCAATCATTTTGCATCTATTATATTAAATGGGATTAACACATATACTGAGTAGCATGTGAGTATGACATGCTGAAGCTCAACAGCTAAAATCCATTACACTCACCATCTTAGTTTTGTGTGTTATCCCTCATATATTTTCCCAATAAGCACTCAGCCTAATTGGGGCTCCTTGTAGTTTTGCAGGTTTTAGTACAAATTGATGACTCAAGTCTTTAGGATTCATCTGCAGGAATTTAATGTCAAAATATTTCAGTCTGGGCCTGAAGTCGTGGTCCAAACCATCGAAGTTGAATTTAAACTTTCAGCTGCAGTGTAATCATGTCTGCCCCTTCATGTTTGGTGTCTGACACAGTCATCCATCCAGCAGAAGCAATCTGGAGAAGAGATGGGACACACTGGCAGTAGACTGAATGAAATATGATAATGGGCTGAGGCTAGACAACCAGGCAGACTGTTACACACACACACACACACACACGCATGTGCACCAAGTGGCACAAAGTTAAAGAAGAGGACGGGCAGAAAGACACAGGGAAGAGGTCGACGCACTAAATGTCATTTTGTGCCTGAGCGGACGGAGACGTTAAACACGATTGATGTCGCTCAGCAGACGGACGTTTTGTGTCTGATCGCAGGCGGCTGCTCCGAGGAGCTATTTGCAAATTAGATAAGTTACTAAATGACCCCTGGAACGACACTGAGAGCAATATTCTGGATCAGATGTGAGCTTGTTGCACCGGGGGGGGGGACGTGTTTTATTAGTAGACTGCAAAGAAAACACAATTTTTGCGTCTATACGACATAAAACACGTTTATGAACAGCGTGGACAGGAAATTGGTTTTAAGACGGAGGAGAAAGAGCCGGCCTCATTAAGTGATGCATTTTTCTGATGAAAACTGTCAAACATGGTGATTTTGGGTGAAAGACGTCGTGGTCTTGAATGAAACCTGCTGAGAAACCAATTTACGGAGTCACAGGAAATGGGATCGGAGGTTATTATAATAGCTTGTTTCTGTTTGGGACACTTTCTGTTCGAATTGGCCATTTGGGTAATATCTCAATGTGGGAAACTTAAAGGCTAATACAATTGAAAGAGAGCAGGATGAAGTGTCTATGGGTCGAATGGAAGCTGTTTTATGGTTTGACTGTTAGCCCGACCCTGGTGCTTTTATTGCATTGTGTTTTATAAGTTGTATTTTGTTTTAAAATTGCAATTATTCAAAGGGTAAAATACAGATTATTGTTCATTTAAAGTCAGTTTGATTAAATATCCCGATGAGTCGAGAAAAGTGAGGGAGAGAGAGAGAGAGAGAGAGAGAGAGAGAGAGAGAGAGAGAGAGAGAGAGAGAGAGAGAGAGAGAGAGAGAGTGAGAGAGAGAGAGAGAGAGAGAGAGAGAGAGAGAGAGAGAGAGACCTGTCCTGTTGTAAAATGATTCAGGATCATGTCATTGCTGTTTGTTCAGAAACATTTGCACGGTGATTGTTCCAAGTTTGTGAACTTTCCACTGATAAAAACAAAATCATCACTTTGTTCTTTATAATAGGAAGAGAAAGAATTTGTGCTGCTTGGTAATTGGAATATTTATGCTGACTTCCGGGGGCTGATGGGAAAGTTTATTTTCATAAAATGTCACAAAGACGACAGTGATGGTGTCAAACATTTCTGTGATGCAAATGAGCTGAAGGATTTGTTAGGAATTACTATTATTTTAACATTCATGTTGAATAATTGGGATAAAAACCAGTGAATAGAAGCTGCTGTGGGATCATTGTCTCGACTGAACACCACAGAGGAGATGTGAGAGTCCGGTGACAGGGTTTTGAATAGACCTGCTGTGACGCACTGTGCCGGGGAGGAAACAGACAGAACATATATTTATTCACGAGCGGGAGCTGTGCAGAGAGAGAGAGAGAGACAGACATTTGTCAGATAAATTTACCTGTCACACCATAGACACCCAAACAATCTGTGCTTTTGTAAATGGAGTGAACACAACAACTTATCAAGATTGCTCCCGCACTTTTGACAGAAGGTTAAATGAAACGAGGCTGAGTGAAGGAAAAACATGAGACTGTTATTCCACCGGCTCTTATCCTCAAAGCAGAACTTGTTTCCGATGATCGACTATTTGTCCGACCCCCGGGATTCGTTTCTTATCCCAGCGTGAACTTGTCAGTTCGACAGTTTTTGTGAAATTAGGGTTCAACTAAAATCACCGAGATTTATTGGCAATGTGGAGTTAATTGCGGGGAACACTTACGAGAACAATACCGCTGACATTACATTGTCATCTTGGCAGGAGTCTTGTGGGGAAAGGAAAATCTGGCCTCATAATAATTTTATGATGCCATAAAATAAATTCTATAAGCTGAATGACGGTATAAACCCCGGCTGCAAACCTGTGTGCGATTCACGGTTTGTGCCAAGATGTGTTTTGTCTTTGCCGTCCTCAGCGGTGTCATTGCAGACGCCTCCTATTGATCACTGTCGACAATCTGATAAGATGTGAAAACATAATCACATTCTTCTTTTAAGAAATGCACGACTGTGGATTATATGATCGTATGATAACCACTGCAGCCATGTTGCACTTTCTCCAGTGAGCAGGTTCTCTGTCATGTTTGGAAGAAAAGGGTAAAGTGAGGGGTGTTCAGCTGCAATGAGCAAGTTCACCACCAGATGTCACTAGGTTCTACACACTGAGCCTTTAATTCAGGGCCCTGGTTGGTGATATGGCATGAATGGACTGAGCCAATCAGCAGGTTCCTACCTGGAGAGGAAACAGGAAGAAAGAAAGAAAAGCATGAAGAGAGACAAGGAAGCTCCTCCCCCCTGAATGTGACTGATAGAGAATGGAACATCAGCCTGATCAGTGACAGAGACGCACAAGTGATCAAATACACAACTTTTTTATTGAATGACAGAAAATTCTTACCTCGAATAACAATATCACAGAGATCCTTCATGTTCAGTTGGTCTAGCAGCAGGTTTCCTTCCAGGAGGAGCGCTTGTTTCCAAGGCCTGGATTTTTCTAATCTATAAACTAATATTAAAATGAATGTGTCAAAATTTGAACCCTGTGCTGCATTAAAAACAAAAAACCTTGATCCCAGATATTAGATGTAATATGTGATTCTCTCTGGTCTGTATCTAAGCTCTGCCAAAACCAGGTATCTCATGGGGTAATGTCAGAATAATGATGTTGCTGTGAATTTTCAATGGTTTTGTTCCATAAAGACACAAACTATTGGTTTATAATCTATATGTGTTGTGTATTATTAGCTCAAGCCCATTGTCTTTGTCTATATTAGAGATTTAGATGAGGTACCAACTAACCAATTAAAGGACTTTTTAAGCGACTGAATATATCCACAATGTTGTTCAAAGTTACCATCCAAACTTTTCCTCTGTAATTATCTCAGAACCTCGGAGTCATCAGAATTCTAATCATACCTTTTAGTAACTTTTAAATAGCTGAGATAAATGTCAAATTATTCCAAAGTCTTAACACGCTGGGCCTGGATGTTACCTGTTGTCAAAATGCTTTTTATTTTGACCGCGTTGTCAGGGTTTTGATAATTAACTACTAAAAAACTAAAGTTTAATTGCTACCAAGGGATATAAATGAAAAGATCAGACTGTTTTCGATAACAGATTGTGGCCTGAGGCGGGATAAAAAAATTGTTTACCGAGCTTTTATGGAGCTTTTATTCCCCACCCCGGCCTCGTTGCTTAATGATATTTCAATCTCTCTCACTACCTGTCGGGTATAAACCAGCACAATCCATATGAAGACATCTCCTCGGCATCAGGAGTCAGGAGCACTGGAGAGGATCAGGTAGGAAGAAACAGGATTTTGCAGGAGTCAAGCTGGGAATCAGGGTGCATCCTGGGACGAGCCCACAGACAGACATAAAGTCGGTGCCAGTGGGATTAGAGGAGGAGGAGGAGAGTAAATTGGGGGGGGGAAGTGAAAAGGTGGCTGAGCGAAGAAGCTTTGGATATTGTCAGACGTTTCCTCGAAGAAGCTGCCAGACGGGTTTGGCAGGAAGTGAGATGGTGGGGACGGTTCGGAGACGGAGGATTGGATTTACACAGGATGGGAGTTCGTGAAATGGTGATTTCAGCGGTAACTTTCGCCGGGGCATCAACCGCGATGTCTTAAGAGGCAGAGACGGATGCAGAGAGGGGGACGTGTGGGTGGGGTGGGGGGGGAGATTGAAAGTGGAGGAGGGTTATTTATCAAGCCGTCCTCTCTCCTGGCTGGCCTCAACCCCGGCAGACTTTACTTGTCAGAGGAGTGCTGGTGACAGGGGTGAGGTGCGGAGGAGAGGGGGGGGGGTGGAAGAGGAGAGTGACAGCGGAGAGGGAAAGTGACAGTGCAGGTGTCTGTGGAGAGAGAGAGATAAAGAGAGAGAGAGAGACGAGGACATATTTACCAGTGTGGCTGTGTACGAGTCGGACTGAGGGAAAGGCTTCATTCAGGGAGTGGAAATCTGCTCATGTGCACCATCTTCACTCCTGAAACCTCCTGCAGGGTGTCCGCTGTAAGATCCGCTCTGTAAGGATGCAATATTTAAGAGAAAGGGTTTTATCTTGATGTCGAGAAGCTGATAAGAGACTTTCTGTGGGCAAAGAAAGTTTCCAGGAATATACGAGGTGTTGCCGCTGAGAACAGGGCGTCTTGAGATATCCTAGGGTTATATCAGATAAAGTCAAGATCGACCGCAAGGATAAGAAGTTACATTCATTCTTTATGGAAGACCACGTCCTAAGAGTTGTAAACAAAGTAAGATGTCTGGGTCACATTATTAGGAACAACCTTTGGGATGAATTCATGAATGGACGTACATGAAAATTTCCAGATGATGTTGGAATTGGATTTTTTTAAAGCTGACTGTGCTTTGCTTTAAGTTGTTCTAAAGATAAATTCCAACATTATGCTAAAGCTTCCGAGATGCACAATTGCGAGCAACATGTTTGTATCTATAACAACGTCCCCACCTTTAATGCTCTTCATAGAATTATAATGTAAAACTTTATATTTCGATTAAGCGACTCAAAAAACTTTATAAGCGACTATTGTGAGTCAAAGTTTATCAAAGTTGAACTCTATGAACGGAAGGTTTTCTTGGAATGTGTGATAGTGGTGTTCTATATCTTTGTGTTGTAATTTTTAATTTATTTTATTTTAATACTGTCGCAGACCTTTGAGTCTGAAATAAAGGTTAACTAACTAACTAAAGGTCATGTAAGAAAAAAGAAAGGCACATAACACAAGGGAAAATACCGCTCAATTAAAATAAAATCATGTGTTGCACCATCATGGCTGAAACGGCGTGCAGCAGAGAAGACTATAGGTGTTTTCCCCTTTTCTCTGAAGTCATCTGAGATACAGCAGCAAGGAGGCGTGAGGCAAGAGGATCCTCCTTCTGCAGAGCTGACTGACAGTCTGTCACTGGTAGTGGAACCATTCACATCCTTTACCTTAAAAGCACCAATGCATCAATCTGAAAACTCCCTGTTCTGAGTGCATCCGGTCTTATTTGACTGATAAATTGTTTTGTGTGACAACATTATGATTAATTCTGCAGCACCGGGGGTGGGGCAGCATCTTGCTTCTACAGGTGGAGCTTGTTTAAATTTTATATACGGTTTTACATACAGGGACGACTTATAAATCTGAGGGTTTATGATGATTTATGGAAGAGGGAAGGAGAAAGTTCGGATGCACACATCTGTTTTCAGTTATGAAATGAAACCATGTGAGAAGTTTAGTGGGAAGAATCATAACGTGGCTGAGCTGTTAACAAATCAACCGAAATGTGACCCCGACTACACACTGCTTCTCATGAGGCATCAGAAACCACATACGGTTGGAAACCACTGATGAAACAGTATTTTCAACAATGTTGTATTTTAAGAATTTGTTGTATTATCCGTTGTTAAAAAAAATCATTTTAACTTTTAACCAAAGCTGTCAAATAACCGTGTAGGAGTCAAAGTACTTCATACCTGCGGAATCTGGAGCAGTGGAAGTATACAGCAGCATAAAATGATATTACATACAAAAATGAGTACCTGAGTATGATAAGATGACACCGGGAACTTTTATACTTTAGGTTTTCTCTCCTTTTAGCTGATATACTGCAAATCACTGTTTTAAATAACTTCCGGAAATGAATTGAACTTAGGTCCTTTACTGCAACTTCCTGATTTATTTTCCTCTGCATTCAGAAACATGATGTTAAAAGACCAACAGGTCCACAGCATGAACAACACTGAGGGAGATGCCTGAAACTGTGCATGATTGGAAAAGTTTTGCTTCTCGTCCACTGTGAACTTTATCATTTCTTCACGAAGAAAGTTGAGAAACATGACAGTGTGGAAATCTGATTTGCCGTCGCTGCTGTGACCATGAAACACTCGGCTGGGCCCGGCTGTCCTTGGCCCACGGTTCTGTTGATTTGCCAGTCAGGCCGTCTTCGGTCTCCCCCTCACTATTCAAATTCCCTCCATGGAAATTGAATGGAATTCAGAGAGCGGCTCATTGTGTTATTCACAGTCAGAACGAATGGTGAGCGGATGGTCGGCATCGTTACTAAAAGCCTGCTGGACCATAAAAGCTCTGCAGTCAGATCTCAGCAAATGTGTTCACAGAAATCTGTCCAATTTTTTTTGTGGAAAACATTGAAACAGATTTAAACTCTAGGCCTTACTGCACACAGTGTTGTTGTGTACACACGGTGTTGTCATGTACACACAGTGATGTCGTGTGCACACAGCCCACCTCGTGCTTGTTGTCTTTAGCGACTGACTGCCCACACTTAGCAGGACACATGCTAACCCTTCTCACATTCAGTCGATCACCTGTCCTGTGTGGAGCCCGACCCCCAGGATGAGCTGTGATCACAGCAGACACTTTCACAGCATTAACTCGGATCATTGGTTGTGTTTGGCCCGAGCTGGGAACTTGGTGACCTGGGAATACCGAACACAAACAGACACACACACTCACACACACACACAAACACACACTCATAGACAAGAGACTAAATTAGATAAAACGTTATTGATCCCTGTGATGAAAGGTGATGAAAGGTGATTCAGCGCAAATGCAAAAAGAAGGAGCTGTTATTAAATCATGAACATTAAGGATTATTATTAAAAACAATGCTGGAAAATAAATTATGCAAGTGGGAAGTAAATTGGTTTATTTACCATAAAAAACATGCCTAACCAACTTCTATATATAGTCTCATGTTTTGTATAAATTAAGCTAGTATATGTGTACTTTACATTTGGTCATAGGAAGATTCATTGGCACAATCACCTGAATAATACAATATATAACCAAAAGGAGGAGAAGTTCCCCCCAGTAATATATTGTTATATAAAGTTAATAATCCTATATCATGTATAGCAAACGGATATAAGACGTAGAGTTAGTAAATTTACAGCAGCTTATTTTATCACCCGAAGTTCCCTCAAGAGTTTGTTTCCCAAGTCTTTCCCACAACTACACACACAAACACACACACACACACACACACACACACACACACACACACACACACACACACACACACACAGACCGACACGCACATAAATTCTTTAATATTTCAAGTCCAACAGTAGATTTTATTATTCATAACTAACAACAGATTTTTTTATTTGTGCCTTTGCTTCTCTTGCAGCTCTTTTTATTCAGCCCCTGCACAGTGTGCTGTATATTTTCTTAATTTAGTGAACAGCAAACCTCACCTCCCTTTCAATTCATTAACTTCCTCCAGACAGCAAAGAAGTATGAAGTAATAAAAAATATACAAATTTAAGTCTCCTTCAAAAGGATTAACGCTCTATTATAATTTGACCATAAAGCAAATGTGGAGGATGTGTTTCTTCAGCCCTTTTCCCTTTTTTATGCAAAAAGTTTTTGTCTTGCATTTACCACTTATTCCAAAAGGAGCAGCACATCCCTTGCTTTGTATTGTGTGTGTTTGTGTGTGTTTGTGTGTTAGTCGTTGTCTTATTAAACAATGACCATGTGTCCTTGTGTCTGTGTTACCAGACTTTTTACGTGCAGGCTTCAGAAAATCAAATCAACTTCTTCCGATGACCTTTTTAATGTCACTTTCCGAGCCTGTAAATGCAGCTCCAGGTTTTCACTGTTGCTCAGTAGCAATATGTGAACATCTCCAACAACGTCCAAGTTAAAGTCACGAGCAATGACACAGTTTAGGAAAACTGATTCCTTGTGTTGCAGTGGCAGCTTCATCTGTGAATGTGCATGGTTTCCTTGTGTATGTGATGGTTTTGTACTGGTTTCCTCCCACTGTCCAGAGACATGCAGCTTATACCTCAGTCTTTATGTGTATTTTTTTATTTTAGGTAATCCAATTCAAACCTAAAGATCATCACCAAACACAATGAAATTAAATTAATAAACTTTGAAATTGACCTAATTCCGTAAATCCACCTACCATCAGCCCTGTGTGATGACCTCATGCTGTTATTAAGCTGAGTGGAGTCCGACAACTTGAACTTTCCCTCGACCTCCATCACTGACCTGGGTCACCGAGGTCGAAGCAGCTATTACCGAAGAGACTGAAGGATTCTGGGGGATTTTAACACCTCTCATGTCTTTCTGAATGATGGCCCCCTTTTTTTCCTCCAACACACAATTCTACTCAATTGGTCACGTGCACAAACGGAGCTTTAACACACACTCCATCGCTCACTTTCTCTTTCTGCTTCGCACACTCTTCTCATCGCCTGCTTTCCCACACTTGAATTTAACTGGAATGCAGAAAATACTGTCGTAAAAGTGAAACATTCGGCCGAACTGATTAAGCCCAGATAACGGGTGTGACTCCATATATCTCTTAATAAATCCAATGAGATAAAATGTAAAGCCAGTCGAGTAAATCAGCCGTGTGAGGCTACCAGCCATGAGTCTTTATGTGGCGGGAAGTTAAAGATCATCACTGATCCTGTGTCGAGCTGCAGTATAATCCACGGCGATAAATCACACGGGGGGGTGGGGGGGGAATGGATGTGGCTGGAGTCACTTGTGCGAGTCGTGGCTCGGCCTTCATAAAACAGAGTTCAAGTCCAATATTGATCTTCCATTGACGAGAGATGCAATCGCTGTTGATAAATCACCTCTTTCCTTTATCTCGCTGGGAGCCGTAATAAATCCGCTCACTCTCCCGGACGCAGCCGTAAATTCTGGCTCGAATTTGTTTGGATTGAACGAGTGCAGTTTGTTCCTGTGTAAATAAGATTTGACTTTTTTTTATTGTTCCTCCCTTTTGAATAGATTTTGACAGGATTTCAATACAAAGCTCGAGCTAATATTTCAAAACTAAATCACAAGGAAACAGGAGTCGTGACTTGTTTTTTCTTTTGTTGTTCAACCAAACCCTTATTTCATTTCAGTGCTGTGGTTTGTGCAGAAGTGTTATTAATATGTGACAGGCTTTAAACCGCAGCTCCCAGGGAGAGAAATAATGTCAAGAAAAATCTATATCAACTGTTGCACCACATGCCGTGCAAATGTCAATGCTGCAATAATCACAGTTTGATGGTGAAGCTTTACTGCATCGTGTCAGAGAGGTGTTTGTTTATAGATCTGTTTTATGGTTTATATCCATTTTATTAATTCAGTATTATTCTTTCACTTAATATGCATTGTCTTATTATTTTGTGGGGGAAGATTGTCCAAATCCAACACATAAGAATTACAATACTGAGTTCCCTTTTCTCTGGTGCAGTACCTGGTTGGTCCAGTAGTTTCCCAGTACTGTCATTGAAAACTATCTAACTGAGGACACGTCTTTTTGTCACATTTGACATTGTCACTTGCAAAAGTAATTTGTTCTTGCTCTACTGCCTTATATTGCTGCTGGAAGTCACTCACTGGAATGACATTGACACTTTCAAGGAATCTCCAAGTGATATCACAGCGCTTCCTTTTTTATTTTCTACTCTGAAAAGGAGAATGAATCAAATGACACATTTTCTCTGCTGACGCTCATTATCTCTCATTTCCATAATGCGAGGAGCTTTTTGTTTCCAGGGACAGTTTGATGAAGAATCGACTCGAAGTGTCTCACCTGCTAATTAATTCAATGAATAGTTCCAACAGCTCTAAAATATTGAAGGGGTCACAATCAAATTCATAAAAGACAAGTAAGACAAAGTAACTTCTTAACCAATACAACTTGCAGGCAGGTAAAACACTAAAGTGTCTCAGCCCCCGGACTCAGAGGTACATGGAACTCCTCCAACTAGGTTCCTCTATCAGTTGTTTGATGTAGACGATGAAGAGCATTGTGTTCTTAAAAATTCTCCTGAGTCTTCAAGCTGAGATGAAAACAAGTGACTGTGAATTGAGAAGAAATAGATCCACAAAATCTGCAAAAGGTGATTTTTGTAAAGTCATTTTAAAGTTATTTTGGGGCCTAACTCCATCCCTTAATTATCTGTAGTATCTTATAAAATATTTCCCCTCAGTCATTTGGCAACTATATTAAAACAATATGCCGTGTAAGATACCATTTGCTGTCTGTCCTTCTACCCTTTAACCTGATTTCCTCAGGATATGTATAATACCAGATATATGCATGAACATTTTACAAAAGAAAAAAAAATCTCTGTCTCTTTCAAAACCAGTGTGGTGGCAAAGCACGGTTCAGAGGGTGAACTCTTCTCCACCGACTGGGTTTGAGGAGAAGTGATGTGAACAATCACAAAGCCTGCTGCTTCAAGAGCTTCTCTCCACTTCTGTTCGAGACTGTTCGACTGGAGCCAGGAGCTCCTGGGGGAGTTTCTTCTGTCTGTGGAGGGAGGACATGAGTTCTGAGATCACATAGAAATCCCTGACTTGCATACGATCTGCCAAGCCTCTGTACCCGGGTCTGCCTTTTACTGCTTCTCATGTTTAGTTGCTCAGGGGGTCGTGGTATTTATGAACTGAGATACTCATTTCTGCATAGCTTGCACGGCATGAAAGCAGATGACCATTTTAAAACGTGTTTAAGTTGTGGAAATTTGCCGTCATTGACCAAACTCTGTTATGCAATCTTCTGAAACAGCTGAACCTTTTCAAAGTAACAGAATAGAGTCTCTTTCTCCAGGGAACTGGCCCTGATGCTGGTCTTCTCTACATTTTCCACACGATGCCCTCTAGCCCTTCAGACTCACAAGTTCATTGAGGAACTCAGAAACCAACCCTGATGTCTGGCTGCCAAAAGTTTGTCAAACCACCGACGATCTCTGCTTATGTCTCAGAGTTTGAGTTATTTCACCGGCTTCCGACAGCTGGTGGGTTGTAATTTTATTCCAGAAAGGGCAGGATTATTTCTCTGATGCCATCTGGTTGCTGGACTTCGTGAAAGCAAAGATCCACTGAATGGAGGCCGACGGATATTTTCAGCAGGGAAATCTGCAGGATTTATTAATCTGCCAAAGATACAAGCTGGAAATAAATCGCTACACTTTCAACTGAAAACATCCATTTAAGGTGGTTTTTGTATTTTAGTGCTTGTGTGTCGATAAAGAGCCGGAGCTCCGTCAGGGCCTGATGAATTGGGGAAATATTTGACACAGGCACAACATTGCTGAATCATTTATCAACATGGTGTGAGAGGAATAGTCAAGATACGAGGACGGTGACTGGACGATTATAAATATATTTTTCTTAAAATGAGCAACTTTCTCCATTTGTCTTTTATCTTTGACAGAAGAAGAATGAAAAGAAAACTTTTAAAGAATTAACTACTGACAGGATAGATCCTTGTTAATGTCTGAACTGAATGTGTTGAGGGATTTTTATTGTCCCAAAACAAATTACACAGCTTAAATCCTTCAATGCCTCCCTTCCATGTTTTAATTATACATTTTACTTTCCATTCTAATTAATAAGGGTACGTAATGAATAGAGGCAGGTCTCTACCACACACTAGATTGCTACATTAATCACCGTAGTCATAATCAAGTTGAATGAAAGATAATGGCCACCTTAAATGTCTTTCAATTTAATTACAAATCACCTTTGACAGAATGTACATCCATCACTGAAAGGTCTGAAACACTAACTCCACGGTACATGTGACACGTAACATGCATCATGTTTGACTGAAGTGCTGACAGGTGACTTCAGTGTGAACCTCTTTTCACAAGGGAGGGGGGGGGTCCATGATGGGTGCCTTCCTGTGGAGTTGTGGCAGATAAACGTTTTCTGTCCCCAATGAAGCAATGGCTAGAAATGTTCAATCACATTTACCACATTCAAAAGTTTGGAGCTGGAGTAATTGTTTCTGTATTAAGCCCTGAAACTGTAATTTTGTGTTAAATTATTGTGTTATTTGTAATGTCCACGGTTTTTACATCTCAGGGCATATGGTGCAAATCTCTTGAAGAGCTGTAATATGGACACAAAGCTACATCTGTCTTGAGTTTGACAGAGTATTGTGGAGAACTAAAAAAAATTAGGAGAGATGGAAGACAACAGTAAAGTTCAAAAGCCCTCCACAATAAATAAAAGCTCCATCCTATGGGGAGCATGAATGTGCTCAGCAGGTTAATCAATTGTCGTGGAAGAGGTCACGGATTTCACCCAAAAATCTATTCACTGACCATGTTATTGTCACATTTCACAGGATCAACTCTATCTACACAACTTGTGGTCCGACTGATCGTGGGTTGGGATGTTTGCGGTGCAGACGACACTGGGGAAAAAAACCTTTTTGTTTTTTGTTTGTCTTTATTTCACTCGTATGTCCAATAACAAGACAATGAAACCGTTCCTATAGATCAGACATTGTGTCAGGGCCTTTATTGATCGCTGTCTCTCTGCTTGCCTCGGGGCTGTGGTCGTCTACAGAGCAGCACCCACGGGGCAGGTAAAGCCGGCTTGTCGGATCGTGTTCTTGACATCGGATAAGGGGAAGGACTGTGTCTGACTTTAACTCCAATGCTCTGACCCTGAAAGCCTTCATACCGTGATTTGACAAGGAGTGTACTTCTCTTTCTAGTTTCTGTGCATACGTACATATTTATCTTCCATCTTCTTTTGAGCCACACAACAAGAAAAAACCTGAACATCACCAGTACGTGTGTGTCTACGCAGTTTGTGTGTGTGTGTTTCTGCATGAATCTGTTTGTGTTTGCTTGTTCTGTACGCGTGCACGTGTGTGTTGATTGATGGACTCTGCTCCGGCATCGGTTATGATGCCTCAGCACTACCTGAATAACAGTGTGAGATATGACCTTGGGACACAGGCTATCAATCACCGCCCGACACCTGAACACCACTGTAACTAAAGAGGGGAAAAGTCTGCCTGTGTTTAAACGGCTACACACACGCACAGACACACACAGACACACACACACACACACACACACTCAAACTTATTCTTTTCACGTAACACTCCTTGCACACTTTCTTATCCCCACACTTTATGTCAATGCATTTTTTTGTTTCATTGTTTCTGTATGAAAGAAAAAAGAGTGAGATCTCGATTTATGAAATATTTATTCTCAAACACTCAAAAGTTAAAACTTTTCTATCCATTAAAACATTTTCTTAAACTGAGGGAGGCAGAATTATCATCTGTACTTTTATTTTGACAGTAAAACACTATTATAAAAACCTCATGAAGAAACATTTGATGAAATATGGACGATTGTTAGATTCAGACGCTGATAGCTATAGAGCTGGTGAAGTGTTTGAGTTTTACAGGGAGCAGATTATTCAAGTGACTGCATGAGGTATTCATCACCCACATCCATCATCTTGTTCCTCCTTCTCATCATGAATCGAATTAGCGCGCCGGTGTGAGCTCAGAGTTTTAACCGAGCATTTCGCTGCAGATTGGCCATTAATTTGGACGACACAAGGTTTAGAAAGACGATAAAGAAGATGAAAATTCCAATTTCAAATGCTGGTTTCAAATGGCAGCTGTGGAGGTAGCACTTTGCATCTTCAAACACCCAGAGAAGTCCCGGGTGAGATTGATGAATTGATCGTGTTGAGAAAACACAACAGCAATATAAGACTTTCATTTGGGTTTTTCCATTTCATTACTTTTGCGGATTGATAATGATGGAGTGGGTGCGTTTCTGCATTGAGGGTCGAGCAGGGTCCCCTGCTGTGTGCTGCTTTTGTGCAATGCTGAGATTAGATGTTTTTAGCTTCATATTTTTCAATCCAGACTTGAGAGTCTACAAATCAAAACCCTGGAATCCAACAGGTGCCAGTCTGTGCTGTGGTTTTGTTCCAGTTGTTTAAAAAGAAAGTCAGCTTCACTTCTGGGGCCATGACATTGATGTGATATAGGCTGTTTTATTTTGAAAATTGACCGTATGACATTCCTGTATCTGACTTCCTGCCGGACTGCTGCAGCTAGAGGTGCCACACAATAATAACTTTATTTATAAAGCACCTTTAAATACAGAGTTTACAAAGTGCTTTGACAGAAACAGCAGACACAGGATACTCAGGGGGTAATTTCCAAAATGCATTTATAAATAAAAGCAATAATTACAAATATTTAGAAGATGACAACAAGCAATGTTTTAGTGGATTATTTCATGGGGTTTAACAAACACAAGCTCATGGACCCAGTAAAGGTAAGTGAGCCCTGGATCCAGTGTGTGTGTGTGTGTGTGTGTGTGTGTGTGTGTGTGTGTGTGTGTGTGTGTGTGTGTGTGTTATTAGCATAACTCTGTGAGATCGTAAATAAGTATGCGGTCAATGAGCCGGACAAGATGATGGATTGTCAGTTGTTTGGTTTCGTCTGTAGCTGCTATAATGGAAGCTGCTTATTGTGTTGTCTGCCTGATGCTATTTGTAATTGACAGACTTTTAATTATAGCTGTGTGTGTGTGTGTAATAAATTCCATCAAGCAAATGGATGAAGTAATCGCCGCCGCTGCTTGAGGTTTCCGGGAATCGTCTGTTACGTTACATCACAACCATCCCCGAAAAACATAAAAGAATTGACGACTGTGTTTTGTTGTTGTGCTCGATCTTTATTAAAAAAGCTGGCCAGAGTTAAAAAATAAAGAAAGAAATAAAGAAGAGTTGTGTGACTTTCATTGAGGCCAAATATGAATCGCTCTGTTCCAGGGCGAGGATATTAAATACCAAGGCCTCAATATTAGTATTGATTTATTGGCAGGACAGAAATAAGCAGAATAGAACAGGACACACACACACACATACACACACAAACACACACACACACACGCACAGGCAGAGAGTGTGGGTCCAATTCTAAGAGCTTTCTACTTCTTGATGAAGTAGTAAGCCCCCTTTGCTCTTCCTCATAGGCCAGCCAATTAGGACGCAGGCCGCTGGGTATTGACCAATCAAGTTTCTGACTTTGGCCATTTAGTTGGTTGCCTTGATGTCAATATAGCCCGTCAGTTACCGCAAAGCAACCGTGAGTGTGTAGAAAGGTCTCTGAAGTCTCTGTGGGATGGAACTACGTTAACAAGTATGGATTCACAGCGGCGACTAAATTGGCCGAGGCTGGAGGAGGGCCGAGAAGGACGGTGGACAGAGGAAGAAAGGAAGACAGGAAGATGGTTGGAAGGACGAAAGAAGTCGGTTGGAAGACGTGCGACGTGATGACGGAGGAAAAGGAGCCGGTGAGTGGAGAGGAGTGAGGGGGAAAGTAAAGCTCGACAACACGTCCACAAAGTATCCTCAACCCAATCACCAGTAAACAAACAGGGAAGCCACTTTGCCTCTGAGATATTTAATCAACTCTCTTTAAATGAGGATATTTGGCTGCAGTGCACAAGCAGTGGCCCCGGTCCTCCCGTGAGACTGATTATAATTTCCTTTTCGGGGCCTGTTATCTGCACACAGATGGATCCTTGTCCTTGTGACGCAAAACATAACAAGCTCTAATGTAAAAAGTTTTTCCCTGTAGTCGGAGGATTCAACTTCAACTTCGCGTTCAACTATTTCTCGTTGAGCGTGAACATCAAATTAAAACAAATATATAAAAGATCGTCATAACAGCCTGAAAGGTCTGAACACGGAACATTTTTCCAACGTGTGGGATTTGTCATCAGTGTCAGAATGCTCAGCCTGTGCTCTCACTCGTCAGGTTCCAGCCACATGGGAAATAAAAGCTTAAGTTCAAACCCGATGTGAGTTCCTTGGCATGACTCAGAGCGTCACTGTGCCGATGCAGATACGACTGTTGTGTTTTCACACACTGAGTTTAATTTCAGGTGAGAGGCAGTGCTGCTGTGATTCTGCACCTGCTTATCACCCACTGGTTTGCTCTATCAAATGACGTAATGCTATCGTGCACCAAAACTAATGTTGAGTCAGATGGTTTCCATGAATCTAAAACCAGTTAGGAGTTTAGAGTGGGAGAGAAGAAGGTGAGAAACAACACCTGGTTCTGATCTCTCTGTCCAACACAACTACAGATCAGTTTCTAAGCTTCTATAATATCAGAAAGTCTCCATAACATTAGTACCTGGAATAATTGATCGATGATATTTTTGAGATATTGAATTGCAGTATTGTGATTGAATGTCAGAGAAGATGAGTGCCTCAGGGATTGCTCTCTAGTGGCTTCCATCATATTACTATTAAAGTTGATGGTGTTTTATCTGGGGTGCCACAGGGATCCATTCTAGGCCCCTGTTCTCTTTATTTACTCCCTTTGGGCAAAACTATAACAGAACGATGCTCAATTTCACTGTTTTGCAGATCATACTCAGCCGTATTTGTCCTTCAGATGAACTGAATCAGATTGAGTTGTTTTCCCCTCATAATTTTTCTTAATAGGTTTTTATTCTGTATTATTGTAATGCAGTGTTGTTTATCTTAATGAAAACATGATTGCTCGGTTTCAGGCTGTTCAAAATGCATCCGGCAGACATTTAGACCATTTGCACAAGGACAATCATATTTCTCCTATTTTGGCTTCACTCTATGTTTCAGATTGTATTATTGAAATGCATAAATGGACTTTTAAGGCCCTGCATGATTTGGCAACGACTGTGGCTGAGCTTCGAAATCATTATTCATGTTGTTCACATTATTGTTTTCTTTGATTGTGATTGTTTTCTTTATTTTTTAATTTGTTATGAAACACTTTGTAAGACTTTGTAAAATGTACTATATAAATAGTTATTATTATTGTTATGGCTACATGATACCATGTTACGCATGTGTATATTTATATAAATTTATAAATGAAAACAGTATCAAATTGGATTGCAGTGAAATACACTGCCTTTTATTGCACGTACCACCTGTTTGAAGTTTGAGTCCAGACATCCATCCAGAAAGTGATTGATTACAGAGAGCAGTGAATTCGACTGTGGTCTCCAGCGTGAATCTGGTTTTGTGCGCATGTGATAGTGGTTTAGAACAACAACGCGGATCATTAGTGAAACACTTGTTTGATCACAGTTCCCAGAGTTAATGATAGGAGTGAGCATGACTCAGTAATGGCTCTGTGGTATTTATATGTGCACTCTCACAGTTCTGTCCTTGTGAGGAACACGTTGAGCTCTGGATGTTGAGAGCGAGGACATTTTTGAAAAGTGAGGACATCTCAGTAGGTGCTTCTTGAAAGAGCTGTTTGCACCAAGGGTGAGAACGGGATTGGATCAAGGTCCAGGTGAAGGTCGGGCTCTGTGAGTAGTTGAGATGATTAAAAAGAAATGTTGTCGACTTGTATCATTTGTTTTCTAGCAACGGGAACGACTCACTTAATTAGCGGGATCTGGTAACGCTGCAAAACAACCAAAAGTTCAAGACACAGTTGGAATCCAACCCTGAGGTTAGTTGAACTTGTTATTGAGAGAGAACAAAGGGAAAACAGGACATTTTTCTTGATAACCATCACGGTTTACTGACCAATTTCCTGGTTCAGTGTTGACAAGCCATAATTACATGTGCACGCATACATAGCTTTCCAGTGCTATAACGTATTATGTGTTAACTAGGGTTGCACTTATTTTTGGGGTTTGTTAATTCATGTTGTAGGCACGGTTTTATCATAAGAGAAGTGAAAAATGCTTTTTTTTGCATTTGGTAGATAGAAAGGTATTATTGAAAAGGTAGATGGAGAAGTTTAAAGGGCAGAGAGATGAAGAGCGAAGCTGCATGAAGGCAGAAAGCGAGCGGGCGAGATAATGAATTGAAACTCTGTACTTTTAAACCGAGCTAGTTATCAGGAGAAGGTGCCAGTTATTGACGGATTCTGGGCAACAGATGAGGCGCTCTTTACAGGCCCTGCTCACACACACACACGCACACACACACCAAACCACAAAAATAGTCGCACATCCATGAAATCACTCAGGCACACATGCTCCCAAAACCACACTGACATGTATAAAGGCCCACACACACGTTTGGCCCCCTCAAACACACATGTGCAACACCCGCACCTCCACACACGCATGCCTCCCTTGTAATTACGCAGCCGTTTTATCCCCCCCCCCTCCATGCCCTCTCCAATGGAGCGACTCTGCCAGCGCCGTCTTCACAGAGCTGCTTTATGAGCATACCGCCATAATCACAGCTCAGCGCTTTATAGTGTGGATAAATGGCATTGCTGCATCATTATACTGGCATATGGTTAGTGTCTTGCTGACACCACAGACTTCTTCGCTCCTCGAAATGTCACCGGCAGAGGGGATTGTGTTGTTTTTTCTGCCGGAGAGAAGGGAAAGAAGGGAACAAAGGGAAGAGTACCTGGAAGGAGCAGGTGAATAGAGGGATGACAGCTGAAGAGGGGAGGTTAAGACATGAAAAGAGGGGAGGAGAGGGGAGATTAGATATGACATGGGGAGCAGAGGAGTTGAGAGAAAGACAAGCAGAGAAGGGGAAAGGAGTGTCACCTGGGATAAAGAACAGAGAGGAGAGAAAGGCGGAGTGGAAGCTGGAAAGAAGAGGTGAGACAAAGGATAAATGGAGACCACAGTGAATGTGGAGATTCCCCCTCTTGTTCCCTTCAGAGACGACAGGAACGATCAGGAGGAGGAAGGAGAAGTGAAGGGGGCAGTGTAAGTCTTCATTTAGACTCACATCCTATCTTTCACATCAGGGACATGCTGCCACAAACAAACTGCACGTGCCAGTTTATTCTAGTTTCATGCAATCTAGATTCAAGATTCAAGATTCAAGATTTTTATTGTCAAATACACAACAATAGCATTAAGCAGTCGCTGGCAATGAAAAGCTTGAGTCACAGGCTCTCTTTTAACAATGCTCAAGTAATACAACCTAACAAATAATCTTGATCTTGAATCTAAGCCTTATATCATCGATTGGCAGTGGAATCTCTGTTGCTGCCTGTTCAATATAAAGGCAAAGTGTTTCGCTGAGATGGATCAAGGCCGCTCTGGACAAAATGATCCCACTAGGCACTGGCTCTTCCAGGTCTCACGCTAAACTGGGAGCTCCATGTACATCTGAAAACTGGACACGGGACAAGTCCAGATTGCTTAAATAACAGTGAGTCTTGAATTTAAAAAGACAACAGCCTCAATGCTTGTATTTGATTTTCCAAATTGCGTTCTACTCCCGAAGCTAAAGCTGGTTGTTTCAAAACTTCTCAGTTTAAGACAAGTTGGTATTTCCATTCAGCTGCTGATGGAAAAACGTGCAATGGCCAATCTTGATCCTTAAATACATTTTGTTTTTTGGCAATCTGGATTTGAACCAAACTCAGGCTGTCACCACGAAAACCTCAAGAAGAGAGAGGAGAAGAACGTTACACAGGGCAGACACATGGAGCCCAATTTATACTATATAACTTCAATTAAATACTTTTCAGAAAAAGCTAATATATAAGTATTTACATTTACATTTAATTAATTCTGTATTGATTTAAAATGTAAATTGTCTGAACCTCTGTTTGGCTCGGTGATGCCTCAGTGGTGAACGCCGCAGACGGGTTGAATGCAAACAGACACTCGTGCAGGAAGTCTCCTGCTCCCGTGAGCCCACGCAGACACATGAGATAAAGATAATGACATTTCCAGTATTTACAGTTTTACTGTCTTTACTCCTGTCCAGGGAGTGTGATTTATGGAGGCTGTGTGTGAGCGTGTGGGCCACTCACAGGCCCCCGGAGTGCACTGCGAGAATCAAACCCCTTCCCCGTTCCTCCTCTTTTCCCTTTTTCTCCCCGTCTGTCTCCCTTCACATTATCTTATTATATCTTCTGTAATTTCATTTTATCTCTTTCAGACGGATCTCTCCTCTCCCTGTGTTCCTGTTTCCTATAAGACCCATTTTTTGTATTCTCCTTATATGATCACGTCTCTCTACTTTTTTCATATTTCCTCATATCTGTTATCATCAGTGCATCCTCTTGCTTATGTGTCCTATATGCCCGAGTCTGGGCCCTTATGTGTTGTGTCAGAGAGGAAAGCAGAGGACAATGTGTGTTGGAGATAAGGAGGATCATCGATATGGGGTGTAACGGATGGAGGTATACGTTGATAATCATATTATGGATAATGGGAAATTCATGTATGTGACCCTGTGTTTGCAAAACCAGATTCTTCTGCCAGGATTACATTCACTTATGACCTTTCTCATCTATTTCGTAAAGGACAAGATTCAAATATGACAAAAACACTTAATCATGGTGAAATCTCATAGATGATAAAAGTAAAACATTATTATTGTTTAGTGTTCAGAAGGTTGTGAACATTGAAGTAAACACCGTCAAAGCCCCAGTTTTAAAAAGCACACAGCCCACTTCTTCTTAATGGAGTGTTTCTCTGACTATATTATAACCGCAAATGTATTCATAAACCACAGTTGTGAAAATGTACAATACATCATCTGAATCGGGCGTCACATTTTGCGGCTTATTATTTCACAGCTGAAATAGAAACTCCGTCCCGACGCCGCTCCTGTATATTGAGCTTCTGTCTGCAGCCGAAATGAACGACTCAGCAGATAAACAGCCGCTGATGGAAGTATTACACAGGCAGAAACAGCAGCAATACAGGGAACTCAGAGAATAAGTACATCTACAGATAAAATGCGGGCATTAAGTTTGACAATATAAATGATATTGAGGATTTTCAGGGACGGTTTAGTCTGTAGCCGTAGCGACAAGAACCGTGTGCAGGTTTCTAAAGATGATGTAGAAACTTGTATTTCTCCTCCAGAATTTAGAAGAGACATTTAAGTTTATCTGATGAACTTTGATGATCTCACACTATAAACCATTAGTTTTATATTAACCAATAACTCAGTTGACCATGTGTGAGGAGAAAGGTTCTTCCAATTAGTTCTAAGATAGTTTGTTTGCTTCTCTGAACTAATTGAGCTCAATCAACCAAAATATCACATTTAGAACTAGAATGAAGCTCATCCATGAATTATTCCCTGAGAAATGAGGACAAAGATGAATATTAAAGAAAGATGAAGTCCTGAAAGATCTGCACCAAAACTTGAATGGGTTCTTCTCATGGAGTGAGTCGGCTGCAGTTTGAACCCTCCTGCTCCTAAACACACGCAGGCAGACGGACCATGTAGTTAAACAGGCAGATCTTTCCCAGAGAAGCTGCTCGGGACCAAAGAGTTACATTCAATTCAATAAAATTTTACTACAGCGCCAAGACTTGGAGTGAATGATAATGCTGCTCCACATCTGTTTTATCCGTTGGACTCGCACCACTTAATATTTACCACGTAGACGCTTTCAATGAGGACTTAATACTGACATCGTCCACTTCATTTAAATGCAATTTGCATGTAGATGTTTTAATTTAAATATAACTCAGGCCCCCGTGGGAGCACTCAGGCCACTGGGGGTCCATGTTACAGCCCGGCGTGCACGTGCCTGTCTCCTGCTTTTTCCCCGTGTGTAGTTTCTTTCCCTGCGAGCGTCCAACTCAACGCCGCCGGCTCCCGACGGGTGTTTGTTCACGAGTGTGTGTCAGCGTGTCCACACTTGGCTTCCCCCCCCTCTCCCCAAAGTGCTGTTAAAAGGAGCCACTCGGCAGAAAGTGATTCATGTTCAATTTCACAGAGTGCAATCATGAACCTTTGCTCCCCTTTAATGCTCACCCATATAAAGTAAGAAGAAGAAAAAAAAAGAGAGAGAAGTGTTTTCATCAGCAGCTAAAGTATGCATTTTATATGTAAACTGTGAGGTCAACGTGGAAGGAAAACAGGAAGTTTAAGGAAATCGGGGGGGGAGTAATTTGTGGGATTATTCAGGTGTTTGTGCAGAGTTCACTTGATTTCACGCGGGGGGGGGGTTCTCGATACTGTCCCGATGCATCGAGCGGAACTGGAACGAGGGAGGAAGGAGAGGAGGAGCTGAAGAGGAACGTGGTGATGACACGGACGAGAGAAGAGCTGAATCCCATCACCTCCTCTCTGCTGCATGAACCTGAGAAACAATCGAGGGCTGGAAAAACTCAGTCATTCACGAAATCTCACCGACGACTCATTTGTTCCACGTGTTATTCAGCTCTCAGAGGGAAGATCAGCCCCTCCGTCCCGTCTCCCCGCCAATCAGTCCGTACAGTGAGTTAGTCGAGGTGTCAGTTATTCAGTCCATTAAGTCAGATTGGAGCCATCTCGTTAAACGGTTCTCTCTTCACACCTCGTTTCTCCGTGCACTCGCTTTTCATCTCATTTTGGAGGCAGACGTGCGACTGAACAAGAGGAACTAGGTCAAGAAAATTGAAAAGAAGGTGAAGAGAAATTACGGCGATGGTTTCGTGTTGGAGAACATTTCTGAGCGTTCTGCCACTCGTACTCTTTCTCTGTAATTTTCTAAAGCGTCTTTCTTTTGTGCCCCCATCTCAGATCCAGTCATTTTGTTTCTATGCCTCTGTTCTCCTCTTTCTTGCCTTTTTGTTCTGGAGCCTTCTCACACCTGAACTCTCAGCTCACGAATATATATTTAACACATCTGTTAGATTCCTTAACAGAGGGAATTTGCATATATTTGCATTCATCTGCAAAATCATGTCAACTTGGACCAAAGCTTTGTATTAAATGGAAGTAATTTAAGACAATAAGACAATAGAAATGGAATAAATATGCATTAATGGGCAGAATGGTGTATTTTGAAAAGCATTGTTGAGAAACTAATTTATAAAACTTATATATTTATTTTCAGCGAGTGGTTTGAAATACGTGAATCCAGGCAAATCATTATCGGTGAATATGTGTGGGTACATGCAGTGTTCTGGCTGGAATGTCCCCGAGCAAGGCACTAACTCAGCTGTTTGTGTTATGATCTGTCGTTCTTGCAGTATTGTGTTGTGAGTTTCTCCTGCCTGTGTATTTGCCTTGTCTCCAGTAGTCGTACCCAAATGTGAATTCAAGAAACCAAACAGACACTTTTTATTATCAACCGCAGTGACGGACATTATCTGAAACAGCAAAACACATTTGCCCACTCCGGGACATGAAGGACGTAATTATTCCATTGCGATCCCATTACAGTGCATTGTACCAGCTGTGATCAAGGCCTAATATGTTCTATAATTGCAACGCTTCAAGTGGCTGATAATAATCAAGTCTTTGTCGAGAAACATTTAGTGAAAACACGAGCTTTGCTGTTATGGCCCTAAAATATAAGACACTCCTCTCCACTCCACTGCTCCGTGTGTTTCAACTGGTATCCCACTGCCAGAGAATAATGCAATTATTAAAAAGCAGTTAAACCACTAAGGAACATCTCTGGACTGTTTAGGATGAGATAATTAAATGGCCGTCATCTTGTCCTTGTTACCATTAATTTAATGATACATTAATAGTGAGTAAGAATTTGTTTTGCCTCTACTCTCCATTTGGTTAGCACGCTCTAATGCCCTGGTGTCAAAACAAGAAGTGGGAACCTGCCCTGGCTGCACAGCCTCGGTATCTACCAGCACACGTTCAAGAGGAATATATAAATCTCTATCGCTAGTCCCTGTGCAACACTATACCTGCACACACACACTTATATATGTGTATCACGTGGAGGTATTAAGAGCGTGCATGCATTATATCCTCCACTCACACATGCATCCACAGCCGTGAGGCATTAAACTGCTCTTCTCAGTATAACTATGATTATCCGTCCGTCAATTGGCTGCGTCTCCACCTCTCCTGTCGTCTCCAAATTGGCTCGTCGACTTAATGTCCTTTTTCAGAAAAACACTTCCTCCACCGACGTCCCAGGATGCCAATATCAATCTACTTTCTTTTTTTCTTTCCCCCTTTCCTTTTGTAATCTTCATTTTCTCCTCCACGCGTCTTTTCATCTTCTTCTTCGACGGTCCTCCGCAGAGAATAGAGCAGCATATGCAGATTAATTTATTCACCTTGTCACAGTGTAGTATGGATGATTGTCTCCTTGAATAAATAAGGAACATGTGAGCGTGGTTCAAGTGTCGTGCTGCTTTTTATTTCTCTATAAACTGTTTCTCCAGACATTCAGTAATTTAGGGAGAAGGGCCTTGGACTGGGGGGTGAATTGTGAACCCTTCGATCCAGAGGTTTTCTGCACAAATTGGAGAAACCTGCTGTACAGACATCTCTCTCAACAGCTTTCAAACAAAACATAGAAACTCCTGCCACTAGAGTTTCGGTGGTGTAACACACACAACTGGGCACAACTGGGAATGCTTGTCCCAGTGCCTTGACCTCCACAAGCTCTTGAGTCCGAACAGGAGCAGATTCCCCAAATCTTCAGCATGTCATACCCGTGGCTTTGGAATTAGATTTTCAACTTTGTAAGTATAGTTTGTGTCAAAATACATTTTCAAATTTAGCATTTATGCCATAATACTGTGTGTCAGAGGTTTTTGTAATGTTTTGAACCAATGTGGCTCCAAAACCAGAATCCATGACCTGTCCCCAACTCTGCTGCTGCTTGATAACACACTCTGTGTTTACAGAGTTTCTCCAGACTGGAGACTCAGTCCAACCCAACACGACTGTTAAAGAGCGACAGCACAATGTCAACAGGAAGAAGGAAAAGGAATTCTCTGCTTTCTTCAGGATTTGCTTCAGAGCCTCTTGTTTCCTCCTCACTCCTTCTCTTCTACCTCTCCCTCAGCCTGTGCCTTTCACTATCGCTCCCTTTACTTATTATATACTGCTATAATATACTGTAAAGAAAAAAAATGCAATAAAACTAATATTAAAAAATGGTCGTGGAAGAATAAGAGGGGGGGAGAGAGAGGAGTGAAAACATGGAGGGAGAAAGGAAGTATTTTCTCATTTTGCTCTGGGGACACACTAACGCACACACACACACACACACGTGAAATACAACCTTAAAGTAAGCGTACTGTTGGTCCGCTTCCTTCTCTCGGTCCACAGAAATACTTCAGGGCTGTAATTTATCATAATTGTTTTCCTCTTCCAGCTCCTGCTCTTTACGTCGAGCTCAGTGATTCCTATTTATTTTGTATGCCCCCCCCTTCCCTTCCCTAACGTGCGTGCGTGCTTTTCTTCTGTATTTGTCTTATTTGCTCTCTTTGACAGTGTTAAGTTAGTCCACGGTTCACAGGGTTTAGAAAACACACACACACACACACACTAAACATTCTATTCTATTCTATTCAGCCAGTTACATTATATGATTTTTTGTGTTTTGGTACATAATATTATATCAAGTCATATGATTTTAACCAGCCTTTTTCTTTGTACTGTGTCACATGTCCTTTATAATTCTTGTCACATAATTAGTAAGTCAAAAAATCATATTTCGTTTCAGTTTTTACTAAAGGGGAGTGAGGGAATGAGAGCTTCTGCAGATGTGAGAGAGACAACGAGGACAGTGGGAACATGTGACGTCTAATGTATGTGAGTGAGAACATCAAGCAGAACTGTGCAGGGATATCATTTGATTTTATGGTCCATTTGAGCTGTAATGGCACTGAAATAATGGACATCATAAAACTATAGCACCCTCACAAAGGTGTTAAGGCTAAATGTGAATATAGTGTATGTTAAATATTTCATGACGTATGTAGCCCCGGTGGCAGCAGAAGACACAGGATACAAAAGGAGACTGGAATGATGGATTAGAATAAAATTTGAGTAAAACGTTGCATTGTATCAGATTTAATATGTTTACAATCTGAATTATTATTCAAAATATCGACAAATCAGAGAATTTGTTTGCATTTAGTGTAAAGACTCAAATCCAGCTGTGATTCTTCTTGTGAACGTCTCCACGAGCTTTGAGGAGCTGGATTTGGACAAAGAATGTCTTGGTTCCTGGCAGATCTTTCTAAAGCTCCATCAAACTGGATGGGAAGTGTCTCTGAACTGACATCTTCAGGTGTCTCCACAGGGTTTAACTCCGGGAGAGTAAGAGATTTGTCCCGAAAGCTACTGCAGCATTGTCCTTTTACTACGTTAAGCCAGGTGGACCACTTCAGGAGGAGTCCTGCTCAATCCCAACCTCTTCCATTTCATAGGAACACTCAGGAATCATGTTAGGCCTCTGCACTGATCTACGCTTCAAACAGAGATCCATGGTTCCTTGTACATGTGTTACTTTCTCAATCATGTCCATTCAATTCAGTTTTGCTCGTGATATAACTCAGGACTAGTTAAAGCAGAGGAGGCACCTGCACTCCACAGCCTAAGGTCTTAATGTGATTGAGGAGATTTTTGGGTAAATTTGCACTAAAACATTCACTTTGTTCAGGTCACTTGTCAAAATCAGCATTTTTATCAACATGAAATTAAATCAACAACTCGATAAAGACTGTAAAAACTTCACTGTAAATGATGAGAGGGCAGAAAGAGGAACAAAGTTTTCAGGAAAATCACATATCGCAGCTCTTAAGAGATTAATTAAATAAATTAGTAATAATATTTCCTTAAATAGCTTTGATGCGTGTTGCAGGTAGATTGAGACAGTTGTGTTAAAACATGTGTTTGCACATGAGCAGCACACTCTGTTAATTTACAGCCTTTATTATTCAATTCTCAATGTGACATCACTACCCCAGAGTCTCTCCTTTGCTGCTGCTTTGATTCAGGATGACAATAAAGAGGAAAAAATGCCTGAGGACCGATTGTCAATCTTGTGCCGGAGGTTTGAATAGTTTCCAGTGGAAATAGAGAGAGAGCATAAAGTGGATTTATGGGGAGAAAGACACAGACACTGAGATCTCTATTAAACTACTTGTCTTTTAAGCAGCTGAATCAGCTTTTTTATTCATATTTCTTCAGTGTATTTGCATGATTGGGGCTTCACTGGAGATGTGGCTCTTATAGTCATATTTACAGTTTTTCTTACATTATAAGGCTCCAAAATCCACCATTGTCTCGTCTCAGCCATTCACTTACACCATCCTCCTCAGTGTTTTGTCTTCTTTGGGACCAATTTCACAGACATTTGGTCTTTTAAGGGGAAAATAGCTCAGTTGCTCTCACCAGAAAAACATCAGCTTCACTCCTTCATTCAAATGCTTATTATTGACCGTTAGTGACCGTTCTCTGTCAGAAGAGAAGCCAGACTCTGTGTTTGTCTTCAAACCTGCAGACCCCAATTATCCCCCTACTTCATATGTGTTCTTTCTTTTCATTGTGTGTCTTTCTATATATTAAAGCACGTTACGCCTCCCACCCCCCTCGCGTCTTGCATCAGGATCTCGGTCTATAGGAGCTGAACAACAACTAACAACCCACTCAACCTCCGTCATCATCCGACGCTGCAGCTCTTAGCGCTTAATCACAGCATCACAAACACACAACCTCTCTCCCACAACACTTCTACTCTAATGCATGTCGGCTTGTCACCTCACGTCTCTTCATTTGATTCCAGCAGCTTCATAAGCCAGAGAAAATGTTTGAGCCTCACAAATTCAACAATCATTTGCAACTATATTTACAACATATTTCTCCCTAAATATAATTATAAACACTTCAAAAAGAAAACGCAACCCCCTCATTGACACTAATATTTGGTATGTATGTAAGTATCTCCATCACAGCTTCTAAGGGTCCACTTACTCTTAAATTAAATGACACTTGTATTTATTTCCTACTTGGGCATGATTCATTTGTCAGTTTTTAATTATTTATTTAGAGAACATAAAGTTTATATAAACCCTAAACCCTAAACATGAATATAAGTAGTTTTAAATATAAAATATGTAACAATTATTCTTTCAGAGAAAATGTTGACAATAATAAGTCATGATTTTTTATGTAAATAATTGTCCTACTTTATAATTAAGAAAAACTTAAGCTTGTGCAGCACAAAAACAGACTCAGTCATTGAGAAACTTCCTGTTTCCACAAACTAATCTCACTTCATGACAGTTCATCACCTCAGAGTCTCACTCAGACAATATCAGGACAATCTGATGTAGAATTTCAAAGTAAAAGAACCTTGGAAATAACATATTACCCAGGCAACACTATACGAATATACTTTAAGGTTGTATTAAAACTGATGGACGGACGGATGAGAGTGAAGACAAGCACAGTAATTGGAGGTCAGACGGGGTCTGGAAGCTTCCATCCCACTGATCTGTGTAGAATCACAGGATTCATCAAGATGATGGAAGGAAAAATAAAGAAGTCTTGTGAGTCTTCTTAAGATCATCTCCAGAGTGTTATTCCATTTCGGTTCGGCACGAGGGTCAAAGGATTTCTGTGTCTGCTGTCAGAGTCGCTACTAAAATGAGATTCACTAATAAACTGCAATGAAATATTCCGGCGTGCTGGGGCCTCGATTCCTCCGTCTCACGCACGGATCCTGGGATCGAGGACACACAACACACAACGAGCGCTGCATTCACAGTCTGATTACTTGTTGTATTTTTCTAATGGTACATTAACTGATTTGTTGGCCACTCGGGGGCCGTAAAACAACGACGCGTTATCTCTCGTTAAGTTAAATATTCTTTGGAGCTGATAAGAGCTGCAGCGGCGGTTTGACGATTCCCCGCGGGTTCATCACTATTAGCATCTTTCACATTACACACATAGCTCTTAAAATAATGAAGAGCTGATGCGTCGAGGTGAGGCCATAAAAATAAACTATTAAAAATGAAAGTAGAGACACCGGTGACACATTCTAACTGTGGGAGATTCTTTTCTGCCTTTGATTGCGTTACTGAGATATTTGCTAGGAATCTTATTCAGGTTTTTAATAAGATAGAAAGACAGGATATCAGAAAAATGCCAAAAATTATAATTAAAATCGAACAGGAAGCAGTTTTAAAGAGTTATTACAGCAGATGCAAGCACAGGTTAATATCTTTTGGAATCCCAGTAATGATAAATGTATTTCTCATTCGCCTGTGAGGTAGAGGTTTGGCTGGTGGTTAATCGAGGACACAAACCGTCTCCAGGGAGATAGTCTGCTTAAAAATCTGAATCAACACACAGCGAGGACTTCTTCTTCCAAAAATATACTTTCAGATTCAAATGAGTCCTTTGAAGGGGGGGCAGGTGTCACCGCTCTGTCTAACAGGACGACGGCGCCGCCGGACTACAATCAGAAAAGTCATTAACCTCAATAAACGCTCCCTTTTTAGCTCAGGGACCTTCGTTTAGAAGGTAATTAGGTCTTTGACACCTGAATGGACGATGTCACAGGGGCTGGGATGAGTTGACGCTTTTTCAGATATGACTGCTTTTGGGTAATGGAGGTAATTCCGATGAAGATATAACGAGGTAAAGAAGAAGGAAAAAGGGAAAGTGACAGTTTGCCGATCTCAAAAAAGCAGCACATCTGAAACGTCTTCATTCCGGCTGGTTCCTGCTTCCAACTCTCACGTCTGACAATTATCGGCGGATCAGGATTCGGTATCCAGCGTCCTGTCCCTGTCTGCTCTCCCCCGGCCCTCGCTCTCCTTCACACTCCGCCGGTCCTCCCTCCGTGAATCATCCGTCCCAGCTATTAGTACAGCCGGCTGCAAACAGAAGAGAAAAACCAAGGTTCAGCGACCGCACGGCAGCGCTTAGCGTCACCGAGTCACACAGGAGTGAAGGATAGCCACAGCAGTAAAAGATTCAGACTGAATTATGTTCAAGGGAAAACAGGAGGGGGAAATGTAAAAACCTCAGACGCTCACACTGAAGGAATGAACTTTAGGCTGAATTTAGTTAAATTTGTTGCATATTCTCAAAGGCCAAGGATATTAATTCTGCCTGTTTCTTCGTGGTCTATTGTACAGTGACTCATGCTTTTGGGATTTTATAACCAGGCATGAGAGATGCTATCAGGCTTTTACTTTGAAATTCTCCATCAGATTGCCCTGATATTGTCTGAGTGAGACTCTGAGGTGATGAACTGTCATGAAGTGAGATTAGTTTGTTGAAACAGGAAGTTTCTCAATGCCTGAGTCTGTTATTGTGTTGCTTGAGCTTAAGTTTTTCTAAAAGTAGGACAAATTATTTACATAAAAAATCATGACTTATTTTTGTCTAAATTTTCTCTGAAAGAAGAATTGAAACATATTTTATATTTAAAACTAATTATATTCATGTTTTTCCTGACAAGGACATATTGTGACTGTGGGAATTGAAGGTTTCTTCGCAAAGTTTGAAAGAGTGCGTTCAAGGTTCAACTTAATTGTCATTATACAATAAATTAGAGTAAAATATGCATGAAACAATGAATTTTAAAGTAGTACAAAATTAAATAGGAAAAGATATATTTACAAGAAAGATGACCTAAACTGCCGCTGCTCCCTCGTCCTCCCGTCCTTATGTGTGACTCAGGAATGATCCTCAAACACCCCCTCCTCTCTCTCTCCGTAGCCGTGTTTCCTTTCATCCTCTCTCACCTCATCATAGTGTTGAAGACCTGCTGGAGCTCCTGTGATACTGCTGCCACATTAATAGACTCAACGTTGTGCTGCTTAATGAGTACACAACTGCTTTGACCCCTAAAGTGTTCAGCATAAAAACACACTTATTAATACTAACACACAGGGAAGTGTGTGCCTGTGTGTGTGTGGGTGTGTGTGGGCCTAGAGTAAATTACAGCCACCAACCTATTAATCAGTGTAAATATAAAAGCTCACACACACACAAACACACACAGACTCACACACTGCAGAGTATGACCAAAGAGCAGCCCGCTGTGGGACGCCCAGGAGTGTATTACACTAGGAGCCATATTAATCAATATATAAACACCGTCGCCTGCTGGTGAGGGAGGCAGCAGCCGGGGTTGAATCAAGGCTATGGCACGCGTGTGTGTGTGTCTGTGTGTGTGTGTGTGTGTGTGTGTTACTTGGCCCTGAGCGCATACACTTGTCTACAGCAGAGATTTGATGCTTTATATTGGGTCTGCAGTATAATACTTTACTGTGAAATAATAATAATGATTTATATTTGATGGTTTTACACATTTGATACTGCAAGCTATGGCTTTTTTTATTATTTAACTTCCAGCGGTGCTCGGCTCTCGTTAACGATTCAAGTCCTTTGACTTTATCCGCTTGTTGTGGCGTTACAGCCTGTGTGTGAAGTGGATTAAATTCACTGGACTTTATGATTTATGATGTTAATGCCTGTTTTTTGTGAGTTTTTTCCGACTTTAGTTCAAGATTAAAAAAAAAGTGGCCAAGTAAGTATTAAACCTCTATGAAGTGATGCATTAAAGGAAGTTAAGCCTCCACAGAGTGACCTTGAAATGCGACTACAACCTCATCAGTGGCCACTTTAAATTAAATGGACGCTATTAAACGAGAAGAAGAGAACTTGAAACACACACACAGAGTAAAACTTTTTCCGAACCAGTCTTAACATTGCAGAGCTGTAAATTGAAGGTTATTCCCCAGAGAAAATTCTGCAGGATTCTGGATTTCTGGCATAAAAACCCACAAGGGAACCAGAGAGCTTAGTTTGCAGAGGTAAGTTTTTGACAAAGTGTGGTGGTCCATGAAGGCAGACATGAGGACGGGCTATTTTGAGATGGACAGATCAAGGTCCAGACTACATGGACCAACATTCAGTCCGACCAAGAGGTGTCCAGATTGTTTGGAATCTTTTTCTTCGATAATTCAGACTTGTATTTAATTTAACAAAGACTTTAACCTTGGTTCGGACCCTGAACCAGACTTCCTGGTGTGAAAAAACCCCTAAAGACTATTGTGTGACATGTAAATAGACTTTAAAAGTGAACAATAGTGAAACGCTCCTTTTAAAATATGTTCTCTCCCGTCAGTTGAAAGAACAACACCCATGTTCCCTGTTTGCTTTCAAGGCGTGACACTTTATTGAGTCACCTGCTCAACAGCTGTTAATGGAGAGAGTAGTGAGAAACGATTCCTGCCGCTGCTCATCAGATCCACTGCAGCTAAATCACAAGTGCCAGCTTTACCCGTCCCTCCCTGTCGGCCTCTGTTTCTTTTGCAATTTTCTTTTCTTTGCTTTCTGTTTTTTTATTTTGGACGCCCTGCTGGAAGCTGCCAGCCACTGAGACAAGCTGCGGAGAATTAAATCTGTTTTTACAGCGGCTACACCGGCAGCTTATTATGTTCTTTGTGACTCCCAACAAAACACACAGGCACAAATCTGAAACTGTCACAGTCACTTGTCTGCGGTCGTCTCCCGACTCATTTATCAGCATTTATCAGTCTTCAATTTTAGGAACAGAATCAAACTGGACAGAAAAACATTTTCTGAAGTACCTCTCCTTGGAAATTCATAAATTCTCTTTGAGTGACGACTGTAGCAGCAGCAGCAGCACACTCACACTTTTGCTACAGAAATGTTAGAGGGCTTTTTTTCGTCTCTTGAGTTTCCTGACAACCAAAAACCATGGTCCCTCCCGGAGCTGTTTGAACCACTGGCACAGGTGGACGGTGCTGAGTCACCCGAGGCTCTAGGGACGTGTCTGAGGAGCACGGTGGTACTGACACTCTCAAACCGCCGGCACAGGCAAGAAGCTCCATGAGGCCAGAAACCTGCAACTTCATACATTTCTATAAAGTCAGTAGAAATATGTGCACAGAAGCTGCACTTGTTGGTGGAGGCATCCAACAGCAGTACGGTTATTATAGTTATTTTATAATTTGGTATAAATGCGATATTAAAACCAGCATTAGTGCATTTAATCAAACAGTCATTTAATTCAGTTTACAGCTTAAAAACACAGAGAAGTGTGTCAGAGAACAAGACATGAGGCGTAAAATAACAATCAAGAGCAATGTTGTTGTTACAGTTAAGTGAAGTGAAGTGAAGCAGCATTTTTAAATTAGTGATTGAAATTGAAAGGCAACAGAGCAAATATATATTTTATATATATTTCCCGTCACTGTCTTCCCAGCTCAGTGTGTGTTCTCTACTTCACATCCACCGTTTCCTCTTTTGTACCTTTTGTGTTTTCCTCTCTCTGCCTCCCGTGCTGCTCCTCCTGAACCTGTTCATCCGCATTAAGAAACATGAAGCGTGCCGGAGGATTCGATGTTTATCTCTCGAGTGAATTTCAGGTTCAAAGCAATGTATCTGAGATAAGATGGCAAAGTGGCCAGTATTATATTGGTATGCATTAGCATGTTATCCTCTTGCTCGCGATCTCGGGGAATTACTAATGATACTGAGCCACTCTTTGATTTTCTGTCTGCATTGCTTTTGAAGGTCAGGAAACAAAGTCCAAGCAAATCTTCACATTGTATTTTCCCTCCTCAGTGTTGAGTTACTGTATGTGTGATGCGGTGGAATAGAGAAACACTCTCAGGATTCAATCTGCCGTGCGTGACAACACGATTACGTCTTAATCCTGATTTCTGCAGAAGGAAAAAGAAAGAAAAGAAAAACACAACACAAGCCTGGCAGAGAGAGAGAAGCGCGTGTCTACGTGGATCTCATCGGTGTGAGCACATTATCTGGACATGCGTGAAATGACTGTTATTAAATTCAAGTGTGAGTCTGCACCAACATCTCCAGCGACTCGGTGGTTCGGTGGGAGAATGTGAAGCAGGATTCTTCATTCATCACTGGTCACTGCTGGAATGACCCGACAATTAAAGACAGGATCTATTGCATCCGTCCTTTTAGCACGAGTTATTGTCGGAGGGAAGTCTCAGCAGCTTTCAGGGTAAAAGCACTGGACGTATTTATCACAAACTAACGGAAGACTTGTCCGCCCCCGAAATCAGTAACGGATGCAGCCTGCAGCACTTCTTTGTAAACTGATGGGAAATCTGTGTGGAAATGGGGGAAATATTTTACAGAACACACAGAAAAAGTTTCTCAGTCCTCTGCATATATAGTTAATCAGATGTCGTCTTTGTAAAACACCAGAGTGAAGTCTGAGGTTGGATATTCACTCTGGGTTTCCACCAAGGCACCGTCAGTAAATTCCAACTGCTTTGTTTTTAATGGCTCCAAATGTCATACGACCCACTGACTCCAAACCGATGCTGGATTGTATTATCACCCCTTTTTTATTGGATTTTTAGTTCTTCTCGTAATTTATATAAATATCAATATTTTCCCCAAAAACTTCATAACTTTCAATAACTTCCAATGTGTCCTGGACCTTCATCATTATGATATATATTTTTGGCATAAAGAAATACATGCAGCTAGATACTAAGATAAAATCTACAATGGTATATTAAGCTTAAGGGAATGATCACGAAAGACATAACAATGACTATTGGTTTCAAACATGAAACAAACACCAACCTATAATTCCTGTGTTTTGTTGACTCGTCCATCTGTAACTCTCCTCTCCTAATAGAGACTTTATTCCTCCATATGCTTCATATCAGCTGATCTCCTCCACAATGCCAGTTAAACCGTATATCTTCAATCAGGAGCTTGCACCTTCCTTTATCTTTCAGAGGGAAATTCTCTCCTCTTCTTTTTGAAACGTGGTCGGGAATGAAGCTCAAAGCACAGAGGGGTTGGTTAGTCCAATGTAATAATGAAAATGAAGGTTAAGTCTGTGGGGGAAAGAAAGAGAAGAACAACTTGTAGAAGAGCGAGGTAAAATGGTTTGAAAAATAAAGAAAATAGGTGTGTTTGACAACGGGGGACTATGAAAATGTGAATGGAGGTAATGACGGATGGAGGGTGGAGGGGGGGAGATGGAGCATGGGGTGTAGGACGGGTGAGAAAATGGAGGTTATAAGTTTATTTAATGTGGAGGAGACTGGGAATAGACAGATGGAATTGAAGAAAAGTTGTGCTATTGAGGAATTGAAGCATTTTCCCTCTCAGGTCCTGTAACTGGTCGGCAGTGTCACTTTGTGCGTATGTGTGTGTTTGTGTGCGTGTGTGTGTGTGTGTGTGTGTTAAACAGTTTGAAAGCAACAAAGCTTGTAATAGACGTTCTTCTTCCATCTTATTCTCTTTTCTCCTCCACCATATTTCCCCCTTCACTCCTGCTGCAGTGACCAGTGAACAACCCTGTTGAGGAGCCTTTCAGCATCAATAATCATGAGGGGGTGGGGGGGGGTGGGGGGGGGAATGGAGAGGAAGAAATACAGCTCTCCCTCCCTGTGGCCTCGGGGAGTACGGCGCATTGTTTGGTATTTCAGCGGCTCACACACAGATTAATAGAGGCTTGATATCCCTCCTATTGAAAGTGCATGTCAGGTTTACTTCATCAATACAAATAACAGTCTGGAAGAGTCTCTAAATACAAATGAGAACTGCTTTAGAACGAGGGAGATTAACTCCAGGAACAACAGCATGAAGCACAAACGGGAACAGGAAGGAACAGACGGGAGGTGAGGTGTCGTGACCACGGCGCCACCAAGTGGTCGGCCAATGGTAGTGAGCGCACGCTAATAAATAATCGTGGAAACTATTACGTGTTTACGCGTTAAAGATAAATAACGGATAATGAGAAATGTCTTGTGGGTGCTTGGATTGGCCTGTCACCCAAATCGGATCCCGCCTCATAAAAAAGACTTGAAACATGGCGTCTATCCATTTGGATGAAACGCTCCCATGTTGATCAAAGAAAGTGAATCTCACACACACACACACAAACTCACACACACACACACACATATTATTTCCCTCCTTCTCTGATGCACTTCCACACTGAGCCCCCTGGACTCCTGGAGTGTGGAGTAGCTGAATTTAATGGTGTATTTCCTCGGGGCAGATAAGTCAGTGAGTGGACACAGGCTTAGGCTTTAGGGTATAAAATTGTAAATTGGAACCGCTCCACTAACGTCGGCCATTATGTTCCACGTTGCTCTTTGACCCAGAATAAATGTGGTTTATGGATCTTGGAGGTTTTTTCGCTTCTCTCTCTCTCTCTCTCTCAATACGTGAGGTGATATTTTGTATTTATCTCCTTCTCAAGCAATGAATTAACTAACTGTTGCCTGGTCAGCTGAAACTTGGTTTGTCTGCTCCGTAGACCTGGAGTGTTTTATAAGAAAACTATTAAAAACACATCAGTGATCCACATCGTTGGACCGGGGGGGCGTTCCTTCATTTCCACAAGCATTGTTGTTTACCTCGAGTAAACCTCAAAAAAACACGTCCTCCAGCTGCAATACAGTCTCACCAGAACTCCAAGTACAACAAAATAACATTTAATCATGTTTGACTTACATTTGATGACAAAAGCTGAAGTTCCCAGTTGTTTTTTATTATTATTATTTCGCCTCCTATTGTGTTCTCTTGTGTCCTCAGAAGGGGTGAATGGTTGATCAGAAGAAATGTGAGACAGATTTTCTTTTCTGATAATAACTTTCTGCTTTGAGACACATGCACAGAACTGTTCCACTCTATAAACAGTCATTGACATCACAGAATCCTCATCATTTTCTAGCTAAAAGGCTTCTCACGTTTTTTTAATAGTGACTGTTACTCAATCAGTGAATATTATCTGCAATCTCAGCAAACCGCCGTATATATAATTTCTGGTGCTCTCTGGGGAGAAGTTCCGTCTCATCTGCAGCTTCATCACGTTCATCGTCTCGTGATCATGTCCGAGCGTCGCGTGATGAAATTGACTTGATAATTTTTACACCTGTCACGCATCGTATGAAGGAGTCCATCAGGTTTTTTGTTCCATCTTGTTCTTCATCCTCTTAACTGCATATAAATTTGTTGCCAAATGGCAGAATGTGGGCTCTGTGACGGGGGAGCGCTCGGTCAGGACTAAATGTTTAATGTTCTGTGTGTTCATGTGTTGTGGAATGCATGTGCGGTGTGCCTATAGGGACATGTGTGAGTCAGTGTGTGTGCGTGTGTGTGTGTGTGTGTGTGTCTGTGTGTGTAGACTAAATGTTTAATGTGCAGCCACCGTTCTCCATTTTCTCCATTATTAATCAGCAAATAAGGTGAATCTCTCTCTCTCTCTTCCTCCCTTATCTCACTGGGAATTATTTCGCTTTGCCCATTACACTTCATACACGTACGCACAGACACACAGGTATACACACACACACAGACATACACAGACACACACACACACACTGTATGTACACATTTGTGCGTACTTGCAGGGAAATGAAACGCAACTGACTGTATATTCATTTACCTCAGTGTAATTATTGTGAATCCCATCGACTCTTAAAACCACAAGTCAACCCTTAAGTGCAAAGTACAGACTGTCTCCGGTAACCGGCTCCGAGCCTGTAATCATTCACCGTTTGATTCCCTTTGCTCTGACGCCATTAATGAGCAGGGATAAACAATATTTATTGAGGTTACCGACATGGAGGGACTCCATCAGTGTGAAGCCTCTTCATTAGACCCACATGAAGATGAGACACATGACAGGGTCCCCTGGAGTCTGGACCCTGCTGGTGGTGGCGTAACATCAGCGGGAGGTTGATGGAAATTGCTTTTTCCTGACAGTTCACAGACAGACAGGAAACAGAGGAATTAGCAGGGGGGGACATGAGACAACGCGGCAGCCACACTGTCATCCATCTTGCATTCTGCTGAGCACAGTTATTGTGGGAAAGCATCGTCTGTGGGAGAGGAAAACAACACTGGAACCAAATCAAACCTTTATTTGAGCCAAAGACTTGAGCTCTAAATGTTTCAATCAACCAGAGCAGCGCCTGTTTGAAAACCTGTTTGGAATGGACTAGATTAATAATTTCATGGTTTGATTTGTTTGTGTTGATGCTCCCAAGTTACTTCAGACTTATTTCTTGTCATTAGTGAGTCCTCCTCAAACACTTCTACAGTATACTGTCACTTTTATACACAGTCTAGAAAATGTTTGTGTTCATCCTACCTGGTTTATCTGCAGAGAAGATTTTATAGTGAATGTTTATTTGCTGTACTTCCTGTTTCTGTTTCCATGTGTTGTTTACATAAGTTTGAATGATTTACTCAACTGGTTGCATGTTGACTTTTCAAAAACTTTAAAGAAAAGTAAAGGCAAAGTGGATTGTCACTACACATACCTAAAAGCCCTTAAGGTATTAAATATTAATACAGTATTGTCCGAGGTTGTGTTTCTTCAGGACTGAAGGAGAACATCCTTAGTACATTTGTCCTCACCACCAAACAGTGTCGGAGCCATCCACATATTTTCCTCCAGGACACACGACAGCCCTGATGTATATATATATATATGTTTATGTATATATACATGTACCTGAGTCCGAAGTGCTCCCTCAACCGTATCTTTACTTAGGTATTGATTAGTTTCATTACACTTTCCGCAGCAGCTCGACTCAGCTTGATGTTCGACTCCTCGGCTGTAAGAATACAGGAGAGGAGGGAGACGTGAGTGGGAAACATAATGAATAATAAACCATCGATTGGTGCTTTATATTCAGGCTCTCCTCGGCTCTGGTACATGTGAATATCACTGAAATCAATTATATGGTCTGAAAATCTCTTGTCCTGGCAGGATTTTGAAAAACAACACGCATGTATTAAAGTGCGTGCATTTAAAACGATGTTAACTTGTTGTTGTTTAATGACTGGAGGATAATGTGGGACGTTTATTTGCATATATTGGAAGCCAAAGTGAAACATGAGTGCTATAGATATACAGTTATTAGAACTTGAGCTACTGCCTGGTGATGGGTTATTTATAAAGCTGAAAGACTTATTATTAAACCAATCTAGTCTTATTACACCAATACAACACAGACATTAATAAAAGCCAATAAATATGTTCACATTAGAGATTCGATGCCATCCATAATCATCAGTGGTGTTACTTCTATTAAACCCTTCATGTACAGTGACTCTGATAATGTATGGATCTTGTGTTGGTGTGTTGATGATAATGAATCAAGACATATTTCATCGGAAGTGCAGAATAAAGGCAGAGAAATGGAGTCGAGAGAGAATCACGATTCTGATTCCGGTGATAACTGCGAGACAAGTTGCTGCATTAAATAACGTCGGACAATAAAAGAATGAGTTACTCCAAAGAGCAAAAACTCTTTCTGACAAGCGTTAGATTTGTTATAGCTACGCATGCAGATAATGTTCGCTATCCATTCTTTGTTTAATGTAACTTAGACATCACTCTCAGTAACTACAGCGGCTCAACGGAGCGTTTAGCTTAACATCCATCATCTGTCCCTCCCTTTCCAGGACTTGGCTCTGGGCTCCTGTTCTCTCGTTCTGTGTTATAATCTCTCCTATTTCTCCAAATGTAATGTACAATAAAGAAAAAACTCCAGTCAGTCAGGCCTAAAAGTTGAATTTCACAAATAACCAAATCTGTTGTGACACTATTCAGCATTTGCTTTTGGCTTCTGGACCATTTCTCGACTGTGGAAACTTGGATGACACCACAGGAGCAGCATAGAGGCATTTTTCTGTTTGTTGTTTCTGTTGTTTTTATACATTTAAACAATCGGTCACCATTTAATTCCATTAAAGTGGATTTGGCTGCGATGCTTTTTACCCCTGAAGCTTAATGACCAAGGAAACAAACACCTGTTGCACCAGTTTTCCTGAGCTGCCACTTCAGAAACGATTTCCCTTTCTGTTTTAACAAATGCAGACATATGTTGATTTTTAAACTCCTGTGCACCAATTAAAACGGATGAATTGCGACACCTCTGGATGTTAAGGGTTTAAATTAAAATGCCGCTTAACAGAATACGTTAGATTTTATTTATTTCTTTATCTGTGGAGTTGCTGCAGCCACTGCTCATCCAGGGGTGAAGTGGAAAATGCTACAGATATGCTCAGCGGGGTTGTTTGCCCCGTGGCCTTGACAACACACCGGCATTATCCTCCCCCCCCCCGACATTCATGACAATCTCCCGTGTTGTCTCCACTCCACCTGATGCACCCAACCGATTCACAGGGAACCACAACTCGTCCTGCAAAATCTAGATATACATAATTTACACGGTTGCTCAGATATTCAGAGGTATGATAATATTGTATGACAGGGCTGGGAGGGTAAGGGGGGGGGCAAATGGAAGATAGAAATACTGTTGTCAGGTGTAATGTATATATAGAAAGCTCTTGGTTGTATAGGAGCTGGATAAAATGCTTTGTTTTCAGCCAAAATCAATATTCCACCTGCATCCTCTCAATCAACAACAAGTCTTTTTTTCTTTCTGTGTGAGAGACGGATTTCAAAAGTAAATGTGACCATGAAATGACCATGAAGAAACAAAGAAGGAAAGAAAAATACAAATAAGTACTTGATGCACTTGACGGCTGCTCCTTGACTCAATCAATTCTGAGGTAAGTTCCACTTGATCTGTGAAGTTAAAGATTATATCGGGGGTAACAAACCTTTAAAGTTTTGTGGCTGTATCCAACATTTTTGTATAAAGATCTTTATCAAATAGAAAAATGCCTGAAGTAGAAATAACACAATGATTATTCTCCAACTGATTCTTCAATGGGATCATTGTATAATTGTGTCAGGATTATTTACAAAGCAAAATTAAACAAGCACAGTTAAACAAAAGTGCTGCATAATAAAACACACAATCCGGAATGAAATAAATGATAATAAAAATCTAAAATAGAATAATAACACAACATAGAAAAGACATGCTGTGAATAGAAACAACTTGAGGACACTTCTGTGGGAACATGAGGGTCTTCAGTTTAGATTTAAATGGTTTGACAGAAGGGGAACATTAGTAAACATTTTAAAGAAGTCGATTGTTATAAATCTGATCTACACTGAAAATAACTAAACCCCAAAATAGTTAAGGAAGAATCAAGTAGTGTAGTTTCTATCTCTAGTTGAAGATTTATACAAATGCTTATAGATCAAACCCACATACTATATGTTTGGGCATCAAAAATAAATTAGATGTTTTAAATTTTTCACCTTATTACGTTTGTTGGATTCGGCCTCCGTCTGAAAATCCCTCTTTCACGCCGTCTTTCTTCGTCGTTGTGTTTCTAAGAGTCGTAAAAATGTCATTACCTTGAACCAGAGAGCCGTTAGACTTTATTATTCTATTATGAGCTCTAATCCCCCCCGCTCTCATCAACGAGACGGTAAAAAAAAAGTCAAACTGCAAAAACACATTCGCACACTGGCTTAGCACAAAGAAATCAGGCTGGAGCAATAGTGCAGAGCAACAGCTCCCAGTGCAGCAATTTAGATAAACACACACACACACACACATAAACACACACTTAGTGCAGAGGCTATAGACGACCACAGAGAATGATACTGTTATACAAATACGGCCAAAACAAACCTAAAGCGTGGAATAAGAAGCAGAGGGTGAGTGTGAGCTGTCCCGGCCCGGAAGACGGAGACACGTCAACCTGACGGATTTCTAACAAATCGTCCTTAATTTTTCAAAGTTTCCTTAAAGTCTCTGTGTGACAGATTGAGGTGAATTGGTCATCGAATATAAAATAATCTAAGATATCTTTTCACTAAATTGTATTTTGTATTATATTTAAATACTTTATATTTACATCCGGAGCAGGTCGTCTCTACCGAAGCAGCCATGTTTTTGACAGTAGCCCAGACTGGACAAACTAAACACCTTTTCAGGTTCTTCTTCATGTCTGGAAGGGAAGAGTGAGGTGACGGGTGTTCAGCTGCAACATGCAACCTGACCACTAGGTGTCACTAAATTCTACACACTGAACCTTTAATGTTTGTTAATTTGTGTTGTTATTGAGAGAGAAACAATCAACCTCACTCAACATTTTGGTTTTGTTAAGCCAATTCTTTCTTTTCTATTTGTGTGGTTTGTTTGTGTGTGTGTGCTACACAAAGACAAACAGGTATGTGTGTTAGTCAAAGTTTTATACGACTGGAAACCATTTAAAAGGTTTTAATGCTACCAGCAGTGAAGTGGAGTCGAAGCGTTTCCCTGTGACGAGAATAAAGAGTGAATGATTTGACTGAAAGTTATAAAGCAAAGTAGCCCGTGATGAACATGGGACATGGTTACTCAGAGTTACTGATGGGAGACACAGCAGGTCCTGTTTCACTGGCCATGATGGTGCAGTGAGCAGAATGTGAATTTTGCATCAAGTTTAACAAATTTGACATATTTTAATTTTCAGGACGAATTCAACACGGACCATTTTAATCCTCGTGTTCGAATCTGCTCATGTAAAAGATTTTAAATTCTTTGTTAAAACTCACTATCTTCCTTTTGTCCGCTCTAGAGTTTGGACTTTGAGTTGCAGAGACAGCGAGTTCTTCTCTGTTGATCATATTCATCCATCTGCTCAAACTGCTGAGGCCCTGTTCTGCAATTTTGGACATTTATCATTGAATGGTTTCATTTTATACTTTGTGCCTTTGTTTGGCTTATGAACACACAAACTGGACGATAGAAAAACTGATGAAACAAGACTTCTATCAATTTCAATAAATGTAAAAATGTGCACAGTTTGAAAGAAAAAGAAAAAGCTAATTTATCCTAAACACATTCCGTCAAGTGAAAGATTGCAACGCAGCAGTTTCTAATAACAGTTTCCGCACCTTGTCACATTCTCAAGTTTTAACAATAAATCTGAAACATATTTATGATTTGTCCGACTTTGAACATTCAGAAAAACACATTTGACGTCAAAGTAAAGTCCAAATACAAAGAGTGTGCACGTCTGAAATAATATGAGTCACTGCTGATGTGTCTGAAACATCCCATCATCAGCCGACAGCTTCAAATCTCACTTCACCACATCTGTGCTCCTTCACGTCCCGGTCGTTAGTGAATTCTCCAGTAAAGTGAAAACTGTCTCCACGGAGTCACACTGACCTCTAGGATTCATAATTACAGGCACAAGTCCTCAATCACTCACTCCGCACTTCAAATACTTTTATTTTCTTTTAACAGCTGTCATTATGGTCACTGTTTTCCATAAAAGCTTTTTCTGATGCACAGCAACAGAAAGATGAAAACCCCTAATATGCAGCTTTATAATGTTTACTGCACAGCAGGACCGGCAGATGGTAAAGTGCCGTTTGCGGAGGTGAAAATAACCGAGAGCAGCCGGTTGTGGTGCGATGAAAATTCACAAAAGACTTTATTTTTTTTGCGTTTCATTTTAACGTCGACCTCGCCTGTGGAGTTGATTTGATCTTTACAAGATGGCAGCGAGTTATAAAAAGAGAAGTTGTCTCAGTCAGATACCTGAGAGAGGCTGGCTGATGTGTTCCCTCTCCCGCGGTGCAGTTTCGTTTATGTGTAATGAGGATGGAAGGAGGAGGATGATGCACCTGGAGCGGGGGAGGTAATGCAGTTTGGTAAATGTACTGGCTGCTCTAATCACATCCTGTTACATTCATTTGCATTCGTACTGTATATTTCATTTTTTATCGATGCACAGCGGTATTGAATTTGTATATTTTCCATTAGAGAAACAAAAACATCATCTTCATGTTAACGTCTGCAAACAAACTGCGTCTCTGAATTTCCTTGTCTGCAGAAAGCACTTGGATTTTTATCTTCCCAAACCAGCTCTCTGCACTTCTTAGCCTAAAAAAACCCAAATGCATGCTGACTCATTTCGCATGCATCTGACTGTTCTGGTCATTTTCAGAAACTGGTTTTCAACTCGGGAGAACTTATGCAGATTAATCTTTTAACCATGGACCAACACATTATGAATTTCTGCTTCCTCCAGCGTGCTCCTCCGGGTTTTTGCTAAATGTTGTTTCACTTGTGATGATGAGGAATCTGATTGAATTGAATTGCAAAGTAAACACAGTTAAACAACTGCTTAGCTTGGAATTCTTCATTTGTCCTTTTTTAATTCTCATTTATTTTGTGTATATCCTCAGTAGTAAGCATGATCATCATTCATGAGTTTATTCTGGTATGAAAGGTTTTCACCGTCTAACTAGATTATTCTATCCTTCCAGAATAAGGGCACGGTCCAATGTGCACAAATGCAAAGCAACTATGGTGGCTGACGGTGAAAGACAAGCATCTCTAACCATAACGCATATCTAATAATAATAATACAACATTAATAATCTGATATTGCAAAGTCAGCATGCCCAAACCTTGAAACTACACATCATGCGTATTTTACACCATCTTGACCACATCAGAAACTCGTGTGCATAATACTGGTCGGATTTTAAGAGGAACAGAGTTTCACTCTTTTCTTTACAGGCCTCCTGAAAAACACACAAAATCTGAGTGACCCGCTGAACGTCTTATTTAAACTCGCCCACACTGTGCATCCATCAGCAGCACAGCAGGGGGGAACCTGGCCAACGCAGGGGCTGGAGATCGTCTCTCTAACCGCAACAAGTCGGCCGCCGCTCTGTCCCACGACGGAGAGATTGAAATCTCTGCTGCCAAAGAGCTAGAGTATAAAGCAGCATAGCATGACTGAGCTGATGATATAATATGACATAGAGGTCGTGAAGCCCTAGTGAAGAATTTTACATTTGCTATGAAGAACAGGCAGCAGGAAAACAACTCTATCTTCCACTATTTCAATCCCACATTTGTTCAAAACATTTCCTGTGTTTAATATCCTCATTGTGGAATTGCATGCATGAGGCTTATAAAATCTACCACAAAAATACACTGAAGGAAATAAATCAGACTCTAAATGTCCTTTGTCCTGATTCAGGCTGATTTTGCAGGCGTTTGTTCAAGATCCCCAACTGATGATTTAATATTTAGCACAGATTTATCTAATAAAATGCATTTTGTTTCCACCACATTGATATTTCTGTTAAAATGTGTGGATGTTCATCATCACAGATCCCAGAATATGAAATGTGAACTTTGCATGTGTATTTTGTATTACAGACATATTTATTTTAAATATTTTAATATCTTGTGGGAGGAAGGGAAACTGAAAGACCTTAAATTGTAAAGGTTTCATTAGAAGAGATTTAACAAGAGGAAGTGACTGTTTGAGCATTTACACCAAAATACTCTATAGCAGAGAGTTCTTATCTGGAACCAGTGAAGTGAAGATGAGTCATTCTCCGCTGGGCTGATGGATCGGGGCGAACCTCAGAGATGTTCTGTGGTTTGTAGCAGAAGAGAAAGAAGAGAAAGTGAGAGCGATGGGAAGTTCGGCAGGAAACAGAAAAAAGGTGAAAGTGTCTCGTGCTCCCACCATTATTTCTTGTCTCTCTGGTGCACCATCCATCACGGGTCAGGGAGAGAGAGATTCAGACAAACTGAAATTCATGGATGTTTGATTGCCCTGGTGCTCGTCCGCCCCCCCTCCCCCTCCCCCATCGCTCTTTGCTTTTCCACCCACATCTTCCATTTATATTCCAACACCGTGTTGGAAACTGAATCCAGCGTCCCCTGTTTCCAGATATAAACTCTGAAAAGGTCAAATAAACCTTTTCAATATATTGGAAACTTTTCCAAGCGCTTAACTTCAACAAGACTTTCTATCGTTTAATGTTTAATTTATTTTATATTTTTGATGGCAAGTAACAATTGTAAATGAGCAAATGTTGGAAAAATGCATGAAACTGAAATAACCTGGAGGGATTGTACTGAAATGGAAATCAAGTAAAACCAAGTTGACCATGGTTGTGTAAAATTATTTCACCCAAACAGGAGACACCTTTCATCATTGGAAATTCTGTGTTGTGTTCAGGATTACCCATAACTATGTCACATTAGAGTTCTTGTAATTTAGCTAGTTCTTAAAATCTTGAGGGAGGTATTTAGTATATTTTGGAACCATAAATAGGTTTTGGAGTTGGAGAGGGAGGTTAACTAACCAGAAGGTTGGTGGTTCCATCCCCGGCTCTCCCAGTCCACATGCCAAAGTGTCCTTGGGCAAGATACTGAACCCCAAACACCCTCAGACACTCTACAACGTATGTATGGTGTGTTCTAGAAGAAGCACTCTATATAGAGGACCTGTGTTATTCTGTGCATGAATGGATCAAAGCCACTTGTCCTGAAAAAGCGATTTGAGTGGTTGATAAGTCTGGAAAAGCAATTTAGAGCTTTATGCAATATGGCTGAAGATTGAAAGGGTTGCACATAGTTGTGTTACCCCTCCACACATTGGAAAATGCTAACCTATAAAGCTGTGATATAAAAATAAAACACTGGCAAACGATTCCAGACTTGCTTCCACCAAGATTTAGGGATTAGCCTCTCGTATAAAATCATTCAAACCCGGATCCCGACCTCTGGCGTCTCGTGTTTCACGACGCTCTGACCTCAACTCACTCTCCTCTCGTCGGCCTGATTTATGATGTGGTCTCTGATAAATCGGCCACTGTCTGCTTGAACCCAGCGTGTGCTCCATTTGCCCTGGAAGGATGCGTCTGTATACATGACAGATTAGGTGTTGATATGTCCCTGCACCAGTGTGACAAAGATTTACAGCTCCCGGCGCCTTTACCTGATTCTGATTGTTAATCCGTCTCGGTTCCTCCTTTTTTTATCCACTTCCTCTCTTTTATTCAGCAGGCGGCTGTCGTCTGGTATTCATATCAAAAGCATTCTTTTGTGTAACCGATACAGTCTCCGGGAGAAATGAACACGGCTCATTAACTCGCGGCTCGTACGGGGAAAAACGGACACTTTTAATGACTTTCTGAAAATGCTTTTAAAAAACCACAGAGGGAAACTTTACAAGGTATTTCTGTGAGAAACTGTTTCTGTGTTTAAATCTGTATTTCTGTTTCGACTCGCTCCCCTCCTGTGGCAGCTTCTCTTTACTGCTGTCTTTCTCTCGGCCCTTTCAATCAGCGAGGCATACGATTGGACAAGTGTGTGTGTTTGTGTTTCTGTGTGTGTGTTTGTGTGCATCACGAGTAGTAAACATTGGGGTTGAAAAGAGCGATGAGCAGATCAGGCATGTTGGCAAATGTCTCATTAGCAGGAGACCTGGTGGAGGCTGCAGGAAGTGCACTCGCTCAGACACTGGTTCACTTCCCCCGACTGACAGGTCGCCGCCCTGCTGGGGTCTTATTGTTACTTTATGCAACAGCTGGTCGGTTTTACAGTGAATACACAAAAAGAATAATCATATTTTAGGAAATAGATAAAGGAGAACTTGGTTGTATTCAGTTTTAATGCAGGATTGTGAGTTTTTTGTGGAGATCACAAAAGGTTTAAACAATTTTCTTGGTTGTTTTAGTTTTAAACTCTGTATTTGTTTGAGTATAACCTAAAGATGGTCGTTTTAAATCTAAATTAATTAAATTTTTTGCTCATACATTCTGTAAAATGCACCCAATGGTTTTATGAAACCAATCTAATGGTGTGGAGTGTGGAGTATTTCCATATTGACCAAAGTTTGTGCTTTCTATGATGCACATTTGTCCAAGCTGGCTGCATTTTGCAATGCATGGAGAGAGAGAAAGATGATATTGTTTCTGTCCAAGTTCCCTAAATTACATCACACATGTTTATTTCAAGACCCTAAAGAGAAAAAGTTGCATAATGGAAACACTTTTGGAGTCTGTTGTGTAGTTTGTAGGTTTGGGAAATATGTGAGTAAAGTGTTTAAGTGTCCGTCTGGGGTTGAACCCGGTGGCCGGTGCAGCGCAAATCACTTTTCTCTCTGAAAGGGTCTCACCCCTGTTCTCACAAACAACTAAATAGAGGTTGGTGAGAAACATGACCTCTACACAACCAGGGCACAATGATGACTTCTTAACTTCTCAACTCCAGCTCCAACTTCACAGAGATTGAATTCAAGGAAGCCAGCGTGCACAGGAAGAAACCTTTTTTTCACAAAAGACGTGTTGACTTGTCACAGAGGGAAAGACACTGGTGTAAAATATTTATGGCTGGATTCCATTCAGGCACCTGTTACTGTTTATTTTTCAATTATTTGTCTGACTGTCCGCTGTGAAAGAAGACCGACCAGCACCATCACTCTCATTCATTAAACTTGTGATAAGTAGTGTCCTCTGTCGGTATTGAGCTGAGACCACCTGTATTTTGCACCCAGTGTTTTTAAATCTGCATAGTTTCACCGACCCCAGTTAGACGTACTGTAATAGCTCATTTAAACTGATACACGAGACAGTTCTGCTTCTCTATTGCGAAGTATTAAATACCAGGTTCTTAATTGCTGTGGTCATTTTGTCCTTAATCTTTTCACTTTTTTTTTAAATTTAAATACCCTCAATCCTCTCCCTGGGATAACACTGCAAAAGAGAGAAAAGTACAATTTCAAAATAACTTAAGACGCCTGTCTGGGGAGTTCTAAAACTGTCAGAACTTGTTTCTTTGAGTTTTGAAGCCTATTTAACTTTTTCTAAACTTTCACAATGTAACCAGAACTTATCTCTAAAGTTCTGCTAGTGCCCCCCGAGCGCCCATCAACCGCCCAGAGCAACCTCCACGACTGTTGATGACTTCGGTGATTTATTCATTCAAAACATATTTAGCCTCAAAGCATGAAAAATGAGGCCCTATGTGTTGAATAGGATGCTCAGGAATGACCGAGTGTCCCTACGTGACGAGCAGGGACTGAGGATGTGTTTTTTTAGACTCACAGATGTTTTATTTTTCTAATGATACAATCGCTTTCAACTTTACACCGGTGCCAGTGTCTGAGCTGAATACAGATACGGCTCCGGGTGATGAAGTGTCATGTGATTTTAAATGCTTCTGCATCAGGACTGCTCAGTGCAAAGTCATTTCTCACTCTGTGATTATCGAGCCATCACAATAAAACATCCCAGTGAAGCACATCTGAATTTAGAAGTGGGTCAAACGTGGTTAAATGAAGGAGATCGATGTGCTGAGGAGACAAACGACGAGAGGAAAAGCCCGGAGAGACGACTTCTATCAAACAATCAGAGTAAATAAACAAAATGTGTGTGTTAGATATTTCCATCAATACACTGCACAAATCCAGTCTATTACCCAAAATAGACCCTTTTACCAACCTCCACATGAGCCTAATTCTACTTGTAAGACTTTTAACAAGTTTTAATCCAGTGCAGAAATGTCCTCTGTCCAAAGATGTCCTCACTATGAAGGATGAAATACTTGTCCTCAGAAAGCTAAATGAACAAGAACACACTCCGACTCACAAATTAGCTAAATGAGGCTTTTGTCCCATTTGCACATCAACCTTAATGAACTGGTCTTTAGTCTGAAATGTGTCCCTGAAGGAAACCAGTGACACACACAGTTATACAGTACACTCACCTCTTTATACTAGCTCTTCCTGATCCTTGTGCCAATTACAGCCAGGTACTCTCGTTAAGTGCCGGACAGGAGCCTGGAGCGACTGGATCCTTTTAGAGAAATGTCACCAGCCCAGTTCGCCCTGAGGAAGAATCTATTTTTGTTGACGGTGGCTGACTTCAGTTTTGAATTTGGCCATCGGGATGTCCTGGAGGTTGAGATTTCCATGTTCTCTTTGCAAATCCTGGGATTTTATTGCTTTGACTATGACTTTGTAGACTCTCACTGCTCTATCCTCTTGTTTATGGAGGTTTCGTTCATTCGGGGAACTGAGGAAAAAGGACCAGCCAGTTGAAACACCTATTTCTGACCTTTTGTTTGCCGAGTAAAAAAACAAACTTTGTCCCCTTCAGAGTTTCAGATGAAGAGTGACACCCAGAGGTTCCCCCCCGTGCACACATGGCCTCCACATCCTAACCTCTGCTAAAGATCTGGAACAATAGCCTGAGCTTTGAACCCTTTCTCCAAAACAGGGGCATGAATCAGAAGCGTTTCACCTGCAACCTGAGTGGTGTTTTCATGTTCTTGCCCCAGTCTATAAACTTAATGGGTGTAAACAATGTGCCTGATCAGTATTCACACTTTCTTCCACTGTGTGTGTACATCTGCTTTCATCAGAGTAATGCTTCAAAGTGCAACAGGTGGATTTCACATCTTATCCGGAGCAGCAAGAGGCGGCTTATTAACCAACTGCCTTTTGGTGAAATACTGTCAGAGCGCAGTTCAAACCTTTGAGTTCCTTCTAAGGATTTTTACGAGTTTCGATTCAAAAAAATGCTAAGCCATGAAAGAGGTGAGATGAGCACAGGCATGTTAACAAGGAGTGCATATTTAAAGGGATAATGTGTTTTTTAAGTTTCCATTTTATTAAACTTAATTCACGGACGAATGATTCAAGCGAAGGAAAGTATGTTTTTAATTATTAGAAAAATGCAACAAAAAAAGGTCCGGAGGTTGTTCACATTTGCAGCAAGTAATAGGAATCTTCACTCTGAACTTGATACAATAATTAATACTGGAATCCTCCTGTATTGTCGAGGATATAAACCCCTAATTAAACTTCTGCTCACAACCAATTTGCATACGAAATATCATGAGATTAAATTCCCAGCTAACAGCTATTTATAGGTGCTTTATTTTGGCGGTAACGCAGCTCAAACTCAATTTGTTTCGTACAGTACATAATAGATTCCACTGCGCCGCGATGCCGCTCATCCACCGAGGCATAGACGAGCCAAATGTCTCATTTAAATTTGTAATGCTGATATTTCCACCAGGCACATGAAGGCAGCGTGGATTCCACTGCTGTTTTTTTTGTTTTGTTTTGTGAATTAATTGCTGCTGAGTCAGCCCTCTGCCTCGGGGGGGTTCGCTCTGTGAAATGTGATGCGAGGTAAAGTTGGAAAGGGAAGAAAAGTTTTGTTCAAAAGACGGGAAACAGGTTTTGTTTATCCCGCAGACACACGTGCGTCAGACTAAGTGGTCGGGATCACGGAGGTTCAATAAAAAACGGTAAGTGTGAAGTTGAACAGGGCGATTTATAAATCTTTTCACATGTGTGTGTGTGAGAGAGAGAGAGAGAGAGAGAGAGAGAGAGAGAGAGAGAGAGAGAGAGAGAGAGAGAGAGAGAGAGAGAGAGAGAGAGAGAGGCTAGAAGAAGAGAAGAGCAGAGGAGACAGTAAGATCTCCTCGGACTGCTGCTCGAGGGAAGTGACCTTTACAGGAGCACAGTTGAATAAAGTGTGTGTGTGTGTGTATATGTGTGTGTGTGTGTGTGTGTACGTGTGAATGTACTTTTGGGCTTAACTGTGACTGTAATGACCATTGTGTCATTTGTATTAACACACAAATTAACAGGGGGCAACATTTATAGGCATTTCTAATAATATTTAATAGAAAGTGGATAAATGATCTATACTATTGCAAACAAAGATATTTCTAAAACTTGAATAATTCAAGTTAGACACAGTTTGAATGTTAATTCCTCTTCCTCTGTGCTCCACTCGTCTTCCTGTGGATTCAACACACCAGCAGCACAAACACAACAACAACAAGACTCAACCAGACTCGGCTACACACTGCGGCTGTGGGAGATCGGATAACGCACAGTGGAGGGAAAAGAACATGACGGCTACAAAACAGGTTGACATTTGGACCCACGTTCAAAACGACGCCGCAGAGACAGAAAAGGTGAGTGTGTAGCTCTGGAAGGAGAGAGAAGCCCTGAGGCTACACAATCACTGGGAAGGAAACCACAAACCTGAAGAGCCGCCTCAAGGCTCAACACATGGAGATGGAGAAACTAATGCCAAGATGTCAAATAACTCTACTAAGCTCTGAAAGCCTCATCATGTGAATGTGTTCCTGTTAGGTTATCTGTGAGCACTTTGCACCAATGGGACGTTGCTATATTGTCTCTATCGCCACCTGGTGGCTGGCTGCAGTTTTAATCATACACATTATTTTGATTGGCAGTTGGGACTGACTTGTAATCGGTCAAATGTGATCATGTGAAGTTTGTTTTCTCCTTGAATACAGTCTGGTGGCAGCCGTTAGCCTCCTGGCATCCAGCGTGCTTTGTTTGCAAATAGCTTAACCTCCCCAGATGTCATATTTCTGTCCAGCTGCCAATAAAAACTCTTAATATAGGAAATTCACCTGCAGCCTTCTGAGCAAATACAGGCATATTGGTCTCAGAATGAGGTGTGGCCCGTCTTACTGTTGGTTCATTGCTCTCTAGAAGCATCAGACAAATATGATTGTCATATGACCTTATCTGAATTTACAGGTCTGGTACTGTACTTTATTTTATGGACAGTGTGTGTGACTGTCTTTATATAGTTGTGAGGACCAATTGCAGTTGAACACCCATCATTGTGAGGACATTCTGACTGGTCCTCACATCTTCGAAGTGCCGTTTGAGGAGGAAGACTTGGTTTTGTGTGTGTGTGTGTGTGTGTGTGTGTGTGTGTGTCTGTGTGTAACATGTTAAGCCTCCTCCGATGTGTGCACCGCAGTATCTTTTTCATTCCGGTGTTGACTCTCTCTGACCCGAGGCGAGGACAGTAAATTGGCACGGTGCAGTGCTAAGAGAAGTTTGAATTGAGGTGGTGCCCTTGTGAGAGACTCTTGACTTTCAAACAAAAACTTTCAAAGCTAATTGAATAAAACTCGAAAGCGAAGATCAAGGGATTTCCAGTCTGATATTTACACGGCATAAAATAGATTTTACAAGATATATATTTCAACACGGGCTTCTTGTCACACAGCTCCTTTCTGAAGTTAAATATCAACGCTGGTTATTCACCACAGGATTCATGTTCGGACTGATGAAAAGATAAAAGTCAAGACGATAAGCTCTCAGCTCTTCGGTGCTTCACCCTCCCTGTGCTCCTGTCAGATTAACTCCAGGTTCACTGGTTCTACCCAGATGATCCACACAATGCAGACAAATTAGTCCAACTTTCATGGCGTGTAGTGCATTGTCATGTCAGTACAGCTGCTGTCTGCCTGTCTCTGTGGTGAGGCATCAACCCCTTCATGTTATTTAGTCATTGCCCCCCTGCCCTGTGCATCCTAGGTAAAGCCTCCAGCACCCCCCTCAGGCAAATCATTCCCGGGTCCCTGCTCTTGCGGCAAACACTGCAGGAAGCCAAACATCAGAAGAAACCCTAACAGCTGAACAGGTGTGAACGCTGAGCGCTGGCCTGTCAGCTTCAGATAACGTGCGCGAGGACTTTCAAATGCGATTAACTCTTGGAGGATGGAGGTTTAGATTTGAGCAAAAACGTAGAATCAACAGAGGAATATGCAAAACAGAAAATCATCAAGTAACGTGACGCTAAATTAAGTTGAGGAAAAAACAACGTGAGGCCAACAAACGTACACACACGGTATTAAAAAAGCTTAACGGAACAAATCATATACAAAACATAAGAGTGGAGCTGATTGCTAAACATCTTTCAAATGTATGATGCAGAAAAACAAACTTGGAAACTATATGTAAGATAAGAAATGCTCTCAAGGCTTCTTATTAAAGATTCAAATATTTTTTTATTAGTTTTTATTAGATTGTAAAAACTCAGCACAAGTTTGCTGATCTGGACAAAACATTCTTTTTAAATGCCTCCTTGTTCCCTTATGGACATTTACATACTTTTATTCTTTATCCTTATAATAAACAGTATAAATGTGTTGAACTCACCCAAACTTCTTTTCTCTGGTTTTATTTTTCCCCGATGTCCATTATGACACAATCATTTTTTTTGCCATTTTCATGATTGAAGCTGCTAGAAAAATAAATAAATAATATTATATTGTCAACCATTAATGATGTTCAGCCCCATTTGGGAAAATCTGCATCAAGAGACTTGGATCCTCAGAAGTTTTATCAGCATCTGTGTCCAGTTCTGCTCAAAGTTTTTCCACATTAAAAGCAATTTTTTTCACTCCACAGTTGCCAAATGTTTTCACCCACATGGGAACTTTTGGGTTTCTCTATAATTTCTCTATAATTCTGCATCGTCTTGACCTTGAAGTGCCTTGAGATGATGCTTGTTGTAATTGAATCTGATTGGTTGTAAAACAGCACCATTGTCAGACAGGTTAACAGAGAGAGAGAAACTGCCAATTAGTGTGTTAGTTAATCTGTGATATGACGGCCATCAACACTTCATCGGAAAAAAATGTAAAATGTACTTTGATAAGTTTCACAAGAGCAGATTTAAACCAATTACAAAAATATAAAACATTAGAGGCCGATATTGGTTTTTAAAGTCTGGCGAACGGGAAAGATTTGATAGTTTTGTTTGGAATATTAAGTTTTGTTTGTTATTGTCGTCCATATTCTCCCAAAAGGCAGATCACCAGACCCATAGATGTGTATCCTCTTTAGGATGCATCTTTTTAACTATATAGTACACACACACACACACATACTGAGCTTATCTATTTCTCATGGATTGTACCGCTGAGGTCAGGCCTCCTCATCAGCTCAGTAAATCTCACTCGGAAAAACTTTCTGCATTTAAACGCTTTATGATAATTAGGCTTCCTTTCCAACCTGCACTGTCACCGTGTTGGTTGGAGCACATGTCTGACTTTAAAAGTGTCGTTTGAAAGGTTCTTTTGAATCAGAAATCAATGCAAAATAAGTTATTAAAGTATGAAAGGTATAATAAAGCACCTTTATGCTCAGGAGCAGACTAATCACCTTGTTATGAACAGAATAGAACGTGCTCTTCCATGTCCTGATGGGCTGATAACATCTGACTTCAGACCAGTGAATGAGCGAGATGCTTGTCTCCTCACTCCGCTGTGGCCCACAATGCATTGTTTTGCTTTCCCTGACATTATTCACTATTGATCAGCTGCGTAGGCAAACAACAGCAGGATTTGAAAAGATCAAGTTTTATCTCACAAACACACACACACTCGCCCAAAGTCAACATTAAATTCCAACAACAGGGAGAGAAAACTGCAGAAGGAAATCGATAAATCCAGCAGAGAAATAAGACGTCTGGACAAGGCTGATCTTTTAACATTTGTTTTAAGTTCATATTTCTCAAAATATCATCATGATGTGGTGTGTTGTTGAAAAATGTGTATGTGGTAATTCCTATATTATAATTACAGCCTACTCAATTTATATTTCGTTGTTATTCAAATGTTTTAACTTTATAAGTGCATATCTCACAAATAATAATAATAAATTAAATACATCTCTTGGTTTCATAGAAGTTCACGTTCAAACTTAACAAAAACCCACAAGTTGCTTGTCTTACCTTGATCCTGGTTATTCAGTATGACGTACTGGTAAATTAACCAATAAAGGGCCCTTGCCAGTTTTCACAGTGGTCTGGTTCAGTCAAGTGAAACTGGTGAGGAGGGAGATTTCTTATTCCATCAGCTTTTTATTGGAACTTCACAGGGAGTGAGATTTCTCCAGATGAATAATGGTGAAATGAATAGCTAAGAAATTATGAATATCTTCATTCAACCAATTCATCTATAGTATTATTCCAATCAGTGGCAACTATGATATGTGTGTGTGTGTGTGTATGTGTGTGTGTGTGTGTTATTTTATCACCAGTTCATTACTTGACAAACTATACATACCAGTGTATAAAAGAGAAATTAAAGTAAAGATCAAGTTCACCCTCGGGTCACCTCAGTCAGTTTACCTTGGTTCATAGCAGGTGTGTGTTAAATAACTGATCCTGGGCCGAGCAGGGCAGTTGTTTTCATTTTGTTTTCCTGTGTTTACATGGATGGTCTCTGAGCGTTATGGTGTTTTAACGATTCCGGCAGATGTTGTTGTTTTTGTTGAATGAACGCACTAAGCGGTGAGATAGTGATCTGGTGAGAATACCTGCCTCTCCTCCCTCAAGGGCACGTTTTACTGCTGCTGTAAATCAGCAAAGAGCTCGTTTCTGTAAGAATTACGCCGCCGTCTCTCTGCTGATGGAGAAACAGTCGACAGGTCGGCTGATTCATGGAGGTGTTAGGGAGATTGTTGTGTGTGTGTGTGATTAAGACGATTCAACAACTTCTGTGATGTTATTTTTAATCGATTTAATCACTCGGGCGTGTTGTGTTCACCATTACAGCTGCAGAAACAAGTCCTGTATTTAAAGGCAGAACATTCTAGGTGAGATGATGGATGGATGAGATGGACTGAAAGAGAAAGGTGGAGAAGGAATGGGTGGAGACATCTCTTAATCAGCTAAGTCTTCTCATACAGTGAAGGTAAATCTTTATGTTTCACCTAAGACATTTTGGACAATTCGAATGCTTCCATCTTTGTGGGAACAGTTTGGGGAAGGAGTGGCTCTGGCCCAGTGCACAAAGCCAGGCCCATAAAGGCTTGGTTGGGTGAGTTTGGTGTAGAAGATGACATCAACGCCATCAAACAGCTTTTGAATGAACTAGAACGGAGATTTGGGGCCAGGTCGTCGAATGGGCACAGATTCTTACGGACACGCTCCCAGATCTTGTAGAAAGCCTTCACAGAAGAGTGGAAGCTGTTGTAGCCGCAGAGGGGGAACCAACTCCAAGTGAAGGCCTATGGATTTAGAAAAGCTCCTGTAGGTGTCACAAGACCTTTGTTCATATAGTGTATGCACTATATTCTGACATCTGGGGAATCTAGTGAATTTAAATGGGTTTAGTAATGGGGCCGTCTTCTTGTTTCTTTAACAAAATGTTTCTGTCTGGAAATTTTTTCCAGTAACAGACAGTAAATCACAGGCAGCAATTAAACCAGGTACAGCTCCACTTCTCATGCTGTTGAAGTGAAGCCTTATTAAATGCATTTTAAAATGCAACGGTATAAACTGCATAAGTTGTACACAACATCATTGATTTTTAATAGTGGCTTAGTAGGATTTATAGATTATCAATGTAACTGAGTAAAAAGTTAATATTCTTTGGCTCGAAATTAATTTTATATAAAGGCAAAATGCTAAACCCATGGCTTTTAATTAGATGTAAATAAGCCCTCTGCGGCAGTGAGACACAGAAGCCTCTGCCGACTCAGCAGTTGAGCAGTGCACAACACAAGCCTGTCTCACATTTGGAGAAAAGCAACAAGCAATCCTTAAAGTTATATTGTGAAAACAGATAATTGTACATAATTATGACTTATCACAGATTACTGTAGAAGTAACTGTTCTGGACCACTTCTAACTTTTTTTTGTTAAATGACAATAAGCCTTAATCTATTCCTAGATAATATTTGAAGCTGTATGGCGTAGTATTTTCATAGCAGATCTTTTGGATTTAATATTCTTATTAGTACTCACTTTTTGCTAGTAGGTTCTCATCCATGTTGTGTGTTGTCGTAGCTATTTTCCCAATAACAAACTTTCTTTGTACATGTTTTGTCCCTTGGCTGATTTGTTATTTACTTTGTCATTGACCATTACTCTTCAAGTTCACTAAGTTAAAAAAAAATTCCTTCACCCAGATTCTGAAATATGTATAATACTTTAATAACCTTCTTCGTGGTTGATGTAATACCTTCAAAGGGTTTCTCACTTGAGGTGTAACTTCTAGAATAATGGTGTAAATTCAGCTTCATCAAAGGAGGATTAAGTGGTTTGTTCCTTCTACGATTTCCAATAAGAGATTAAGATGACTGCTGTGTAGCTCACTGACGCCACATAGTCTCCATCAACGAAACAATACACAGTGATCATCTAATCTGGCAACGTGCACACATCTACATCCATGCACATATTGCAGATCCGGTTGCCATAATTGCTTGTTTGTGCTTTGGTTTGGCTCATTTGGAAGCAGCAAGCTCTCACTTAGGCCTTGGCTGATTAGTGGCAATGTGGAGATAGATGTGGCTGGATGGTGAAATGAATTCATTTAAAAAGGAACAGCATGTTGGCAGTCACCTGGGAAATCAGGGATTAGATAAAGCTACCTGCCTCTTTTCCTCCAGGAGGGAGGACGCATTGCAGACTGACGGCTGTCTGGTGGCAGGACGAGGAGAAGACGCACTTACAATGGAGACGGAGAAGTCAGAGCATGAATAGAACAACCTGGTTCCTCGGCGAGAAAGTAAAGGCTGAATCACTGACTACATGAAGCTACCTGTTTGGCTAATTGGGTTCCATCTTTTTCCTAAAAGCACCTCAGGATGTTTGAGAAGGAAGCGTCTTGATCCATTCTTCTAGGTTTTAGCATTTACCAATTCCTGCACATGCGCACATGCAAACTTCTGTGACATTATCGTTTATGGTCCTGGGGCAGTGGAGCCACTCCTGACGGCTGCAGCGTTCCCCCCCCCACACCACCACCGCACCCTCAGCTGGGAGCTGCTTGAAAACCTGGTGCATCACAGGATAATCCTGTTTTGTGGAGAACAGAAAATAGCAAATTGAGTTGAGATGTTGTAAGAGTACCATAACGATTTTTAGACTCAAGGACAATCCAGTGTGGATGAAGGCTTTTGCCGACCAGCCTCCCATCGAGTGTGATTCTGATAAATGATGCATGTTTTCTGAAATGATATTATTTCAGAGTGGCTATCAAAATGCAGCAGGGCACGATGGGGCCTGCTGGAGCGCAGTCGGATTTTTCAATCTCTTCTCAAAACCCACTGCTTAAGACAGAGAGGAGATAAATGATATATGAATTCTCGACAGGACTATTCAGTTCACTTAAAACCAGCGGTGTTGGTTTGAGGAGGGACATTTCCCACGTTGAACAGAGATGTGGGCTCCCGGGTCATTTTGTCGTTGGCCCCCCCGAGCTCGATGAAGTCCCGGCTGTTGATTCTTCTCTCGGTTGAGACGCTGGTGTTTGCAGACGGAGCCGGTTGCAGATGGATTTGCGCAGCCAGGTGGGGCGATGATGAAAGGATCAGACTCCAGATGGCAGACATCATCCAGAGACAGCTTGGGGGTGGGGGGGGAGCAGGCAGTGGACGACGCTGATGAGAGCGACGGCTCTATCAGAATGAGATGGCAAGCACGCTGCAGAGACACTGTGTGTGTGTGTGTGTGTGTGTGTGTGAATATGCAAGAATAAAGGCTGAAGAGGTTAAATGGATAAATCCACTAAGGTGAAAATATGAACCTGCTTTAACCACAGACAGAAGAAGAAAGAGAATTTAAAAGCAGCTGGAAAGTGCAGAGACAGATGAATAGTTTTATAACGGATGAATGGTTCTAACTGGACAAAGAGGACTCGTTAAGGTATTTCTAACTCGCTGTTATTTCTCCTTAATTATACATTAAATCCCTCATGGGTAAAGGATGCATCCGAGCTTAAACGAGAGAAGAAGAACCATTCGCCTTCTTCTCATGTTTAAATATAGATGAGGTTCAAGAGCAGTTCACTGTCTTTGCAAAGCTTCCCTCTGCAGTGGGATCACAATGTCTACTGCAGAGTGGGGTTATGTCAGGAGGACTCCTACTCGTGCAGTCACACTCATTTCATTTCCTCTTGGTGTATTTAAGTAAATGAAGCTGGCAACAATTTATTTTTATGATTTTCAAATATAAATTTCTTTCTCCAACTTAGTCCGATTTTGTCTCTTTATTTGACTTGTGGTTTCCCTGTGTCCCTATTACACACAACTCAAAGATGTACAGATCAATAAGGAGAGTAAATTGCGTCTGATTGCAGCCTCAGTTTTTCCTTCATCCTCCCTCATGAAGGACGACACCATGTTCTCTCCTCGCTTGCAATCAAAACCAGTTTAAAGAACCGGCTGCAGCTTGGGACGACTGACATGTTTTTCCTCCCCAGCCGCAGAACTGAGCTGTTGATGACAGTGTTTTGGACGTGTGCAGGTAAATGGCTGAGATTACACCTGAAGCACGAGTCCAGGCAGCGAGGCCTGGGCATCGCTCTGTGTCGGTCGGCTGAGATTTGATTTGCCAGTTGCCAAAAGAAGCCTTTTATCAAAGCTATTTTAGAACTTGTATTGACCAAACAATCACCAGTGACTGGTCTTACAGATCTTACAGGTACTTGTGCCGAGAAGCAAAATAGCAGTTTGCCTCCTTTAAGTCTTCTTCACAGTGTGACTCTGTACCGTCAAGTGAGATGCGTCCAGGTTTTTAGTTGTGTTTCTGCAAGATGTGTGTGTTCTGCCTTCACAGGAGGATTCAAGGAGTAAACAGCCAACTCCACCACCGGAGCCACAGTTGGCCCGAACATTTGTTGTGTCTCTAAATTACTTAATAGTATTTCAGGGGAAATTTTGTAGCTATGTAGAGGAAACAGCGTGAATATGCAGACACTGTGGGTGTTCGGAGTAAAGTCATTGCATTGTACAAAAGGGAATGAAGGAGCTATGGAGCAGGAGCTGTGAGAGAAGTGGACATGTGGAGAGTTTTTGTTTTGAATTTAAGGTAAATGCAGGAACTGTGCTGCACTAATGAAAATGTGTAGTGTCTCAAAGTCAGAATCGTTCAGCCTCCAACTGCTGCATGATGATGGATGATTAATAAAAACGTTTTTTTATTTATGTTATCTGCTTCACACAAATGCTAAAGAAAAAAGAAATGAATGTACTTTTGTGCCACAGGTTGCTTATTTTAATTTCACCTGCTTTGCACACAGACATAAAATATGTTCCTCACCTCATAGCATCTAAGCTATTGTGTTGTATTGTCGTTGTTTAAAAAAATGGAAATCATTTGCTTGCTTTTTTTCCTGAAATTATTCTCATTCACAGTTATCATATTCTTGTGTTAATTCCCTGAGGCTAAAGAACACCCGTTTTATAGAATTATATACCTTTCCTGTAGGTGTAAAGTGCCCTGTGTGAAAGGAGAAGATACATTCATGTTCTTCTTTTTTTTTATTAGACAATAATTGCCCATAAGGTTTGATAGTACTTTGTTACAGACTCCAAATTACTTCAGGTTATGCTTCTCTATCAGAGGCTCTTGACAAAGGACCTCAAGGGTCATTGAGGTTGGAAGATTAGTTTACCTGTATTCTGATTCAAATATGTTTACTTCAGTCATAGGTTGCAAGTTGTTAATTATCAAAAGTATCATTCAAAGAGTGAGAAAACTTGAGAAGAGCCGAACCCAAGCAAGCGGACAGAAGAGGGAGGTTGCACAGAGGTAACAGCGAGACAAACAAAGGAGGAGGAATGAAAAGGAAAGGGAGGCATGAGGATGAAAGACGGACAGATTGGCAGGGAGGGAAAGAGGAGAGAGAGAGAGACACTCACAAGAGGAACTTTGCAGATCAAGCTGGAGCCCTTTGCATATGTAATAACCCGATGATGGATGGCTGGCCTCCAACCGCATCAACTTTGTGTTACTTATGCATGTGATTAACTCGCCGCACAGCGAGGAGTCGAGCTGCGGAGCAAAGCATAAACACTTCTGATGAATGATAGATGGACAGTCTGGCATGTAAATATGCAGGCGGGGGGGAGAGGCAGACGCATAAATATGCCGACACGCAGAGAGCCGGTCAAATAACGAGGAGGATGGGAAAATGGAGTCAGACCTATTAATGCAAAGTTGAATAGATAAATAGTTTACAAACAGAAAGTTAACCAACAAAAGCTTGATGCCGAGAGTCGGAGAAGAAAGTTGGTTTGAGGCCAGAGAGAAAAACTGTTTTACATGCACACTTGTAACCTAATTATAATAGAGGGGTAAATAGAGGCTCCTTTTAAAAACCAGATGGATTCAAGCAATTATTGCTCATCCCTCCGCTGCACAAAGTTAGTTCAACCCCAAAATACCTCCAGGGTATTGAAAAACTGCAAAAGAGATAAATAGAAAAAGAAGAAAAGGAAACTCAAATGAAAAAGGTTTTCACTTTACATTACATTACATTACATTACATTTCACTTAAATCTGATTCATAGCTCATAGCGTTACGAATATAATTGAATTTAAGGGATTAAGACCTTTTGGTAGCCTTGAGAATTCTGACAAAAGAAGAAGAACACATTCTCAAACGTTGTGTGGACAAACAAGCTACATCCACACAACTAGATTTTTGTGTTAAAAATGCATTATTGTTGCTGTAGTACGACTTCTGTCCACACTCCTCCAGAGTTGTCAAGCCTGTAAAATGGGAAGATCTGGAAACGCCACTGGCCTCATGTTGGTTTGAAAACTCTGGGGTTGCACTTTTGAGTCTGGACAGGGAGAAATGAAACTTTAATAGGACTCGTCTTCCAACAGTGATGGCAACGTGCTTAGTATCAATCCTCAGTCTTACTTTCCAACATGTTTCCTCCTCGTATTGTCATCATCTAACTGGTGAAGGTGATATAGGAGAATCTCCTTCATGTCTTTAGATGCATCCTGCAGCGTCAGAGTCACACACATTAATAATCCGGCCATCCACTCGCACCGCCCTGTGATCATATAACAATGTCACATCCTGCCACCTTCCCTGTTCTGTGAGAGCTCAGTCATTACTCAACACAGACACAGACAGACAGACCGAACCCCAACTGACCTGGAGGAGGAAGAAGGAAAAGCATGAAGTGTCATCACTGAGTTGATGTTTCAGGATCTGTGGCTCTGGGTGTGTGAGACAGAGTTAATGTCGGGGATACAGGTCCAAGTTGACATGCTTCACACAGACAGACACATACACACACACACACGCACACACACACACACACACGTTGTCGTCACTCTGCAGCCTGACATCCTCCTCCTGCAGTCACTGAGCAGAATCAAGATGGGTGACCTCGTTCAGTCTCAGACTTTATTCTCATTTTCATCTGGAGGCAAAGTCGGGTCGGTAGCTCGGGGCAACAGTTTTTGTCAAGGTCGGGAACTGAAAACTTTCTCCACACTTTATCAAAAATAACTTGTTTTCTAAAGGAATTTGCAACAGTCACCTTCTTCTTTCTATTCGATCGAGTCTGGCAGGAAAGTTCTTTTCTTTGTTTTTACTTTTTGTCATTTATTTGACATAAATCTGACATTTGCATCCCTAAAACCACATTTCTTACTCGGCTGTGATGAGGATTAGAAACCGAACAGAGAGGAAGTGATGACGTTTGATTCACTCCAACCAAAATCAGGGTGAAGCTGACACCTTGAAGAAAATATGCACAACAACAAGTGTTGAGTGGGGTCTATTTCTATTTACAATTTGATGTGTGCATGACATTTCTTTGTTGTTTTTAGTTCATTTCTTATATCACGTGCCCTCTGTAACATTCCGGATCACTTCCACAGCGACAGTTGACGACTCTTGTTCAGGGAGTCGTGAAAACACAAGCCGCCCCCCCAAAAAACATGATTCGACTTTACTAATGAGGGTTTTCCTGCATAAATAGTAAGTAACCGACGGCTTCGCGAGCGTTCATCATTAGCGAGGCGGCCGCGTGTGTCACCTCTGTTGTTTGCTCTCTCCTTGAATCCTTCACTCAAAAATGATCGTTTTTAGCACCGCTGCAAAGAGCGAGATGGAGGTGAGCGATAACACAGAGGCGGCGTGACAGGAAACAGCTGGATCCCAAAGACTTCAAATCTATAACGACACTAAACCGTCACATCCGTCTTGATAACGATAATTGTTTCAAAATGTCATCGCCCCCCCCACGCGGCACAGGACTGATGGTTTCACCCGAATTAATCACGGCACAAAACAATTAAAGATCCTGGACCCGGGGCTGTGAGCTGATTGGTGACTATTCAGTGCGATGTCATTGGCTGTGTTAAAGATGTTTTCAGTTTCATTATGTGGGTTTCAGGCAGTTTATTTACTGATAAATTACCCCTGATAAGCTCGACCACATTTTGGGTTGAGTCCATTTATCCTCCGGTCGTTTTTCAGAACCCGATCGGACTGATCCACCGGTCGTTTTTCGGTTCTGGTTCAGGTGAAGAGGTTTCGGTCCCGTAACGATCTTCATTGTCCTCCTCTGACATCGGCCATCGATCATCTGCTGATACGATACCTGTCACCGGCAGCTCTTATTGACAGCGCCTACAGCCACCTTGTTTACTTTACATCCATTCTCTGGTTAAACGCCACCTCCTCTTACTGGTGACCAGTGCACACAGCTCTGGCTTGTTGATCAGATGCCCACATACAGGTTGTATCTAATTGTTTGAAGGTAATGGTTGTTTTATCAGTGTGTGTTTGTTTTTTGGGGTATAAACACAACCAGTGAGACCTCTCCTCTCCCATTGAATACTATGAGGCACATTATTGGCAACCTCAGCGGGTGTTTAATCGGTCTGATCTATAGAGTTTTCAACAGATTACCAAGAAAACCTGAAGGAAGGATGTGGGTCAGGAAAGAATCCGTTAGAATCTAGCACTGGATCAGGGGTTTCAACATTTTGTTGTAGGATTAAATAATATAATGATAAGATAGGGTAATTAAAAAGGGGACTGGCTGAGCAGCGTTATTCTCTAAAGGAGATAAAGTCTTGTTATTTTTTCACCCTCGTCCCCGGGGCCAGCTGGTTTGTTTGGGACTGTATTAAAAAACACAGGGGTTTTAATTTCGCAGCATTGACCTGAAGATGTAGCAGCTATTCATCACCAGCTCGGTGCATTGACATGAGCGGCTAATGAGGGCTCCTGCTAACACTGAACGATGGAGACTTCTAATGAGGGAGAGGGATGGACACGGATGGAGGGACGTGGTAGAAGATGAGTGATTGTGCTGAGGGAGCAGAAGATCACCCACTCATCCATTTGAGGGAAACGTGTCCGGGAGTTCTTCTTTTTACTGACTTCATGATTTATGCCGTCAGATTTAACAGGCAAAATATTGTTCATGCTGGAGCAGCAGTGTCTATTTTTAACTTTATAATTATCTAGCTCTCTGTCACATTTCTGTACTGCAAATAAATGTGCACAGAATAGTTCCTTTAAGTTGTTTAAGAGGCCTTATGTATTTTTTCCATCAATTGTCATGAGCTTAACCAAAATAATAAAGTTACGTTTGAAAAATAAAATGTGGATTTTGTTTATTTTGAACCAATCCTGGTCATATAATGCCAGAGGATCAAATTTCACAAGTCCTAAATTTTCATTTTATGGAAACAGAACCCTTTCTGTTGAAAAAAATGTATACACAATTACCCTACTATGGTACTTCATAAGTTAAATCATTACTTAGCGTCGTCTTCTGCAGCCTCACCCACATGTTTACCTGAACCACCTCAGCTTCTCTCATTTTCAGGAATGAATGGAAGCACTCATTAACCAAATTAAGGGCCTATTAATTAATACATTAAATTTCTAAGGATCAAAAGATGTAAAAAGGCACTTCTCAGGCATTAAGGTGCAATAAGCATGTTTTGTTCATGTTTAAATCCAATTGATAAATTCACTTCAACCTGTTTATCAACATATTCACACAAAAAAACACTTCACGCATTTGCTGGAGGAGCAGTTTCTTTTCCTCTCTATCTGGTGTACAAACACAGATGTAATCTGAGGCTGGTGGCTTCTGCACAGCCCATGAAGACAAACACACAGGGTTATATTGCAGTGGGGAGGAGAGGCTTACACGGAGCCTCCGAGCTGAAAAGACTTCACATTTCGGTACCGAGGGGACAGCGGAGAGGGAGAAAAGAATGGTGGAGTGGTGGAGAGGATGGCAAACAAAGGCACAGCTTCACAGGAACACATGACCTCCTCAGGGGAGAAGGAGAGCGAAGGAATAGCAGCGATGGCAAAGAGAAGTAGGGAAGTATGGGGATGAAAAAAGGAAAGATTAGAGGATGACAAACACACAGCTTCATAGCTGACAAGACCTCCTGCTGAGGCCCACAGGGGAGAGGAGATGTTTGGGGAATAGGAGCAAACAGACGAGGGGAGAGATACGATGACAAATGCACTGCTTGATCTCGGAGAAAGAAAAGTGGTGAGAAAAGGAAATGAGAGGCAGATAAATGAGGCTGATGTCCACTGACAGCTGAGAACCGCTGATTTAGAGATCTGTTATTGTCTCTGTTTGTTTTTTTACGATGTCGTTTTCATCAATTTATCCCAAATTCAGAAGAAAGAAAAAGTCAATACGAAGATCAATGGATTTAATAGAATCGGTCACCAAAAGAATTGTGTGATCTAGATCCAGTCTCTTACATGATTTACTCAGATTTAAATCTTTGTCCTCATCGTTAATCTGCGGTTGTGCTTGATGAATTGATGAAAAGGCATGAACTAGGCTTCCCTCCTCTCTTGTTGTGGCTGTGTTACTAAGGCAGCTACAGCCAGATTGACTGAGTAATGCTAACTATAACTATCTGAGCTAAACATTGACAAACATATAAAAAGTGATACGTAGTGAGCTTCACACAAATGGGAAAAACACACTTTTAAAGGTTCAGTGTGTAGAATATAGTGACATCTAGTGGTGAATCTGCATATTGCAGCCGAACACACCTCACCCTCCCCTTGTGGAAACCTTCATAACCTTCATAAAAACTCAAAAGGTGTTTATTTTGTCCCATTTGGGCTACTGTTAAAACCATGGCAGCTGATCCTGATGTAAAAAAAAGTATTTATTCGAAGGTACAGAGAACAATTTATACAATTTATACGATCACACACATCACAAGGACTATTTTCAATTCAATTTCTGCCAGTAGATCCCATTCTCCTTAATTTGACATGTTAAAGCAAAACAAATCTTTGTGCTTTGCTCACTTTCCAGCTGCTGAAAGAAGAAGTGAAAGCCCAATTAGAAGAAGCAGGTCGTTTATTCAGGAGTTTGATTAAAAGGCTCCGGCAGACGGTTTGAGTCTTTGTGCTGTTGACTCCTGATCGCTCCTTCTCTTTTAAAATGGATTACGGGTGTGATTTGGCTTCGGGCGCTGAATTCCTCTGACGTTCAAACAATGACGGAGCTCAGTGTCCTAATCTGTATGCTAATGAGCGCGCTTGATATTATTAAAGACTCCTTCCTCGCTGCCAGCCGGGCGCTCCGATGCCAGCAGCGGCTTCACGGCGGCGATGAGAACAACCACAGAGCAGGGAGGGAAGGAGAAAGTCTCATATTGTCACATAGCAGAAGAAACACTCCTGACATGACTCCAGTACTTTGTGTTAGTAATATGTGCTTTTCTTTTGTATCAGCTGGAGGCCGACGAAACGGAAACCAAGGAATGAAATGAAAGAAAAGCAGAAACAATGAAAAGACCTCATTGTAAAAAAACATAAATCCTCATTAGTAGACTATAACTGTTTGTATCGATTATGTTAATTAGTTATATGTGTGTTATAAATTTGAAATTAACCAGATTCAGTTCTACAGACCCACACACATGTTTATTTTATTTAAACTCTAGGCAGGTGGGTCATGTTTGAGTTTCCTCAGGGGCAACTTGTTGCTCTTTCAAAATGAACCGTAGCAAAAAGTTTCTACCACATCATTACCGAGGTGGTTTACAGGCGGTGTAGCCAACTTGGGTCTTCAGGGTTGAATATCAATTATTTTTTCAATTAAATTTATTGTGGCATTTATTATCGAATCAAGTTTGAATTATGGCCAGAATCAATATTTATAGAATCAAAATAACAATTATTTTTTGATGAGAGTCTTTTTTTGTGGTATATTTGATCATAATTTGTGCTTTTTACAGTCAGCTTCATATTGTACCTTTGAAATCCTATAACTCTGTTTAGAATTGTTATCATCACACCCCCACGTATCTGTCAGAAATCTGTGTGAATCACATTAATCATACCTCAGAAATGAAACCTGTGGTGAGACGTCCTGACGAGGTGGGATCATCTATTCTCATCGTGTCAAACTCTCTCAGTGATGCTGAGGTGTCAACGTTTTGCAGGATTTCATTCCAACCAGTTGATTTCACTGATCAGCAGCTTCAATCACAGCAGCGGGTGTAAACACTGGAATCACCTGCTGCTGTGTTTGCTTGGAATTAAATCCAGCTTTGTCTTGGAGTCTCTGTGGCGTGTGGCAGGAAACCGCTTCACTACAAACCAGGAAATCCATCCAGGCTTGAGGCGCCCTCAGCTGTGTGAGGTTTCTAATTTCCTTCAGTGCCAAACAGCAGAGAAAACGTTTACAGAACAGATCGTATGCATTTCGTTGGTAAAGTGAAGTAAGAGCAGAACTAGGGGATCACGATGGTGCCTCTGAGAAGTCAAGGACCTCAAGGGTATAAAACTTCTATTCACATTTCACTTGTATAGTTTGAATTTTGGTTTCACTCATTCATTTCAAATGAAGCCTGTACAACAGATGCATTTTGGTGAAGGAAAACATACAGTGTGAACATACGTTTTATCCATGAGGATTTTAAGCTTCTCTAAGTTCGAAAACCTCTTCAATCTGACATCCCTTAAATCTCTTAACTATTTCCATTGTAGAAGCATCCATAAGTTTATACTTATTGCTCAGGAGACTGTGTTGACCTCCAGATTGTTGATATTCCTCCATTGGCACGTCCTCATTTGCAAGTGCATGGACTATCCAAAAAAACGTGTGAGGAGGACTCTCCAGCAGCAGGTTTTCTAGGGAATCCACTTACTTCATCATTAGTCATTTTGTGCAGAAACACCTCGGCCACTTACCCTTCATTTTTAAGTCTAGACAGATCTCAGAATAAGACACAGAGTTTGGGAAATGTCCTTTCAACACAACAGATGGGTGGAAGATGAACTCTGATGTCCCTGGTGATGGATGTTTCCGGTCGTGGCGGCAGGTTAGGAGAGAGCATCCCACAGTTACCCTGTTTATTTATTCCGTCCTCCTTGATTCAAAAAGCCGTCCTCAGCTGCGGGTGTGATTTCATGCAGAGTGAAGGACTAATGTAGAGGTTTTGGCCGAGCTCCACATTGCGTCCCCCTACGAGAAGTGATGGGTTTTCTGCCCTTCTGGCTCGTGGTGAGGGAGAGAGAAGAGCATAATGCATCTAATGAGGCCAAAGGACTGTGAGGGAAAGAGATTCCATCTCCAGGACGGGGCCGCAGCTGCTGGAACAGTGTGACATTTTACTACCTCTACCAATGAACGCCACACTGCTCATATTGCGAGTGGCCCCGAATCGACTGATCTATGAGATCACAGCTTTTTCTAAGACAGATGAAATTACCACAGCACCACACTGAAGCGACAAGTTGTATCGTTCTGAAAATGATCAGTGTTGAGTGAAGCTGTTTATTATCCAGTTATGACTTTCAGATCACACTTCAAATACTAAACTTCTCACATTGCTCCTAAATGTGTCCCCCAGACCAGCGTGGGAACCTCCTCCTGCACAAATACTTGCTTTCATTGGTATAAAATCTATTTTCTGTAAACTGGGTGAACTCAGTGTTTTCAGGTGGCTGCCACTAAAAAAGGCAGCTTAGTGTGAATGCACACTGAGAGGGTTTTCTCACGCCTTCTTCTTCATCTGGTCGGGACCTGCAGACTTTTAACTGTGGTTCAAACCAAAATAACAGGTTTGAAAGGTGCCAGGGACCAAATTTAGTCCGACCAGAGATGAGTCTCGGTCCAGATCCAACTGAGCCAGGTTTAGGATAGTTTGTAGTGTGGGATACTGTCAACCTTCTGACCCAGGGCAGGAAGTCAAGACGGCTTAAATCAATAGAAGAAGAAATAAAAGCGCCCAGGATCGCTTGTGGTCTACACTTCAAAGATATGTTTGAAAAACAAGGACTTTATTTTTACTACCAGTAAAACCAACCATATAGAAGATAATCAATGTAACAAAGACATGAACCAGACTTTCAGGTGTGAAAATATCATTACTTGTGTGTTTGGTTTTCTATGTGTGTAGTTTTGTCGTCTATAAACGTGAGTATTCATCCCACACCCGTCTCTCCTCCGGTTGATTTCACAGAAGACTAACTCGACCTCCGCTGTGGTCCGGCCGTGGTCCCAGTCCGTGCACAGTTTAATTAATCTTTGAAGCCCGCCCGGTTGGTTTAACTCCAGCTGTTGGGTCTGAGCACGGAGCTTTGGTCTAATTGTTGGTTTGGCTCAGCCAGAGCCACCGCAGGCTTCTCAGCAGAAGGAGGAGATGAGCCAGGAGCTCGCCGCAGAGATCCTGCTGCTGTCGTCGGCTGAGACAAAGCAACAATTAGAAGCAGTGAGATGCAATCCACAGTCGGTCTCCGCTGCTAAAAGTGAAACCAACAGCTCGGGATACTTAAAGAACGTTGTTTGGATTGAAAGACCACAAAACTGCATCGATTAGTGAAGATTTAAGCTCCGTGAAGAAGTGTTGATCGTAATTACATTGTGTTGTTAATTAACACTTTTTTACTTTTTGGACAAAGAAATTGTCAAGAGGGCGTTGATCCCATAGGTTGTTTATAGAAATGAACGTTGATTCCAGGTCCAGAAAATTAAGCCTGTGCAGAAGGTGCATGTATGACCAGCAGGGGGCGACTCCACTGCTCGCAAAAATAAGTCAGTGTCTATAGAAAAAAAAATTTAAATAATAATAATGCATTAGGGTGGGGATATTTTGGGATTGACAGCGAGTACAGTCCAGTGGGTGTGGTTGGGCGTGCAGCGTCATCAGGCTCCACCCCCTGCCTCTCCAAATATGGTCACTTGTGGTTGGACAACTTGAGGCTTGAAAGTTGAAAACCTCCTCAACCTGACCTCCCTCTTAACGTGCAGTAAACAGAGTCCCTCCATTTAAAAGCCTGTTATGTTATAATCATTCATTCTCCTCTTTAGGAATAAATTGCATCCTAATGGGATACGAGAGATTCCAACTGACTCCAACTGTTTTATTTACCTGTGTTTGCTTCGAGACTTATTTGCTACTTTAACCGTCCACTCCTCATTTTTCCTGGCAGCTTAATGCCTCCACGTCGCAGTTATTTTACACATCGTTCTCATGTGTTACTCAGGAGCCGTCACGCACATTCATCCGTGGCATTGTGATTAAACCGTTTTGTTTCTCCACGCTGCAGAATGAATCGTGGGATAATGAGGAACCGTCATACACAGTAAAACTCAAATGATAAAGCACCTGATTCAGTGTGAGTTGCATTAACAGGAAGATTCTAAATGATACCCTTGATTTATAACGTCTCGCTCCTACAATAACAAAGCAGCTAAATGTTCATATTTTGCGTGTGTAACCTAAAGACCATCTTATTTATCATTTTAAAAGTTGCTGAATATTTTATTATAACAAGTTGAGGAAGCCTGACTTAAGCCTGTTGAATGGAACCGTGACAGGAACATCTACTTTGACTTTGACTTTTAAATGTCAAAATCTAGTCAAATATTAATATAGTAGGATTATAGTGAAGAAGAAGCAGCTCCTTGTAACAGAATTAATGGCATTTCACTTCGTTCTCTAAGGCAGTCAATGTTTGAAGATTGTGTGTGTGTCTCAGTTTGCATTAACGTATTTATTTATGTCTCTTTCAAAGTATTTTGTGAGAGTTGAGTTCTGAGATGTCGACATCTCCTGACTTAACCCCACTTTCATTAAACCTTGAACCTTCTCTCATTCTCCTCAGCTTCCTCCATCCCTTCTTTCGTCAGGATCCGTCTCCACCTCCTGTTCCACCTCTTTTTTCATGCCGAGAGCAAGGACGTGTATTCAAGACCAGGGCTCATAAACACTCTTTGACTTTATCGTACTCGAGTCCTTCAAGCTCGTCCTGGTGTGCAGTCAAAGATGGTGACAGGCGTTTTGAACCTGAAAACGAACTGCACAATACTATTGTGAAAATGCATCCTAGAATAACAGTGAAATACTCCACCAGGAGGTTGTTGTTGGTCAATTGGTCCATGAGCGCTCAGACGGACTCGGGGCATTTTCTTTTTAAACAACGTGGGACTTTTTCTCCCCGCTGGACCCCCTCAGCCTCCTCCCTCCTCCCTCCTCTTCCTCCCTCCTCCCTCCTCCCTCCTCCCTGTGTTTCTCCCTTCCTCTCTCTCCTCCACTAGGTGTTCACATCCCATATTATCGTCCGCGGTTGACAATTTCTTCGAGTGGGGGGGTGCTATAATTGGACAGAGGCAGACATTTGCTCTCTGAGGGTCCCAGAAAACCTTTGGCTCAAAGTGCTGGAAGTCACAATCAATAAAGAATCACTGCATTTTTTTTCACCTTCCTCATTCCTCTCACTCACCTACTCACTTACCCCTCACTGCTTCTAATTAGGCGGTTGTTGACACTTTTGTGTTGCGTGCATGTTTGAATGGTATTTGTGAGCTTGCCTGTTCACTCTGTGTGCATGTGTGCACAGCCGCTGATGTGTGTGTGTGTCTGTGTGTATGTGTGTGAGCGCAGACTGCAATGTTGACAGGCCAGCCAATTAGCTAACGAATGTGTCGCTACTAAGACTGTTCTTGCACTGGCACCATGTTTTCGAACAACACAAACTTTGACTAACATTCAGGATATTGGCGGAGATGAAAAGAAGCTTGACAGTGCACGGGACTTCAAAAGCAAATCAACGTTGAGCGCATGTGATGACGTTGCCACTGGCGCAGGGTGCAGCTCGGCCGGATGGATTGTAGAAGAAATCTGGGTTATCTGGGAAATGTTGTTTTCCTAAATACAATAAAGAGTGTTAGTGGTATTAAAACATGTTAAAACTGCTGTATGTCGGGGGGGCTGGCAAAGTGGATGAACTGAACTGACTTGATGGCAATCCAGGCAAGACTAAAAGCCTCACTGATTCAAATAGTGTTCCAGCAATAAGGTCATTTATCTCTATAAGCTGGTGGACTGACAAAGAACCAATTAAAAATGTGAGCTTTACCTCAAAATCATATTTCCACCGTAAAGCATGATTTCCTGAAATTTTGTGAATCCTCCAATTCACATTATTCAGCTTCACAATAAATTATCGTATTCAAGGACATTTTAGTCGACAGGGACACAGTTTTAACTTCATACAGAAGCTTTGTTTTGTTTTCTAACTTTACTAAAACTCAAAAACTTACTTTTCCATCTCGTTGGTAAGTGACATGTCTGTCGCAGGATTCTTCACTTGCATGTAAATTATCATTAATAATCTGTTGACATCTAATTAAGGACAAACATTTAGATTAGAAAAAAATGCTTTCTATCATGTGTGGTGTGATTTGTGTCTAATTTAAATCCATTTGACTTGAAAAAGAACGCAACAGTTTGCTATCATTCTTCAATTAGTATTTATATAATGTTTATTCATCATTTAAATTGATGACACACACACACACACACACAATGTGTTGATTCGTGTGTAGAATATAATCCCAGGTTGCATGAACTGAACAAAAGTGTTATCACAATATTTGACGACTTTCCTGACATTATGTTTCATGGACGGTAATAATGTGAAAATGACATTCCTCCTCGTTGAAAGGCAGATGATCTAATGGAATGAATTGGACAAGCCATTTTCATCCCTTGTGTGATGTGTAAAGGTGAGCTAACGCTTTAATTACAGTCCTCACAGTCACAGTGCATTGTGGGAAATCTGTCTCACCGATCACACAGAGGAGGAAGGGAGAAATTCAAGTGGAAAAGTTGATTAGAAAACAGAGACACGGTCAGTTAATGAAAGGATTCAATGGAGAATGAGAGGTACGATTTCCCCTTTCTGGGAAATTAACTGTCTCCCTCATGGCTGCACGGGCCGGAGGAAACTGAGCTCGACTTTCTTTGAATATTAAAACCGTTCATATTCACCTGAAGTGTGTCGATCATCTATTCCCACGTGGGACTGTATATCATTGAAGGTGTGAGAGGCTGAGCCAGAGGCTTCCCTTAGAGAAGCTGAGGAAAGTTCACTGCCTTTTTTTAGCGAAGGTGGGAAAAACTAACCAGATCGTCCTCGAAGCCTTTTTCCTTTTGTGAAACTGAAATAAATCCTATTATCTAATGCATAGATCTCACCGCCGAGGGATGGGTTATGTTTACATCCGTCTCTCTGTTTGTTTGTGAGTAAAATAACTTGATGTATTTCCATAAACTTTGTGGAATAATAAGATATCGGGCGGGAATGAGATTGTAACTTTTGTGCGTATCTTGGATTTTTTTCCCCACATTTTTCCACATTTATTATTAGTAGTAGTAGTTTCAGAATTCCCTTTGTTAAGGTTGCCCGTCATGCTATGCTGTTACATTGCACAGTTGTGCAGGTGAGACATTGCACGTTACTGTAAAATACAGACTGTGGTGGTGCAGATATTTCATGCATGCTTTTATTGAGAATCACTTTCGGGAAGAGGAGAATCAGCCGTGCATCAACAAATATATTTTCTAAGCCCTGGAATACACACAATATGAAATCTGACCTGAATGAATACAAAATGGTTACAGGAAAATTCCACAGGGAATCGGAGTTAAAACATTGAATATCAGTTGTTGTTTCTCTCCTCAAATCTCCCACAACTTTGTGCCATATATTGCAGGGAAGACACAAAACCTGCTGAATTTCAGTTCTTGTTTTTCAAAAAGTGCGGGTGAGTGACTGAGAGTGAGGGAGGGAAGGGAGGGAGGGAGAGAGGGAGAGAGGGAGGGAGAGAGGGAGGGATGGAGGCAGGAGGGAGTAATTGAGTGAGTTGGTCCTCAGCCCACAGCGGTGTCAGGACTCGGCGTGAACCACAGCCGGCTGAGCTGAGGGGCATCCCAGGAGCTGGCCCTGGACAGAGGAGGGGAGTCGTGATCTGCACACACAAATACACCGGATGATTTATTTTGGGGGAACCGCTCACACTCACACACACGCACACAGACACAGACACACACAGACACACAGGTTCCATCCCGCACCTCCTCTTCATCGTACCAGCGGCCCTGTTTTGACCGGAGCTTATTTACCACAGCCCGAGGCTATCAACACTCTCCTCTCTCACTCAGCCTCGCTCTGTTTACCTTTCCGAGGTTCGTCTTTTCACCTCTGTCTCACACTCCCCCCCCCACCCCTCCCTCACTCCCTCACTCCCTTCCCTCCCTCCCCCCTCCCTCAGCCACACTTCTGTCCTTTACAAGAGAAGTCGTGCCATTCTCCTCGGCAGTAATGAAATGCATTTCCCTTCCTCTAATTCAATCACAGAATGCCGTGTGTGGAGACTGTTTATGAATACATTAGGTTTTTTGCCGAGACAGGATGAAAGAGGAAATAGATAGCCACGACAGCCTTCAGCTTTATACACACACACACACACACACACACACACACACACACACTACACATTCTATATTAGCCTGCAAGGTATTTTTTTTTAAGCAGAATATTATAGAACTCAGACCGGCTCTGCAGTCGCACTATAACAATCACACCATGAATTTAAAAATGTCTATTTGAACTTCACCTGAGTTTAAACATATTAGTATTCCCTAAAGAAAGTACTTTGTTCTTTGCTAAGTCCCAATTTCATATTTAATGATATGAAGAATTGACTCAAATGTCCACAATAGAGGACACTCGCCGACACATGAGACATAAGTGCATCAGTGCAAAATAAGCTTCTCTAAAGAAGATGAAATTGAAATAGATTGCATCTCAGGGGTTTTCTGGAGCTTCCTCAGCATCCTCCACAACTTGTATTGCGATGTACTTGTTGTACTATTTAGTAAAACACTCATTCTGCAGTACAATGAGACATTGAAGGGATGAAATACAAGAATAATTCCGTCAACTGAACTCACAGTCTTCTACTTGTGCACAGAAAGTGAGAGAAGCGTCACATATTTCTCGTTGTCATTTTTTGAAGAGTCACAATAGATGCAGTTTATTCTCCCAACAAGCATTTTGAAGCAGGAGCCATTTTCAGACACTATGACCGGTAATCTGGTCCGGTCTGTCTCTGCTGTTTGTGCAACACTTTTGGTTCTTTCTTGAGGGATCAGGGCCGACAGCGCTGGGTCGAGAACAAAGCTCTGTTTTAAATTAACCTTGAACTTGACAATTCGACTCCTCGCTCGCCAGAGGCCTGGACTCAGGGACTTTGATTGCACAACCCCATTTCCTCTGTCCTCCATCCTACACTTCCAGGCTGTGCAGTGTAATGACTCACTTTCCCCTCTGGCGTGTGTCTGGCCCCTCGGGGATCAATAAAGGTAATATTATGTTGTGTTACCTTATCTCACCTTGGATCCCAGCCTCGTTGAGACGTGCTGGTACTTTTTTACCACACGTGGAGGCCAAATGAAAGTAGGCCCGCGGCCCAAAAACATGTCTGACACTTACTTCTGTTGGCAGCAGTGGCAAAAGGTTTTAATAAATCTTGATCTCCGAGTCAAGGAGAGTGCATTTCTCATTCGTGTCCCTGACTAAAAGGAGATTTAAGGTCCCTGGGATTATGGGTTTGTGTAAAACCACAAGGCTTCCTGTCCATCTGTCCGACAGACAACTGCTAAAATCACAAAACAGCTCTTTTGCCTTTTAAATAGTCACAATTAGCAGTAGAACATAAGATCAATGCTACGTCTTTTGTCATTGATCCTGCCTCCAGCTCACAACCACTCTGACCGGTAGCAACAACTTCCCATGATTCTTTGGTCCAATAAAAAGCAGTCAGACCTCTAAAAGCACTTCTACCTCCACCATAACTTATAGTTAAAGCCTGGATAGAGGATAACTCTTAAAATGGTTTGTTCGAGGCTGAGGAGAACAGCAAATGCACTTCAGTTTCACATTCGTTTAGAATATATTGCTAGATTTACTTTGGCAAAGGAGAGAAATGCATCAGAGTTCATACACAGTTGTCAAAGTTGTTTATGTTTTTAAACTACTACTGCAACATTTTCATCATTTTACAGAGATCTAGCACTGTTTTTAATCAAAACTAAATCAAATCTGGCTCTTCATCTCTTAATGATTTACTTTAGCTGAAGGGTTTCTAACAAGAAAGAGTCCAGGCTGCATGATCAACATCTTTTCCCAGCTACTGTTCCGGGGTTTGACCTTTTCTTTCAGGTGGATCCCTGCCTTCACAGTCATAAGTCAAGGAGGCTAATTAACCTCCCACATGCACACAGCCAGGCGCACGGCCACATCCACACGCAGCGAACATGCATGCATGAATTATCCCGTCAGCTCGATCTTATGGGCGTCGATGTTAGATCTCTGAGGTGAGCAGAACCTTGCCCTGCTGTCTCGGCTGCGGAGTCAAGATGGCTAATCTCCCAACTCCCGCCTTCCAACGTCAACAGTGGCTGCCTCCTTCATTTACCTTGTTAGCCACCTGAGGGGGGGCTGTCTGGCCCACAGCTTAGAGGCCTTAATGAGCAGAGGGCCCTGTTAGCGCTGAGTGGACGGCGAGAGACAAATGAGCTTGTTAGGCCGAGGCTATGCATATTCCTAATTAGACTTTTGTAGTGTGTTTGATAGCGCAATCATTTTCTGTGTTCAAGAAAGTGAGAGTGAGGAACGGGGGCTGTGTGTGTCTCCCTGTATGTGTGTTTGTGTGTGTGTGTGTGCTCAACGTTAAAAGCATTGAAGCCTCATGAATAATGCCCCCTCCTGTTGCTGCGTTTGTATTTACTGTAGTTAGTCCTCAGGGCAATCACTTATTACCTGTAGCTCTTTCATGTCTGCTTTCTATGATTGTGAGATTCAAACACAAATAAATATTGTTTTTAATTTACAAATCAAACATCACTTTTGTATCCATACTTTACGATACAATCGATGACACACATGCAAACCTTACAGATTTGAACGCCGGGTAAAGCCCTGTCAAAATATTGCTATGTTTTTTGCAATACAATGTTCTTTTAATCAGGTTTTAGATGATACTTCAACAAACTCTTGTGTACAAGCTTTCAGACGTTCGGTGTCAGTAAGTGAAATCGTGAAGTGGAATGATTTGCCTCAGACTGTGAGAAAAAGCTCAGTTTGAGAAAATGGCCTTGAAAGATGTTTATTGTGATTGAAATGTACAGACACAAACATCCAAAGTGCGGTAAAATCAGCTGCCAAATGTGCACTCTAGATGTTTTCTCCCCACTGGCCTGAAAGAAGAAGAAGTTTTTGAAGCGAAATTGCCAAATATTTCTATAAATTGATCAGTGCATGGATTTAAAAACATATACTTTTGCCTGTATTTGTTTCTTTAAGTTTTACTGCATCTTTCAAAAGATAAGAGAGAACTTGAGAAATTAACAAGCTAGAACAAGTTCACAATATATTTATATAAGTAAAGAAAAGCCTTTTTTTAGAGGAACATTTCTTTCCCTGCCTCAGGTCTTCTACAGCTTAGGGGCTCTGACAGCACCTATGGTGACTATTAATTTCAGAGAATCTAAATTAGCAGCTCAGCCAGTGATCAGCCTCACAGGGAGTTACCATAGAGCAGATGTTGGCAGGAGCAAGACAATTTCAGGCTTTTAAAATACGAGCTGTAAAATCAAAAAAATTATTTTCTAAAAGTCTGAATCTGTTGTGCCGGGCTTTGTTGTCATATGTAATCGGTGTCATCTGTAGCAGCAATAGAAAACAATGTTAAAGCTTTGCAAGATTTGACCCAGGGGTAACATGTATATGGTAAATACAGGGGACCCAGAGCAGACCCTTGGGGGACTCCATGAAATAGAAGCGCACAAGAGGAGAAGGCATTTTCCAAGAGTTACAGATAAGGACACATAATATCAATCATAGCTTAAGGGTCTGAGTACATTTGTGATTTGAACTCATTAAACTCAAGAGGAGACAACTGACAGAAATCCTTGTTGAAACAATTATCCAACTAGGGATTCTTATATACAAGGAACCCTTTAATCCAACTGGGATGGATAATAAAATGAGTCTCTTTGGATAATGAAGTCCTCGGAGTACTCGCAAGCCGGGAAGACACATTGTTAGGAAAATAATGCATGTACATATCAAATCCAAACAGGCTTCTGTGTATGCATATCATTACCCATCACACACATACACACAGATATTATCATTCGGTTTTGCTCGACATCCTGCACTCAGGGCTTGATCCCCCGCAAGCAACATGATCAATAAGTCAGCAGGAGTCTGTTCTCGTCTACATTTCTTTATGAAGTTGGAAACTGGGAACCAGCTGTCTGATCTTCCAGAATGGTTGGCGTGCCTACTGACAAGCACTGGTGAATCGAATCCCCGAATTTGCACGTTAAGTTTTCAACCTGTTTGACTTCATTCTGTGAACGAGCTGACAGGCCAGCTGCTAAACGCACAAAACAGTTGCTGCCAGGTTCCTCTACGCTTCGCAGGTTGCCGCAACTTTTCACTTTAACGAGAAGAAATACCAGTCAAACAAAAAACATCTTTTGACGGAACATTTCCACTGCTCACGACCTTAAAAAATGTTACTGAATAATTTATGTTTGAGCACAGTTCTGTTTCTGTTTTGACGTAAATATAATCCACTTTCTGATAAAAAAGTGCCGTGCCGTTTATTCGTTGTTACTGTTTTACCAGGGAGACGCAGGTGTGATATTTAAATTCTAGGCCCTGAGACAGTTCTGGGTCTCACCCTTATTGACATGTTTGACATCATATCCGGGGGATGTTGATATATCGCTGTGTGCAAAGCCGGTAATGGGCTCCCTTTGGTAATCATGGAGTCAACCTTTGAAGCAAATTATTAAATAAATCTCCCCCCATACTTTGGGAAAGATAATACGTGTGTAGAAAACCTCTCAAAGGTGAGCAAAATAAATAAATGTTTACTTTACCGTGCTGAACCAACACCGATCTTTTCCCCCAGCAAGACAATATCTTATTTGAGATTCAAATCAATGCCTTCATTTGTTTTTTTCGATGCTTTCAGGAGGATGAGTCTCAAATTAGTTTGTTCAGGATGAAAGCCCTTACAGCTTGGAAAGCTAACAATGGGGTGTTTACACGGTGGCTGCGTGTTTGGAAGCATCTGCTCTGCTAAAGTGTTCTTGAGCAAGAGTCGCCACCGGCTCCACAAGGGGCTCTGTAGGTAGCAGTGGTACCTACAACCATTAGAGCATCATTCAAAGGAAAAGCAAGAGGAAACCTAATATCTATCTACTTATTTAATTAAAATAGACAATAGCACAACACATATATAGATCACTACAGTAAAGTAATTGGTTGTGCTTTTATTTGTGAAGTTTAATCGACAGCGGCATTTTAAGACAACACCTAATCTCCAATAATGAAGATATTGAAATGCCTGCTTGTAAATGTTGAAGTACATAAGTTGCAAAGGAAATACACAGTATAGTAGTATTGTAGAAGGATGTTACTGGAGTAAGTGAAATAGCCCTGGCTTCATCGTTTTCAGAGTTTCTCTCTCCATGGTGCTGAAAGTTTTAATAAAGCTACTTAGATATATATTATTAATAGCATAAAATATATATTTTTGCTGGAAACAATAAAGTACTGTTACTTCTCGTGTTCTAATATTCACAAACAGATTGTGTTTCTAAGGTTAAATTAGTCTTTGGTCCAATTTCAATGGCTGTTTACTGATTTAATGTTCTTACATGTATCGTAGCTCCAGAGTTTAAAGTCTTTCATGTCATCTTTTGATTCCCTGTGATATGAGAACTTTGCTGAAATTTTCCTACATTTAAGATAATCCAACGCCCCCCATGTTGATGTGGTAGTGTCTGTCCCACTCATACAACATGGAGGGATTCTAACCATCCACTCCTCACTCTCATTGACTCCTGCTGCGCCTCCCCTAATCCTCCTCATCCCTATCAAACTGTTCTGCCAACTGAACGTTAATGTTGTGAGTGGTGTTAAAAAGATTAAACAGAAAAGATATATCTATATAGTTTTCTGTGTGAGTGGGTGTAATGTGCACTGTGGTCGTTAGGCTCCCATCAGACGGGCTGATTTTGTTAATGTGCCGTTAGAGGCTCTAATTTGCTGCAGTGCCACAAATTACAATCAATAATGGAGCTGGAGCCAACACAACAAGATGAAGAGGTCAAAAAGTAACACAACCGCAACTGAGCTGTGACACAAGCGCTTTGAACAATAACAATTTGGAGCAATGTGACGGAAACAGTTTGACTTTACAATTATAGGAGATGATTATCGTCGGCAGCAATGAGATTTGTAATTTGCTGCTTAAAAAGCCGCAGCATAATGTTGATATTTAAAACAAATTTGGAAACTGAGTTGCGTGAGTTTGGAGTCAAAGCTTAAAAAAAACACAATAAGATCCTAATGAGCGTGTCATCATTTATCCATTGTGCTAAATGCAGCTAAGGCCAAAGTTTGGTTTTAACCGAATCGCTTGAGCGTGAATAAATTGTCATTATCGGTTAAAAGTATTTTCATATTTCACTCTGCCCTCATCTCAACTGTTTGATTAATACGTTATATATCAAATTAAATAATTGATAATGAGACTCCATTAACGGTTTCACGGTTAATTGACAAAGCAATTAGCCGTCTGTTGATGGAGCAGATCTCTGAACACGTACGGGCTGGTCTGACACACACACACACACACACATGCACAGTTTTAAAAAATATACCTTCTCTGTGATTGCAACCGTTAGTGTCTCTCCTCCAATCTTTGCCTGTTTGTGTGTCTGCGTTGTGAGTGTGTGTGTGTGTCTGCGACTGCCATCTGTTCCCCCCCCGGTTTTTAGGGCACGGTGTGTTTTAACAAACATGATCTTGAATCAACAGAGCGGCTCTCTCACCTGCGACCGAGCCATCTGACGACCGTATTTAACACCGACAACAGTAAATGTCATTGAGCCGCTCCCGCCTGCTCCGCCGTGTGTTGCTATTTTTGTTAATCGGAATTCATTAAAGATCGTTACACTGTTTCCCGGTGTTTAAAGAGTCTGATGGGAAGCGTAAGAAGCAGGATAACGAGCCGCGTTAACACCGTCCACAGTAAATGCAGAAAGGCTGTTTCCCCCTTAAAAGATAATCAGGTTATTGTCCTCTAACTGATTACAGGGGTGAGTAGAAGGTGCAGTAAAGCTTTACGAGACAGATTTGAGTTTTTAATCTAACTTCACAACAGGGCATACTCCGAGGAGCTTTATCAAGAAGAGTGTTCATTCTCCAAACCAAGGCCTGGGAGTACAAGTACACAAAGACCGTACCGACACTTAGCAACGTGACATTCATGGACTTTGTGGTGGAGTTAAATATATTAAATCAATGGATGCAATGGTGTGACTTGATCTACGGCACAAATTAAATCCTATTCAATATCAAAAACAGTTTTGAAAATATTTTCTTTTGCAAAAATGGATTAAAGATCAATCCCAGAACTTTGGCCTCTGGTCCCTTTTCTCTAGCGCCACCATCTGGTATATATATTTTTTTCTTTTTTGGGGAAATTTCTCCTCAAGTGCCTGAAGTTAATGCATATTATGATTTGATGTTATAGAAATTAAAGAAATCTAATAGACCCAATTTTTGATTAAAGAAATTGACTTCCTGACTTTTTCTCTCACAGTTTTCGTCATCAATTTTACTTAATAAATCCTTTGGTTCATCAAAAACATGGGAACCAATAATATATAATATAATACACATACTTTTACACAACAGTAATATACAAAAATTCAAGTGAACCCTGGAACTCCTCAGTAATGTCGTTCCACTGTGTTGAGCATGTACTTCTTGTTTCCCTGTGAATGAACGACTTCATTATTCTCTGATCGAAACTCAACAGCTCTTCAGAGTTTAGAAAAGCCTCCGACTTATCAGACGTGCTCAACAGTCCCGTCCACTTCTTATAGAAAGCTGAGATCCACAGGCCACTTTCACCACAACTCAACCACAGCTCAACATGAGATCCTCCAAACTGCTCATTATAAGTTTTCTCCTCGACACTTCCTCTTTCAGGCTTTTTCCTTGTGGCCCGAAATATAAAAAGAAGAGCAGGTACAATCGATACGAGAACTTCCACCTCTATTTCTTGTTGGATCTATTTTTTAAAGTCTGGTCTGACAGGACGTGTCTCTGGGGGAAACTTTTGAATCACTTGCTCCCTAATGACTTTTTATTTAGGCGCTGCTGGTTTCAGCGTGCTGATGAATGGCCGGCCCCCGAACATAAAGATGTTCTAATCCATCTTTAATGATAATTTGGACATTTTGTTATTAATTTTCCATCAGGCTTCCTTGGAGTGACCTTGAATCTAAAGTCTTACAACGTTTATCTGCTCTTCGTCTCCTCCTCCTCCTCTTCTTCCTCCTCCTCCTCCTCCTCCTCCTCCTCCTCCTCCTCCTATTTTGCAGCAACTCCCACCTTCCTCTGCTTGCTACTCACTCCTCCTCTTATCAACTCATTTTTTTAATCTGTCGTGAGGTTTTGATCACTTTCTCTTTCCTTTCCTGTGCACCTTCTATTTCTTTTTTTCCCCTTCTTATCCTCATTCCTCCCATGTCACCTCTCCCTCTCCTCTTCCTCCCCTTCCTCTGGAACTTCAAATTGCTTTTTCCACTCCTTCCATCTCCTCTTCCTCTCCTTCTCCTCCCTTGTCCTCTCCTTTTCCTATGGTCCTCCCCTATGGCCTTCTCCTCTCCTTTTTCCTCTCCCTCTCCTCTCCTGGTCCTCATCTCTCCCATCCTCTCCTCTTTTCTCCTCCTGGTCCTCATCTGTCCTTCCCTCATCTTTTCTTATGGTCTTCCACTCTTGTCCTCTCCTCTCCTTTTTCTCTCTATCTCCTCTCCTGTTCCTCTCCTCTTTCCTCTCCTCTGCTCCTGCTCCTCATCTCTCCTCTCCTCCTCCTCTCCTGACAGCCAATTAATCTTCCCTAGTGCTAATTCCTCATGAGTGCCATTTAGTGGCAGCTCAGCAGGAGGATCCATAAGGATTTAATGTGTTTATTAAAAGTTTGACTGCTGGTCGATGGAGACTTCTCTTCTCCCAGCGGCCCACTCTCCGTCTCTGCCAGCAGGACAATGAGCAGTGTGTGTGTGTCTGTGTGTGTGTGTGTGTGTGTGTGTGTGTGTGCGTACATTCCTCTTGGCTGCTCCTTACTAAATGATTTTCAATATCTGTGACACGTCAGGTGGTTGAAATGAAGCACGCGACGTTGGCGTGTTTCAGTCGCTGCCGGACAGATTTGTCTTTCTCTTCTTTTCTTTATTATCAGCTTGTCACTGAAAGTCGCTTCAGTTCAGTGACCAGGTTATTAACTTGTGTTTGGAAACATTACAACATGAGCAGTGGAAAATAGCTGAAGTGATTTGAACATGTTTCATAAAGGAATCGGTCGCAGGGGAGCATTTCACCAGAAGAGATTTTGCATCAGTTTATTTCTGCCGTCAATTCACATCTGTTTGGGGGTTTTATTTGTTGTTTTCAGAGTTGAACAACAAACCTGCTCATATAAATATCTGAGCGTGTGAGTATGTTACAGTAAACTAATCTCAACCAATAACCTGATGTAATACATTTAAATTATCTTTCAAAACTTTATGGCGTCCAAATATTGCTATTTAGTGTTGATTTTCTATTATTATACATTTTGGTGAAATATAAATTATATCTACTGCAGGGTTTGGGATTTTTGGAAAAGTATTTATCTGAAAAAAAATTCTTAGACATATTAAAACTCCATGAATTAGCACTTCATCTTCCTTTTGATACATCATCTTAAATCATTTGCTTTATGACTGTTTAACAAAACAGTTTCTATGTTTATGTAAAACAGAAAACAACTTCCCCGCTGACCGACGGCATCCTCTGGTCCCGAGCTATTAATCCCCTCCTGTGCTTCAGAGGTCACGGCCTCATATCGCTCCTCACTTCATTTCTCTGCTGAACCGGAGCCAGAGCAGGAGCTGGCAGACGAGAGGTATAGGGGGGGGTGAAGAAGAAAAACAACAACAGCACAAACATTTGATTGTTCATATTTCTTCACCCAGAGTTGATGTACGTCACCTTATGATGTGCATTAGGGGGAAAGGCAGCGAGGTGAGTGAAGTAAATCCTCTCTGCGGAAACCAAATGAAATGAATGATGCAGCTATTCCTGGAGTGGATGAGCATTTACATTTACATTTGCCGTCCGTGTCAGATTTATGGGCACTTATTGAAAATGTGGCAGAGTTATGACTCGGAGAAGGACTAAGATTTCTTCAAAGTCACCTCAGGCAGGATCTTTACTTCACATCTCCGCCTCCACTTCCCTGCGCCTGTGAGAACTGCACAGCTATAGGACGCCATGAACTGTAGATGATGTTAGATCAGCAACAGGAGAGCCAAATCATGTGGATTGCCCCCTGGTGGCTAGGTGCTGCATAGGTCATAAACCACGTCCCCTCCATGTGAGTGGATGGGACAAAGTTCAAATTTAAAAAAATCTAAATACCGCCAATTTAGTTAGTTCTACTGTGATTGTTATTTTTTCTTATAAGTTTAGTTTTTTAATAGTCATTTGAAGCAACAAAAAAGTGTATAACATTATGATTGACAGGCGAGACAGACTTACAACTGCTAATGATGCCAAAGTAGTTCCCTTACCAACTATTCTTAAAACCCATCTTCTCTCACTTTCAAAACAAGTTGAGACTTTTATTTATGATTTATTAATTTATTTCACTGTTTTGTTTTTTATTCCTTAATTCAATTTTTACTGTCATCTTGTTTTTTTGCTTTATCTTTTATGCCTCTTCCCTATATAAGCTGAGCAGCACTTTGTAACTTAGATTATAAAAGTTATTATTATACTGTGGCTTCATTTCTGCCCAGCGGGAGGACGTGGAGATGAATCCGCTGTCTTCATATACAGTCTATGGTCGGGACAAAGCCTTTATAAGACACTGTGGAGGATCCCTCTTCCTGAGTAGTTTGCAGTTCAGCACGATGGAGACTTCCTGCACAAAGGCACGAGCCATCAGTCAGAGAGATGTGCAACCTGAATGTCTCGGAGATACATGTTCATCCTGTGACTGCAGGAAAGTCCACCTGACTCTCTCTCTCTCTCTCTCTCTACACAATACCTCACTCACAAAGGAAAAACTTGCTTCTCTGCGTTTGCCTTTCGCTCTTTAAAAACCGAAATGTTGTAATCCCTTAGTGACAGGGTCTAGTTGAGCGATATCATCTGCCAGGGGACAATCTGTCAAAGTCAGGACAGAGAGTTGGCAGAGGAGAACCGCCGAACAATCACAGATAGAGAGGCACGCTGCCAAGATGCAGAGGGAGAGTGGGGAGGCAGACGAGTAGAACCAGAGATGAGGCAGCAGTGGAGGTCTGTAGGTCGGGGGGGGGTGTAAGGGAAGGTGATGTGAGGGCAATGAAGTGAGAGGACGTGTAAAGAAAAACTTGAACAACAGGATCTCCAGCTTTAATAGTGAGTGTCTGCAGATGGACATTTGATTTTTTACTGTTCCTGCTCAGGAGCTGCAGAATGCATTGAAGTCTTAAAACGATAAAACGTGTTGAAGAACAGTGCAAAATAATAATGATCTATGATATTGTATTAAATAATAATGATCTGAGCTTTCCATCTTGCTTCATTTCTGGCAGCAGAAACATGACTCAGTATATTTCCTTTTTTTTTAGGGTGGGGGGGGGGTGAATACTCATTTTATTCACTTTGCATCTCGAGAAGTGAATAAAAGATCTGAAACATCGATTCCAGACTTTCCGAGGTCCACTAGTGTCGAACATTTTTCAGCTGAGTCATTTTTCTTGTCTATGGAAAGTTTAACCTTGATTTGTTCTCACACAGCCTGCAGGTAAATGTCTGCTTTAGAGCGAGGGAATTAACACGACAAGCTAAAACACACACACACACACACACACACACACACATACATACACACACAAAGATGCACACACACACACAAGGAAATACTACAGAGACAGTTGGACTTTTAGTGGCACTTTTGTTCAACTAGTTAAAACAGAAACCTTACTAGTAACACTGTGTGCCGCACTAGCAGAGCCAAAGTCTCTACTAGTGGGCTTTTTGCTGCACTAGTGGCCCTCTGGACCGAACTAGTAATGCTGAATGTGTTACTAGCTAACTAGTGAGCTGCAAAAGCTCTGACATGTAAGCTAGTCAAACATGGATTCAGCTCACTAGTAAACTAGTGGCCTCCAATTTTCTGCACTAGTTTACAAGTGGGAGCCCAAAAGTTCAACTAGTTCAGTAAAATGCCGAACTAGTTCGACCAAATGTCCAACTAGTGCTGACAAAGACCGAACTAGTGGAGGGGACTGAAACTTGATATCAAGGATATGGAATAAATGCTCAATCGGCTTGCCATGCACACACACACACACACACACACACACACATGGTTTCAACCTGTGTAGATCACTAAGCATAAAACGACAATGGAAAGAAGCCTGTAACTGACTGCGGTACAAGCCACTAGAGGTAATTTTCGGAATGCACCTGACATACTGAGCATCAATAGAGAGTGTGTGTTTGTGTGTCTGTGTCTTTATATATGTTGTGTGTGTGTGTAGAGAGAATGGCCGCGGAGCCGCACTCCATTATCCCCAGTTCGCCTCTAACAAGCTTGGAGACCCTGCACAGCCCAGTAGCTGCCATTTACTGTCATCTCAGCACACACACAAAGTACTGTACACACAAAGCACACACCCACACGCTGTCACTGCAAACACACACTTAATGTTCCGACGCACACCCATACATCTTGTTAGGAGCACACACACTGTTTCTGCTGACACTCCTCATACACAGCCCGGCCCACACACACACACACACACACACACTTCTGCAGTCATCTAAGTTGACAGCCTCATCAGTTTTTTAATCTGCTTTGTTCTTAGGACAGCAATTACTGTCCTTCCCTCTTGTCACATCGGCCAATAAAGACTGGTCACGCAGGGTGAGGAGCTTGTTATTGCGGTGATTATGTTCGGCCGTTATGATTCTCTGCTCGCCCCTCGTCTGCGCTCCCCGGCCAATGTCTTCTTCTTCTTCTTCTTCTTCTGTCTCCTCTCTTATTACCTCCACCGAGGAGGTTGTGTGTTCGCCCCCCCGTCCGTTTGTTTGTGCTCGTCAGCAGGATAACACGCTCGGATTCTCACAGCGCTTGGTGGAAGGACGGGACGAGAGAGAACACATTCGTTATTTTCTGCCATTGTTTTTCAGTTTCTTCTTTCTCTTATTCTGTTGTCATGGAGTGGAGGTTATATACGTTGGGACCCCCTTGAAAACAACATGGTAGCCTCGACTCAAGGGGTTTATCCACATCAGTAAAACTGTTTCCCGGGAAATAATTGATGGATCTTGATTTTAAAGATCAGTCCTATTTAGTGGAATGTCTTTTTCTATGATTTAAATGAGTGTATCGAGTATTGAGATGAGATTTTACTGGTTCTTGATTGACCTTCAGGGGACCGTCGGGCCTCGGATGAACTCGGATGAGTCGTGTTTCCTTTGTTTTTCTGCCGTCCTCAGTTTTCCCACGTCTGCCCATTACAGGCAACTCTGGGTTTGTTTTCCAGGAAGCAAGCGGACAATGGCTGAGAACCATCGTGCGAACAGAACCTGATGTGATATAAAGTTAAAGTCTGTGTGTGTGAGGGACTGTGCATTTACAACACAGTGCGTCACCACTGCAAGTGTACTAAGATATTAAAAACAAAGTAAAGCCAGTACCTGAAATCAGTGATTCTCTTGTGTTTTCCTTGTTGTAGCTGCACTGGAAAGGTTAAAACAACATTATTATCTAATTAAATCCCTTCTATCCATTCATTTTCTGTACTGCTCGTTCTTGGAGGGTCACAAAGAGGCTGGAGCCGAACCCAGCTGACATGAGAGGTGAGGTACATCAGCGTATGTGCAGATTTATTTGGATCCACTCGCCTTAATATCAGTCCCTGAAACACTTTTTTCATTAAGATCCATGAATTATTATCTGAGGAATCAAGAAAGACTTTTAAATCTTTAAAAACTGGCAACAAATATAAAACATAACCTCCTTTGCAGATATAACAGCCGTTCCTGCTCCGAGTCGACCAGTTGAACCAGTTAAGCGTCCCAGTTGAACCTGCCTGTGTCTGGACTCTGTGAGGAAGCTGAAGCACACAGACACGGGCAGAGAATGCAAACTTGTCACAGAAAGGTCATGAACCCAGACCCTCCGTACTGCGAGGCCACTAACCCGACTCAGCTCCGGTTTAAAGTGGAAAGCACGTCTGCTCAAATCACTTACGGTTACGGCCTCTGTGTAACCAGAGGAGACGTTTTAACACAAGCTTTTGACTTTGAGACGCAGGAACTGAATCCAGCTGCTTCTTAAATACATCACAACTCAATTACCTCTCGTTAAACTCATCTGTCTTCTTGACTTTAACCAGGCAAACAACTTAACCTCTCCCGGTTATTACTGCTCAGACGCTCAGACTAACTGCCGAGGTGAAATGAAATCCAAAACTCTCAAGTGCCCACTTTATCAGAGACGTCACAGACGCTCGGGTCTGCGATTGAATTTTATTGTCAAAAAGAGAAAATCTGATGAGGAGAGATTTACAGAGCGGCAGTATATCTGTACTGCGGGGGGGGGGCAGCGGCTGTGTGTCGTGAATCAGGGTTACACTGCGTGATTGGAAAGTGCGTCTCCGATCTGTGGAGGTCTTACACTGCAGAGCCGTCTTGTTATTGTAGGAGCTCGATGTCAAACCAGTGTCTCACCACGATGGGGACAAAAATAAATCCAGCTGTCCAAAGAATCCAGAGAATTCATTCTGTGTTTTTAAAAAGTTGTGCATTTCTAATTCTTCATTTTGCAAAGTGAGAATATTAGTTTAAAAAAAGTTTAGCTGTAGATATAAGGGGAAATAGATGTATGTATCAATCCATTCAACTTTAGTTGTATAACACCTTTTATACAGGTTAATGTTCAATGATTGACTGATGAGCCAAAAGACAAACAAATAAAAATTCTAACAATGAAACACCAGAGAATAGACACTAATGATATTAAAGGGAAAAAATGAAAACGGATGCTACAGAATAATGTCTGTAAACCTTTCTTGAATCTAAATATTCTTGAATACCTAAGTACTGGCTGAAGATGATGAAGATTCATTCCCTCATCTTCCTCCTGGACGGACACCCCATAACTCAAAGCACCTGACCGCTGCAGCGTGCTTCACCTCTCACTCAGTCGGGTCGTCCTTGTGAACCGTGGCCCGGCCGGTTCCCTGGTGGGCGGACAGATTGGCGGCGACCCGGTAGCGTCTGGCCGGCCGTGCAGGAGGCTGCTGCTAACTGGCTGCTGGCGGCCGGTGAGGCCGGTGACCTACAGCTGTCAGGCGGCGGGACGTGGACCGGCTGCTGGCACAGTGATCGGCTGCTTCTAACCTTGAGGGATTCAAAATGGAGTCAGGGCTTTTGACCCTGAGAAACTTTGCCAGGGACGTCTTTTCGCCAGAGACCTCGAATAAACATAGAATAAGATTTTGTTTTGAATTGTTTGTGTTTTTCAACCTGGAGACATGCCAACTTTGGACTGGGGAGACAACCCACTGGGACAAAGAGCACAAGCGTCCCACAGCTTTACAAAGTGACCTCGGCTCCACGACAGTTATTTCTTTGATTTGCTGCTGTGAGTTTCCTCTCTCAGATAATGACCCAGACAAACAGAACTCCGGTGGTTGAGCTGGTCTGCTGTTATTGTTGTGCAACTAAATTAACGACACAAAAAAACATCTCTATTGTAAAAATAACAACCGTGTGTGTCCTCCGATCTGTCTGAAGAAAAGATCGACAACCTTTTTCATTTTCCATGTTTCAGACGCTGTTTTTGAATTATAGAATTTACTGGATTCATTTTCTTTGCAGCTGCCAGAAACCACCAAGAGGATCTACTAACATGGCATCACTGAGAGGCCACAGGCTTGAATTCCTCATGGTGAGAGATGAAACCAGTGACCAGAATCTGATATTAACCCAGTATGGTTAAAATGTGCTGAAACTGCAGGGATGCAAGAATAATATCAATAAAAATAAGAATATTCAGCATTAACATCGAAGAGGGAAATGCTTTCAATCCAAATCAAACCAAATCACCACACTGGTTGAAAACTGATACGGTGCAACTCCCCAGAGCCTTCACCAGTAGAACATCAACTCACTAACCAGTACATATAATCCTGGTGTTGCACCAGCACACACACAAGCTGTCGTTGATGTGTAGCTTGTGAGTTGAATATCACTCGGAGCAGAAGTGTGCTTTTTAAACATCACTCAGTGTTTTAACTACATGAATCTGAATCCACGAGGACGTTTCCTCTCTCTCTGTCCCTGTGTGGCTCATCATTGATTCAGTATTGACTCGATGGCCGTCTCTTGTCAACACGTGTGCCTTTGTGTGTGTAAACCAGTGTTATTGGACTTAAGGGAATACAAATAGATTTGTCTGTGCAAGCAACTGCTACAGAACCAGCTGTTAATCCAGGGGTTTGGGAAAACGTGTGATCGGGAATAAAACAGCTCAATGCCACGCAGGACAATTCTGATTGGTTTGAAAAACAATAAATAGAAATAAACCAGAGCTTTTTCTTTTCCTTTATTAAAGATGTGTGGATCTATGAAGCAGCACTGGTGGAGTGTCTCTATGGAGGGGTGAGTTTGTCATCATGGGGTCAAACTTTGTAACATACTAAAGTTTATAGTCAAACACATGCAGAACTAATGATGTCCCCATTCGTCTTATAACTGTAGTTATTGCTAATGTGAGACCTTTTATATTTAATTTATCTATATTTTAATATTGAATATACTAATATTCATGATGTTTAACATGAATGAGTAACTTAAAGTGATTAAGTTGGAGCATCAGTTTGAGCTGAACATGATTAATACAACTGTTGTGTTCATGAAAGCAAACTGGACTGTGTGTAACCAGCACAAAACCACTGATGTCCAGTCCCTGTCTTTGTTGCTGCGTTTTCCTTTTGTCTTTTCTAAAGTGTTTTTTTCATCCGTTTGTTGCTCTGCTTGTTTTCCTCCACACTCTCTGAAGCACGTAACATAAATGAAGCTTAAGCCTTTGTGTCTTTGTCTCTTTGCTTTTGTTCTGGTGTTGCTTCCCTGTCTGTGAGTCTTTGTTACATGTAGAGACGAACAGGGCACATTTCATATTTTGTATTTATTCAATTTAAAGAGTTTGGGAGCTTGTTCCATTTACTGTTTATGGCCCAGTTGTCTTTAGATTTGCATCTCCACCTGTGGTATATATAGAGAGAGAGCAGGTATAACACTGTCAGGTCTTTATATATCTGTTTGTTTACACAACACCAGGGTTTGACCTTTATCTCGGCTCATCCCTCTGCTGTATCTTCATATTTCCCTTTCACTGTCTCTCCACTGTCACCTGTGTGTAGAAATACAAACAAAATGAAATAACAGTTGAGATAACGACGTCTGATATACGTTGAATTCCTCTCATGCATTACCGGTGAATAGCGGTGCAAAAAATTGTCAGCTCGCACAGAAGCTGCTCTTATTTGATCATAAGGGACTGACTCTGAAACCTGACATTTACAGCCGCTGCTGCTGGAGGAGGCAGAAATCTGTCCTGCTGCCGAAATCAATCGCAGCTAACTGGAGACACTTGCTCACTTGTTTTCCACAGGGAGATGAAAATATCAATGATAAACAACAGCGTAAAATCGGAGGATGGAGCTCTGAATCATTTACATAATTCACGAGGAAATGAGGAATAATACCGAGCAAGGCGGAGACGGCATCGGGCTGAAGGTCACCTGATGCACAGGTTGGTTTGTCACCCCAGAGGAATGTGTGCGTGTGTGTGTGTATATGTGTGTGAGTGTGTGTGTGTGTGTGTGTGACATCTCCTCACAGCAACAGAGTTTTAAAAGACACTTCCTGGCAGAGGATAGTTTGTTTCTGAAGTCTGGCTTCTTCTTCTTCTTCTTCTTCTTCTTCTTCTCAGCTGCTGCATTAAGATCAATAAACAGTTTTACATCCTCCTCCTCCTCTGCACATTCCTCACTTGGTTAATTACAGCTGAGCCATTTGCATTAATTTGAGGTTTAAATGGATTTTGGCATGTTTGTGTGAAACAACTTTTCAGCTTCAGCGAGAGGGAACTTTGCTTTGCTTGCTTTGTGTTTGGTTGCATCAAGTGAACATTTGCATGATTTTCTCACTGAGAATTTATCCAGATTTCAAATTAACATACTGAGGAAAACACCCACCTTCTTCCCTTTGGTTTAATACGCTGTAGAAATGCCAATGTAGATTTTTTGGCACGGATAACAATTGCAAGTTTAAAGCCCTAAATGTGAGCATCAAACAAGCGGTTGCCACAAATTATTTAGTATCTTAATTCAACCAAAGTGAGAAGAGCTTTGATGAGTTATAATCTTAATCTCAAGCCACTTTGGCAGAAATTCAACAGTTTGCAAAGACTTTTTCTTCGCCGGGTAAGAGTGTTTTTGTTCTTGGTTTGGAAAAATGTCAAACTAGCAGCATGTTTCATCTCTGCCTGAGATTTGAGGTGATTTTCTAGTCAAGGGACTTTGATGGTGTTCCAGTACTGGGACTTCCAAGCCAGCCCACGTGCTATAATCATTTTGTTTTAAGTTCACAGTGAAAGAGAAGATTTGTTGATGATGTAAACGAGTCAGTGCAGAAAAGCTCCCGTCATGTTGTGCGTGTGTGAACGGCAAAGTGCAGGTAAAGTCCAAACCCGCAGGTCATGTTTGAAAACAGCTTCAGTAACAGACACACACCAGCTTTTTTCTTTATGCTTGGCCTCAAGGATGGAGTGATGAGAATTTGGAGGTCAAAGGTCAAAGGTCAACATCCGTTTGACCTCACAAACCGTGTCATTGGTCACACTAATGTCTAATTGGAAGAAATGATGAAGTAATGAACATGAAAAAACACTTTTTTGGACAATTTGTATTAGATAACAAACTTCAGACTGTGATCTTGATTCCTGCAACTTGACTGGTTTCACATATCCTAGTTTCCTGAAGCTCAGACACATGGAGGCTGATTCCAAATGTCCAATCACGCAGTCTATCCCATCTGGAAGGAACCAGAGCTGCAGGTTAGCACTTGCTGCCTCTTGGTGTTTGTGTGTTTGTGTGTTTTTTTTATTATCTGGCGGTGCAGCATTAGTGTCAGAGTTTTTAAAATATCTGATGGTGGAGGAAAACGTATCCGCCTCCTCTCCCGATCTGAGCGTTTCTCTCTCTACCAGAGGAAGAGATATTGTGATGTAGCTGCGTGTTTATCTTCATGCAGACACTAATAAATATTATAATCCAACAGCCCTTTCTGCAATTTCATGGAGACGAGTTAAGGGAGTCTGGGTCGGCGCTGAGCTACGGCAGCTAATATCAGGTTTCTGAAATCCATCTGCCAGTGAATTCTCGTGGTAGCTGTGAAACTCCTCCGTGGCCCTGTGGGGCAATCGATTATATCTGTTTCTCTTGTCACTGTTTAAAAAAAAACACGATAACACCAACAGCTGCTTAGTCAGCTCTTACACGGATAAATTATCTCAGAGGTGGTGGGGGAGGAGGACCAGGAGAGGAGGAAGAGGGGAATGAGAAAGAGGATAAAGGAGGGAGAGGGAATATGGAGGGGGGATGTAGAATGGAGATAAGGAATGAAGATAGGGGAAAAGAGAAGTGGGGCAGGGGGGTGAAGACAGCAGGGGAAATGAAGATGGAGGAGAAACAGAAGAAAAAGTCAGGAAGAGGAGGTGGGAAGCTTGTGTTGGACAAACATTATAGTAGGAAATGCACAAAACTGAATATCTTGAGCATATAATAAAAAATACTACATGCTATTCCAGAAATTGATTCAAAACATTTCCTGGTTTTCTAAAACTTGGTTGGGCCGGAACTGTAAATGTTATCACAGACAAAGAAAGATCTGTTTTCTTGTCCTGTGTTGATTTCACCAAGAGCAACCATATTGTTACACCGATGCAAATATTTCTACCATTTAAATATTCAGAGGTTTATTCGTTACTTGATTCCAGCAGCGTTCATTCATGCTTTTTTTCCCTTGTCAGCATTTCAGCTGCAGAAGCCCGATAGATAACCGAGGAATTCATCTCAGACGAGCATCAGATTCCTTGTTCTCAACAGGGGCAGTCCTTCACTTATCGCTGAGTCATGAGTAAAGTAGGCCCACGCCATGTTGCTCCTATTGCAGTTTAAGTGACAACTCTGCCTCTGGGGGTGCCTAGTTTTTAAAGTGCATCTCTTTGTTTTTTGTGTCACTGGAGAGTCGGCCCGTGCCACGGACACCATCGCTCTTTGTTCCTTCTCATTACATCGAACCCTACACGACTCCGGGACCCCACTGTGAGAGTTCTCCGCCTCGTTTGAGGTCTGCTGCTCTTCTGGGTTTTATTTTTTTATTTTAAGAAGAAGCTCAGAGGCAGATGGGAAGTTGACAGAAGAGAGTTGGTGATGCACAAGGGGAAGTTTGATCTCTACAAAGTTAATTTAGATATAGATAGATAGCAGTACACACACTCAGGGTTCTTGCTGAGCTACAGAAAGTTTATGTGATGACATAAAGTGCTATGGTTGTGTTCTAATAACTTTTTTGTTTGCATTGCTACTTTTTGTTCAGTCCACAGAACAGCCCTCAGTGTTTGGTTACTGGGGCCAATGGGAAGTTTTCAGCCTGGGAATTAAAAAAGAAAATTGCTCAAGGAAAGGTTCAATTTAAGTTTACGAATGTTAAATCTTCTTTTCAGTCTGTCAGACGAATCCCTTATATACGTTCTCATTTAAATAAAAACTACTACTATTAGAGTTCTTCTCCGAAGCGCAGTGAAAGTGTTCTGCCTCTGATGAACTAACCCTTGCTCAGCCACATTGTTCTTAAAGAAGGTCACTCTGCAGAACCCGAGGCCGCAGCCTGGAGAAGAAAACAAAAAACACAATCAGAAGGAAAGAGAATACATGTAGTAGAGTTTTAGAAACGTTACAGAAAACAAATGCTAATATGACTCCGGGTTCAGTAGAAAGCAACAAACAGGAAAGTCGTAGCAGCTTCAGAGGTTCACTAACATGAGCATCTCGTCAGCCTGCACAGATGGAGTGTGAGAGCCCTGTAAAGAGCCACTCGGGCAGTAAACTGGAGCAAACTGCAGGAGCTACAGTATAACGCCGCCCCTGAGACAAACAACCTTATATAACATTAACGTTATTGTTAAGTTGGAGCCAGGAAGGCCGTGATCCAACTATGGTAATTCCTGAGGCTGGGCCTTGTGCAGGGTGGATGTTTTTAAATCATTTTCTTTCAAATTCAAATCCAGTCGCTGCGTGGCGTCCTCACGCTCCGACCCACCACACTCTACTGTACTCCATCTTCTGCTTCCTCTTCTCATTTTAGTAGCTCCAGCGCCCGGCGAGGCAGATTAGCGGGAGCTGGGCTCGCTCACGCCTTCCTCTAATTGGCGTCCACTGAGCCGTTCGCCCGGCCGGCATTTATCACACTGGTCAGTGGGAAGAGAACAAGGAGAGAGGAGAAGAAAAGAGATTATTATCTTTAAACTCATCTCATTGAACAGATGTGGCCGATGTCGTTGATGTGCAGGTACAGTTAGAAAGGTTATTTGAGGGCATGAACCGTGAGTGTGTGTGTGTGTGTGTGTGTGTGTGTGTGTGTCAGTGTGTGTGTGAGTGTGTGTTTGTGGGGCCCTTTTTATGTACTGTGACAGACCTCATGCATCCAGGTCAATATTTGTCCAGTCCTCCAGACTCACCATGGATCCTCTTCTCATCTATTCCAGCTCTCCTTCGAGACTGTGTGTGTGCTTGTGTGTATGCTTGTGTGTGTGTGTGTGTGTGTGTGTGTGTGTGTGTGTGTGTGTGTGTGTGTGTGGTGAGTGTGGTTTCCTCCTCACACAGGCAGGGGCATTGGTATGTGTTTGTGTGTTTGTATGTAAACCCCTGTTTACTCCTTTGGCACATTCTTGTTGTTGGTCTTTTCCAGGAGTGAAAACTCTTCTGCCTACGCAAATGTTGTTGACGCCAAATTTGCTTCATGAATTATCTCATTAGGAAAAATGTGCATGTTCACACATTAGTATATTGTGGAGTTTAAAGAAGTTACAGATAATATTGCCATCTCTTCTTTGTACATGGTGGAAATTTCAGCCCCCCCTTAAAATAAAAGTTTCTGTGCTTGCCTGTGGTGGTGGTGGAGGTGGTGGTGGTGGAGGGATCTATAGTCACTGCCACCATATCAATAAAAAAAGAAAACAAAAGGCTGATAGCAAAGTATTTTTCTCTCAGAAGAAATGAAACTGCTGGACCTGCCTCCGCTCCTCCCCCCTCTGTAAATACAGCAGTGATGAATCGCTGCCAAAACCTACAGTCTGTTCTCCAGCAGGACGCCGGGAAGCTGATGGATTAAAAAATAACAGCCACCGCTCAGACCTGCTGCACAGTGTGCGTGAAACGGGAGGTAATTAATTAGAAATAATGATTGTGGGAATTATAAAACAGAATAAGGGCTATATTTGGGGGGGGAGCAAAGATATCCAATAATAGTCCTTATGTCGTCAAGTTACCCACATCTGAGAATATTCAGTTCTACAGTGGTAGTGGAGTTTTATTTATGAGGCACATTTCATACTCTGAGGTGAACAAGATCATTAACAATAGAAACAGAGGGGAAATTTGTATAAAATATTAAGAATAAATAGAATAATACATATTAAATATTATATAATAAAAGATAATGATGGTATGAGTTGGTAAAAATAGTTCAGTTAAAAGCACTGGTGAATATAAATCCCCTGAGTCCACAGTGCGATGTGTGCGGCACAATGAGATGGATGGAAAAGGCGGAGAACTGTGAATGATAATAAAATGAAATATGTGAATGTTGCAGAAATATGAATGAGAGCAGAAATACTTGATAAATACTCAAGGATGCAAATCACTTGTGAATTCTTCAAGTCATAGTTTCTTACTCTAACACAGAACACACAGCGCTGTGTGTTTTTGTGAGAGGTGTCGTTTGACCTTGAAGGGAGAAGACGAAGTGGAGATCAGTTCTGATTGTACTTGTGATAGAAGTGGAAGGTGGAGGCAGGATCGAGTAAAAGGTTACTCTCCATCAGAGTTTAGCCTCAGGGGGGGAGGTCAGATGAAATGATGCAACTCAAAGAAACACGAAGCCACAATCACTTCAGTTTTCTCTGCTATTCATCTGCTGAGAATTGATCAACAAAACCCAGTATTCAAAAACAAAATGACGACAGCGCACAATGCTGATCGTATGGAAAAAGATATTTCATTTGAGGGTTTTAATGTAGATTGAAGTTTGGTCAGATTCTAAATCCAGGTCATCTTCTTCACTTTATTAAGCAACACCGCCATCTGCTGTTGGCCTAGTGAGAGCACACCTCATTAAAGATGTTTTCATTTGCATTTTTCTCTGAAGTTTCAAAAACTGAACCCATCCTTTTTCTTTCACAAGATCTGACGTGCTCATTTCTACCCTCTTTCATTCTTTCTTTATTATCCACCTTCATCAAGCACATGATTCATCATCATTTGTGTTACTATCAACAGGTGCAGTGTTGTGTCATGTACGAGAACAACTGAGTTTTGTGTATATTGCAATTTAAAAAGCAATCATACAACCACATTATATAAATTTATTATAAATATGTTTTAAGCATTTCAAACCTTGTCTACGGCTTCTTTCCACGTTCAGAAACCTGCGAGTGCATGAAGTGAAATGTTCATTCAGGAAAACGCTCCATCCAAAGTCAACGTCTGTTTATTCATGTGGATTCTTAACAAAGCTAAGAATCACAAAGCTGGCACAGTTAACACAATTCAAGAATTCTCCTCCTTGTGAAAACATGTGAAAAAGACAAAGACGCTCATTTGAATCACAGATTGCTTTGTTTAAAATCAACAGATGGAAAAAGAAAAAAGGAAAAACGTTCCCTCATTATCATCCCAAAACATGGAGGAAGGATTCCAGGACACACTGAGTTTTGAAATGTGCATAGAGTGAAACAACTTTCCCATTAATCAGAATGGGAGAGTTATGTATGTGATTATGTTTAAGGCACTTTCAAATATATCTGTTTACAGTTCTTCGATTACAAAAACAATACAAGAACAACAAGTTTTCCCTTCGACTTCTATTTCCCTCTGTCTTTTTCTTTGCGTCCTCCTTGTTCCTGGCTCTCTCTGGTTTTATAGTGCTCCTCTGGCAGGTTCCTCAGCTTCTCAGCAGCCTGAAAACACAAGACAACATGGAAACATTTGAGTTTTTAAACAGTTTTAAAGACAAATGCAGGGACATTTTCTGCAAACCTGGATTTGCATTATAATGTACCTGCTAGAAAGTCAACAGTTGGCCTCTCACCGTGTTTAATGTCTGTTTCACCTGTTTGTCTGTTTATGTGAGTTATGTCTGTGTCATTGAGCCTAACATCAAATCCTGTTAATTCTCTTTCTGATCATTTTAACTCTGACTCTTAAAGTTAACGACGCCGTTGAACGTGTACAACTAACAACCATCTGGGGCGAGAAGCGTGTCTCTCAGCGCGTAACAAGCTTCCCGTGGTCGTTGCATCAATCTTTAGTGAGACAGTTGTTTATCTGTATTTTACTCTAATTTTATTGTATCCATCAGTGTCTTAAAAACCTTTTATAGGCTGGTTTTTATTGCTCTTTGTTAAATGTCGAGAGTAGTACACATTACTCACCTGTTCTGGGGTGAGGTCTCTCTGCTCCTGGGCGAGCATCTCGTACCCGACCATGAACTTCTTCACAGAGGCCGAGCGCAGCAGGGGGGGGGTAGTAGTGAGCGTGCAGCTGCCAGTGGGAGTTATCTTCCTTTAAGTGGGGACCAGTCGGGGCTCCTGGATAAAGAGAGAGGGGAGGGGAGGGGGGGGAGAGGGGGGACTGGTTTTACTGTAAATTCAATCTAACTGTAAATGTGTGTGATACCCTGCCATTCCCTAATAAGACAGTTTGAGAATATTTAAAAGAGTAAAAGGCAACACTTTAAAACTCTATTGTCTGTTTCTGCAGGCAACCAACTACAGCTCAAACGTGATTGGTCAAACCAGAACCCGAAACCATGAGGGTCCAACTGGTTTGCGATCTGGTGGCTGTGGTGGCCCCAGTATCCATCCAGAAGCTCCTTGACCACTCGATGGAGGCATCTGCTGTCATCAGCTTTTCCTTCCGCCACTATCTGCACGTGTAGCTTCACAAAACACTGCATGAATAATTACATTATTACAAACCTTCCTAAATCATCTCAAGAGGGTCATTAACTGAAGATCCCTCTTCTGACTGGTAACTTTATTTATCATTTAAATCTCCTCTTTAAAGCCTGTTTTGCTTCCTGGTCTCCGTGGGAGGTAATGAAGTAATGAGGCAACCAGGGAAAAACAAACATACTCTCAAAAGATTAAATAAATAAATACATTTTAAAAAATAAATTCCTGGATAAACTGTGTTCACCATTTTGTTTTAGAGTTGTTTCCAAATGAAGAGGTCAGATCAGACACAGACAGAGGCGACAGGAGGGCGACACAACTGAAGAGAAACAGCCATAAAGACCAATGAGTCCAGATAAGGACCGAACAGAGATGGATGCTCCTATTGCCAGAGAATTATGTATTTTAAAACGTCATGGTGAGTTTGTTCTGCAGGTGTGTGGCCTCGCAAGCTTGTTCATAATTAATTTGTTCGTAGATAGGAGTCGACCTATCGTAACAGTTGCTGGTTCCGAGAGACAAATTGTAATATGTATTAAGCAGGTAGCTTTTTATCTAATCCATGATTTCCCCGGCGACTCGGACGCCATCCGACCACTTCTCTCTCTTCGCTCCAACGCTAATAAGCCTGGCGCTAAACAAAACAAAAAGTCTAGCTGCATCTAAATGAGCCAAAAGAAAGCAGAACCACAGATGGGAAGATAAAGCAACTCATTATGCCAGCCAGGTCTGCCTGTGTGTGTGTGGATGGGAATGCATGTTCCAAATTAGGTGGTCAGCTTGTGCAGTTTGCCTGTGTGTGTTTGTGTGTTTGTGTGTGTGTGTCGGTGCTCAGCGGCACAGTTCCTTTCTCTTAATCCCCACTGATAAGGTTCAAACAACACCATTATTTTGGGAGTTGAAAGTTCTTCTAGCAAGTGGGAAAACACTGAGAAAATAATCCATTGTCAGATGTAGCAAGAGAAAAGGATTTTTTATTTTATTCCACGTTGCCAGAGGATCATGAAACAGCTTTAGGTGGTAAATATTTGGGCTATTTGGAGCCACAGTGGGACGTAATTTCATTTTAATGAGAACTTCTAACTCTTATTAACACTGCAGATGGCACATTACAGTAATTGATCCGTCGGAGCTGTAGTGGTGCAGTTTATTCTGAAAAATCTCTTTCCTGCTCTCATGGCTCACAGACTCAACACAGCATCGTGTCACCAACACATTGGATCTAATCAGACGGATAGGTAGTTAGCTGGTTAACTAAGGTTCTTATGTTCTGATGATCATTTTTAGTCCTAATGATAATCAATGTCATTCAATTACTCTGTCCTGAAATGGCACCAAATATCTACTCTGCTGCGCTCCACCCTCTTTCTTGGTATTTGTCTCTTTTCTATCTCTTGATAAATAGCTAATAAAAAAAATGAAATATTATAATAACAATTCGTTTCTTCTTCCTGTGTATGTGTGTGAACTACGATGGTCCACTACTACTACAACACCTCTATGTAAAGAATAAGGGGAATCAGCTGAATATCAACATATAACCTTGAAAACATTGCTGAACACGACCTACGAGTTCAATGTCTCAGAAATAACAACGGACCAGAAGATTAAAGCAGGAAACGTAGCAGGAGATCTGCACGAGACTTCACTAGAGGCAACTTCAGACTGAGATCTGAGTTCAAAGATTTGATATGTGAGGAAATAAAAGTGTGTCCTCTCGTGGCCTCTGTTCTTTTCTCCACACGATGGTTTGGGAGAGAACGTATCATCTCTCCTTTCATAAACTGTTCTTCATGCTACAAGGCTCTGAGCCTAAAGAAGGAAGCAGCAGATTGACAGCAGCAGGTCAGCGACCCACGCTTTAAAAAACTAAAAAAAGATTTTGATTGTCAGAATAGATGAGGGGAGAAAATCATGGCTTGAAAACTGTCTCTTCTTTTCAATGAGTTCCTTCCTGATTGTGGAGCTGTGGACAAAATGAATTCAGTTCAACCTCATGGTTAGTTCCTATTGGTCAGTGTGTGAGTCACTGGCCTGAGTAAAGATATAAAAAGTTTAACTGATCAGAAAAAGACAATAATTTGTATTAATTTGGAGAAGGAGAAAACATTGTATTAAGAAAGTGATCAAAGTGGGGTGGAAAATACGTTGTTTACTACAAACGAACAAAACTACACAAACATTCATAGTTATTTACAAGTCAATGGCCAGAAGGCAGCGTTTTTACTGCCAAAGTAAGAAAGAAAAGTAGGAAATTTGTGCAAAGCCGATGAAAACCAGTTTCTACTACAGAATAATTTTACAGATGTCAGTAGGTGTTAGCAGGTTTTTGACAAGTGGAAAACAGGCCAAAGAGGTGAGGCATCCCTGTGTCTGTATCAGGTATTCAACTTATCTTCAATGTGCTTTTACTTCCACTCTCTAGTGTTTATATTTCCAGAATCAGTCTTATTATGAGCAGTGAAGTTTCCTCTTTCTGAAACATCTCAGCAGGATGCTGCAGTACGTCACCTATCACCCGTCTCCCCAGCCCTGTGTCAGGGATTGAACCAGCAAATGTACAGCTTCTACAGGAGGATTACTGCGGCTGCTCAGCCATGATGACTCTCTGTCACATATCGAATCACAGCTCTCTGCTCTCCTCTATAACGCTGTAGAGTGTTTCTCTGACATCGCCTCACTGTCTCGGTAAAACTCAGAGTACCATTGCTGCTCTTCAGATTAGCGAGGGGAACAGACGGCTGGATGACAAATTCCTTTCTGAGAGAACCTTGGCCAATTAAAAATGTATTCAGGCATCAGTGAAAGAAAAATCACACACTTTGACTGTCGTGTTATTAAGCTATTTGAAGGAAAATGTGTTTTTCACTCTGCTGAAAAGTTGATTCGGCTCTTATTGTGAAGGTTACCGTCAGCCAACACTCCCCAGCATTTCTTTAATAATTGCTTGCTCCTCCTCTGACCTGTGGTGTTTAGCTGCGATGGGAGCGACAGGACACTGAGCGCATGATCAACAGACTTGACGCTAAATTGGAAATGAGATCAAATTGAAAATGTTCAGGATGAGAAACCGAAGTTTTGCTACTAAATAGTATGAAATTCATGTTTCTATATAACAAAAACTGCCCGTTAGTAAAAGCGTCTCCCCTGAAACTGAATCTGCAGTAAATCTCTGTATACCATCTTTTTTTTCTTGCCCTTTAAGATCATAATTCATATCATAAAGCTGCGGCTTCAAAAGAAAAATGCTGACAAAGGAAATACTCGTACAAATCCCCATGATATGTGGATCTCATTCCAGCCACCATATAACGTTTCTATCTCTCGCTCTTGTGTCTTTGAAGCACTGAGATCCAGCGTATCTGTGATTTCTTGTTCTATTGACAGATGAAAGCTGATTGTTCACTCGATACTGGAACGTTAACATCCCGGAGACACACACACACACACACACAAGCTGGAATGACTGATTTGGAAGCAAAGATGTGTGTGTGTGAAAGAAAAGATAAGCTTGCAAATGTTTAATTATTAAGATTATATTGTAAAATTTAGGATTCTTAAAGTATTAAAGTCACTTAAGGGGGAAAAAAATATATTTCGATATTAATCTTCTCAACTATGAATTTGATTCTTGTAATATTACAACATTATTCTCAAAATCTCAATATGTGATATATTTCTTGAAACCCTTTGTGAGTTTCTCATATGAAACACGAGCATTGTGTAGTTTGTTCTGTCTCCTCATGCTACTTTAAGAAACCTGGAATTACACAACGCCCGCTCTTTACCTGTGAAACCTTTACGTAAGAGACAAGACGTTGAGTATCGGGTTGTGTCCCCGTGTGAGCTGAAGCGAGTGGGAGGCATCAAAGCCGAGCGTCTCTCGTTTGTCAGTTTATTGCAGCAGAGGTGACGCAAAGGCAGCAAAAAAGTGAACTAACCTGTAGACTACAGAGATTCCAGCACCTTTAACTTACACGCATCTTTCCTGTGTCATAAGATAGTCAATATTCACATGTAATATTAATGCCTTGGTGCTTCATGATGGGAGCTAATGTAAAATTACATCAAAGAGAAAAGTGCTGAGTGACGGATGGGAGAAGAAGTGGGTGGGAGATGTGAGGAGAGGCCCTTTGCATGTAGAATGATATTGATCACACGCTGGCAGCAGTGAAAATTGACTTTGAGGAGAAAGGGACAGAAGAATAGCAATGAAGTGAAAGAGAGGATCAAGGAAAGGAGGCGTCTGAAGAGAGGGAGCAGAAGAAACGGGGAATGGAAAGAGAGGGAAAGGGAGAAGTGAGAGGTGGCGTTGTTCCTGTTGCCGGGAGACGTGTGGATAAGTAGAGGCTGAAGGTATTTAGTGTATTCAAATCCTGAGTGTGAAAAGACTCAGCGTCACATATTTCAACACTGACTCTGGCAGATTAGTAACATGCACTCGCCTCAGACTTCTGTCAGAGGAGCTCATGGAATTGACTGTGTGCATCAGGTTAGAGCCGGTCTGATGCGTCTGCAGCTTCAGCTCCAATCCCCATCTTGACTTTTACCTTTTCGTTCATCTGCTCCTCGCTCTGTCTGTCACTCGACAGGAATTTAAACCTGTCGCCACGTTTGAGGCAAAACTTCTTGACTCATTCACTGACCCCTGCTCTCTGTGTAGGGCTGGTGACCTCATCTACAAAGGAAAAGCTATCGGACACTACCCGGTACAAAATCTGTGCAACAGTGACTACGCAATTGTCGCAGGATGATGACATACGACAACAACAAAGTCAGGTGTTGGAAAAATCGCATATTACCTTTAAAATATTTATACTTAGGTAAAAAGCCTGTTGAATGACTTCAATGCGTAAATGTAGAAATAAACTTGCTCCTGCCTTCTCTCCTCTCCACAATGCATGATGGTATATATTGCTCGGTCAGTGATAATTGGTTTTACGTGTCACTATGCACTGTGGGAAACAATGAGTCTACGATAAAGGGTATTAAAAAAATCACTAAACATTCAGACAGAACAAAATGGCAAAATCCCTATATAGTGGAATATATAGGGATTTTGGAAACATTCTTTCTTTCTCCACTCTGTTTCTCTCCCACTTGTTTTTGTCTTACCGTGCCAGCCCATGGAGTAAGGGAAGGAGATTTCAAACAGGTTGTCGTATTTGGTCAGCAGACGCTTCATGATGTCAGCCAGACCTGAAGAAAGCAGAGAGACAGAAAGAGATAAAGTGAGACGAGGAGCAAAAACACAAGGGAATAACAACTAGTACCTGAGAAAGGGACAGACTCCATCTCCTGGATTTAGTTCAGGGATGAAGTCTGATTTATAAATGATGCTGCACACTGCTCGACTTAATGGTAATTAACTAACCACAGCATCAAACTGTTGTTTAAGTGGCTGCAGGCAAACCACAGATATAAAATGTGAATTAACAGCTTGATTCGACTTCAGGCATTGAATCATAAATTGGTTCCGACTCGCATCCTCCTCCCTTGAATGAGTGCAGGAGCTGATGTTGGTTTGTTGTTCTGTGTCGATGCCTGTCTCCTGTTCATTAAGACAAAGTGCTGGAGCACTGACATATATCTTATTTATCCCGGACAATCCCGAACCTATAGGAGAACAACAGAATCTGCGAGAGGGATTTAAAAATCCATAACGTTATGAAGGGAGGGAGCTGAGTTACGATTTCACCATTTTCATCCAAATTGGCAGAATGTTTTGCAGTGGGGACAGACTGGTCCCACAACATCATCCATTAACAATGTGGCCTACGTCTATTTATTTAGTCTCTGATAAATATTTTAAGAAGGTGATGGTGGATTAGAGGAGCAAACCTCTGAGATATTTTAGGTGTTATTATCCATTTTAAATAAGCAGCTCACGGATATTCTGAAAGAAAATATATCCTCTTGTGGGAAGCTTGAACATGCTGTGAAAGAACACACTCACACAAACACAGACACACACACACACACACACACAAACACTGCAGGCTCCCCGCTGAGATGCTGAGTCTAGACCGCTCCAAATTGTCTCATTGTTCTCCCAGTCACTCGCCCGACACACTCGCTCACTCACTCACCCTCCCTCTCGGATGTTGTCAGGTCGCCGATTCTGAGGATGTGTCGTCGTGGTAACAGCAGTGTCTGGTAGGGCCATGTTGCCCAATACGGGACCACGGCCAACCAATCGGAGCTCTCCACCACCACACGCTCCTTAGGAGGAGACACACATTTACAATGTCTTTGAATGTCAGCTGTTCAAATACTTTATATGTATGTTTTATACAGTCTATTATTAACAGATTAAACAATAGTTTAAAAACTCAAGCCGAAGTGATACCAGATCTTAAGAGTTGTTTTGTACAGAGAAAATTAATCAAACTGCAGAAATACAGTCTTTTAAATGTAAATGAAGGACTTCTATGTTTTGAAATTGATTGAATTATCTGGTGTGCACAAGCAGGCTAACACGCTAAGATGGCGTACACAGTAAATATTAAACACTCTACACATCAGCATGTTAGCATAACAACCAATTAGAGCAACACAGCATAGAGTGAAGAGGTTGCTGGTTCCAGTGGCATCTACCAGAACCCAGTTAATTTCAGTTATTTGATCACAGCTCAACCTGCAGAGGCGTCGTCGCTGACAACAACTGGAACCACCTGTGCAGCTGTGCATGGCCAGATGTTTTCAGACCGGATCACTTTTCCACCTTATGTCAACGCTGTATTTGTGGATTCTGACCTTCCAGTGCAACATGAACAGAAGTATATGAACTGGGATTTTTATGGGGTTTTATGGTCTCAGAACTGGAATTCATCCAAAAATCCATTTGCACATTTTTCCACGTGTTTTTTTTTCGTGATGTCGTTTCATTATCAGATGTCACACACTGTTTCAACCAGGCTCTGTGCCACTGAATGATGATCTGAAAGATTCTCAGTCTCTGTTTATCAGATAACTCTGCATGCATGTGATTCATTATCTGGACTGTGGCCTCCCGCTTCATTCTCATTTCTCCTGCTAATGTTTGATTAAGGACCCCAAAAAATGTAAACTACTCATAATAATAGAGATCTCTGAGTGAGTGTTTTGCTCAGTTGCTGTCTGCAGCTGCTATTTGCCTCATGACTGCTTGGTCACTCACTCTCTGATCTCTGCACCTATCACTGGGAATCTGTCGCACATGAGAGAGAACTGCGTGCATGCAGAGTTGCATTCACGCTACATATTTACACAATCGCCTAATTTTAGAAGTCTCTCTCGTGTCTACATCTGTGTGGGTGGATGAATATTCCTTTCAGTGGGTTTTCTTTCATGCCTTCTTCTTTTTTTCTTTCTTTCATTGCATTTTTCCATTTATACAGTACATCAGACAATTATATCAGCCTGTGCTGTTCTGTGAGAATGGCGTGCTCACCCGTTTTAAAAATGTTCTTATCAGTTATCAGACAAAGCAGAGACCGCTGGAGGGAGTCTAATCAACACAAATAATGGCTGTAATTTTTAGTTAAGAAATATTCACTGAAGTTCTTCTTCGTCTTCCTTTGTCCAGACGTTTGAGATGTGATTTTGTTTCGTATTAAATAATCCTTAAATTGTTATGATGCAAAAACATGAATTTTCTTCTGCATATCAAATTTAAAATGACGTTCTAGATGAAATTTGAGGCACTAGGGCTATCGCTGGATTCTAGAAGGGTTGTAGCTTTGAATATAACCTGAGATTAAGTAAAGTAAATAACAAAGTAGCATATACTTGTTCAGGTAGAGAGAAAGAAAACAATTACGGTTCTGTCAGGTTCAATTCTCCTGCAGAAAGTTGGTTCACAGTTTCTAATAAGCTGTGTCTGCTTACTAATAAGACATTTGCCAGCACGCTGACTGTGGTCCGAGCCTCTCTGCTTTACACCCGACTGTTTCCTTCACACAGGTTGGAGATGTTCGTGGCAGCATTATGCTAATGAGCGTCCCTGCTGTCCAATCACACGGTTCGCTGAGTGAACGACAGGCAGAGGATGCTGATGGGGAAGAAGTGAGAAAGAGAGAGAGAGAGAAAGAGAGAAAGAGAGAAAGAGGGAGAGAGAGAGAGAAAAACATGGCTGAAGAGCGTGGAGATAGATGGACGATGGGAGAGAGGCGATGAGGTGAACTAAATATGATGTCATCGGTTTGCAGAAATGTTGTATTTACAACAGTTTTTATTTGATATCAGTCCTCTAATCCAAAAACCAATAAAGAATAATTTTTTTTAATGGTTTGTGCTCCCTTTTACCGGGAAAGAGTTTACTCGTGTTCATAATTCCAAATTTCTAAAAGGTAATTCAAACCAAGTACTTTTTTATGCCCACCTTTATGGCATAATCAAATATTTAGTACTCTGTATTTATCGTATTACAGCTAGACACAGAATGTATTGCAGCATTACATAAATTCCCTGACACCAATAATAAGCTCTTCACCTCACATTGTCTGGGAGGTTGTAGGCTTTTCTGGAAAAAGTAGAACTTGATATAACTTTCTAATGGTAAAATAAACTTTAAATGATATAAATTGTGATCTGCCCTTTTGTTTTATATGTGTATTTGCTGCACCTTCTTCTCAGCCTCTTGCCGGGCGTACTGTAGCAGCAGCGGCTCTCCGTGTTTCTGGTAGTACGCTCTCTGACAGCGGTCCGCCAGCTCCGGCTCATTGGGCAGGAAGTTGCTGGCCCACACCTGTGGATGTGACAGGAAACAGGAAGGAGGAGGAAGATGATGATGATGAGACAACATAATAAAAAAATCAATGTGTGTTAGCAGGACACTCTATTTAGAAAATTTAAAACACTCTGATTCTAACCCTAACCCCAATCTATCTGTGACTTGTGGTAATCAACACCTCAGTAGATAAATGTCTCACTTGTGCAAGGTTTGAAATCTCACTTTCATTATTTCTTTCTTTCAGGCTTTTTGACTTGACAAATCAGTTATTTCCACCACAGAAACAACACTTTCATTTAATTCACTACAGTGTGAAAATCAACTTGCAGACACTATCATGTGACGGAGGAAGATAATTCCTCCCAGGGAACGACATGACCCGAGTGTCTGTGGTGCTAATGTCGCCAGGTCTCTGTCAATCTGACTGCATCTCCAGCAGCTTCAGAGTAAAGACCCAAGGCTGCAAAATCATAATAATAATATATAAATAATATTTTGGAATGTGCTTCTACAGTAATTCAGAAAGCTTTTTACGGCTCGTCACACATCTCGACAGGCAATCAAATAATTTATGTTTGCACTTTACGATGTTTTAATGGATGTAAAATCAGGCGGCGACGGCCAAATGACTCCGACAGTCAAGACTCAGCGCTGCATGATAAATCAGTGTTTAAGATAACAGTTACTCAGGGTCTGACTTGTGTGTATTTACTTGGCTAAATTAGCTTCCCCGGGATGAAAGGATGTAATAAAAAGTTGGAGGAAAACATAAGCTACATTGACTTCATTGAGAAATACAACGATATTCCACCTAATGATCAGCAATTTGATAATTTTCTTATATTTTCCAGCAGTTGATGAGTGTCTTGCAAGGCCTCGCCTCTAGGGCACATGTCACGGAGTTGGATCATCCCAGGTTTAGACTCATTAATAATATTCAGTACGTAATAAAGCTAATTTAATAGAGCGCGAATTGTTGCCCTGAGCCATGGTTAGATTATGTACACAAATACTGTGATGAAAGTAGAAACCAGATTATGGTAAAGTTACAAAAAATTAACACTGTAGGGTTTAATGACCTGGAGCGATGAGGATGCACTTGTAGATATAGACGACTCATTCTAAGCGAGGAAAACAGAGTCATTTCTACATTCATGTGACATAATTATAGATATAATATTCCATATCTGCCCATAGATCCCTCTCAGTCCCAAACACTGGACCTTTAATATTAATGGCTAATTGGCTAAAGGCCGTACCATGGTTATGATCATGATCTTACAGGTACAGATTGCGTTAATGTGTATATTTATTCCAGCTATGTATAAAAGTGTATGGGTATTTCTACATGTCAGTCAAACTCTGTGGTCAGGAGTTTATTTGTACACTGCTTTTCAAAGGGACTCTGAACACTTTTCAAAACTGTATAGACTTTGGGCTACTTACATTTAAAATAAAAAAAAGGATGGTGCTATTCCAGAGGCGTCAGTGTTGCACAAAAAATACATACACAGCTCGGATCCTGTGAGACCAAATAAGAAGCTACGCTGCCTCCAGACCGTGATTAACATTTTCTGTTCGTTATTCTTCAATGTTTTAATTCCGTGCCTCTTAGGTTTCATTTGGCCTGAAGGGGTTGTGTTGTTGTTGTACTAACAGACACGCACACATGATCACTGATATTAACACTTTGTCGTTCTTGCAAACTTTCACAAGACAGGGGGGAATGTGGACTGCAGGAAACAAAACTCCTAAAACTTTCATAAAAGCTCCATCAAAACCTAGTTCCAGGTTTGATTTTCACACAAATTAAAACAATATGCACATTAATGTACATGTAAATATTAATTATAGCGATTTTAAACCAAGCTTCTCCCTTTACAGAGGCTGTATCTTCCTTTCTTGGTTGTAAACTCAAGAGGCTAACACACGACAGGCCTCAGGGAAACAGATGTGTCATTGAACATCTGGGACACAGATAAAACCTCTAGTTACTCTGAGGTCATACACTGCCCTCTGCTGTTTGTATTACAGTTTTAAAAAACAACTGGAAACACAAATCCAAGAAAAAAGCCTTTAGGTGTCTGTGGAAAGATTTATTTACTCCATATACCTGATGTTGTAAAGACAAAGTGTCAAACTACAGCAGTGGATAGTGGACCAGACTTTACTTGTCTTCCATGAAGCGGGGATAATTTAGATATCGAAGATGATATTGCTCCTAAAAAATTCAACACATGACTGTATCGCTTCCAGTCCGCTCATGTTTTTCTCCCTCCTGATTGTGCTCTTGCTCACCAGCTCACTGAGAGGTGACAGTCTGACAGGAACCGTCTCCGTCTCTCTGAGCTGTTAGTCTTGCTTGAATTACCTCAGTAAACAGACAAACATGAAAAGACAAGGAAGCGCCCGGGGCAGTTCTCCAGGTGTGACTTTGTGTAAAAAGAAGCAGTAAAGGAGTAAATAACATATACACATATAAAAGTGACGTATACACAGTCAAGAGTGGGTTTTCAGCTTCTATGTTGAGACTTGTAAGTTCTTTCTAACATTCATCAACGTCTTTGTCACAACGAATAAGAAAAGCCGGCATCTCCAATGTGCAAAATAACAGCTTATGTTGTGCCTTGGTTAGAAAAGCTTCAAGGACATTTTCATGTGTCCATGCAGTTAAAATGCAGACATGACTGGAGTAACGTAGAAAAGGAAAGGTAATGTTTGTGCGTTTTCCTACCTGACAGTGTGGATGTGGATTTGAACAACCCATCATGGCTCCTCTATTCTCAAATATCTGAAAACAGTGATGGAGGAAACATAAGTCACCAACAGGGTTTATGACCTATACTGCAGCCAGCCACCAGGGGCTGATCAAGATGTTTGGGATTGTTGTCCATCTTCATACGATCTATGAATACACATTATAGGCTAGCATGCTTTTTTTGCTAATAATATGACACTGACAATATGACGATGTTGAAATAGGCACGTAAAATAAAATGTGTATTTTGGATCAGTGCAATGATTTCTTAATTATTGCCGAGACTGAGCTGATGTAATATTCCTGCCCTCAGTTTTCAGATCCTTCTACCACATACCTGCTAATACATGTCTAGCAGCTTGTAACCTCAAAAACAGCTTCTCGATATCGGAAAACATGCAAATGCTGCTTGTGTAAACTTTGATTATCTCAGCCACATCCTCCTCCTCTCTGCTACAGTTTGAATTTTAGAGTTTGTCCAGAGGCATCATTATAATTCTCTCTTATCAGAAACAAGACACGTTAAAATGAAACTGGATGATCGGTGACGTTCGCTCCAGAGGTGAAAAGTTGAATCTTTGTTTTCCCCACTTGAAATTTTACAAGTATCCAGGCAGGGAGAGTTTTTATCAATAATGTGTGAGTGTAGTTCATACCTGAACCCAAGGGTAGGTGGCGCCGAGCTCTTCAACAAGCTCCGTCCACTTGTCGATCACCTTGACAACCTCTTCTTTCTTCATGAGAGGGAGGGTGATGTCAGACCAGGGATGGAAACACATGACCTTACTGTAAAACACACAAAGACGACAAAAGAGAGGAAGAATTACAATTGATGCAGAAAAATCTCCTGTAGTGCATCTGGTTGTCGCAGTGTTGAGGCATAAAAAGTAACGACAAACACACAGAAAAACTGAAATGAGGAGGAATAAAGTTAAATTAATTATTACCTTTTCCCAATTTAATAGAAAGGTCACAGGAGACATGCATGGCTGACATTAGACACACTAATATGAACAAAAAATGGTTTCAGGCTGAGAATGATGTTGTAACACCTCAGTGTGTGTTTTCCTCAGCCTTACCTCCAGAACCAAAGGACACTGAGTAACATATAGATGAGATTTCGAGCAGCCATCTCTTCCCTCAGGGCCGGAGCAGCTTCGTGATCAATACTTAGACAAGTGTTTACGCTCGGAGCAAAACTGAAAGGTTGTATTTATGAATCGCACATGAGTTTATTACTGTGTAGGCTCTGCCGGTGTATGTGTGAACCAAACATGCAACTTCCACCCTTGTGAGACCCACAACCCACGACTGGACAAGGACCATATGTTGAAGAAGTTGTTATTACCAGTAGATTTGTTCAGCTTGAAAACAAAAGAGGGATTTTCTCATCTCTTCAGAACCCCATCTCTTTTTTTGTGTCCCATGGCCCAGACACTCCAAATCGTTTTGTTGTCCATCTAATTGGCTCTTTGAATGTTGCTGCAGGGCAACGACCTTTGCATGGTTCAATCTCTAACTTCCTCTCTCTCTCTCTGACACAGCCTCAGCGCAACGCATCTATCAGTACGATTTCTGTGCTTCACTAATAGTGTGGTAAGACATGACTAACAGGCTTTATGTAACACGTGGGATTCAAACACGCCAGGTTCAGTTTTTCGACCCACACATGCATCTCAATGAGATTTAATCTATTATTCAGCTGTTGGGTGAGTTTGCTGCAGGATCTTTCAGGAATGTCTTTAAAAAATAAAACATCTACACCAGAGGCTGACATTTATGTAAAAACATTTGCTTAGCTCTGTGATGCACTTCATGATTATACACTACTGTGCATCGAGCATGTAACAAACCTCCAGCTCTCCTCTTTCTCCACCAAATTTAATTTAATTTAACTGTCAATACCTTTAGCTGGAGTGAAACTTTTCACACTCATGACTGAATGCAATTCACCCCCAGGAAAAATACGTGAGAGCTGGCCTTTTGGTGAAGCTTTTATTCCCTGATCACTGATACATAAATATCACTGGATTTTCATTCATGCAGTGTTTCTATTAAATAAAGTGTGTAAACATCCCCATCTGCTGGGGACATATTGGAAGCACACATCCTAATGTACTGTGTATTGTGTCTATTTTTTTGTGTAACTCATGTAGTGCGTTGATTAACAAAATGAGCTTCACCCAACAGTTGATTATGATGATGATGATGATCACTAATGAATGAATGTTGCCTCACTTTTCTGATCGCTCTCATCAGTTCTGATTTAATTGTCACAAATTTGAATGTATCATACTTTTTCAAAAGGAGTTGATTAAGATGCATCCCTCAATCAATTATAATCTCAGAGTCACGTTTTAATTACATTCTGCGTTTGTTAAATATACAGCCCATAATAACAACTTTATTGTTTAAGTCTAATGGTAAATGTAAGATATCAAACATTTGCACTATCGATCAAAGACTTTAGAACACAGTTTTTTTCCAGCTGTTACTGAAATTGACATTGTGTAATGTTTATATGTATTCTGAACTAACAAATAAATCAATTTAGAGACTTAACTAAGGCAGCTATCAAATATATCAAATATATATTCATATATATATATATATATATCCCTGAACTTTGCCGTATGTGCCTGACTGTGACATCAAGCTTTATTCTTACCAGACACCCCTCGCAGCTTTAGACTGGAACAACGGGTCTTGACTCGAACCTGCAGACCAATATAGCAAAAGGAAGTTTAATGTGGCTTGAAGTTATTTCAAAATAAAATATTTTGTATCGAGATAATTCAGGATTACATCCAAGCAGAAACAGGCTCTGCACATGCATGAAGAGGTATAACAGCTAATAACTGAAAACTATATCTGTGTGTATTTCACACAGCATTATTGGTTTTTGTTTCACAGAAATATTGCCACAATTCATTTGTTTTATATTAAGTGATCCAATAAGTTATTGTAGAATGACACTGACCTGGATCTGGGGCATGAGGCTGCAGAGCAGGGAAATCATTTTCAAAGGCAAAGGTGCTCTCATAGTCTGGATTTACCTGGAGAGACAGAAACAGACACAACAGAGGTTTAGAAACATAGGTTTGTTCAGTAGCTGCAGTTCCCTGTGGGATCTAGGCCTGCGTTGATATACAGTATCTTACCTCTCCATTTGCACGTGTGCTCCCAGGACACAGCGGGTTGTGGGGGTCATGCCTGGGTATGTGCTCCTCAGAGGGTTTTTCCACCTGACCCGCCCAGGGTCTCTTCATGCGGTGGGCCGACACCAGGACCCAGTTGTCCCGCAGAGGGTTATAACGCAGGTGCTGGTGGTCTGAGGTGAACCAGAGCCGCAATAAAGACAAGGAGATAGAATCAAACAAACACGAGGACAACTAGAGGGAATTGAAAATTGGAAATCGTCAGCTTCAAGTCGTATCGTTGTGCAAGTTAAAACAGGGTGAACAGTACAAAGAAAGGTGTTGGTTGAGAAGAAACAGGATGAATGAATGAATTGATTGATTGATTGGTTAATTGATCAAATAAGTCAATCAGATGTCAGAACTTTACATCTAATGCACTTGTTAATATTGAAACTCATCTATTCAGGAACTGATGAGTAAAGTGTGTGAGGATTAGATGAAAATCTCTGTTTGCTGTTCATTCATTAACAGGAACTCAGGTCACAAGACTGCACCGCTGGTTGTGGTTGAACCAGACTCCATTGAATATTATATGGATTTTACCCTCATTCCCGTATCTAACAATTCTGCTTCACAAGAATAAAACCAAAGATGATTTTATGAATCATCTTGACCCACTCGTGAATTCGTCTTGCAAACGAACCACGCTGCATCGCTTAGGTTTGAAATATCATTCACTTTAATCATCTGTTTGAAAGTGCTATAGATTTTGAGCTCAGCAACTGTCGATATGGATTAAAAAATGAAAGGTCAACAGTGTATCCTGATTATTTGTTAAGAGTCTGACTGACAGAGTGAATTAAAACAAACAGATATTAAATGAAGTCTAGATTCAGAACCACAGCACAGACGTGGACCTCTCCTCTGCAGCAGTAACCGACCTCACAATGAATGAAACGAGCTTTTTAAATGGACAAGTTGAGTGAATACGAACCTTTGGGATCGAAACCCACTTCCTCTCTGTCGCTCATGTTGACAGATGTTTTTAAAGAGCTGCCACTTCTCTGTTAAATCCCTCAACTCGCTGCTGACTCGAGTTAGCTGCTGTCAACTACCACCTACTTCCTGTTGTTGGACAAGTGGAAGGGAAAGTGCTGTTTGGGCGCATTTACGTAAGAAGGGAGACCTCCGAAACACCAATAAATAGGTGATAAAACGACCAATTAAGAGTAACGCGTCATATTAAGTGATATAAAATATAAAATAAATCTGTGTGTGTTGTTTTTTAGCGTTAAAAAGAGGCGAGTAAGTGTAAAGACACCAAAAGGGTTTTTTACTCGGAGCTGGCAACCTTGGAGCAGAGGGTGCCTGCGCGAGGAGCTCGGCCGCTGATTGGCCAGCCGTGAAGTCCCGCCCACCCACCTGAGTAGGAAGAACCCTGGACATGCGACACGCCCCCCCAGGAAGCGGCCTGACCTGCACATGTAGTCTAATCTCTCTCTCTCTCTCTGTGTGTGTCTGTCAGCGCCCGCGTGTGTGTGTGTTTGTGTGTCCGCCATGTCCGCACTCAGAAGCTGTCTGCGTCTGCTCGTGCTCGCCGCAGTCTCCGTCCTGATCGCGCTGCTGCTGCGACACTGGATCGCCACCAAACAACACGTGTTCGACAGGGATGAGATCGCCAAATTGGCCAAACAGTACTCAGGTGAGTGTGGTACCAGATCACCCACCCACCCCCTTCCCTCCCCCCCTCACTGCTCCTCAACCTCAAATCCACATTAAAGTCAAACATGTGAGTTTTCTGTTATCCTCCCTGGATAGTAACCGTAAGTGTGTTGTTGTTGTTGTTGTTGTTGTTCTCAGGACAGGATCATGAGCAGGCCTTCTCCAAAGTGGTGGTGGAGCTCAGGAAGAGGTAACTGCTCTGCATAGACGTTGCATGAATGTTATGTAAGCAGCTTCAAGCAAGATATGAAAATCTGTCATGGAACTTGTGATCGACCCACATTATGTAAGTTGAAAAAGGAAGTTATACGTTTTTTGAGCTGTAACTGGACCGTGTCTGTGCTATGGTCAGCTCTAAATACATTAAACACATAGTTACAGGACAGATAATGTTCTGGAAATTAACTCATATCAAAAGTCGCAGTCGTGTATCGCACAATTTGTGATGTCATCACTTTGAATGTAGAAGTCACCAGAAAGAAGTATCAGGTTCAGTGGTAATTTAGAGACATGCTTGCTCAGCATATTCACAGGCTCCAATGTCACTGATCCTCCTCCAAGGCCCAACATGCTCCTCTTCAATTTAAATCCAGTAGATCCGGCTTTTATTTGGATCTGCACCCAATTGCAAACGCGTATAAATTTCTCACCCAAAAAACACAATATATTGCAATGTTACTCCTCCTAACCAAAACAATGAAAAATAGACCTTGACAGACGTATTAAAGCCTGTTTGTCATCACTGATCTATATGATGTTAATATGTATATGTGTGAATATATATGAGAGTCTAATAAAGTGTGACTGAACCAGGTATCCTGGCCACATCCTGCCAGACGAGGACCTGCAGTGGGTGTTTGTGAACGCTGGAGGTTGGATGGGCTCCATGTGTCTGCTCCACGCTTCACTCACAGAGTACCTGCTGCTGTTTGGTACCGCAGTCGACACAGGAGGACACTCAGGTGAGGAAGAGTGGGCTTAAGAGTCTGTGTTGTGGGAAAAGCTTTCAACAGGGTGGTGTCTACACAACTTGGTTTTTAATGTAATGTATCAAATATTAACTCCATCTCCGCTTTCTGTTTTCATCAGGTCGTTACTGGGCAGAGATTTCTGACACTATCATCTCCGGTAACTTCAGACAATGGAAAGAGGGAACAACCAAGAGTGAAATGTACTACCCGGGTAATACAATATAACTTTTTTTATTGATTTATATTATTATAAATGTATCTTAACAGGAACAGCTGGTGCATTTCTTCTTTTCTCTTAATTCCCAATCGTTCATCCCACAGGTGACACCATCGTTCACGGTGTGGGCGAGGCGACGTCAGTCCAGTGGGGCGCCGGGACGTGGATGGTGGAATACGGCAGAGGCTTCATCCCGTCCACGCTGGGATTCGCTCTGGCTGACACACTGTTCAGCACCCAGGACTTCCTCACAATGTTCTACACTGTCCGTGTCTATGCCAAGGGTTTGCTGCTGGAGGCCAGTACGCTACTTACAGAGGCAGGAGTTTTCTAAGGCGAGGTCGTGGCTCGGAGGAACTGCACACGGACAGTAAACTCACAAAGATCACTGTGTCAAGCTGTTTTTACCCCCACACAAGTACAATCTGTAGACAATCCACGAAATCGTAGACAATCCAAAGTCACTGCAGCACAAATGATTCCGTCGTCATTCTCCCCTCTTGAAGGAAGAAAAGGTCTTTTGTCTAAACTTCTCTAAAAAGTCCCAAAGTCATGTTGTTCTAAATCTAATCTGTCACATAGAATCCCTTTGTGATCGACATTATCTTCTTCTGCACGACAAACATTCCTCTGAGAGCTCAAACTGCCGACATACTTGGTAAAGTCTTAATACATATTGTTCATATTGTTTAAGAATCTGACTTCAGGATTTAAAGCTTGAAGAACCTTACAACTAAGACAATGTATGTAACCAGGTTTCTGAGCAACATGTAGAAAAAAAACTATATATCTCTAACTGTTGTTCATATTTGCCCAGTTAGGGCCCAAATAATCACATGCAATAATTAATTTGGCTTTTAAAACAAATGCAAAACACATGATGCAAAGCCAAAGCCATTATTTTCTTAGTAAATACCTGTTTCATGTTTATATGCAAAAGGATTCTCAGTAAATTATGAACTTTTGTGATTCTAGTTGTATTAAGATCATACCCTGATCTTCTGCTGATCTGTTTGTTCCATATATTCACATTTCAGAGTCTCTCTGCGCAGCAATAGATTTATTACAGTGGAGCAATATTTCTCCTTTTCTCACAATAACAAGATTTTCAGCTCAAAACTTGAAATTTGTAGATACAATGCACTACATTCACATCACATATTATACATACTATGTCGTATAGTTAGAAACATAAATGTTCTAGAGCCCTTTAAAATGTTAACGTGATTCTTTGTCTGAAAATATTGAGAAACATACAAAGTATTCTAGAGCTTCTGTGAGATGTAATTCATTCAAAAAGTGGTTTTATGAGTTTAAATAGACTTGGAACGATATTCTTTCTGTACCTATAACTGTGGAGACCAAGTTCAATCAGAGTTTTGTAAGATGGAGACAAAGCATTTAAAGAATCCTGAAAAAGAGAAGACTGTCCGGCCCAAGGTGGCAGGTAGAGGATTTCCTGCCCCCCAATTATCCAGTCCTGTGATTCATAACATCTGGCTAACATGTCAAGTTCAAACCACTGAAGTGGAGTCAAAGCTCTCCCCAGTCATCAGGAGCCTGGTCTTAATAACCAGATTTAACAGATGGCTGCCGATTTAAAGACTAAGCTTGAATGAGTCTCAGTTTCTGACCGAGCTTCCAGGGGAGGTCTGGAATTTTGCAACTCGCCGCATAGGGGGTAGAAAACAGAACACTAATCACAGACTCTACACTAATCTCCACTTTTTCATTTTACAATTAGCAGGAATGGAAATCTAAAATGTATATTATACTTAACTGGAGTCAACAAGTAAACACATAGCAGCGTGCTCTGATGGGAAGCAAAGCAAAAAGCGAGATTGTCATAAAACCTCTTTGTACCTGACATGCTGACGACCGGATGTGCAATTCACTGTAAAGATGGAAACTGACTGTGGCAGATGAAATAAATATTTCTGGAGGAAAAAAGCAAGCGTGTTTTATGTATTATTAGTGCCCGAGCACTGACAGACGTGAGACCCTATTGAAATTGTAAGGATTATTATTATTATTATTCAGGCAAATGAATTGGCTTTTTTGATAGCTTTAAAATGCTCATTCTTACCAAAATTTGCAGATGGATGGAAAGTGGACATTTACGTATTCTGGAGGATTTTACAATGGCCGATAGATCTTGGGATACTCGTGACGAAGGAAGACTCCCCTTGTGTCTCATTTATGAAAAAAGTTCGTAGGATTCATACTAAAAGTGTACCTACGTACAAAAACCGAAAATGGGTTAGGGTTGTACGCAAAAGATAATTCCGATTTATAAAAGCAAATGGTTTATTTACGTTACTGTACTTGTTCTATTTATTCACAAGATTTACAATATGTATAATATTTACAATGTATACAAATGGGGGACAGTGGGTGAGGGGGGAGAGTTGTTTTGAGGAGGAGGAAAAGATGACAGAGGACATCACAGGACTCATTAAGCAAAGACAGACTGTTGTCAGTTTGCTGTGACGTCACATGGTCAGCGGTTATAAAAAAAATGGTTCAGTCCGTTGTGAGTCCTGCCTACTGACGTCATCAATGTTTACAAACTCTAACCCGGAAACAACAGACGTGAAGAACCCAACAGGAAAAACAACAGACGGGAACGTGTGCATTCACGATGGAGATGTCGTATCAGTCCATGAAGATCGCGCATCAAGCTCGAGAGGCGGTGAGTGGACGAACGTTTGGTTTTGTCTCCTCTCGACCAAGTGAGCTGACAACTTCCAAACCAACTAGCGATGCTAACTAGCTACTTGGGGTAACGCGTCACGGACTTTAGTTCTTTATGGATATATGAATGAACTGTTAACGCCTCACAGTTCAAACACTGTGTCCTGGTTTCATGTCAGCGTGTTTTACTCATTGTCTTGCGCAGCTAAAGCGTCACAGCTCAACAGTGAGCAGTTAGCATTTGAGCTAATTCCATTCATCTACTCTCAGCGTCCACTGGTTGCCTAGATACCAGGTCAGGTCCTGTGTGGCCATTGGGCGCCCTCTACTGGCAACACATGGGACACACTTACTTCCTCTATGCATGTTCTTCACGTTTATGTAAATATAGTTAAAGAAATAAATTAAGGCAGGAATACTATAATACTTACAGTACAACTATTTTAGAATAAGAAAGAGGTTTTATTTCAAGGTAGGTTTACAAAAGCAATCTGCTGTGGTTTGTTTGTCATGAGCATAAATTTAGAAATATAGAAAATAAATTAGAAACACTAGAAAATGATGTGTATCATATGAACATTAAGTATGTGAAATTTAGATTTATGCAATGATGGCGTCCCGGGTCTTATTGCCGTCACATTATTGTTAAAATTCATCATGTGATTTTCCTTCATTGAGGAATTACAATACAAGAGTAGTTGTTTTCACCTGTTTTCCTCCACACACTTATTAAACCACACTTTAAAAATGCTGCTGTCTCAAACAGGATGATCTGCGGACGACGCTGAGGAGGAAGAGTCTTCTCATCCTCATCTACCACCACCTGCTGGGGCAAGGGTTAGTAAGACGTACACAGCAAACAGCAGCTTCTGAAAGAACACAAAGGCAGAAATAAGAGGGAAACATCATTAATCTCCATTATACACATAAACACGGAAAAAGGTTTGTGAGTTACATCAACATAGAGCCTGTGCCTGTGTGTATCTATATAGAAAGTATAGAAATATGCTTTTCATAGACAAAAGCAAGTCAATCATGTTGGATTCCTGAGGCGTGTGTGTGTGTGTGTTCTCCAGCTACATGGAAGCAGCAGCGGCCTTGGACCAAGAGATGAATGGAGATGCGAGGAAGTTCGAGGTTTGCGACAACATCGATCTGGAGATGGTGCTGATGGAGTACGAGAGTTATCACTACGTCAAGTTCCAAAAAAATCCCAAACTTATCAGAAAAACAGTGGAACCAGGTGTGTGACCACCGCCAGCCACACACTAAGCGACACACTGAGCAACACACTGAGCGACACACTGAGCAACACACTGAGCCACACACTGAGCGACACACTGAGCCACACACTGAGACACACACTGAGCGACACACTGAGCGACACACTGAGCGACACACTGAATACTAAGCTGTTACGCACTGAAGAGATTCTCATGATTTCTCAACTAAATCTGTATTTTCTGTTTGTTTTTGTTTAAGTTGAAAACAGGTTTGTGAAAAGTGGTGGAGTAAAGAGGTGAGATTCTGCAGCTCTCACACCATTCTTATACAAATGAGTAAAATACACATCTAAAATTGTAATCATTTATTACAGAGGCATGAGACTGATGTGACCGTGATGTTGATGAATAAAGTCTGCTGTGTTCAAAAGTGTAAATATCTCAGGGAATTTTTCTTGAGCCAATAAAAAAAAAGCCTGATTCCCTCCATTGACCGATGCCTCTACATCTCTTGTTGTCCCTCAGGAGTCCGTGTTCAGCTGGGAAGCGTCTTCCCAAAATCAACCCATCCCAGAGACCCCAGTCTGGACACGGAGCCAAGAAGGCAACCACTAGTGTAAGTACACACACACATGCACATTAAGAAAACGACCAAAATAGTATTTTACATAAAAATAAACTATATCTAACATCCTAATATTTGTGTTGGATTTCCCAGCAGAATGGCTCCTCTGTTCCTCCAGAGATTTCAGACTTTGGCCTCAATGTTTCGTCCATCAGAAGTGGACCAGCGGGGGACGCAGCGGGGGAGGTAGCCATGAACAGAAAGGTATTTATTTATCTACTTCATTTTTTGTTAATGCTGGTATTTTTAAATCAGTGACCTCCATCAACAATATTTTTTTATTTCTTTCCAATTTCAAATCTTGCATGAATAGAAAGGAATTTCTCTTTGTATTTCAAATAACAATTTGAAACTGCAGTCTGTTTTTAGTCCAATTTCATCCATGTCCACATGTCAAAAAAGTATGGAGACTACATAGTAATAACTCTGAAGCTTCTTCAAAACAGAAATAGCAAAAATCCTCATGATGAGCAGTTGATCAAATTCTGTATAAAGGCGGTGGACTACTGGCCGAAACTTGGAACTATGGGCAGAAAAGGTCTCTGGTTTGTCTCTGGTTCGACTCCACAGAGAAAAAACAAAAAGACGAACCTGGATTGATCTGTCCAAAAATCCAAGAGGATTCTCCCTACCCTGTCTAGTGCCCCTGAGCAAGGCACCTTAATCCCCCAACATCTGCAACCCGGGCGCCGTACATGGCTGCTCACTGCTCTGTGTGTCCTGCACCAGATGGGTTGAAGCAGAAGTTACATTTCCCTACAATTGCATGAGTGTGCCTGTGCATGTCTGTGCATGTGTTTGGGATAAATAAAATGTATCTGTATCTTAATCTAACGAGAATTTTAGTTTGTTGTTCCTGTTGTGTTTCAGGAACGGCTGCTGAAGCCCCTCAGTGGCTTCTCAGGAATGAACAGAGAGATGTCTGACCTGGCTGAAATCATCAGCAGGGTACTTACTACACACACATAAATACTTTGTCATATGCACTGACTGAGAAAGACACAAACAAACATGTGAAAATATCATTCAAGTGTTTTTATTTGTGATACCAAATGTATCCACTTGAGGGCAGTGACAGTCTTGGTGTGACTGAATTGATCCGTTGTATTAATGAAGGCCCAGATTCGATCTATTTCCCTTATGTGATGTTTCATTCTAAAGGACACCTCTTTACGACAACCTAATCGCACCCAAAGGTTTGTGTGTGTGTGTGTCCGTTTCGAGCTGATATCACATGCATCCCTCAATCTCTGTTTGTGTGTGTGTGTGTGTGTGTGTGTGTGTGTACGTGTGTTCCCCCCTAAAGGACATCTATTTGCACAGCCCCAACGTGCGCTGGGAGGACATCATCGGCCTGGAGGATGCCAAGCGATTAGTCAAAGAGGCCGTCGTCTATCCCATTAAGGTGCGGCCGCTGCCCGAGCACGCTGGTATTTCAGCACCGGTCACTCGTCTTCGATTCTGAATACATCTCCTTTAAAGGGCTTAAAGAGAAGGAGGGCGCCGGGGTCAGGCCAGTTTGTTAGGCTGACACTAAATCCATATCTGGGATAATATGGCAGTGCACATACACAGATGGATAGATGGGCAGGGAGAAGCCACACGTGGAAACACCGAGAACAATTCATACACAGCAGCACATTAACACAACTTTCACCTGTGTGTACATAAATTTCACACTACAAATAAGAGCTGGGAGATAAACACAACAGAACACACACAGACAGACACACACACACACACACTTTTCTATCATCATCATCACCACCCAGACCTTTCTCATGGATATGATGACAACAAATCAGGTTGTCTGCATCCTCTTGACATTTACCGACAGAGATGAGGACTGATGTGTCCTATCTTCTATTCCGCTGCTCCGTCTTATTGAATAACCTCCACCGTCCCACAATCCCCAACTTCTGTCTCTATTATTATTCATTCTGTGGGATATAAGGTCAGTTTGGTGATTTGATTCCGCTCCACCCACCCACCCCCCAACACCTTGTGTTTGCCATCCAAAAAACATTCCGACTGATTTGTGGGGTACAGATCCGCTCACTTTCTTCTTAGTTGGCAAGAAAATGGAAACGCTTGTTTACGTTGCTGGAAGGTGATAATAAGTTCATATCTCTAAATTATTTTCATGCTGAAATATGAAGCGATTTTCTAAAAGGTTAGTTTTCATTTCTTTTCTTTTCACTCCTCTTTTTCTGTCTTATCTGCACTTTTATTTTCTGATCTTTACTAATTGTATTCTTCTTTTTGTCACTTGCTTTCCTTCCCCTCCTTTGTCTTTACAGTACCCTGAACTATTCACAGGCATCCTGTCCCCGTGGAAGGGCTTGCTGCTGTACGGCCCCCCAGGTAAGACCTCAGGAGACCTCTCTTTTTATTCGTGTCCTCGTCGTGACCTGTAGTCTTGTGACCACCTGACACAGGGACCGGTAAGACCCTGCTGGCCAAGGCCGTGGCCACAGAGTGCAAGACCACCTTCTTCAACATCTCAGCCTCCAGCATCGTCAGCAAGTGGAGGGGAGACTCTGAGAAACTAGTCAGAGTACGTTCCCATAAGACAGCTGAAACTCAACAAATGTGAATAAAGAGCATTAATGTTGTTTATATTTTTAAAGTTTAGATGTGTGTTAAATATATTTCTGCTTATTCCTGCAGGTCCTGTTTCTGCTGGCCAGGTACCACGCCCCCTCCACCATCTTCCTGGACGAGCTGGAGTCAGTGATGGGGCAGAGAGGAGCCAGCAATGGGTGAGCCCAAATTACATTCTAGTTGTAGATGTAGCGGTTTTACCTGTGTTGAAAGTTAGAAGTCCTCGTCACTGCACTCAGCGTTTCTCCCACAGGTTTGATCCTATAGTTAACATGTATTTGTTCCACTTCTAAGAGCTTTAAACTTCTTAAGTAGATTCCGAGGTGAGTAAGAAGCTGATTTGTGTTTTCAGAGGAGAGCATGAGAGCAGCAGCAGGATGAAGACGGAGCTGCTGGTGCAGATGGACGGACTGGTGAGGTCAGAGGAGCTGGTGTTCGTACTGGCTGCCTCCAACCTACCTTGGTAGATCTCAGCGTGAACACAAAGCACTCGCATTTATTTGTTATCATCATAATGACAACAAATTACTCTGTTGCCATTACATCTCTAAAGGAAGACAGATAAAAGTGTGACACACAAATACAAACCAAGACACATTTTCTGTTTTACTTCCTCCTGATTTATTTCCCTTTCTCGCACATTCAGTAATTTCCTAAAACAATAACAGACGCCATTATCATCTCAACATCTTCACTTTACTACGATTCTACGCCAGTTTTCAATTTGGAGTCAACGAGAATCTACATTAAAAATAAAATGCATGAAGAATCAAGTTGATAATGACTATTCCACTTTCTGGAATCCCAGAACAGACACTTAATTTTTACAATGTAAAAAATGAGAATGGTAAAGAATAAAGTGCAGTTTGTGACGAGTCATGCTTCTCGTCTCTCAGGGACCTGGACCACGCTGTGCTGAGGAGGTTGGAGAAGAGGATTCTAGTGGGTCTTCCCTCAACAGCAGCTCGCCAGGCCATGACCTCTCATTGGCTGCCGCCTCTCACCTCCACAAGGGGGGTGGAGCTACGCACTGAGCTGGACTACGAAACCCTGGCCAAGGTGTGTTACAGAGAATTTTTGTATCTGTTGCAGAGAAAACAACTTCTCTCAGTTTGGCCTCATCTTTGTGTGTGTGTGTGTGTGTGTGTGTGTGTGTGTGTGTGTGTGTGTGTCTGTGTGTCAGGACATGGAGGGCTACTCAGGCTCTGATATCAAATTGGTGTGTAAGGAAGCTGCCATGAGACCAGTTCGCAAGATCTTTGACGTTCTGGAGGCACATCAGCATGGTACAACAACACATCAACACACACACACAAACAGCGCAGCTAGGTCCTGTCATGTCGTCTGTTGGACATCTCTGAATAAAACGCCGTAACCTCACTGTCACTTTCCTCCACAGAAGACGCCCCCATGCCCGCCATCAAACTGGAAACCGTGACGACAGCTGACTTCTTAGAAGTCATCGCGCACTCCAAACCCTCAGCCCGAAACCTGACGGGCAGATACACAGCCTGGGAGAGAGAGTACGAGTCTCTCTGACGCTCTAACAACCGGAACTGCTACAAGAGACGGTTGGTGCTTCTACTTCTACTCTTCAACATTCTGGAGCTGAAGAGGGAATATACCAGAATACACATTTGTGATTACATTTACTTTTTTTACTTTATCATGGAATGAGGAGAATACTGTTGGGTGTTCAGGATGATGATAGCTTCTTTCTCTCCAGTGTTAAACACCACTAGCCTCCCACAGCCATAGCAGATTAATCCAGTGTTTCTTGTGAAAGTCAAAGTTTTTATAATAAAATGAAACTTTAGAGTTCTGCTGCTGCTTGTGGCTCAGAGCAGGTTCTTCAGGATGTGTTCCACAGCGTCTGGGAAGCTGTCACACGTCAGGTGGGGAGGAGGCCGGATCTTATTCTCATCCCCGTCTCTGTATTTACCTGAAAGATGACAGAGGAGAAGGTGGACTGACAGAAATGAACAATATCTTTTACATGATCACATCAGACAGTAAAGACATGACGATGGAAGGTGATGACCACAATTCCTGGTCAATAATAGTCATGATTGAGAATTGAGAATAAGAGTAGATTTTAATTTTCTTACCAGTTCTGACTAGAATACCCAGCATGCCTGCGTTCTGAGCCCCTCCCACATCATCCCTTGCATCCTATCGGAAAACAGCAGAGATACAAACCACTGCAGACTAATACACAATAACACACAATATATAAAACTTTCTCAGCTAAATATTTTAAATTAACGTGCAGTTAGGGAATCACATTTGACAATATACTTACATCTCCTATCATGACAGCTTCACCGGGGCTACAGCCTAAATCATGGAGAGCCTATTTGAACCAAACAACCAGAGAAAGAAGCTTAGTTTATTTCTAGTTATTAAAAAAAGTTAAATCTGAATAAAATACAGAAAATGCCTTTTAAAAAGTGTCAAGGTGAAAAGGTTAATCTTCACGTTTCTAACCTGTGTGAAAAAAGACTTCTCTGGTTTTCCCACCACAGTAGCTTTGCAGTCTGTGGCGTACTCCAGTCCCGTCACGAAGGCCCCGGGGCCGAGGGCCAAGCCATCCTTCTGTTTGTAGTACCGAGCCTTGTGGATGGCAATGAGAGGAGCTCCATCCAGAATCATGCTGTGGAGAAATGAAGATGCTTAACAGACCGGGATGACTGTAGGAAAGTTATATTGGAGGAAATAAAACATTTGCAAAAGCAGAATCAGTAAAAAACTAAAAATAGTAAATAAAAATCAGATTTTTGTCACCTGAAAGCCTTGTTGAGTGTTTGGTAGTTGAAGTGATCAGGAGCGAGTCCAATGACTACAGCATTGGGTTCAGACGTGTCGATTCCTGTAAAGAGAAGGACAAACATCGTGACTGTCTGAAAACAGTTCAGTGACAGCTTCACCGATGCAAAGAGCTGCTGTGCGTCTGCGTCTGATATACTATTTTATGTGTTTTTTCCCCTTTTCCACTGTTAATCTCAAGCCTCTCTCTCTCTCTCTCTCTCTCTCTCTCTCTCTCTCTCCCCAGTACCAGTGAAGTCCTCCAGTGCGCTGTCCTCCACCAGCAGCAGTGGTCGGTGTTGTTTCTGCTCCAGCAGACTCCTCGCTGCACTCAGAGACGTAAAGATTTCCTTTTCCTGCAGAGTTTTCAAATGGTTTTTTTTGGGGAAAAAAGTCAAAATCAGCAAAGAAACCTGTGAACGAAATGAACACTTGTTTCCTCTAGATTTCTGGATCATTACAGTAAAAGCATCTGCACTGATTTAGATCTCTTTGGTTGCTTCACCTGAAGGTTGAAGTTGAGGCGGTGCAATCGGTCCAGTAAGCTCCTCTTACTCTCCGTAGTGGTGTTGGTCACAAACTTCACAGCTACAGACGCCTGACGTAACCTGACGCCACAAACACACAAACCAATGACCAATCTAATGTGACCACATAAGACTGGAGAATTTGTGATCTTCAACAGAGACATTGTCAGGGGTTTAAGTCCCCGATCTTAAGGACCCAGATTTAGTTTCCATTCATGCAGTAACATTCTAGCACTGGTCTGGAGTCTGTTTCTTGCCTGTTCAGTGCCTCCTGTGCCCCAGGAACCGCTGTGTCCTCGATGTGCAGAGTTCCACTCAGGTCAATGAGCACGGCCTTCAGAGCACGTCTGCCCGACATCTTTCCTGCAGGAAAAACGTCTGGTTTCATGCTTTTCACCTGTATTTGCTCTGGTTCTGGACTTTGAATCAACCAACCACAAAGAAGGACACTTTCACCAGGTTCCTGCCGCCTCACCTGCTCAGGCTGTTCAATGAGAGCAGCTTCTACTGCAGTCTCTGATTATGATTTCATAAAACCCCTCAATATGTCCAAGATCCGCTGTGAATGGAGCTTTGCTCCGTTTAAAAAAGCTTATTCTCTCAAAAATAATGTGTCATTTCAGAGATTAGGCATTCCTAATCATAATTTTGCATCGGTAGTGGCCGAACTGATCAGATTACTGCGTTATTCAAACCTGCATCGGGACGAACTGAGAGGATTATCGACCGGTTTGTCTCAAGTATTTATGGTTTCCTGCCTAGAATACAGATTGTCGGATTGTGTTTTATTGGAATGTGATTTCAGACTGTGATCCCCTTTTATTTAGACATGCTTGGATTTCTGTCATGTAGTTATCAATGGGAGGGTACAATTAATGCTCTTAATGCCCACACAGCACAGCTTAAACACACACACACGTATTCTATTACTTGTATTTAGCTGAACTGATAACAGGAAACTGTGAGAAGGGCAGAGCGGAGTGAAAGCTTATTCCTGAGCAGAGCAGCAGTTAAAGGAAACTGAGTCTGTAACAAGCTCTTTGAACATGATCAGAGGATGAAACCTCCAAAGAAAATAGAGTGAAATAGATTTTCGACCAGTTAGAAAGAACCGCCCACGTTGTTATAATATTCAAAACTATACAGTGACCGTGGGCTGTGTGAATAAGCATAATAAACATACATTTAGTTTATATTCTATTATAAATCCCAAATATTTCAAATATATTGATTAAGTTTTGTAGAAAAAGACAAAGTAATTTAGGTCTTTATCACAGCATCATAACAAATGACATCGCTCCATTTCATTCAAGTGTTATTTAGCTCGGGCCCTGGATCATGCAGCCATTGCTAAAGTAATGATTCTATTCTGGAGGTCAAATATCTGCTGTGAGAGTTAAAGCACAATAATTACGGTAATAATATTCATATTTTCCTCATTCACTGGAACTAGACACTCGAGTGATTTATTGTTTTCATCCATGTGTCTTTATCACCATCTTCATTTCTACAATAAACTCTCTTTAACAACCTGGTGTCACGTGGCTTTTCAAACGTCCTTTGATTTAAACTCTACTGCTGCAGTTTAATGATCGTGACGCTGGTTGTGATTTAAACATCAGACTTTTTACTTCGAACAAGTTCAGGTGAAATAAAAACAGATTTAAATGAACGTTAGTTTCGGTTCTTACAGCAAAATAGAATTTCCTCTTTTATTCTATAAACTTTGACACAAAAATGAATGAACTTGTAAATATTTACAAACCTTGAACAGCTGCAGCTTCTTCCCTGCGCGACTTCCTGTTAACGTGTTCTACTTCGTTTGTTAAATTGGGGACGTGGAGCTCACTGCTGCCCCCTGCGGCTCAAACATTGTAACGTCCTCTCTCAAATTCCGTTTGAAATGTGTACATTTCTTAATATTTGTTATATTTAATATTTTCAAGAGGGAAACATATTTTAATATCGTTTAATTTTATAAAACTGCCCTATGTTCTTTCTTTTATTTTTATATTTAAAACTATTTTTCCAATACATATTTTACAATCAGTTAAGAGGTTTATCCTTAATCACTCATTAGAATAAAAAACATATGTATCCCATCCCGCTAACAAACTAACAGCCAACAGATGTAGCACATTAGTGCGTCTTTCAGATTTAATGTGTTTTGGAATTATCAAACATTTAAAACCTCGTCTCTGCGTGATGCCAGACAGCTCTGTGGTCAAATCCTCTTTTCCTGCTTCCTCCACATCGTGAATAACATGATTTTGTAGTTTTGCAATTTTTCGGCATAAATATTATGTCGCTCGGTTTTGAAAAACATCATGTTGGTGAGATGGTTTCTTTGTTAGGACAAAATATCCCAAACCAACTTGGAATTAAAAATAAGTGTTGTTTTGGATTTATCAAATTTATTTATCACCCTATTTATTAATCTGTTTATTTTCCCACTGACCTTTTTTGTGTGTTTGGGTTTATTTGTTTTCATGCTGTCATTTTCCTTGTTATTCTCGGAACTAAGATCAATTTTGTTTTGAGTTGATTCACAGTATTATAACACATTTCTATGTTAGTTCAAATTACATTAAAATGACTTGAAACATCATGTTTTTATTTGCACATAAAAATATAATTTAGCGACCTGCTTTTTAATTATTCCTGTTCTCAAATAGGTTTATTTATATACTTGTTACATTGTTAATGATGTATATATAAATAAATAAAATTGAGTGTCCTAGAATGTCAAAAGCTTTTTGGAATAAATCTTACAAGTTGCACAAAAAACATAACACATTCTCATGATTTTTATTATAACAGCAAACCCAACGCAGGCCCGTCCTGACCTGTGAGGAGCAGAAACAGATCCACGTCCACTCGCCTGTGATCGCTTACAGATTTCACCGTGAACCCGCAGCTAAATTCCGACTAATCACAGATCAAAGTGGCTTTACTGTGCAAATCTCCCCGATAAACGTATGCTTCTAATTCCAGCTGATCCCTGTTTTCCCCTCTCGCTCCCACTCCTGTGCTTTCAGGATCACATCTAATGTTAATAAAAATATTTGTGCAGCTTACAGCAGGGGGACAGAACGCTGATAATTCACAACATATGTGGATTATTAATGAAGTGGAGCAGGGAGACAAACAGTCTGAGGGACAATTGGGTAAATGTTGAAGTTTATTATTTGTATTTGTTTCAGTGATTCTATTAAAGTGTAAAAATGTAACAATAAAAGATAATAAAACGTGTTCTCGACTCCAGAATTAGTTTTTTTCAGAAGTTCTATTATCTCCCTGCTGCCACACTCACACACAGACAAAAAACTGAGACATTGAATTACAAAATCATTTTAATATTTCAAGATATCATTTCAGTCACGTCTGTGACATTGAAACGGTACTTATGTGTAAACAGTACAAAATGTATAATGTTTTGAGTTCGGTTTGGCCGTATTGCTTCAAGATCACATGACACATATTCAAACACTGAGCATTCAACTCTTATCCACCAAAGAGGCTTTTCGACAAATCTTGATTATCTCCATCTGCCTGTTAAAGATGTCTATGTTTACAAAAACAGTTCAAGTGACAAATATTACAGGTAGAAAATGGGGCAGCAACATAATTTAAGATCTTCAAACATCATCTAAAAGCACCTTTGGCCGGTTGGAATCAGATCTGAACACTGATATCTGCTTTGTTACAGAGTCCATCTCATCGATGTAGTGTGTGTATGTGTGTGTGTGTGTACGTGTGTGTGTGAAGTGAAACAGGAAATACTGCAGCTGACATTTGTCATATGTATAAAACGTAACAGTCTCCTCCTCTATAAAACTAAACTAGATTTATTATCATGAAATCACTAAAACAGTTTCACTTCAATGTGTCTGTGATGAAACATGTACAACACACATTACTTTCAGGTCTGGTCCATGTGGCGTCTCGCTGACAACAGGAAGGTCAGCGGCTGATACACGCTGCATTGTTGACTTTGAATCCTTTAATGTTTCAGTTCTGAACATGTTTGTCTCTGCTTCTTCTTTTCCTCTGTTCCGCTGACAACCGTTAAAACATTGTCCGCGCTGCTGAAGAGCAGCAACGGCAGAAGTGTCTAGATTACACACATTTTAGTGTGCGTCTGTGTGTAGTTGTTCGTTAGCTCATGTCCGGTCTAGAGATTTGGTCCCGGTGTTAACCAAACAGCAGCAACAGGACAATGCAGCCAGAATTCACCACTATTAACGGCACTGTTGAAAAGCAAAAGAAGACAAAGACAAATAAATAAAAAAGACAAAATATTGTGAGCTTTATTAACAAGTATTGTATTTCTAATATCGTTAATACTACAGAAGCTTCCTCTCACCTCTCATGATCGTCCGGACTGAGCGGATGAGATTGAGGATCTGGGCTTTGACTCCTGGATCGTCCCCGAAGCCTCCGACTCCCTGGTCCACGCCCCAGCCCACTGGAGGAGGGAGAACAACAAGCTTTAAATCAAATACACACAATGCATGCTATAGTTATAGTTGGAACTGTATGCAACTGTACACATAAACAACTACCCCCCCACCCCAGATAAACATAAGAGAGGGTTTTAATGTCTGGAAGATAAACAAAGGCTATAAATGTGTTTTAAACCACTTTTAAATGTCAACAAAGTCGCTTTAAAGCTGGATAAATAATTTAATTCCACACTAAGTATTTTAATCTAATGATTTTCTTCATTAAATCTCAACCTGAGAGTTTAGCAGCTAGCTAGCAGAGCTAGCTAACAGAGCAGAGTTAGCTAGCTGCCTTTAGCGCGAAAACAACGTGTTTATCTGGTTAAAATACGCAATGTACGTCATCTACAACATGTGGGCGATCTTACTCTTGCTGAGAAACCGCTCCTCGTGCAGCACAGCGATGGCGTTGACGCAGAGAATCGCGGTCTGGATGAGGGAGTACAGAGTGAACGCCATGTTGGCACTTTCTTCTTCGTCTCCTTCTGCCAACACGCCCAGTCAGAGGCGGCTGCCGTAAACCAGCGGCAGGTGTCGTGAACTTAAGAGCGTTCACTTCTAAGTGTTCTTCTTTCCCTCAGAGATCTCTACTTCCTAATGTCCCCGAAGAAGAAGGAAGTTCACTTTCAAATTATCAGTGGGATTTATTATTTATTATTTTAACGACCTCAAACGTGTCAAACGTTTTATTTCCATGCAAATATTTGTACTTCCAACATTGAAACAACATATTTTGTGTGTTGATGAAACTACTTTTGGTTTTTCAACAAAGTTTATTCATCAAAACTTTTCTTCTATTAAACTAGAAAATATGAGGTTTTCATTTTCACAAACAACAAATAAGTCTTCATCGTGAAACCACTTTCTGGTTATTGTATAGACTTTTAATTTACACATAAATAGTAGAGAAACTACAGGAACATATTTAAATACATCTGCATTGACAGTTTATAATAACATTTCTTTTCTCGGTAAATGACAACTGGATCCATTCAGTCATTTCATTCGGTGAGGAAGATGAGGGCGAGTTCTCCTTTTTTATTCACATCATCATCATCATCATCATCATCATCACTGTGTCTCTTTCTTTTTAACACTGTAATAAATTATATTTTTCATAATCAAGGTCTGATACTCAAATAAATAAACAAACACATAGACAGACGTGACGGTTTATACAGTTAATGAAATAATTTACAGGCAGAGCTACAACACTGACAGACACTGCTCCTTGTGGCCCCGACTTTCCTTTGGAGAGAAAATAAATACACGGAGTTGGCCTTTAATTAATCTGTCCGTCATCTGCCAGCCCCCCCGAACACATTACAAAGGCCAAGTTAGCAGCTGATGGAGGCGATTTAAATGTTCAAACTTTGGGTGGAGGTGACGCTGACGGGTGGAGGTTGAAAGAACCCGTCAGGATTCTCCACGTGGAGGCGAACAGCACACGACTGGTTTTAAATTCACACAGTGGATGTGACAGGATGTCGATTTCAAAATAAAATGCATAATCTAGCAACACCTGTATTCAACATAATACTGTATAATACATTCAGAAATTACTCCCAAATACAAAAACAGTTCAGCCAGGTTACACTTTAAATATGTGCTACCACCCTGTATTAATACTGGTGGAACAACACGGCTACTTCCTCTGCTCTCATCCCTTTATTTTGTTCTTCTTCTGGCATCGTGAAGTTTACGAACTCAAAGAACGAGCTTATTATTTAAATAAAACCTCCACCGATGTCTCTTCAGTGATTAATCGACCGGGTTGGTCAACTGGTTTGTTTTCGATCAATAAACACAACTGGGACGTGATGAGGAGAATTTCCCTTTGGGATCTAATGTTGACAATAAATAAGTGTTGGTGTCTTCAGTCCACATTTCAACAACGACAATGACAACAGCAAAATAAACAAAACCTTGAGAAGTCCTCTTCCCCAGTTCGGTGTGTGCACTGTACAACTGGGTCGGCAGCGGACAGACCCACAGACGATACACCTGCAGTCATACAAGTCTTTTTTTTTAAAAGAACATGGAAAAGTTCAGAGGTTCTGTTTTTTGAAGAAGAAGAAGTCAAAGTTTGTCACTGCCTTCCTGGTGGTCTTCAAATGCCCTCAAAAAGGTTCAAGGGGCAAAGAAAGGCCGAAGTTGCTTTGGTCCTGTTTGGGTAAAGCTTTGAGTTTGACTGCCAGAGCAGCGACGAGGAGAAAACCTGTGTCCCTCCTTTCAGTTCAGTCGGTCCGGGGAAATAAACAGAGTGTGCACACGTGTGAGCTCACCGAGTTTTTAAGTGCTGGGCTATTAACAGAGATGGAGCTGAAGAAGAAGACAAGTCATTCTTCTCCAAAGATAAGAAATGTACAAAGTCTGAGACCGGTTCCCCTCGGAGGGGGATGGAGAAGGGTGAATGGTCCCGGCTCTGTTCTGTATTTATATATATTTACTTTGAGTCTTTTTACTTTTGGAATATTCCCAGAAATCCAAGCAGCTTCTTCCTCTTAGAAGAGAGTTTCTCGACCCTGCCTGTAAAAACCATAAAGAAAATAAAAATCAAACATTAGGGTCATGTACTGCAACTAAATGTGATTTAATTGAACTAAATAAATACTGATAAAAAGGTGCTGAATAAAAATCAAATTCAAAAATCATTTACCTTTGTTTGAGCTACTTGTTGAGATGTGAGCTGATCTTTTCTTTTCTGATGATGTTTGCGTAGGGAATCTGAAAGACAAGTTAGAGGAAAACGTTACATGCATTCTCATCCTGTGTGTTTATTATATGATCAACTTCCACACTTATCTCCACTCAGCCTTAAAATAAATAAATTTTGTGAGGATAATAAATTGATTTGTCTCAAAATTAATATCTAAAAACCAAATTTTACTATTTTGGAAAAGACTAAAGGATACATTTTATTGAATATTTAGATCAAGAAATATGCTGCAGCAACGTTACTGAAAATGATGAATTAATTTGAACGTCTGTGTGAAATGAATGTGTCTTTACTCTCAGTCGGTTCCATCTGCTTTGTCTAGACCCATTTGTCAATTTTGAAAATTGTGCACGTTTCCGAAGGAGCTTGATTGCACGTTCACTCGTGTGACTTTGTGGTTACAAGAATGCAGCACCCCCTTTTCTGTGTGTGTGTGTGTTTTTTTTTAAAGCGATCGTGTGCACACAAGCGTGCACAGTTGTTGCGTGTGTCAGAAAGCAAAGACAAACAGCGTCTGTCAGCGTGTCTGCCAGCTGCTCGGGTGATTGATGTGGACGGAAACAATCAGACGGCCGCAGAGGAACTTCTCACCCATGAAAGACAAACTAGATGATTGCTTCTGCCTTCGATGGACAAATAAGCAACAGCGTGAGTTGAGTCCTGCTGATTTGTCTTCGTTTCGTCTTCATTTAATCTCTCTATTAGAATCCAGGGCTTCAGATTTATTATTTAATGTCTGTCTGAAATCTACTTCTTCTATTTCCTTGATCCTGATTCTAAATTTCTTCTTGAAAACTGTATTTTATTGAGACAGGATCTATAGTTCCTCTCAAATTCAGTTTTTAAATTAAAGCATCTATATTATGGCATTTATTTTGTGTCAGGGTTCAGCACCGATTGGATCATTAGTCGTCTTACCATCTGTAGCTGTTGGACCATCTCCTCTCTGTAGGCGAGCTCTCGCTTCATCTGGTCTTGAAAATTATCTGAAATCGATGTAAAACAAAAATTATGATCAGCCAATAATTTGAGTTGAAGTGATCTAGTTATATGATAAAGGACAGATGTGTTTAAAAACATTTTTTAATAATAATTGAAGGAAGAAAAAAAGCTGCATGTGAAATAGCGGCGAGAAAAAGGAAGTGACTTACGGAAGACAGGAAACGGCGAGGTGCCCTTCAGGGCGTGGAACTCCTGCTCCAGTCTCCTCCTGAAGTCGATCTGCTCCAGCAAAACCTTCTGAAGCTCTTCTGAACCAGAGAAGAAGAACAGAGAGATGAAAATACGGAAATACACTCAGTAAAACACAGCCTAGTCCTGGATGGTGTGTGTGTGTGTGTGTGTGTGTGTGTGTGTGTGTGTGTGTGTGTGTGTGTGTGTGTGTCTGTGTGTCTGTGTGTCTGTGTGTGTGTGTGTGTGTGTGTTTGATATGATTCCTCTATTCAATATCGAGCAATGGAGAGGAAATACTCAAATGGAAGAAAATTACCTTTCTCCATGTTCTCAACGTCCTTCTTCAGTGGAACAGGAGACGATGCACCTTGTCGCTGATCGCCTGAAAACATAGAGATTCAAACTGTGAGTTTTATTACACATTACAGTCAGAGGTAGTTACAGGAAATTACAGTTAAAGATTAAGATCCATTTTTAGATCCATGAATATATTCTCGTCCTCCATTTCTGCATAAACGATGTGAACTCCTCTCTCCATCCTAATGCTCTCTTTCTAGTGCGCACACTGAAAACCCTGCTTTGTCCTCTAGGTGTCAGTATAAGCTTTTTTTTTATTTTTTAAGTAGATGCAGATGCATTTTATTTATCCCACACACATGCACAGACATGCAAACGCACACTCATGCAGGTAGGGAAATGTAACCTCTGCTTTTGACCCATCTGTGTGCGGGACACACAGAGCAGTGAGCGACTATGTACAGCGCTCGGGGAGCAGATGTTGGAGGAGTAAGGTGCCTTGCTCAGGGGCACTAGACAGGGTCTAGAGAGACTCTTGGATTTTTGGGCAGATCAATCCAGGTTTGTCTTTTTGTTGTCTTTCCGTGGAATCGAACCAGAGACAAACCAGAGACCTTCTCTGCCCATAGTCCAAGTTTCTGCCACTAGACTACCGCCTCTTGTTCTAATAGAGACATTTACTGCGTCCTCTTATTATCTGATAAACAATTTTTTTTTCTTTTTAACAAAAAAGGAGGACAACAATAAGAGCGTTCAGCAAATGAAATAAATACAAATGGATTTTCTAACTCTGAAAGATGTGAAGTCTGAGATGATGGGTAAAGGTTTAATTGGGTTTTCCAAAGATTGTTTCTCAAAAAGAAAAGAACTCACAAGTTATTATTGCGTTATAATGTCAGACATTTCATTTGTTGTCTATAAAGATGCATTGTAATTTAATAACAACATTATTATTATGTTATATAGTATATTGTGTTATATATGTTTTGTTCTTACTGACTATGGTGATCTTACTTGTTGCTTGAAAACTTCAACATCTTCATCACACATTCTTTTCAAATTGAAAAGTGTGTGTTGTATTCTGTGTGTGTGTGTGTGTGTGTGTGTGCGTGTGTGTGTTTGTGCGGACGTCTGAATTGGTATTGAACGCCTTAAATGAAGCAATCCAGTGCCCTCGATGTGTTTATCCTCCTCCAGTCATTTCATATCTTCGCTCGCTCCTTAAGCCTCCCTGTGCTTCTCTGTGTCTCTCTCTCATTTAGTACAGAGAGAGAGAGAGAGAGAGAGCTCTCCTCTCACTCTCCTCTCTCTCTCTCTCTCTCTCTCTCTCTCTCTCTCTCTCTCTCTCTCCTCTCTCTCTCTCCTCTCTCCTCCTCCTCTCTCTGTCTCATTTGACAAGCAAATTTGCAGACAGTGCCCGAGGATAACAACCTCGTTTGACAGTCAATTAACCGTGAATAGTCAAAGCCAAGGCGGTTTGCATTACATAAATGGAAAATTAGATTATTTTTTCTCCCTAGAAACAGAGGGAGAGTTTAAAGACAGTGGAGGGGACTCGGAGGAATCAGGCCTTCTAATCACGTAGAGCTTCCCACCGCCCAGGGAGACGTTTGGCAATCAGGGGAAAGGTGGTCTCATTTAATTTGTTTCGTGTAATTTTTCGAAATACATTATACATTATGCGCGGGGATCATTACGGTGTGTGTGTGTGTGTGTGTGTGAGCAGGGGTTGAGGGAGTGGGGGGTAGATATAAATGTTGGCACAGATGTCATAAAGCACTTTTAATGTCTTCCTGACAGATATAAAAAGGCAATAAGCTGTGATCTTTTTCGAACAGGAAAGGGTTGTGTGTTTTTTTTTGCGCTGAGGAAGGGGAAAAAAAGGCAATTATGTGTCGGCAGCAATATGGGTCTAGAATGAAGATTGCCAGCACGGCTGCTTATCTCTGAGCTGATGTTTTCTTGTTGAACTATAACGGCCCCCCCTAAGAGTAACAGCCCCGGCGACAGCGCTGCTAAAGAGAGCAGCTGTGGTGGAGCGGCTTTCTGCTGCTGTTTCATCCGTGTGTGTGTGTGTCTGTGTGTGTGTGTGTGTGTGTGTGTTATTATTACAAACGCTTTCACTCAGCGTCTGATATGAGGAGGAGACTGAGGTGGATGGAGCTTTTATCGCACTGCTTTAAATACTGAGTCTCATTTGTCTGATGAGAGGAAACGACGCTGTAATTTTTTTATTTATTTTAATCAGTTTTGTTTTCTCACTATATTATAATCTGCACTGTGTTCGCTGAAGGAAATGCAAAGTGTATCTTTTGATGCCATTTAAAACACATTTTATTAATTTCTTTTACTTTTAATTATCGTTTAATGTTGATATCATTTCACGTCAGACTGCAGATAAATTAAATTCCTGCCCCGACAATAAGTTATGAAAGATTTTAGCTCTGATATGCAAACTTCTATTTAGAGTCACTTATTATTTTGTGACTCATTTAATTCCACTGAGGAGTCACAACTTAAATCGACTTATAAATCCTAATAATTCTCCTTTGGCCATTTCTAAATTCTGCTGTCGGTTCTTCTGTTGTCTTCCATCTACGCGCAGACACTCGGAAAAAAGAAAAAAGAAATGAAATAATACCTGAGCTCTCTCTCCAGTAGTCCGGCGCTGACGTCTCGCTCTCTGGTGCAAAGAAACTATTCTGCTCTTTGTTTTCGTCTGAGAGAAAATGAAGGAGAGGAGACAGGAGGAGAAATTCACTAAGGCCCATTGGCTGAGCTGGTTATCCGGACACATGGAGATAACTAAGTGTGGGCACGGTGTGTGTCGCCTTTGTGTGTATGCATATATAGACCGTGTGTGTGTGTGTGTGTGTGTGTTTTGCGACGCCACAAAAAAAACATACACACAAGACATTTTCCAAAAGGGTCAGAGTGGGAGATGAGAGGAGCAAATGAAACGTCACGATAATATGAGCCTCGCAGGGACAGAGAAACCCTATATAACCACTCACTCAGACAATAAATGAAACAAAGATGCTATAACACGACCGACTCGGACGTCTGATGGAACAGATAGCGTGGAACAGTTTGCCGAAATAAACTGTGTGATGCTATTCGATGAAACGGCGTAAAAAAATTACGTTTTGGTGAAACTGAGACGTTGTGAAAACGAAGTAAAACCCACACAAAATATTTGAACAGAAGCTACATAAAAAAAGTGTGGTTTAGAAAGGATTTTTACTTTTGTGCAAACACTGAAATGCACAAATAAATTTCAATCGTGTTTTTCTCTTACATCTGGTGTCTTAAGGATTTTTTTAAAACTTAACCTGAGAGATGTCAAAAGCGTTCAGAAGCGACAGATTAAAATGTCCATGCTCACCGGAGACGCTGGAGTTGTCTTTGGTCGCGTACGCAGGAAGTCCTTCGTCTCTGTTTTTGTGGATCTGGAAAAAAACACAGAGAGTCGGTCAGCATCTCTTACTTCTCTTTATGTTGTACAATTAAAACACAGTCAAATTCTAACATGCATGTAATCAAAAAGACGTTTTATCAGTTAATGATAGAATTCAGTTGTAATGATCTAAACTGCCGTGTCTGTATTTTTTCTCCCTCTGCGTCTCACGATCAGATGTATTTGCATTAAGCTGCTCGGTGAATCATTTAACTTGCACCAGTTTAAAATGCTCATAACTGTGTGTGTGTCGCTCCTCCTCCTCCTCCTCCTCCTCCTCCTCCTCCTCCTCCTCCTCCTCCTCCTCCTCCTCCTCCTCCTCCTCCTCTGTCTCTCAAAGGCCTGGTTAATGTGGGAGTCGACAGGTTAAAGATTAGAGTTGCCCTAACAGGCTGGGGTGACAGAGGGAGAACAAACACGCCATGGACATTAAACAATCCACGCCCGGGCCTATTAGCCGGGATCAGAGTGGGGTGACTGTTTCAATTTCTACAGGGAGAAACCAGCCTATCAATCTGCTTATGCAGATCACATCACTGCCCGACTGCAGCACCATTTAAATAATAATTAGCTAAAGTGGCCTGGGGGGGATATTTACGTTTTTGTAAGCGGGGGTCCTCCCGGTGAGGTGGGTTGGAGCTGGAGAGTGGCAGGCTGGCTGGAGGGGACGCAGGCAAGCTGGGGGACTCCTGCTGGATGGGGTCCGAGGAGGAGGGAGGGGAGGCGCTGGGATACACGGCGCCACCCCCCCTCTCCTTCCCCCTCTCCTCTCCGGCGCTGTCGCTCAGCACGGGGAGGTACAGGTTGGTTTGAGTCTGTGGTGGCTTTCTCGTGAAACTCCCTTCCTCCTCCTCCTCGTCCTGCTTCGACGACTCCACATCCACCTCCCCCTCCTCCTCGCTGTCCCCCACATCGGCTTCGCCCTCGCCCCCGCTTTCACTTCCGTAACTACAGCTGCTGGTGGGCGAGAGCCGCTGGTGACGCTCTGACCCGGCAACCACGACCCCAAAGTCCTCCTCCGCCGCCCCGGTGCCGCCTCCACCAGAGCTGTGAAGTTTGGCAATGCTCTCCGCATCTTTGACGACGGGGCGGAAGGCAGAGCCGTAGCTCGGCTTCCTGGTTTGGAGGGTCGGGGTGTCGAGAAGCTTGAGCCAGCCCTCTGATGTCACCGGGCGAAGGTCAGAGGTCACCGTCGTGCAGTCGGGGTCAAACAGACCCGTCCGTGGTGCGGCGGTCCCACTGCCAGAGGCCATGGTTGCACCGATGCCGTTTCCTCCGCCGGCTACAGCTCCAGGCTCACTGTGATCTGAGAGATCCAGGAAGGCCTGTCTCAGAGAGGGGTTGTCTGCTAAGGAGGAGAGGGCGCTGGGCTGAGGCTGGAGATAGGTGGGGACGGGGATTCCTCCGGCGGCTCTCGGGGGCCAGAACATGCAGAAAGGAGGATAGAAAGTGTCTTTGCGGCCGGGCCATAGAAGACCAGACAACCCTGCTGCCTTCTGCCCAGCGGTCACATCGCTGTCGTCTTTTTTCTGCTGGCAGAGGCCAAATGCTGGGAAGGGGTACGGCGAGGGGAAGAGCGACGTGGGGGGGAACTTCTGCAGCATGCCGAAGCTTTTGCTGGGGACGGGGATGACGGGGTAGCTGCGCTGCGTCTTACGAGGAGACAGATCTCCATCCAGGTCGTCCTCGTCTTCGAAGCGGCCTCGTTTCTGACCCATGTCGGGGCCCATCATGTGAGGCCCCACCGAGCCTTGGAGAGACTTCATTGACCCCATGAGGAGCAGTGGGATGAAGAGGGAAGCGCTCTCTTCCGGCTGCCCCCATTGAACATGGCTTTAACGTCTTCCCACGCGAACACTAACTCATCGAGAGGTATTTTGTCAGAGAGCTTGAGGTGTCGCCGCCAGGAGTTGAAGTTGGCAGCATCGGGTTGGGTGTACTTGGCGTCGGGCGTGCGGTGGGAATGGAAGATGAACTTGTTCGGGGAGAAGTACATGTTGCAGAAGGAGCACTTGATGCATTTGGCCCTTGAGCTGTTGTAGCGCGCCGGGATGAAGTTGCCGCGGCAACCCCAGGCGCATTCGTGTGACACGTCGAAGGCGAAGTTGTCCGGCAGCTTGGGCGGGGCGTTCTCTCCCAGGAAGGACTTGCACAGGCGCTCGGCCTCGCGCTTGGTGATCATGCCACAGCGGCGTGAGGAGATGGGCATGGCACCGGCCCGACGGAGGATCTCCAGCTGCACCGGCGTGCACTGGACGCAGGTGATGCCCAGTGCTACGCGGCGATTGTGAATCTCATTGTAGCTGTAGTTCTTGAGGAGCGTGTTGGAAATCTGCGCCAGGCAAAGTCTCTCGTTGTTATCGATGACCAGTGACACGATGGGGACGCCGTACAGGATGACCTGGCCGACCTGGTTGGGCTTCATGGGCGGGGAGGAAGAGGAGGGCGAGGACGAGGAAGAGGAGTGGTGGTGGGCGGGTCTGGGTGGAGTCAGGGGCTCCTGCTGGTAGGCGCCTGTTGAGCTTGTCATGATGATGTCATTAGAGCTGGAGAGACGGGCTTTGTCCATTCTCGGTGGAAAACTGTTCTTCACTACCTAAGACGAAAGAAAGAAAGAAAGAAAGAGAGAAAGAAAGAAAGAAAGAACAATGATTTACGCTGTTGAAATTCCACAAATAACAGAATAAAGTTTACCAGATTAAAAAAATTATCTGTATTAAATATTAAGAGCTGATGAATCCGGATGTGACACAATTACTCTGAAATATGTTCATCATGCGTTGAAAAAATTGCATTTTAAAAAATAAAATTATTTAAAATCACAGACATTTAAACTAAATACATTTAATTCTCAATTTAGAGCCTATAGCACCACACTGCTTTATTTTCTATACGTACAAAATAAGTCAAGTTTGTAATTAGAACCAAACAAATTCCAGAAAGTATTTTGTTTAATAGTTATGATGTGTTTTTTTTTATATTAAATACGAGTTAAATAAATTGCCTTTTTTTTAACAGAAAATGTAAAGGCTCAATTTGTAGGTCACGTTTCTGTATTTATTCCTGTGTGCGTTTTCTAAATTTCACATCCTGCAGTTCAGTTATTTTTTTTAAATATCAAGTGTCTGTAGGATTTTAAACTATAATAAATTACATTTTTGTTTGTCTGCCTTCAAAAATAAACCAGGAAGATAACACAAAAAAGCAGAATAAAGAAAGGTAAGAATATGTTAAATATATATATATATATAAAAAATTAAATGATGTCTTTTAATGAACTTTTATTGTAGCTTGATTTATTATTTCAACAAATTAGGCTGCGTTTTTTGTGGGGGTTGTGCATTACAATATATTTACAATATATGTTTGTTTACTTTATTGTTAACATCTGCTCAGTGAATAAATATTTAAAATTGTATATCCGAATTTACCAATAAAACCTAAATTATTTTTGCTCCTCACATCTGTCGTATCTTGTAAGAATGTAAGTTCTGACAAATAAACTACATTTGCTACCAATTATTCACAGATTATATTCAAGGAAGCAGCACAGTAATAACACGGAATAACAAGGTGTTGATTTGAAACGAAACACAAAATGAAACAAATCGAAAAAAGGGATTTTTAAATTAACTTTTCAAACAATTCATTCCAGTGGACCATGGGGTTTAATTGTGTGAGCTGAGCAACGTCAATAACTCAATTAAAACAAATCAAGCACTTATAGAGAAACTTTTTTAACAACAGATCTGAGTTCACTGTGGAAACAAGATGTTGAAAGAAGCTGTTTGATATTGTGATGGAAATCTGTAAAATACAAGAGGCTGGAAAGGATCAGCAAAGTGAGTCACAGGGATCTGAGAGTGACGAAGGAGAAACAGTCAAATGCAAGGATCGTGTACAGGAGAACTGTCTCTCTGAGTTTACACGTGTTTCCTTTGGACGTAGAGCAGATATACATTCAGTTCTTTGGAGAGTAAATAAGTGATAAAAAGCTCTTAAAGTTTCCAGGTCACACACAGTTCAGATCATAAACACTTCAGGTCATAAAAAGTTGTTAGACAGGTCTGGAAAAACTTACTTTTCATCTATAAAAACAGGTTCCAATCACATTTTGGTATTTTTCCACTACAATCATTTCAGAGATTCACTTTAGACCGAGTGACGAGCAGGCCTGCGCCAATCAGACATCCGGAATACCTTCCCGTTATTAATCGCTCTGTGTTTTTAGTGACTCAAATGAACTAATAATATAATAAAATAATAATAATACTAATGGTCATAATAATAATACGACATTAGAAAAAGCAATCACATCAATTTAAGGTAGATTTATAAATGCAATACAACGCGCGCTATTCACAGACATCGTTACGTTAACACGCGCGCGCTCATTTTTACAACATTTCATTCAACTTCAGCGGAAACACTTCTTACCTGTGAATCTCGGGGATAATTCCAAACACGTCAAAATGTAAAAAAGAAAAGAAAAAAAAAGCCCGTCACGAGAGGAATCGACTGATCCGACTCACTTTTAACAAACTCATTTTTTATGACGCGAACGAACCGGTTTCCACTCTCGGTTAGATCCGGTGAAACGTGGAGTTCGGAACCGATCGAGCAGCGCGTGAGGTGTGAGTAAACTGCGACCGCTCGCGCCGGCTTTATTCGCTTCTCAGAGGCAGCACGCGCCGTCCTAATCTCTCTCTCTCTCTCTCTCATCTCTCTCTCTCCTCTCCTCTCTCTCTCCCTCCCTGTGTATGTCTCTCTCTCTCGCTCGCTCCCTCCCTCTCTCTCCTTTGATTGGCGTGTTGCGCGAGCTCAGCCCACCATTCACGGAACACACACTCACACACACACACACACACACGCACGCACACGCACACGCACACACACGCTTTACTTGTCGTCTCGCTGGGAGCTGCCACTCAAACGCCGCAAAAGTCAAAGTGACGGGCACGAGCCTGGACTGCTGCACGCCACATTTGCGCGTGCATGAAATGACCCCTTCAGAATTAGAAACCCCCGACTTTAACGTTATAGCTAAAACCATTTTGGCCTCTTTAGTGACTTAATTCATTTCAAAAATACTCCCCATCACAGCCGGAAATAGCCCCAGACAACACGGTGATGTGACTGTTCACCTGTTCACTGTTTCCAACAATGTAAGAGAAGCAGCAGCACTGACAGCACACGGATGAAAATGTGCCTTTCAAACACAGACACGGTGGAGAACAGCAGCTCGGACCACAGGGGCCTGCAGGAGGAGGAGGAGGAGAGAGAGAGAAAAGGCTGAGGCAGCAGTCAGACAGACAGTCTGGGGATCAGAGTAATGTCTGTCAGTGCAGCTGATACCACCGTTCAGCGTCCGAGGAGGCCCTGTGGAAACACGACTCTGGATCCGTGTGTGCAGGTGGCTCCCAGGAGACGGGAGGCAGAGCAGGAAGCCTATACACCGTCTGGTGTGAGCGAGGGTCAGAGGAGCTCCCAGTGAGCAACCTGTGCTATAAAGGCCGGTGACTATTCACCTGGAGAGGGCCCTGGAAAGTTGCAGGGTAGGAGTATTTAATATATCAGAATGGGGGGGGAGGGGACTCCTACCCATGCATGAAGCTCTTAAACCAGACGTGTAGCACATGATGCTTTGTCACTTTTGTGTCAACAGGCGAAACATGACATGTGGATATCAGCTGCCTCACAGGAAGTGTTTAAAGGAAGCGAGCAGGGGATGTTGTTCAGCTCTGAGTGAAGTGTCCCACATCCTGATTGTCCCTGTTAATTAAATCAACTTAATGAAGTTTCTTTTTTTACAGGACCAAATTATTTCACAGAGGAGAACTTAGTGCCACAGGTAACAGACGGTGGCTGATCATGAGGGACGCAAGTGCACACGCGTCTAAAATAACATAAGGACATTAGACAGTTGTCTGTATTGTTACCTTAACTTGTCTAAAAGACTTTTACGCTTACATTTTAAGCTCAGCTGCACTCAGTTGTATATTGATTTTAAAAAAAAACTATATATATACAAATACTACTCAATCCATTGTATTTATTTCCCCCTGTCTTTTTTGTTCACATCAGTCAATCTGGTTAACACGGATGTGAGACATTGACACTGGCTGTAATTTATTCTTAACCAATCTTCTCTTATAGTCGCGTCTCGATAAAGGCTCAGTCCTTCAATGCTGTGCACGTGCAGCGCGAGCCCCATCTGCTCCAACTCGAGCCAATTTAAGGGCCGGTGTCACACGCACGCGCACTTTTTTGTGTCTCGCGGACGCCTGCCACAGGGGGAGGGAGAGGGAGGGAGGGAGAGAGAGAGAGACAGAGAGAGGATGAACATGCGCGAGCTGCAGCTGACGTCACAATAGAGAGATGAGAGGATATAATAGAAAATCAGGTGAATTTTAAAATAATAACAAAACACTTCCCATAGATTAAAATCAATGTAATTTACATAAAACTCATTTTAATTATAATACTTTAATGTTCAGTTTATTATACTACTGTTGTTTTCCAACACATTGGGATCTTTAACAGCATCTAGGAACCAAACCTACGTTTCTACATTTAGCTGATATATATATATATTATAAACTTATGAAGTTCTTAATTGATAGCTTTTCTATTACTTGCTGACAGGCCTGCGTTTTCATTACTTGAACCATATGTGGGATTTCTATTATAACGCGAACTAAATGAAGCTGAAGTGACACGTGAAAACCACGCGTGGAGAATTCCCTGTGTTTTTTAAACGACACTAATTTAAACCGCGCGTGTGACATGTTATCAGAAGCGGAGCATATCTAAACCGTGTGAGGCGGGAGGAGAAAAGGCTCTTATTGGAATACAATAGCGCTATTAGCCCCTTTGGAATACATTTCACTTTCTTTCTTTCTCCATCGCGCATTAGCCGGGTCACCCTACTGAGAAATTAATCATGCGTTTAAAAAAAAGAATTGGCTGCGTGACCTGGCGGGGTCACAGCGGAGAGGAGGAGGAGGAGGAAGAGGAGGAGGAGGAGGAGGAGGAGGAGGAGGAAGAGGGGGAGGAGGGAGCTGCTGCTGCAAACATAACAAATTAAGAGCTACAACACGAAGTGAGCTTGAGACATTTAACATAAAATCTGTCAATGAACGAGACGTGGCCCCGGGTGAGCGATGATCATCCTGAGATCCCTCTCCCTCCTCCTGGAGGACGCACTGCATGGATCCAGCCTCGATCAACCAAACTTTACCTTTAAACCTATATTTATAAAGATTTGTTATATTGGCTATAACATAACTGGGGTATTTGCACGAGGCAGCAGCTGCACCAGTGCTCATATTTGTGGGTTTATACAATATGCTGCACAGTCGCCCTGCATACGTGCCCCACTTTAAATCCTTACTTAATGCTGCACGTCTTTTACCGAATGAGCCTCTTCTGCAGAGACGATTTACCGCAGCACTACAATTAACACGCATCTTAATCACCCGGCAGGAAAAACACCAAACAATTATTATGATTATTTGCGTTTTATTTTTTTATTTTTTTTGTATTCTTTATCCGCCCTTTCTCCTTGATGGGGTTTGGGGGCGCACGAGGGACTGGGTCGTGCAAGCTTGCGCGCGTGCTCTGCTGTGTCACCATGCACGAGTCATTAATCTCTGCTGTTGTGTGTTTAATTGCGGTATAAATAAACTTGTAAAAGCACTTAACATATGATTGCTGCATTATTAATAACAACAACAATAATTATAATATTAACATTTACACATTAGTCATTTGACAGCCTACTATTGGGCTACACTGACATCTCAAAGCAATGTATAAAATCAAAACGTTTGCATTTTTACCTGAATTCTGATCCCTTTCGTTTATTTTACATCACTTCAGTGACTGTCACCAGCACAAACAACATATATGAAATATTAATAGCACGAGTAAAGGTGGGTATATATAGTCATCTGTTCTAATTTACCTTGTTCCCGTCGTGCACGTGAACGATGCACTCCTCAGTCTGCTGGATGGGAGCTGGCCCGAGGCGCTTGTACCAATTAGCGCAGCGCAGCCTCCACTAAAGATCCTCATATTTCACCACAGATCTGCAACATTAGTCAGAGTGAATTATTAAGAAATGATTATTTCACTAAATGCATATGATGTCCACATAACCTGAGTGTGTGTTTTTAATCAGATACCTTAAATCGTTTATAATTGAATGTATCTATATATATATATAAATTTGTATTTATAGGCCCCATAGGAGTTTAGTTATTTCTGTTTTTATTATTCAAGAAAAAGTAATGAGTGTTCTCCTCAGGTCTCTGCGTCATAATTAATTTGACCATAATGTAATGAAGGTAACCTATATATTATAGAAAGGCTGAAGATTATTTGTTTTTTCTAATTCATCTAATGACTTAAAAATCCAGATTTATTTTGTCTGTTGGCTACAGAGCTTTGTGTGTGTGTTGTAATGTTTCCTCTCCAACCAGCTATTACTCAATGAAAGGAGATAAAAGAGGTAAATAAAAAAAAGAAGTAAAAAGCTTCTGTGATATAATAATAAATAATAATAATAAAAACTCAAAATGAAAAAAAAGTGATCTCACTGTCATTAGACAGTGAAAACAGTTTAAAAAAAGATAATTAAGGTTAATAAGCATTTGTATCACCATTTATATATTTTATTATTAAGCATTTAATGAGACAAAGATGTACACATGCAGTGAAACAGAATTAACAAGTCGTATATATATATATTAATATCTATTTAAATTGATGTGTTTATAGATACTGATGATGGCTTTAACTTTGCTGTTGTTATTGAGATTTAAAGTGTCTGTGTTGTAGTCAATAGTGAGTTTACAGTGACCTTATAATATGTTTTAATGTCTCGTCAGGATTATTCCTCCGTGATCAACTTCAATTTCCCAGTGACCTTTGGATCTTTGCAGCAGTTACTTGGGGATCACCATGGCTGTGCTTCATGAGCACTCTCAGTTTTTGCGAGGGAGTGGATCAGGGATGCAGGGCACTGCAGACCTGCAGGGAGATGCAACTTTACTTACTGAATGATCCGGCTTTGTAATTAAAGGCTTGCTTGACTTTTAATGACCCCGGCACACAAGCAAAGTTGTGCAAGTTATTATTATGAGTGGAATGAGTAATGAGACGTTAACGGTGAACACTGAGCTGCAGCCAATTAGCTCCGGTGCAGGCAGACTGCTGGGCGCTACAGTGCTCTTTAAAAGGCAAGCAGAGAGCCTACAGGGTCAGGGGGGGGCAGGCTAGAGTGAGAGAGAGAGAGTGTGTGTCTGTGTGTGTGTGTGTGTGTGTGTGTGTGATTGTGTGTGTGTCTCCATGTTTACAGTAGATTAGTTGTCTCTTCAGGGTAAGAAAGCAAAAAAAGCAAATGACAGCATCTTATTCGATGAGGAGTTAGGGCTCTAATGTTGATTGACATGGGAGTTCCATTCCAGACGAATTTAGTTTATCAACACTTTCTACATCCTCTAAGTTAAAAAGCTCCGTTATCAATCTAAGCCTTGGAATCTATTACAAATAATAAAACTAACACGCTATAGAGAACTACGGGCAGGAATGTATACGATACAATTTGAGGTTAATGGGACTTAATCATGCAACACCACTGATATGGCTCCTTGAAGCTGTTATTATCTCAATATAGATGTGTTGAGATTATAATCAGGATTTCATATAACAATACAAAATGATTTTGCTATGTAATTTTGCATATTTTATGTATTTATATGATATCAAACTGGTAAATACATAAAAAGTCAATGGGGGCTCAGTGTTCATCTCTTCAATCTGATAATAGTTCATCTGCTCATGTTTACAGTATAAGTCTGTTGTTTCAACCTTTGTCTTCAACAGCATCAAACAACACAAAACATAGAACTTCATTTTCAGGAACAGGTTTGAAAAGACAAGAAAAAAGGCATTGTGTGTGTGTGTGTGTGTGTGTGTGTGTGTATGTATGAGGTATCTTAGACAAGCAACACACAGCATAAGACTATTATCCCTCGTCCAAGAGAATCATTCAGTTCTCCGCGGGGTGTCAAAGCGACACATCTCGGCGGGGAGAAGATAACTAACTGAGATGATCTCACAGTATTTCAGCTTAATTTTCTTTACTGGGGAATATGCGGCAGTAATGTAACTTAAATAGGCCATTGTGGAGCTAACTGCATCGTTTTATATGGGACATAAAATCATGGAAACTCACCAAAAAGGAAGATTGGCACTTAGGCCCGCTCAATGTGTTAGAATGGATTCTGAATGAATTACCACAAATGTTGTCCCATAAGGCTTCTACTCTCTAGCTGCTCGAGGTGTGTATGTGAGAGACATTTTTTTTTACCCCAAATAAAATCAGATTCTCTTTGTTATTAACTCATTGTGGAAAGTTTTCCTGTTTTTAAAGCACTCGTATCATAATAAACACACAAAACACCAGTGGGTTGAGGATTCATTTATTAAAACACCTCATCAGCACTTCTTCATGTCTAAAATAACTTGAATATGAAAGGAACGCCGCCATCTTGCCCATTTGGAGCCAGAATCTGAGCCGTAGAGATCAGGGAGTGGAGAAGTGGGATTGAGGCTCTACCCAAAACATGCTCTCCACCAATCGGGAGTCAGTCTCAGCTCTCAACCATAACGTTTCACCCTGTTTTTATTCCAAAACGGCGATCCAATGTGATCCAATGCATGTTGTGGTAGAGCTCCATCCACCGATCGCTACCTGAAGGTTTCCAAATCTCCACGAGGGCAGTGTTCATATCTGTGAATATTCTGGCTTCATTTCCGGACAGTGGGAGGAAGTGGAGACTCCATGGAGGACACGTGAGCAGGAGACATTCTGGCATCTGCTGCGACTAAGAGCAACAGAGCAGCCGCTTGGATCCGATTCCATGTATTGTGCAACATGTGGATGGATATTAAATTGAAACCCCTTTTGCATTTTGTACTTTTGTTCTGAGAGTCCTGAGTTGAACTTAATCCAACAGAGTTCCTGCAGATCGGCTCCAAAATGCTCTAGAACCTCTCCCAGAGGACATGGGACTGACACACACTTAGTTTGACCACATAGTTTATATGCAGATAAATTATTTGATGATGCTTATGTGTCCTGTCGTTTCCACTTGTCCATGTTTCTGACTCGTCCGTCCGTCTCCAGAACACGAGAGCTATGTTAATGTGAACGTTAAGGGCTCTATGAGTGCTGCAGACAGGAAGTGGACAAACCAGGGCTTTTTCTATTCGTCCATTATTAATGAGGACTGGAGGTTAATCTACCTCTTAATCACCAGGCAACATAGAGAGTGATGCAGGGGATGGAGGGACGGGTGGGACGGATGGGGGGGGACGGGTGGGACGGAGGGATATGGGGGTAAAGTTTTCAACAGAAATTAAACAGAGGAAGCCATCAGTGTTGATGACCTCATCATCTATCAATCAGCAACGACTTTGGATGTGTAAAAAAAACAACTCTCTGGTTTAAACATGAGATCATCCATTAGTGCACAGTGGAGTAAATGTTGTCTCACATCAGTTCAAACAGTCGGGAAATCATACAACACGTGTTGTGTGTTTGATCTTAAAAACTGGAATCTCTTTTCAGAAATATATATTTTTAGGATACTAATATGAAAAATTGATATATATATATATATAAACTTTTTCTTCATATCCCCATCCTGTAACTGTTCTTTTCTTATTCTGTTTGTCACAGAAAAATATGTCTTGTTTCATTACTTTAAAAAGAACATTCAAGAAGCTTGCCCCCTATATTGGCAAAAAAGTAGTTTAACCCAAAATTAAAATAATACAGATGATAGGTTAATCAGAAATGTGCCCCAAAAACAATGCAAAAAGGTAAATTACACGATGTTTACAATTTAAGGCACTAGTCTGTTGTGAAACTAGGCTTGTCAATCAATTTAGAAATGGAGGCCGTTGGACAACAATAACAACAAACCTTTATTTACACTGTCAGGAAAGACATTGAATCCCAGCAGCAGCGTGTGTGTGTGTATGTGTGTGTGTGTGTGTGTGTGTGTGTATGTGTGTGTACTACCTGGTGTTTATGTCACATCAGCGTGGCCCCCCTCACCCCCGACAGGCTGTAATTGTGTAATCCTGCTTGTAATCCCCTCAAACATACAGGAGAGTAGCAGAGATCTCTGCCAGATTACACTGCACAGAGTTGATCTGCATTTGTTGTTTGTATGTTGCTGGAAAAACAGACAAAAAAAATAAAAGTTACGTGTAATGATGAACAAATATTTCCCTACTGGGACGCCATGTCATTTTTTCATCTATACATAATTGAGATGACTGCACACAGGTACACTTAACAGCACCGCAAGTAATTATAAATAAAGTATCGCTTTGCCTTTTTGACAAATACTTGACAATATAATCATCTGTGTGAATATGGAAAGAACAGAAATAAGATTCTCTTTGCTCCCTGTCAGTGTAAAACATGGATTTTTTTCAAAATAAATGTGAAAAACATGAAATCTGATACCAAAACACAACCTAGAACATCCTGTGGGACAAAGCAGCTCACATGTTTCACTGGCAATTAATGTCCAAACACACAATCACACACCCAACACTTTTATTTTTCAATTATTTGATTTTTAATTATTTGATATTTGTGTTAAACGCAGTTCTGCTCAAGGGCTCGCCATTATAGATAGAGGCTGAGGTTTAAAGAGGGGCCACCAGGCAAAATGGTAAACAACAGAATTAAATGGTAATAATTATTGTTCCAGGAAATAATTATTGTTCAGCCGCCTATCTGCTCTGTTGTTTAAATAACAACGAATATTAGCTGTCTTTTTTTCCCTATAAGACAACTGTGTGTATACGTGTGTGTCTGTGTGTGGGCGATGATGAGGTGGCTTAAGCTGATTCACATATACGGGGCACAGATACACACACACATGAGAACAATAACACAGAGACACATGCAGCTGGAGATTAAAACACACAGCAGCTTGTGCAGATAAATAATATATATTCTGCAGGATAGATGCTATTGTTTTTATGACCAAATACACAACCCACACTCAGTAACAAAGCTTTTTAGATTATTTTAAGTTATGTTCTGGTTAATAAGAAATATCTCTACAGACTCTGAGGTAATAGTACACATTATTGACCAATTTGGGGGAATTTAATGAAGACAATACTTGTTTATGTATAAATATTACTGACACAGAAAAATAGTATGTACAATTCTAACTATGATGATTTTCCACATGAGTAATTCTGCATATTTAAATGCAAAATTACACAAACAGAACTTTCTGCTCCATCTTCCAAACAGGAGTCTACGCTGCACTGATCTCACATCTGCATTGTTTTTGATGTGTTAATCCCCCCAAGTTAAAACTCAGCATGAAAACAGCTCTCTTCCTTATTATTGTTATTATTATTATTGTCATGATCTCCTGCTGAATTACCGCTGATCCACTGGTGCGTAAATACCCTTCTACACCAGTGTGTGAACTGGGGGATTAGCAGCGGGGCTGAAAGAGACACTGAGCTCACGGCGCTAATGATCTCAGAAATGTGAGTCTTTGTTGTTTTTAAATCTCATCTGAGCAGATCGCGCAAAATTCATAAACACACAAACAGCGTATGCTTTGTGACGTCAGGACACAAACCAGCATACTGTGCTTTTTACTCCACAAGATGTTTTTCATGCTCAGGATGGATTAGTTTCCCCTTAAAATCATTTTAATCTATTTTTCACAACGTGAGGACAGATGTTATGAATAAAAAGAGACAAAATATATGTAAAAAAACATCTTTAATACTAAGCACACTGGAAAGGTCCCGAGGTTCATTCATACACAAAACATTATCCTTTATAATAAGAGACTTATTTTAGAGTTTGATTACATTTTATCTTAAATTATCAGGGGAGTTCTCACACCATCAGGGATTTTAATATAAACCTGTTGTTACACATAGTGTTGAATTGAAGTTTTGATTATAAAGTAAAAGTTACAGAAGTTATAACTTATTTTTATTGTTCCTCTATTTAACAGTATTAAAGCTAGAGTCGTATACAATACACAATGGCCACACTAAAGTTGTGTGCTTTTAAAACTAGCTCCAACTTTGTGTTATTTTTCTCTGACTGGACCGGCGTCTTGTGTGTGCATGTCCTTTTGCAGTACTTTTGCTAACACTGAGTTTTACTGTGATAGTGAGTAAAGGTTTTATTAAACATAACATTTCAAACTGAACTCCATATTTGCAGTAGTTATACAATTGAGTAAAATTCAGTTCTGCGTTTGCTCTTTGCAAACCTTAAAATTCCAACTTCACATTCGTCAGAGTCGACCCGATCGTCAAACCAAAGTCAAACTGGACTTACACACTTGTTGCACAAGTTTCCTTTCACCACGACAAGCCCCTGGTAAACTGTAAATGTAAAAACTGTAAATGGAAGTTGGTGAATCTCTAACTTGAGTGTGAAAGGTCAGATTAAAATCAAGGAGGAATCTGTCTGCAACTGGAATTAAACGTATATCTTGTAATCCTCTTTGGAAATATCTGATCTGAAGCCTTGAGGACTCCTGTGGTTTTCTAAAACCATTCACACCATCAGATCATTTCCTCATACATCACACATCAGTGGATGTTCAGGAGGAACTGTTTATTCCTGTGCAACACACAACACACAGAGAGAGAGAGAGGGATCCTCTCAGTTCCCGTTGGCCTGAAGTGGCCCGGCTGCCCTGCATCTGACTCTTAAAATACTCTTCCTTCAACCGGCTTTTACTCTAAAACGTGGATTAAAAACCACGGCTGAGAGCATAACTATGTTTGTGTCTGTGTGTATTTGGTTTTTATAAAATCCCCACAGCATATTACACTTACAGGGGCTCTGTGCGCTAAGTAAGAATCACTAAGTGTAAAATTGACAGATGGGGCTATTTGTTTTTTCTTAAGTGCTCGGGGACACTCGCACAGTTTGGGTGGGTCTCCTGTCGTCAGTGGTACTTTGGTTAATGATGACAGCTGCACTCAGTTGTGATTTACTTATTTTAAAAGAGAGAGTTATCCTCCCAAACTCCACCCATCTCGCTCGCCCCCGCTCCCTCTCTCTCGGATGAAATTAAGAACAACATGTTGACTTCTGGATCTAAACATTAAAAACATATGTGGTCCATTAGCGCGCTCCCCCAGATGTTGGCGGCGGTAATCCCCCGGCCCTCTGCCGTTCTGATTGGCCCACAACTTTAATCACGAGATGGTTAATGCAGAGCAGCGGAAACAATGAGAGTGTCGTGCGTGGCCGGGAGCAGGAGGAGTCACACGCAACCACGACTTTTCAAAACAGATTAACACTGAAAGTTGCACGAGGTGACAGGATGTGTGGCCAAAAGTCGGTAAACATTTGAATGTGTACTTTTGATTCCCGGGTGTCAGTCTGTGGGAATCTAACTTTAAGTGTCTCCTCATTTGATCCTTTTGTTGTGGTGTTCCTCAAGGTTCTGTCCTGGGTACTGCTCTGATTGTAGAAAAAAACTAGCTCATATCTTATTTCTGCCACAGGTGGCCTTGATCCTAACGGTGATGGGAAGACCCCCCCCCATGTTAAATATATCATCTGAAATCAGGAAGTCTCAAGGGACAAGGAACTAATTCGTGACACTTAATTTGTGTAGTTCACCAAAGTAGTTCTTCACTGGTTAAAGTCATGTGAATTTCATCTCAAGTAGCTACAACAACTTGGAAAGTCAGAGAGTCGTCGAGCTATTGACATCAACACTTAAAAACCAATTAAAATCATTTTTACCATCGATTCTAAATAATATCCTCTAAACTTGACAAATGTTTCACTTTTGGTTATCTCCATCTCTTACAAGAGATTTTTCAAAGTCGAAGCCCAAGAAAACATCAAGCTCTGAACGATGTCAACCCACCTAGACTAATGTAACTGCCACTTCACACACATCTGCATTGCAATTGGTGTTTCATGTACGTTTGGTCATTTTGTGTATGTATATAAGTATGTGCTGTATATACTGAATGCACAAGTTCAGGAAGGAAATACAAGGTTGCATGGTGTGTAAAAAAAATCTTAAGAAGATTTAAAATGGGTTATTTTTCAGATACATTTTTGAGTTGATCCTCTGAGTGTCTGATCTCTAAATGAACGTTACAGATTTAAAGCTCCCTCCTCTCTCTCTCACTCTCTCTGATCCCAACCTGCTGATGCTAAACCGCTGACTTGTATTTTAAACCCAGAGGCCACAGACAAGATATTTAAGAGGAAGCAGATCTTTAAATATCTCCTCTTTTGAAGCCATTTGGTGACATTTTCTAACAGATTACAAGCTGCAAATGGAGCCAGAAGACAACGGAGATCCTTTAATAACTATCAGTATTAATATATAATAAAAGATGTTGTTAAGAACCTGAAAAGGTCTTTTAAAATACTCAACATTTATAATCAGGGACCCGGAGGATTCTTTTTAAAGCTTCCTGTTCTACAGAGAAGAATCAGACACACAAAAATAAAAATTCACCAAGCCTGTATAAAATGTACTAAAATTCAATATGCTAAGAAATAATTCAAGCTCAATTTCTTCTCCCAACTCAAACCAAGCAGGCTGTAACCTTTCATACATACTGTAAATATAAAGATTATGCTCATTCTCTGCTTTTGAGAAGAAACACGATTAACTTCTGATTTTTATTGGAGACTCAAAAGGGCATACTCTCCGTTTAAGAGCCTGTAAGAGCATGATGGATGGAGATCATCCAAAAGTAAATGAATACCAAATGACTAAATTAGGTGTTGTGGTAAATATTTACTCAATTCTCTTGAAAAAACATAACACAATCCGTCACCCAAAACTGTGATTTAATGAAAAGAGTTCAGTTTAACCAGGGGCACAATATCTGAACTGCTGCTCTGATCAGAAAGTAAAGATTCTCGTGTTAACCTGTCGCCTGGAAAACATGATGGAAATGAAACTTGGTGATGTGATGCCCGGCTGGTGAACGAGTTGACTGCAAACAGGAAACTATATGGGAAAGAAGTAATCCCATCATGAAATACTCTTAGTTCTACAAACAGAGGCTGGTGGGCTGTGAATCCTTCACTCCACAGATGAGGGATTAGTTACATATGGCTGCCGTCTCTCCGGCTGATGCAGGTCTCAGTTTTTTAAGCCCCTGAGATGTACTTGAAACATAAAGTTCACCCTCGGCCAAAGGTCGAGCACATTCCACAAACGTCTGGGCTTAATTTCACATTAGAAACTGTATGCATGTACACACTGTGCAGAACATCATGTGCACCGAGTGTGGAAAGATGGACTGACATTAAATATTAACATCACACAACATCTCTTGAAGTTTGGACTCTTTAATTAATGTGTTGTGATGTTCACTGCATTCATCTAAATCTCATTAATTAAATGACAAAGATTTCAATTCTGATTGTTTCTTACTTGATTAATAAACACTGAGAATGAAATGTTGCCTCGTTAATAAATACGTGCGCACTCCCTTCCATGTCGTGGCCCCAATTACAAGTCCCAGTTCATAAACACACACGTGCACACACATGCTTGTGTTTGTGCGCATGTACAAACATGAACAAAGACCTTGTGACCTAATCAAATTCTCCTATTAGATAAAATAAGTGCACCATCAAATTGTCTTTTAATTAGGGCTGAAGTAATTAATAGATTAGTTGATCAATAGCAACATCAGCCCTCAACAATTCAAAAAGCTAAATCATTTTCACTTATCAGCTGTCACACACACAACAAACACACGTAAGTGGACAACACACGGCTTCAAACATATGGATGTTGTCATTAATAAACCACACAGTTGCAACAATACAGCGTATAGGTGACTAAGGTCAAAACTTGCTGGAAACTTCAGTAAGTTACAAAAAGTAAGTTTTCTTCATGGCAGCTGAGGTTCTGTACATGAGGACACGTTGCATTCCACAGTGATACGTTCATATAGGCCAAATAGGCATCAAGTCACTTTGCCGCGGTGCTGTGTAATCTGTAATCACCACATATTTACACAGGACATCAAATCGCTCTCTTTCTGTCTCTGTACATTAAGACTCTGTGGTATTAACAGCAGCTTTAACTTGCAGCGGGACATCTGTGTATGAAAGTAATTGAGAGCTATAACAGGATCAGGAGGTTCGTCCAGTGGGGGACGTCCCTGCCAAAGGGGTCAGAGTTTCAAGTATTTCTTGACCTTACGAGATGTAAGTAAAGGCAGAGTAAGAGTTTCTGTTTCTGTAATGTTGTGTTTTGCAATTATTTTATTATTTTGTATAATTATATACCGGAATCTAGTATGAAGAGCAGAAGATTAAGCATTTCTATACGTATGCAAAGGATCACATACATAAATATGCGTGACCACAGCTTAGCGACACAAGTTAACTCTACAACTGTAAGTAGAACGACATCGGAGTTATTGGCCCCAGATGTTTTCATTATGCTCTTATTGTTATATGACATAGGTTCTCAGTATTAGGATTAAAAACATATGCAGCAGCTGCTGATTTTCTTACATCTGCTGAAGACAATGAATTGCTTAACCAGTTTAAAATACAAAATGTTTAATCCGTTGTTAATCTTGATTTTCAAAGTTTAACATTATGGATGAAAAGCTTCAAACCACACAAAGAAATAACAGTCTTACTTTGCTGTGCTTGAGTTTTGTATTTCAGGACCATGGACAGAGACAAAAGCATGAAGACGTAAGACTTGTGATAATAAAATGTACAAAATTCAAATTTCACGGCTCTGACAACATATGGATCATGGCTTGTATGGATCAAAGTAGCAATGGCAGCAGTTTCTCACTCATAGTCAGACCCTGTTTAGGAGTTTGGTTCCAAAGGCCAAACAGCATGTGGAGGTGAACTTAATATCCGGCTGGTACTGGTTCAACTGCCATACTGGCCTCAGCCAATCCACATCCCAAGAAACCTTTTAAAAGACAAGAGTCAGCACTTGAAGGTTATCGATCCGGATATATACCAAACCTTTATACCTAATGCTGTACAGGAGACTCCAACTTTAGAAAAACACCCGCAAGAGAAATCTCTAGATTAAAAAACCTTGGTCATCATGACACTGTCTCACAGAATGAAGCTCAACTCAGGTAATTTGAGTGTTTAAGCTGAATTAGAAGATGGTGAACTGAGATGATTAAACTTTAAAATGATCAGGCAGCAATAATGTCGTTATAAAATATGACTATGTCACAAATGCACAGAGGATAGAGGTGATGGCAGAGAGCGGCCCATGACCCAGTTTACATCTCACTGCAAAGGGATTATAACCAGAATTTAAATGAATATGTTTTTTGTCATGTTTCCTGTGGCTACATTATGAAAACACTTACAGTTTCACTTATCTACACCAACTTTTAAGAAATCCTGCATAAAATCCAACCATTTTGTTCCCAACAACACATCTTGAGGGATGTTTCTCTCACTCCTTCCATCTGTGTCACTGGGCGTTCCCCCCGAACCCTTGGAGAAGACTGATGTATCACATCCCATTTCTCCCCCCCCCTTCCCTTTTTCATTCCCCCCCTCCCGCCTCTTCTCCGTCCGTCCTCCGTCACGTCATACACGGTGTCCTGCGGGATCCGGGAAATGATTAAGGAAGACAGTTTCAAATACCTTTCAAGTCTTCTCCCCGATGGCACCACAAAGTAGGTGGGCACGGCGAAGGTGGGAGCTGGCAAGAGGAGCAGGCCTCGCTGCCGGGTGGAGACACAAGGTGATTATCTGAGTGTGTGGGAATTTGTTTGTGTGTAGATACTTTTAACGAGGAAGGCGTCGTTTGAGCTTTCATGACTTGTGAGCGCAAGTGGAGGTCAGAGGGAGAAAAGATTACTGGTTCGTTTCTGCAGAAAAGCTTGTGTGTTCATGTCCCTTGTGTTTGCAAGGTAAATGTGTGTGTGAATATGTGTGTGCTTGTGTGTGTGTGTGTGTAAGAAAGAAAGAAATCAGCACAGCAAAACAGACAAAATACCCAGTCAAAGAACAAATTGGACCTTTTGAGCCCCCGTAGCAAAATCTCATTTACATCTGAGTTATACTTTAAAGATTGTTTTGTTCGGGAGTGACATACATACAGGATCCCTCATCGTGACATACTGCTCGTTGTGTCATGCTGGAGCGTGTGCGTGAGTAACTACATATCTTGTGTGTGTGTGTGTGTGTGTATATATGTGTGTGTGTGTGTGTGCGCATGGGTCTTTGTGAGGGAGAGATAATGAGATCTTGCTCAGCTGAGGCCTGGTCTTGATCCCCAGAAGCCCTGGACTCATTTCAGTGAGAGACCTCTGAATACGAAACTGAACACCTCTGGCGGAAACACAAACCTGGTCTCAAGCACAGAGATCCGAGCAGACGATAAGTCCTGTTCTGCAGCGTAAAGCCCACACATGGTCGCTCTTTGTTCCTTTTTTTTGGGGTAGGTTCAAATGCTTTCCAGACTCTGTAGGATTTGTCTGTGTGTGTCAAGTGGGAAACTGCCTTTTCTGAGCTGCACCATTTCATCTGACCAGAGAGGAATGAAAGGTCGTGGAACTTGTTTTCATCAGGAGCACAAGTTCAGGTCAGGAGCGGGGGAGCAGCATCTAGTTAATCCAACATTTGAAAGCACGAGAGCCTTGTGATTGTATATGTGTCAATTAATGTAAGATCTTTCTCCAGGACAGATGAGCAAGAATAATAAAATAGCAGCTGTCATTGCCAATTTTTAAAAGTACTGATTATCCTATTCAGCTAAAGATGACATATGTCAATGTGAACTCACAAATTCATCTGCTCGTGCTTTTTCTGCTACCGGCTTCAAACCAGAGAAAGTGTGCAGACTCCACTTTACTTGATCTGTCTCTACAAACTAGTCATCAAACATGGAGGTCTAGATCAGCCTCTTTCATGTCGGTTCCCTTTCATAAACATGGTCATGGTCCCTGCTACGAGATATCAATACACATCTGAAGTCTGCAGCATGTGGTTGAAATAGTATGATGGGAATGTAATAAGAAAAACTGAAGCATTTAAAATTATGCAATTCAATTTGAATATACTGGAAAAACCCTTTGCCAGTGTGCTTCAAGATTTAATAACTGAATTTACACAAAAGGTAACTACGAACTAAATCTATATAAATATGAAAGTTGGGAGTGACTCAGTTGTGTAACCAAAGTTTGCGTTGGACTTTTCCTCATTAACCTGACATAGAATATCTAATACAGGCCCTTTGGTGAAGGCTGTAGCACAAAGGCCGTTAAGCTGTTGCTCGCCATATTGTTATTATTATTTACAATACACACACCTCACCCACTCTGGTAATGTTCAATGAGTTTGCTATAACTTTCCATAGCGGTGAAGTCTTATCTCAAGGTATTATAAACGTATGACTTTTTCCCCCATCATTCTTTTTTCTTAATTTCTCTCCCTCTCTTGCCCGTCCCTCCCTCCCTCGCCTCTTCGCACCCATCAGCTAGCCTCCTCGTGCGCGTTAGCCAGAGCTATCACTGTTCCCTTTTCTTTTTGGCATTGTTCAAACTAAATGGAAACAAGGTAATTAGCTTGTTACAATTAAAGCGAGACGAGCGGATGAATTGTAATCACCCGCAATGGAGTTCCCACTTTCTCCCCTGCAGCCTCCAACAGGCCAGCTGAGCTATCCTCATTTGCATAATTAAAATATACAAATGATAATGGATTTTGTAGTCAATGTCCAGAGGCTGCAGAGGCAGGGATGAGAAGAAAATATGAAATCACAATAACAACCACGCTGGCTTCGCCCAGAGGGGAGGGGACGGGAGGGGGGAGGAAGAAGGGAAGGGGAGGAAGGAAAAAAGGAAGGAAGGAGGGATGGAGGTGTGAGAAAAATAATGTTGTGCTACTGGAAAAGAGGGAAAGAAGGATGCAAAGATAATGAAGGATAAACGAGAGAAAAGACGGCGTGAACATCAGGTAGAGCAGAACAAAGGTGGACCAATTACATTTGCAAATAGCACAGGCCTGGCCCTGTCCTGCGTTGCCCTCCCTCCAGGGAAGCCTTTCGCCTGATTACATGAAATTGGGATAGAATTAAACATCTTGGAGTTGTCCTAAGACAAACCAAAATGAAATTAGAACCCAGCTTCTCTTTTACCTCGGAGCGCCGCAGAGCCGCACGGCAGGGAGGGAAGGAGAGACGCAGGGATTTTTGCAATTAGGTGAGGGACAATGTCGGGGAAATTAGGCCTTAGAGCTGAGTTCTCCTCCCTCTCCTGGCTTTCTCTGTAGTTTGTCGTTGTGAAAGTTCGGAGGCGAAACAGCTGTGATCTCTCGGTGCCGATGTGGTAATAGACTTCACACACAATGCATCTACACACACACACACACACACACACACACTTGAGCCCTGGTGATTTGGCCTGTACGGCGGCTCAGAGCACAGAGAGTGTGGCTTCAGAGCAGCGTTTGCTCTGAGCACTGGGCACGGCCCCAAAACAGAAAGAGAACAGCTCTCCAGTCACTAAACACAATCTTTTGCCTCTGCAGTGAAGGTTTGAGGGCGGGAGTTCTCATGTAGTGAGGGGCCTCTGCACAAACAAGTGTTAGCTGCCAAGTCAAATGAAAAACAAATGTGTATGAAGGGGTTGTGACTATGATCCTCTCTGAAAACCATTGTATCCATGCAGGCTACCCATCGCTCCACTTTAATTTACCTCCACAGTGAAGTCTATGTTTTGATATCTAGCACACTTCTTTAAAAAGGGCAATTACCAAAAAACTGATGTAAGTGGTTATAATCATAATGATTAGAGGAAAACAGAATTCACTCTCAATAAGAAACAGTTGGATTGTTTCCTTAATTACTTCTCTACATCTCACCTCCCACTGAAGTTCTCCTAATGACGTCGCACATCTTCTACCTTCGCTCCTACAGACAATAACCACACCAGGTCATCCGCACAATAAAAACGTAGGCTTTTTAAGAGTTAGAACAAATGATCAGTGCTGTAACTTTCTCTTTTACTAGATGATTTGTCCTTCCTTCTTCTCTTTGTGTGGATTTCGTTCTCTTCTTATTCCACTTTTTCCTCCACCCACCCCCCCCCGAGCATTTCCCTTCCCAGTTTTCCTCTCTTGCTGCCTATCTTCCCTCAGTTTGATGCAATTCCCCTAAAAACTGTAATACCAGCATGTGTGCAATGAAATGAAATGTTCACGGCGACGCTCATTTTCTCATTTTCTCTCTGTTCTTCAGCCCGTTTGTCGTCTTTCGCTCCTAGTGTTCCAAATCGCAGACACACACACACACACACACACACACACACACAACTCTGCAGCCAGTTTTCTTTGTATCTATACTGCCTCAGCTTTTCTACAAGCTCATCCTTTAACTCACGCTTTACTATTTACACTTCAGTCTTTTGTTAATAGCATCGTCCTCCATTTTTATGCTTTAGTGCGTGTGTGTGTGTGTGCGTGTGTGTGTGTGTGTGTTTCTGTGTGCATATATACAACTCCCCGTATGTTTTCGGCACCCACCGCCCCTGTTCCGTGTGTGTGCACGTGTGTGTGCGCGAGTGAAAGCAATAACAGTGGCAGAGCTGTAAGTAAATAATGAGCAGTAATCAAAGTTAATGGAACCCAATGGGAGCCACAGCTTCTGTGTGTGGCAATAATCTCATTTAGAGAGAGAGGCAGATTTAGTGGATAATTGGGGCCTAAGTACTCACTGATTCCCCTGCTAACTAACTAACCAACGGAGCTGCCGACGCTCGTTTTGTTTGCAATCACGCCGACACAGATGGAGCACAAACAAAGAAGAGACGCTCGATGCACTAACACATCTTGGCTGCTCTTCTTCTTCTGCTGCTCTTCTCTCCTTCCCCCCTTTCTTCTCTTTACACTCGTACTATCCTGTTGTGTTTTCCTACACCTCTTCTTCTTCTAAACATCTGTCCCTCCGGGTCCTGTCCATTTCTGTCTTCTCCTAACCTCTCATTTCCTCTCATCTCCTCTCATCTCCCTTGTTTCCTCTCATCGCCATTCTTTACTTCTCTACCTCCCCTTCTTTCCTTCAGCTCCTTTCATTTCCTAGTGTCCTTGTCTCGGCCACACATCCTCTCTCCTGCCGTTCTTTTCACCTTGTTTTGTTTCCATTTCTCCTTATAGGTTTTCTTTTTGCCTTTCATTTCACTTCTCTCTTTTCCTCCCATCTCTTCTCGTTGTGTTTTCCTTTGACTTGTTTCCCATCTTTCTTTCATCTCAGTTTTTCATTTAATTTAATTTCCTTCCTCCCTTGCTTTTTCCTTGCCTTCTTCTTTTTATTTCTCCTTTTTCTCCTTCTCTCCTTTGTGCTCCTGTCTTCTTGCTTTTCATCTCATACCATCGTATCCCTCTTGTGTGTGCGTCTATGACATAAACAGAGATGTGTGCATGTATCTGTCTGTGTGTGTGTGTGTGTGTCTGTGTGTGATGGAGTTAATGGTGGATGTTGTCAGTTGCACAGCAGGTGTTTCACTCGCTCTTGGGAAAGACCAGCATGCTTTGCTCCAGGTGTGTGTGAGTTGTCCAGATGTCATTATGGAACATCACTGTGTGTTTGTCTTGTTCTGTCTTTAACCCTCAGCTGGACGAGAGCAGAATCTTACTCAGCGTGAAGACCGGACCTCGTCCGTCTCTCTCATCCTCCTCTCAGCTGATTTCACTCCTTCTTATTCTCACATCCTTCTCCTCCTCTCTCGAATTATCCATTTTCCTCTTTCCCTTCGTTTCCTGCTTTTTTCTTTCCTGCCAACTTCTTCCATCTTTCTCAGTTTTATGAATCTCTGATGAACGGCGTTAACGAAGCATCTAAATAGAAGGAAAAAGGAAATTAACAAAAGAAATAATTAACAAACAGATAAAACTTGAGCTATCTGATTTCCCCTCCGTCTCTTTTGCTTGTTTACACATTTATATAATCTTATTTGGTTTCTTAGCTTATTTTTTCTTACAGTATTCTTTCTTTCTGGCCTAAATCATCTGAGAAATGTGATTAAAGGAAGATGAAGGATGCTCGATCACTCCTCATTTCATCGAGAATCACATCGTACTGGACCACAGTGGCTGGTGCATCCACCTGCTAACATTACCAGACCTTCTCGTGCCAGTGGCAATTAAACCTGCAACTGTGGCAGCGTTAGCACCTTGCTTTGTGCCTGGTCTACAGAGAGTCATTACTCTAACAGGGGTTTTCACTTCTCGGTCTGACTGCACATTGGATGCTGTTAAACACTCATCAAGCAGAGTAATATTTCTGAGGTGCAAAAAGAAGAGCCTTACAGGTCAGGTCACATATTTAAAAGTGCAATTTAAAAAAGCCTTCCAGCTACATTTAATATTTTTAAGTATGGTTATGCCACTGTGATTATAAGTATTCAGTGTGTGGGGATGCATGGTGGCAGCTACACTTGTATGTGTGTGTGTGTGTGTGTGTGTGTGTGTGTGTAGGGGGGGGGGTCCAGCTTAGGGCAGCAAAGCAGGGTAAAGCCTGACTGCAAAAGATGTATTTAATCAGAAGATATTCGACTCAGGTTATTTTTACTTACCATCGCTCGGTATTAAAAAGCACAGTTACAGTTATTGTGCGGACAGGAGGTTATTACGATTATTGGAGGGGATCTTAAAGGGGGCCGTTTAATCAAGGACACACACACACACACACACACACACACACACACACACACACAAACACACACAAGGATGTCACATGGATTTGGAGTAAACCAGACTTTACACATTTAATTACTTATTAAGTGGTGTGCAAATACGTAGGCTGCACCAGTAAATATCGGAAGTGCACAATCATTTCACTTACACTCTCAGAGACAGACACACACACACAAGCTTGTACAAATACAGCTAAGGCTTTCTAGAAGCTTAGGAACGTGGTGTTTCACTAAAGTCGCCCATTACATAAATGAGCAGGATAAGATGCTTAAACATTATTTACACACGGGGCAGGAGGGGATTAAGATCGACCCCCACTCTCTCTTCCTTTTGTTCCATTTGGTTTTGACCTCGTCTTGTTTCGTTGATTGACATTTTCTACCCGTATCCTTTATTTACACCATTTTGTTTCATTTCTATCATTTTCATGTGATTTTGTACAAATACAGTGAACAAAGGCTGCTTTATAGACGTGAATATACAAATAGAACACAGTAGAAATACTGTGGGGCCTAAAAACAGTGTCACTAAGTGAGTCACAGGGAGTAAATCGACCTCTGTGTATGAGAGCTAACTGGAGCGACTAGTCATTCTGTCACACGTCCTGATTGGCTCATTTAAATACAGCTCAGGTGTAATTGGCTGGCAAATTAAACTGTCATTATTGGACAGGTGAGGAGGGAGGAAAAGCGCCGAGAAGTGACAGGACAAAATAGCCGCCATGCTCCCGTGGGAAAACTGGGGGGGAAATAGAGGGGAGACAGACACACACCCACACACACACACAGCGACACACACAGCGACACACACTCGGAGACCTCATTCTAAAGTACATATGATGCATGAAGTCACTCAGACATGCATAAATACATACGGCACATCTGAGTTGTTGTGTTTTTTTCCAGAGGCAACGAAATAACAGAGGTCCAACTCAGACGTGAATTCAATTAAATACAAATTGTCCTAATTTCCATTTTATTAGACCTTTTTGACTTTCTCTTGTTTTCTGCCAGTTTCAAATTCATCAAAAAACATTCTCTCTCTTTGCATCTCTCTCTCTCTCTCTCCCGTGCACACGCTGCTTTGACACGACCCGGTCATAAAACTGATGGATGGATGGTGGCCAGAGCTTCTCCAGGTGAACCCTGACCTCCCAGAGTGTGTGTGTTACTATGACCCATCTGTGTGGGCCGTTAAGAGCCTCTTCTTCTTTGCCCTCTTTTTCTGACCCACATCCTCAGCGGTCAACACTGAGAGCACTCAGACCCCGGGGAGTGTGTGTGTGTGTGTATGTGTGCACGTGTGTGTATTTATTAGTGTCAGTACATACACAAGGGTGAGTCTTGGGAGGGCAAGCGCACACACAATAAGAGTTTTTCATGATCTCATCAATGGATTGTGAATACAGTATTAACGATGGCTGGACGGCCCCTGGCCACTACTTACTGAATCAGATATGTGACATCTGATAGGACTTAAATTCAAAAATCCATTTGTAATGGAATATAGCAGCGTGCTTCATGTGAGGGTCAGGACCCGGAGTTGGGTCATTGAAAGATCGTAATTATTTTTCGGAGCAAGCAGACTGCCTCAAAACCATTTGGCTCTTTGTAGAAATTTGGAGAAATGCATGAATGTGCAATTCAAGCCTGTGTAAGATCTAAGTGTGTTTTTTTGATGGAATATTTGAGCCATAACATTGTATATATTTCCACTAAAGCTATTTATTTACCGGTTATTAATAATTTGGCCAAAAATGCCGGAAAAGAACTGAATCATGGAACAAAATGATATCAAATAGCTCAATCTGGCATCTTATTTCTTATTTTGTATGAGCAATAATCCAAAACCTCAAGTTATTGAATATATAATGACTTAAAACCATTGACAAAACATTTGAGTAGCTGGATAAAGTATTTGTTTGATATTTTAAAGACTTTTTATTAAATTACTGCTTATAAGTCTAGTTGTAGATTCATTTTGTGGCAACTGACTCATTTAAATTATAATTTTGACAAATTCTAACAGAGTTTCCTCTATATTGCTGTTTTATGTTTTATTTTTCTTACGTTACACTTGACTTGCAAATAATAAGACTTACAATATGTGTTCCAACCTTTCTATCTGAAGGACACAGTCCCATTTGCTGAAAGTTAATATTTACTGAACAAACACAAGAAATCAGATCTTGACTGGTTTTCAACTTTGGACTTAATCCACACCCCACACAGACACATTAATACAAATCTAATAAAGACCATTATAACACTTTCCCCAAACTTCTCCACCATCAGAGTCAAACTTCCAGACTCCGGCTGCATTAGAGTTGCTCTCTGCCTCTTGTGTCTCGGGGACGACTCCTGCACATGGTCACTGTTGAGGAAATGGACACAATTTCTTTTTCAGGTTTCCCTGAAGGGATATTTCCGCCCACAAACCCGACTGATTGATCTCCAGGCTCCAGTTCTACCGGTGGCCATATGCAAACAAAACAAAATTAAAGCTGTAAGGTTTAAAGCAGGACATTAAAAGATGTTTCAGTCCCGACCGTTGCACAGTAATTACACAACTTTTATTGTTATGTCCGGCCTTACTGGATGATAGATTCTGAGCCGGGCACAGAATGTTTTGCCTCGTGCTATTGTGCTATTAATATGTGGTATTGAATATGACATTATAATGGCCAACTGTATTCTGCTAATGACATGGTCCAGTGAACCATCTGTCTGGGGAACGAGAAGACAGCAGACATTAGATCGGCTGTCAGAGGTGATACACACACACACACACACACCCACGCACACACACAGACACACAACACACACTTTTAGATACTCGATGTGTCCGGAGACACACACAAAAATCACACGCAAACACACAGTGATGCCATTAAGTGCTGTTTAGGATGGAAGGCCTTTGATTGGTGTGTATGTGTGTGTGTTTGTGTGTACAAAGCTCAAACAAATGGATTCAATATCTCAACAAACTGTGTGTGTATGTGTGTGTGTGTGTGTGTCTCGAAGGCCCGTGCCCCTGTTGTGACATCATCTATGAATGTCATAATTGAGGGTCGGTAAATTGCCGCTTCTCTCCGCTCAGCGTCGCCCCATGTGTCAATACCGAGGTTCAAGGTGACGCTGCGGATCAATACCCAGAGACAGGAGCCATCCGCTGAATTTACAGCCCAGTAACAAGAGAGCCATGAAATGAGGCGGCCGTAGCCTTCAGCGAGCTGCCGGACGACACAGCCGCGATGCTGCTGCTGCCAAGCATTTGTCAAACATGCACATCGGGGACTCTCTGAGGAATTTTCCTACTCTTGTTGTTGGTTTTTGGGGGTAATGACGGTTTGAGGTCTGCATCAGTCACTACTGTGTGTGTGGGGGTGGGGGGAGAGTTTTTGTTGGAGATGCGAATGAACAAAAGATGATTATTAAACTAGTAATATTCAAAATATTCAATTTAGTTAAGTCCAGCAGGGAAACATCGGAATGAAATGTAGCTTTTATTCTTTTTACACATTAAGGGATGAAAACTATACTTGATTCACATAAACAAATAATTAAGTACTATCTGTACGTACTTGTACTTATTACTTTAATTCAGCTACAATTTTACTGTATATTCAGTAAAAAATATCCTTTTCATTTCATTTAAATTGCCTATAACTGCTCTAGTGGAAATTCTTTTTTAAATACCCGATAGTATATGAATAAGTCTAAATTCACTCTAAAGCAGAAGCTTCAACTGTCTGAGGTAGAAAAATTTAAATATTATCCAGACGGCTGGATGCAGGTTTATAGTTTTTTCTGTCCCAGCAAAATCCAAACAAACCAACTCTCTTTCCACGGAATCTGTTTTAAGTCCCTGATTTCTTACAATGAATCACTCTGGGAAAGTTGCTTCACAGCCAGTGAGGAGAGCAGGAATCTTGAAAGGTTCAAGTAGGCAGATTTTATTACACTAGAAATAAATCTTGACCCAACAACTTTCGTTTTTAGTAAAAGCGTTTTTGTTTGACCTTTCAAAATATTGAAGTTAATGATTTAAGTTTGGAAATGTGACTTAAGGACAAAAGAAAGAATGAAATCATGTGCAATGCAAAACGGGAAAAAGTCAATTTTTCATTTCTTTGGTCAGCACACAGATTCACACGCATGCATGCGTTTGTGTGCATTTATGAATTCATCACAGCAGCTACAGCGGGCAGGGATGTCCAGCAGGCATGGATGTCACAATGATAGTAGGTGAGCTGTGAAGGTGACGACGCCTGCCGTGTGTGTGTGTGTGTGTGTGTGTGTGTGTGTGTGTGTGTGTGTGTGTGTGTGTGTGTGTGTGCGTTCCAGGTGATGGATTAGCTTCATTTCCAGTGTAAGCCGTCTGTTGTAAGTGAGCGAGAGAGTGTGTGTGCTTGAACCCGAGCAGTAGGAGGGAATGTGTGTGTCTGCTGGACCGTGTGTGTGTGTGAGAGAATGTGTTTCTGTCACATCGTTTCTACTTATGTGTGCTTTTACCTGCATGTGTGTGTGTGTGTGTGTGTCTGTGAGTGTGTGTGTCTGTGTGACAGTGGCTGAGTGATGGGTCCAGTATACCGTGTAGTATAGCGGACAGACGCTGGGTTTCTCTCGCCGGGGGCAGTGGCGAGGCGTGTGTACAATCAAACGTGTGTTGACAGGCACGATGGACATCACACGGTTATGATGACCTCAACCTGCTGCAGGTGACAACCCCCCCACCCCCCCCCGCGCACACACAGACACAATAACTGTTCTTTCTGTGTTTATCTCACTTTTTTAACTTTGTAGACAAATCCACACTGAATTACCCTCAACAACAAAAGACAAACACAGATCATATTTAAGGAGTAAAACACAGAGGAGACAAGATCTAGAAAATCTTTGTCTCTAGGTTCCCAGCTCCAGAAATTAACTTGGCGACATGAAAGACAGAAGGATTCAGGAATAGTCAAGAGACAGAGATAGAAACTTCAGCCATCTCCTCTGCTCTGCGTCCTGAGCAGGAAACTGTCGGTTGTTTTGACCATAAAACATAACTTAAGCATCAAGCGTCAAACTTTCTCACTCTGTCGTTTCCTTCTAACTTATGAGGCTGTGGTTGTGAGGTGACCTTTATTTAATGATATGAAGATGTGATACTTCCTTCAATTAAAATATGTTCACACTGGGTGTAAATAAATGAATTAGACTTTTTTAAATTTAGAAAAGGTGAAGAAACTGAGTTCGACTGCCTTTATGTGTACATGCTGGTGTGTGTCTGTGTGTCTGTGTGTGTGCGGACACATGTGCTCTATGTGCACACACTTGCTTTGTGTGCGTCCCTGTGTCTTTTTTAGTCCCCCCCGTGAGCCCAAAACAAGGTAAACGTATAATAACAACATCTTCAGAATGTATCTCCCTATCTTTCTCCCTTGAGCAAAACAACCCACACCACACTCCTCCTCCACCCCTCCTCCCTGCCTCCTCCTCCCTGCCTCCTCCCCCCCCCCGGCGGTGCGAGGAGCGTCCGGGTGTGAAATGTAAAAGGGAGAATGCTGTCGTTCAAACTGTCCCAACCACCAGTGTCTCCCTCTCTCTCCCTCTCCTCCTCTCGTTCTTTTCACTCTCTCTCTCGCTCCCTCCTTCTCAGGTGGGCCGGCTGCTGCAGGTTGCAGGTGTGCAGGACCCCTCAGCCAATGAAAAATGAGAGCCGTCGCGCGCCGCGACTTTGATGAACCTCGCCGTACGTCGGCCTATCACTCTTCTCCATTTGGCTTCCCCCGGAAAAAACGCCCAGCTACACACACACACTCACACAGTGCACACACACACACACACACAGGTGGCAAACACTCTGGACCAAATATTTGTCTTGTTGAAGGAAGAGGCTGCGCTCGGGTAAAAACGCAGTCAAGAGAGTCTGCTGGTGTGTGCGTGTGTGTGTGTGTGTGTGTGTGTGTCTGTGTGCGAAATCTGTGCACAGTGTTGAGTTCCTTTATCTGTTAAAAAGTGATTTGACTTTGAAGTCACCGCACTGAGAAGATAAATGATTAAAAGATCTTGAAAACTTTAAAGTTTAAATAATGTCCTTGTTGATCTGTGTAATTCTGAACCAAATAAACAAATGGAAATGTCAAATTTTATAAATTTGAAATAGACATATTCAAAAAAATGTCTTATTTCAAATATATCTGTATTTTATATATTTTTTCAGTTGTTTAATGTGATTTTTCGTAAAATGCACAGGAGTCTTTCTTGTGAAGTAAATCTCCTTCCTCTCCACTCGTCTGTAATGTGAACCTCCTCCTCCTCCTCCTCCCACTCCTCCTCTCTCCATCTGTCCCTCTCTCACTCTCTCTTTCTTCCCTCCCTGCTTTACGGAGTTGCAACACTTGTTGAGGTAGCTGACACTGGAAGACAAAACTGTGTCCAGAGGTCACTGCCTGTGTGTGTGTGTGTGTGTGTGTTGCTCTTTATGAGTGTGTAACAGACGTGGGATCTGCGATGTGAGCAGCTATGCGTCGGGGGGCTAATCCCTCCCAGTTGGTCCCTAATCCTGTTCTAATCCCTTTAAAACTCTCTATCAGCCTCTCAGGACCTCAGCGGGGTTAAGTCACTAAACATACACACTCCAACGCACAAGCACACACACTCCAACGCACAAGCACACACACACACACACATCCTTTACTCCCAGTTAAGTGTTAACAAGTCACCATCATCCTTTAAATGAGCCCCTTTCAAAATAAGACGGAGGTAAATGATTTTACTGATTGATTAAGTGATTTTCTACAGATGGACCAGGACAGTGTTTAGTATAATGGACAATAGGAAGCTGCTGATTAAATGCCCTATTGTTTTTTAAATATTTTTCACATCAGCTATTTCCACTTTGAAGATTTTTTTAAATAAAGCATTTACAGAACAGTTGGAGATATTAAAGAGATTGATCAAGACTAGTGAACTTTATCAAAAGCAGTGTTCATTTTTAGGGTGAAACCAAAGAAGTGCATATACACATGATTTTGTATGAAAAATAATATTTTAGGGTTCTAATCAAACTCAAACGTTGGTGGTTTGACAGAAAAGAAAATTATTATGAAACTGTGCAAACGTTCAAATCAATCAGGCATCTGCTCTGGTTGTTCTCGATTTAAGAAGATGAGATGGAGGTAAAGATTATTAAAGTTCATTATCTTGCGATGCATTATCATGATGACAACTTACACATTCAGGGTTCTGGTTGCACGGTCAGTTGATTAGTTTTACCAGTGGTAAATATTAATGTAAAGTAAAAGTGTTGCGGCTGGGACTGAACGCAGCTTCATTTATACTTTTATATCAAAAAAATTGCATGTTGAAAATGTAAAATGCAAAAGGAAACAAACACTTTTCATTATACAAACAAACACACACACACACACGCAAGACACACAAACATGCACACACACTGCCTTTAATCTTCTTCTCCCCCCCGCACCCCACCACTTCCCAAAACAGACGAATGCATTACACAAATGAAAAACAAGTGAGAGGCTGGAGGAGAGGCGGGGAGGAGATTTTATTTAAGTGTTCTTGTAAGCCATCTAAGATATTAATGTTGCAAAGCTACTTATCAATATTTAAGAACGTGAAAGGAGTGTGAGGGCAGAGGGTGGTTGTGTGTGTATGGGAGGGCAAACCAGGAGGGACCTGCACTTTCCAAGGTGTGTGTTGTCTGTGTGTGCGCGCATTGCCTGTGTGTGTTTGTGTGTGTTTGTGTTTGTTTGTGGAACCACAGTGCTGCCATCAGAGACAAGATGAGGTCTCTCTGACAGTTAGAGAAGAGGAATTGCTCCGTCTCTGTCCCACTAAAAGCTTTAACACACCTACAAACATTGTGTACAGTGCTCACACACACAAACAAACACACACACACTGTTAAGTGATGGTCAGGATAGTAAATACAACTGCTAATGCCCCATAACCACAACATACCTATTTTATGTTGTGGTTAAGATTCACTGATTTATGTTTAAGAGTGTTTTAATGCATTTAAACATGAACATTATGTGAACTGTGTGTTTATGCATAGGAGGTTGTATTCACATGGCTGTGTCACGTCTACACACGTGTGTGTCTGTACAGAGGCACAACATCAGTGTTTGTCTAACTCTCATTCACTAAACTTTATTAGTAGAAATACATTTTACGCCGAGCACTTTTCAGTAAATGAAGCACAACTTCCTTTCTTATTATAGAAAAGTAATATGGAAAAACAAACTGTTCTCAGAACCACATTTCAAGGTTTTATCGATCAATCAGTTATTTTGAGACACATTGGGGGGGGGGTGTGGTCACAAAGTACTGCAGAGGGAAAAATAACAGTTTTCAGTTCTGCTGCCATCAAATGAAAAAAATATAAAAACCAATGGAAAAAAAACACCTGAATCTGGCATTCATTGTGTGTCACAGTGTGTGTGTGTGTGTTAGTATACAGCAGACAGAGTGTGGTGAGCAGCATGAGCGGAGGTCCGCAGGTGTTTGCCACATCTGTAGTTCGAAAACATTAGTGACACACACACACACAATGACACACACAGACACACGCATACGCACACACATACAAACACACACACACACACATACACAAAACAGCCTTTTCCCTACTAATATGTTGTACTCAATTAGTTGGTTACTTTAAATTGAATCCCCGAAGAAACCCTATGACACACATATCCCGTATGACAGAAACACACAAATACACACACACTGACACACACATACACACACAGAGACACATACACACACACACACTGACACACACACACACAAACACACACTGACCTCTGGACAGTGTTCTGTCTTCCTTTGTCTTCCAGTGTCATCTCTAGTGTTACACATCCAAAACACTTTCTGAACACAAACCACTAAATGACGGCTGCAGGGCACAATAGGTGTGTGTGTGTGTCCTTCTGTGAAAAGAGACGGAAAGGCACAAAAAGGAAGAGAATGATTTTGTGAGAGTGTGAACTGAGGGAAACTGTGTGTGTGTGTGTGTGCGTGCGTGTGTGTATGATGACCCCAGGCGAGGCGAGATGAATGGGTGCTCTGACCTCCCTGCAGGGGTGCAGGCATGCTTATTTACACAAAGCACCCTTAGGTGTGTGTGTTGTGTGTGTCAGTCTTCAAACTTGGTCTGTGTACATGTCTCTTTTTTTAACAATTAAACAACTTCAGTCCCAAGATCTGATGTTAAAACTAGAAAAGCCTCAGAACTCAATGGTCATTCTGAGCAGTTCATGCTCTAACGTTAGCAAGTCTAAGAAAAACATAATAAAAATTAAAAGAAGATTGTGAAAATTGGTGAAGCTGTAACATGACACAAACTTGAACACACATTTTGAATAAAAGTTCTTGATTTTTTTGTTTCCTCATTATTTGATTTTAGCTTAAAAAATGTGGCATGTTTTTTGGCTAATTGTGGTTTACAGGCAAAGTAAGAAATGATATAAATGTGATTCAATGGAATTTTAAGACTTTTCAGGGAATACAAATATAATCCAGATTCATATTTACCTGTGATGAGAACTCAAGGTGATTCCAACAGCGTAAATAAATTCAGAGCCCTGATGATAACTTTCACAATTCAACCACAGGTTTAAAGTATGTTTGATTAACAACCGTGTCCGTTTATATATTGTTTGTGTGTGTGTGTGTGTATGTATATGTGTGTGTGTGTCTGCATCCATAGAATTGCATTGATTTGCCTGTGAAAGGTGAATAAATTGTATATGTATTTTATAGAAACAGAAAAATCCATGCAAACTGTTTACAATGCTTGCTCCTTCTGTAAATCAAAGGAGGTGATCAATGTGCGTATTGACGGACCCATCGTCTGAGCACGTGTGTGTGTGTTTATGTGAATAAGTGCCTGAGTCATTATGTAGGGACACAACGTGCACGTGCAATATGTACGTTTGTTTACATTTGTTTGTTTTCTGCCTTTGTGTGTCTGTGTGTGTGTGTGTGTGTGTGTGTGTTTGCAGCCACAGCCCCTGCAGCTGTTTATGCTCCTAAGTCAGTTATTGAATGTGCGAGGATTGTGTGCACGTGGTTGTGCGCGTGTGTCTTTTTAGCCCCTGCAGCAGGGTCATTTCTGTATTGACAACCTGCTTGTCCCTGTCATACAGAGAACATGAGTAGAAAGGCCATTCTCATTTAGCCTGATAAAGCGCCTGTAGCATCATAACGACCTCTAGCCGTTTATAAATCATACTTTAACACGGGGGAGACGGACCTCTAACTGCTGACTGATTGCAGAATTGATCAAAATTACTTATTCATGACTCAGACTGGAGTTTTTTCGCGGCACGTCGGGCAGAATCTCGCCCGATAATAAAAGTTGAAACGGAAATAAAACGGCGAATATGGTACGATAAATATTGTAGTTATATTTTGGCTCATGTTGTCACGACTTTATTTCAGCATATAACTCATTCTATAAAGTATATTCAGCTTTGTTTCCCCCCCTCCCACCCTTTCTCTCCGTTCTTCTTTACTCTCTATCTCTAAATCCATCCCTCTATTCTTCTTTTTCTTCCATCGACCTCCCCTATCATATAAATCTGCATAGGAACAATCAGTGGCTCATGTTTACTGATTCACCCAATCAGGTATCAGCTGTCCCTCGAGGTTCAAGGTCCCCATCGACAAAGTGTGCGAGTCTGTGTGTGTGTGTGTGTGTGTGTGTTGTGTGTGTGTGTGTGTGTTGGACAAAGGAGGAGAATCCCTGGGAGAGTGGCGCAGAACGTGTTGATCAATCCTCTGCAATTACCAGCCAATCGAAATGTGATTTATTTCCCAAGGAATCATTTCAATATCAAGAGAGCCAGTGAGTGCATGGGAGTGTGTGTGTGTGTGTCTGTGTGTGTGTGTGTCGGTTGGGAGGGAGCCCCTTGTCAATAAACTACCACTTACTCCTCCATTCCTTTTCCTCCATCCCTCTGACTGTGTCTTTTTAAACCCGTCCATCCATCTCTCCATTCTTCCGCCTGCTCCTTCCTCCTGGTCTTGGGTTCACTTCCTCTCCCTCCCTCCCCACATCCTGCCTCTCCACCCAGAACCTCTACCTCCCCTCCACTCTTTCTTCATTCTTCTTCTCCTCACACGGTCATCTTGTCCATCTCTCCATTCCTCCTCTCCTTCACCCCGTTGTTCCCTTTTACTTCCACCCAGCTCCCTCTCCTCCTCCTCCTCCCTCCTCCCTCCCTCCTCTCTGACTGCTCCCCTGTGAGGCTATCATTCTGAGGCCTTGTCAATATGACCAGTCAACCAAACAAAAAGACCAACTGACCAATTGAGGTATTTTGACTCTTAATCCCCCCCTGCCCCCCCACCACCCGCCTCCCTACCCACCTCCCCAATGCCCCACTCCCCGCTCTCCTCATCCCGTTTTTTTGCACTTAATTAAGTCGCCAAGTGGCTGTCAGGAATAATTTTTTGCTGCGGCACAGGGCCGAGGGCCGCGGTGGACTTGACATTTGATAATATTGCGTCTCCACGTTGATTGAAATTGATTTTTTTGGTGTCCATGGGCTGTCCTGTCCTTGGGGCTGATTGGCTGAGAGTTGTCAAACGATCACGGCGGCAGCGAGCCTCGTCTTTGGCGTGGCAACTCATATTCCTACGAGTGATGGCTGGGCTCCTGCTTGCGTGTGTTTTTGTATGTGAGAGGGAGAGAGTGTGTGAGAGAGTGTGTGTGTGTGTGAGTGTGTGTGTGTGTGTGTGTGTGTGTGTGTGTGTGTCTGGGTATCAAGGGTCGGACATGGAGTACCGTCGCAGGGTCATGGAACTGGCAGTCACATTTCCCATAAATCAGTTGGTCAGTGCAGAGGGGAAACATGTGTATGTCTGAGCATGTGCAAAAGACTCCCTGCTCCCCAGTGTGTGTCTGTGTGTGTGTCTGTTTGTGTGTGTGTCTCGACAACCTCTGCCCCCTTCAGCACCATTTCTCCCCTCGCCAGCTAATAGAGGGTATAATGTTAGATGCAAATGACTGTTTTAATTGTTGCCTTATTAGCGGGGAGTGGGGGTATTAACTAAAGCACATCATGATGAAACGCCACTCAAACGTAAGCTGCAGTCAGAATCAATCAGGGTAATTAATTACAAACAGAAACACGAACCAGAGTCAGTGTTTCCACGATGTTTACAGTCAGACTTCACTTCACTTCTCTCTCTCTCTCTGACCTGAGACAAGCGGCGAGGTCTTGTTCCCGACGTGTTCGCCGCTATCTCTCTCCCTCGCTCTTGTCCCAGGGCAAGATGTAATTGTTGTTTTTGTTTGTTTGTCAAGATAAAGTATTTTTGGAGCCTCCTGCCTCAGGAGTGCAGACGGGCAGAGCAGCGATTTAAATTACCTGAAAATGCTGATTTAATTAGTTTTGACCAATTTTTATTCTCCGTGTATTGGACTCATTCGTTGGTTTTCAATTATATCTGCCAGAGACTTTTCTTTTTTTTTACTGTTTATCTTACTGACACTTATTTATTGTTATTTGAACGTGCTTTGTTGCTTTTAATGAAAAATGCAGTGCAGATAAGCAGAACAGCATCATCAAGAAACATCAAGTTATTAATGTGACTTTTTCATGGAACAAAACTTCTGTGGAAACTTTTGTGTGCCGTTTGTAAATTGTTTAACTTTCCTCAATGTTATGCAAAAAGAAAAGCTACTGCTTTATCATTTCTACATATTTTTGGTATTTATAAAAAACAATTTTAATAGATTTCTTTACTTATTCTCTTTTTACATCACGTTTAATCAGACTTTCAAATAGAGTATATTTTTGATTTGCGAATGTCCTTGAAATAGAAGATGGTAGCACACTGCCAAAAAATATTGTGCAAAAAGCCCTTGAGCAAGGCACTCAGAAGGCTCAGTTTCCACCCAGGGCTCATGTTTACCATAACATATCTGATACCTCACAGCAGAGGAACATTTTAATTTATACGTACGGATGACTTGTTACCCTGAGCACAGCTGAATTACTCGCCAGGTCCCTCACCAATTCCCATTCAGTCTTTTTGCATTTTCATTTGCTCCTGTTTTAATTGGGTTATGAGTGTCACTCGCTGTGTGTCTCTGTCTGTCTCTGAGAGCCGCTCCATATTCCTGATGAGGTTCTGTCTTCTAACCCCCTTTCTCAGGCGCTCTAATCGCCTCCCGACGCTCCAGGCAACAGACAAACTGTACCAGACGCACACAGAGGAAAGATTGCTTTTATTTTGCAGGGGGGCTTGTCTAAATTAATTGTGATTTCTTTATTCACCATCAGTTAACTACTATGTTTGTTCTGGTAACACGGCCTGGATTAAACGGTCTCAATTGCAGCATGAGAAGGGACAGAAGGGGACGATGGTCAACTTTTTGGACTCCTAAAAAAATTCCTCTTACAATTAAGGGCCTAATAAAACTGCTGTGGCTTTTTCATGATTTTGAAGGTTTAATGTGTCTTTCAAATTTACCTAAAAACTTACCCAGTGATTGTGTTGTAGTGTAAGTGTATTGTTTGAATTTGAATATCGATCTTTACTTTGCCTCTTCATTAATTTTTCACGTTCTTCCCTTAATTCTTTCTCTCTCATCTCCTCATGTCATCTACACCCACCTTCTGCTCCTCGTCTTTGCTTTCTCCTCCTTCTTATCGTATCTTCTCCATCTTCTACTCTCCTGTGTCTCCCACTCATCCCCCCGCCTTTCCCTCCTGCTTCCTCTCGCCCTCCTCCCCCCCCCCGTTCACTCTCCCTCTGCTCGGCTCTCTTGTCCGACAACCCGGCTATTAACCTCTGGCCTTGTCTCTCTCCTCCCATCACCGCTGCAGTAATTAGGAGGTCAATCCAGCCCTCCTCTATCATTTACCCTGACACACACACAATCATACACACAAACACACACATACTGAAGCAATGATACCAGCTCCACCTTAAACATACACACATATGGAAATATATACATACTACACACTCACGACCAATATAAACCAGTACAAAGTAGAAAACAGTAGACTTATTTACAAATAAACTGCCAATCATTGGTGACATTTAATGATCCTATACATTTACCACTATTTTTGTATTTAAAAATTAGATTTTTTAGGTTTGGTAAATATTGATACAGTGATTATGCACTCATAATAATCTATAGAGTAATTTATAGTTTGAGATTGAACAAATTCAATATGGTAATTTAAAGCACAATTTCAACGTGTGTTATGAGCTGATCATGCATTTTACAATATGTTCATGTCCATAGCATAAGTAAACACACACACACACACACACACACAGAGACACACACACACACACAGCAGGGCTGACAGGACTGGGCAATGAGCTGTCAGAACAGTCTCTCTGCATCACACAGGTCATTGGCTGATCCCTGTCTCTCTCTCTGTCTGTCTCTCCCTCCCTCCCTCCTTCCTTCCCCTACGCATCATTAACACAACATACAATTAAAGTGTGTGTAGCAGTGTCAGACCCCTGCTATTAGCACCTCAGCCTAAATGGCACTTGGCAGAGAGCTGAATCGCAGCCTCCACGTCCCAGTCAAACGATTAAAGGCCTCACGCTCACGATCAGACGCCAAAACGTGTTAACAACTAATTAACTCGACGCAGCAGTGAGCGGAGGCTGCAGCGTTTGTAAGGTGGACCGACACTGACCGGCTCCTGTCACCTCTGCGGGAACAATAATGATAATAGACAGGTTTTGGTTTGAGCTTATTATAATGGAGTAAATGTCGATTGCACAATAAAAGCTGTGGAAATGAGAGATGAATAACATGAGCTCCCTTAGTTCCAATGGGTTTCGTGAGATTGGAAATTGAAGACTTCCATTTATGGCACAAAGGAAATGCCTTTGAGAATCTGCCACTGCAGACAAAAAGGAGGAGGAAGGCACTCTATGGGTCACGATGCCCATGTATAATGAACGTTAGACAGTGGAACAAAAAGAGTAACTGCGGAAACTCGACCTGGCCAAAGGAAAAGAAGAAGAGCCCCGTTGTTGGAGAAGCTGAGGAGAGTGAGAGGGTTAAACGAGCCATTCAATCGCTGGAGAAAGGTTCAGGGGACCTGAGAGGGTTGGATTTGCAAGTCGAATTGAACAACTGTCAGGGAATCCGACTTTTCTGATACCAGCAGGGATGACGAACACAACCAGGGCTCCCAAACTGTGGCGGAATATGCATTCATCTTAAAATATGCATGATATATTACAAAGCTCAATCAGCAGCATGGATTGTAGAAGTCAATATAAAACATTTTAGTGGCAAAGGGTGTTACAAAAGGGTCTTATAAAAGGTTGGTAAATTTAATTAAATTCTTTAACTTGGTATGCTGTCCAAGGAAGTGTAATAGAGGCTGCAACAAAAACAAGAACAGAAAGGGAACAGAGAAACTTTCTCGCTGGAAATGACTCAAACTGTAAGGGGCCAAACTTTCAGGGCTGACGACATTCTCACACAATCTGACACGCACTTTCCCTCTCTCACACACACACACACACACACACACACACATACAGACTGCACCACACCTTTTGCCGCAGCAGTAAATATCTGAGATCTAAATCCTCTTCACAGCTTTGCCTAATTACTCCCAACAACATGGTAGCTGATTAACTTGTAATTGCTGCCATGAACGCAGCCCGTCCCTCTCTCCTCGTTAGGGTTATTACTGACAATAATTACCGCTAATGTGCAGAGAGGAACACACACACACAGTCACACACATAACCTCACACGTGCACAAACACACATGCAGGTGCGTGGTCATGCACAAACACTCAAACACACACACACACGCCAGCTCGCTCTGCACCACACACTCCCGCACACACCTCACCGGGAGGATACTTAGTTTCTTGGAAACTATGACTGGAGCACAAAGCAATAACAGTGAAATTTAGGCAACTAAATTCATTTTCACCATGTTGCCTCATTTAAGCAATGCAATTCACAGCAGCCAAAAACGCTGTAATGGCCTTCATACATCACGGTATTTCTCACCGGTGCCCTTGAAGCCTGATCACATCTCAACAAATCTGACACTTCTGTCCCTTGATCATACGACATGTTGGAGGTTCTGCTGTTTTCTCCTGCAAAACTTTAATTTCAGGTTGACTGTGATGGCGGAAATAATACGTAAAGCATTTTGTCCTTTAGTTTGGGAATAAAAAACCATCTGTATATCCTCTCTGATAAATTATCAGACCAGGCCGATCCTCTAACAGATGATCCGACCAAAACAATCAAGTTTTACACGTGTTTGTCACGAAATATTCACATTCCCATTGAATTAATTGTCCGACAACAACAATCTCCTACAAACAAATGATTATGAAAACATATTTTCCATGTTTTTTGGGAGAGGGGGTGGGGCAGGGGGGGCAGGGGGGGCAGAGGGTGGGGGGTGTTTTAAGTATATCCTGTCATCATATCCCAAATTGTTTTGGTATCCTGCAGGAAATCAGATAAGCAGCGACATATGTTCTGCATTTCCATAAAAGCAACATTTGTAGAATTACTGTAACTATCCGCTTGTAAAAAAAAACCAAACAGGGAATTGAGAAACGCTAATCTGTTTGTGAACTTTTGCAGCTCCTCACTGGCTTCCATAGAAGTGCGTCGAAATCCAACATTCCAGCAATACTATTATAATTTATTAAGTATATGAATTAAGATACTTTTGGGCTAAATGTGTGATATTCAAAAATAGGGAAATAAAAGCACTCGTCGGGTGATTTATGAGGGGGAACTTCATGTGAATTCTAGCACTAGGTCAGATTTTAAAAATAAAGCTAAGTCCTCTTTGCATAGATACACAGTGTGCTGACAACACGATGCCTCTATTGTTTATCTTCCCGTGCTCATTCTGCAATATACTTCTCCCCTTCTGCCTCTCCTCTGTGTGGAGGGGCATTTGCGTGAATCAAAATCCGGCTTAATCGTAATTCTCCAACTAAACTTGCTGTGGAGAAAGCTACGAGCGCAAAGCTCCTTTTAAGTTCATAATCACTTTCTCCTTTAGCCGGGGATAATGGTACTACTTGTGCGAGATTTAGCCCACGTCTGTCTTTCTCTCCCTCTCTCCCTCTCTCCCTCTCTCCCTCCCTCCCTCCCGCTCCGTCTCTCTCCGTTTCCCCCAAACACTATCTCTCTTTCTCCGGACCATTAGTGATATTGCCGGGCCGCAGACCTCTGTGTTAAGTCACTTAATCAAAAGCAATGGGTTGAAAATCTTGTTTGGCCTCTTACGTCTGATTCATTCCTGCAGACAAGAGCGGCGGAGAGACAGAGAGAGGGCCGGGGGGAAATAAATGGAGAGCGAGACAGATAAGTAGAGGGAAGGGAGAGAAAGTAAGTGAGCGAGTGTTGATAGTAAAGTGAGATGGCGAGGGAGAGGGGAGTGTGAGAGCGGAGAGAGAGAGAGAGAGAGAGAGAGAGAGAGAGAGAGAGAGAGGACATTAGGCTGGGGTACTATGTGTTATCAGCTAAGCAGCAGCAGAAAGGCTATCATTGGCTCTTTCACCCCTCGGGGGATGAGGAGGCCACTGTTCCTCTAACCACTTCTGACCACCTCTCACACAGACACACACACACACACAAACACACACTGTGAAGAACGAGAGTCTGTCTCTACAACTTCAGAGGACATTGCATTGACTTACAATCCTTTCTTGCAGACTCTGACCTTATGTGATGACCCAAATTGTATGATTTACATCGTGGGGACTTTTTGTTTGTCCTCATAAGGAAATCCAGTCCCCATAATGTGACTGTGAACAGATGTAGATCCTCACAACATGATTTCAATCAGGAGAGACTTGGTTTTTACTTTAACAACGTTTATTTTTACAATGCACAAAATTAATATATATTTGTAGTCTTTGGCATTTTAGACCCCTGTATGATGTCATCAGGATTAGAAGGGGGTGGAGCAGAACTTCGTACAGGAATACCCCCCCGGGGTCTAGACACTGGTGGTGGTTCATCAGTTATAGTTTGTTTAGATGGCCAATATATGAGCATTGCCCTGCTGGATTTCCTAAGTGTGACATCCTCTGTCCTTAACCCTCACAAGAGTAAGGAAAAACTACAAAAAAACCTTCTTGAAGGGAAAAACTTAGAAACCTCAGGAAGAGCCACATGCGACAAGTGTTTTCAGGCAGTCAGCTGCCACCATAGCCTGCAATCCATTGTCATCAGGATCCGGAAGAGGTGATGAATGTTCTTCTCAGGACTGGAGGAGATTGGGGTGGAGGAGGGGTTGTGCGAGTCACTGCATTGACGCTGGCTGAGGAAGAGGAAAGAAGGGATTTTTAAAGTTAGACAGCTGCTGTGTGACTGGCTGAAGGAAACCCGCGCAGACCTGATTGGATGTTTGGGATCAGCTAACAGTGTGCAGGTTAAGCTCTCCTGTGGGCGTTCCCGATATTTAGGACCACCTGCAGTCAGCTGATCTGTATGCAGGTTTAAGTCTTCCTTATTGAACTTACGCTGAGCTCCATTAATACCTGGACCACAGACACACACACACACACACAAAATTGCTCATTATTTCTTCTACTTCATCTGACAGCTTTGTTGCTATAATTTAAATGTCTACCTTTTCCTCTTATCTCCCCTCAAACAACACACCCGGACAGAGGCCTTGCAACTAAAGAATGACTACAAAGATTCCCAGAAACAGACCAAACACAACAGGTCCCTTAAATGAAGCAACACAATGCTTTGTAGTAGCAACATACATGTTAGGAGTTCTCTGATGTGACAAATAGAGACGATAAGTCTTTAACAGACATATCAGTGTCAGTGTCAATGAGCCAGCAGAAATTGTTGTTTATTAATTACTAGGTTTATTTTTGTAATTCCAGATCTGATTATTTAGTCTTACTTGTGTTTTATTTTAGGGATTTATAATAATATATATATTAGGAGTAGTTGCATAAGTAAATATACATATATATCTGAGACCCCGATTCAGAGACTTGCACGATGTTAGCGAAGGTCCTCACAAATACAGTAGTGCAAACACGGATGCATTGTGTGTGTTTGTGTCTAGAGGAGATGATGGGTAATGGAGGGGGGCTCGATGCTCATTAGGGGGGCAAATGGAACATACGGAGCACCAGACCTCTTCTACTGTTGTACTACACACACACACACACACACACACACAAACACACACAAACATACATACACACACACACACACACACTTTACTTTTCATGTATTAATTCTAAAGAGGAGAGGAAAAGTTCAGTTCCCCTGCTCAGTGCGGCTGACAGGTTTAAATAATAGAGTGTTTGTCTTGTGCAGAATGTGCAGCAGAAGAAGGGAGGAAACACAAAAGGAAATGGTTGTCGTCAGTATCCATCCATAAAACACACTTCCACAGCCGCTCGCTGCTTGTCCCACACAAACAAGAGAAATACCAGCTGGAGAAAGTTAAAACTCGTAATTTGTTCAAAGTTTAACCTGCGTTTATGGATCATAGGAACAAACTGAGCTCCTCCCTCAGGCCAGGTCATCGCAGACACTCACCTTGAGTGCATGTAAGGACACACACGTCCAACTGTAAAGAAATGAAGTTAAAATATCACAGATATGAAGGCAGACATCTTTCTCAGCAGCGTTTAGGAGTAGAGCCACAATATCAAGGTTGCATTCTCAGCTTTCAATCATGACAGAATCCATCATTGAGAGAAGTGTATTTTTTGTATTTGGATCTGTTAACATAGAGAAAATATGATTATATTTTGTGGAACACAGCAACAATAAAGGCCTTTTTATATCTATCTCCATCAGTTCCCACATAGTTGAGACCAAACAGTTAATACACCGTGTAAAGCTTTTAACTTTAATACAGTCTATAGGTTCCTCTTAGTTGTAGATGTTATATCAGGCAAAGCCTCTCCATCCAAAAGTGGAGCTGAAGACGAATAAGATGGTTTAACAGTCGTAAGTGAATTGAATTTTTCTTGATTATGATAAAAGTCAGAAAGTGGGGTATTTTGATGTGAATTACCCTATGATGCACATGAGGGTCAGGGAGTAATCTCCCACTTCTTAAAACTATCCCCGTTTTCATTCTCTAATTGAGAGAGGGTTGGATTGAGGGTTAGATGGGGGGGGCAGAGATGGAGTAGGGGAACTATAATTCTCATCCCTCATCTCTCTCTTTCTTAATAGTCTTTTATTTCAAAGTCACCCACCCACCCCCGCTCTTTCCCCCTGCTCCATATGTGAATGTTCAAAGTCTCCTGGATTTGGGACGTTGCATTGTGGGATCGCACAACTTAGCGAGTCAAGCCCCTTTTAAAACACCGCCCAAGAGTGACAGGAAATCCTGCTCAGACCAAATCATCTAAAGCGCTTCATCTCTCCCCTTCCTTTGGGGGGGGAAACGCAGTTAAAGACAAATGACATAAAAAAAATAAGATAGTGCGAGAGAGAGAGAGAGAGAGAGAGAGAGAGAGAGAGAGAGAGAGAGAGAGAGAGAGAGAGAGAGAGAGAGAGAGAGAGAGAGAGAGAGAGAGAGAGAGAGAGAGAGAGAGAGAGAGAGAGAGAGAGGAGAGAGAGAGAGAGAGAGAGAGAGAGAGGACAGAAGGAGAGAAAGTGTCGGATGAGTGAAACTCCCTGAATCCTGAAAGACTTGTATGCATCTATCTGCTGACTCTCATTTCCCTTGCTTCCCCTGGCTTTGATTTTACCAGAGGCACACAGGACTACAACTGGGAAACTGTATTATTCAATCTTTAGGGCGTTTAAAACATTTGTCCAAAAGAAGATTGAAGACACCAAAAATCGATAGGGAAAAACACAATGCAACTGTGTGACACACTGATAAAGAAAGAAATTATTAATTCAAACAATGACTCTCCTCGTAATATTTCACTAAATCGAATTGCTTCTCAGAGAAACCCAGCTGAGCACCTCTGTAGTTTCTTTAAACTATTGTACTGATCATCTCGCCTGTGATGAAGCACGCGCTGCTGAATGTGTTGCTGATCCCTGTGAGGTGCGGACACTTCACATCAAACACGGTGTGGCACCTCTGCCACACAATCTGCCGCCTCCTCGCTGCCACAGGTGTACGGTGAGAACACACTCGCTTACAAACACCTCTCAGACCTTTAAGGACACGCAACTCAATTAACAGGCACGAGACACATGCACACATTCGCACGCATTCACACAAATCCATCCAACCCACCAGCCAATCACCTCGTACACAAATTCTGGTGACAAACACACACACACACACACACACAAGTTGAAATTCAATCCCGCTGCAGAGGCTTCTCAATTCAATTAAGACACACAGCTCCTTTCCTTTGATCTGAGTATTGGCTATCAGGCACACACACCTGATGCTAGCAGCACTAGAGGCCTCACAGTCCGCTACACAATGCCGCTAAAAGCTATCATCATCTGGCTAGCGGTAACAACAGTTATCAGGCTACAGTGATATTTTCTAAAGGTACAACAGGAGAGTGGGCTGTGAATTCAATTATGTGTGTGTGTGTGTGTGTGTGTAGTCGTATGTTTACAAGCACATTTCAGGGTTTTTCTCTGTGCACACAAATATGGTTTCCACCTCATAATGAGATTTCAGAGGCAGAGCTCTTACATACAAACCTTGATTGATTTGTGCAATTTAGTTTTATTTGTGTCTTTTGCACGAAATATGTAAACAAAAAATCATATCTGTATCTTTATACTATATTTTGTGGGGTTTTCACTTAATCTTCTGTATTTATGATGTTTTTATGGTAAATTTATATTTCCAAACGAATATATATATTCTGCACCTGCAATGCAATCCACAGTAAATACTGTTCTTTTTGATTCTTTGGTGCAAAAGCATTGTGTAAAGCTGTGTTTCTCAGGTTTGTTGAGTGACACTGTTCAAACATGGAGCTTAAACAGAAGTCACTTAACTCAGCGGTAGCTTGTTAATAAGAAATTTGTCAGTGTCTGCTTCCCTCGTCTTTATCTGATCAACAACATGAAATGACTCAATCTAGGTCCTCTTCTTTAAGAGATAAGAGGGTGGAAGGAGACCGAAGTGTCCAGAGGACTGAGGACTGGGTACTGGGCATCTGTGTGAGTTGTGTGAGAGAAGGGACCTCAGTGTCAAACCGTTTTAGTCAGGGCCGTCTCGTTGGCAGGGAAATTACATTTTTGATTGTGGCGCCTGTTGTGTGTCGCTACATGAGTCGACAGCAGAGGATTTTGCATATGTAAGGTTAAAGTGGCGAAGCTCATCCTGCTGTATTCAATCCTTAAAAAAAAGACATTTCCTCTTTTCCCCTGAGGCTGTGTGCGTGTTGGTTGAGGTAATAGATAGGAGGGTGTAAAAAAAGGCCTACGTGTGTATCTGTGCATGTATACGTGCACACTTTAGTGCATGCTTGTATGCAAAACAATTTGTGTGCATATTGTGTGTGCGTCACTCCCTGTTCATCTGAATGGGGATTCATTGAACAGCGATTTCAAAATTAAATGCTTTTGGTCGGGCAGATTGCTTTACGTCTCTGTCATGTTGCTGTGAATGGGATGCAGCCTTTGATGGATATGAGGACTGACGGGCGAGGCCCCCTTCACACACACACACACACACTCTCACACACACACACACGCACAGACACACTATTCGTTCTCACCATCATTCCCTCCATCACTTTGTCTTCCTTTACTTTCTGTAATTTGTTCCTCCAAACTATTCATACCCAATGTTTAAATTTTGTTTTTATTTTTAAGACATTCATGATACAAATCTGTTATGTTCGTAAACTGTTAGTTTGTTTTTCAGGGACTTTGGCTTAAAGGTTTTCTCTAACACAACATCTAAACTGTTGTGTTATACGTCAATGACGTCTAGTTTAAATCAACTCTCAATCAAGTTTCCAGCTTTGCTCCCTCTTACTAAGACCTAAACTCTACACACACACAGACACACAGACACACACACACAGATGGTCCTCTCGAATATCCGGCACACATTTCCTTTTCCAAAAACCAACTTCTACATAGTTGGTTTAAGATCAATATGCATAACTTCCAGATTTCCATAAGTGCTTGACTCCGTGTGTGTGCATCACAAATAACTAAACACAATCAGTCCCGTCAGTCTGAGTTTCCTGCTTGGTGACAGTCTGCATCTGCTTTCCTGGTGCATGTCATCTGTCTGACACAAACACACACACGCACACAACACACACACACACACATTTAATTCTATGTTTGTGAGGCCGCTAATTGACAAAGATGAAACTTTAAACTAAATCTCTTTTCCATTAAGCCTCATTAGTTTGCCTCAAGTGCATTAAGTCATTCTTTCTCACAAGGTTATCACTAGGTAGATACTGAATTAAATTCATACTGTGAGTTAGCAACCAATATAAATTATGCTGCTTATCATTCCCAAAGATTCAACTAACTAAGACTCTGCATACAATAAAATAATGTTCTGCAGTATCACTCTACATGTGGACAGCAGGGACGTTTCATCATCAAGATCTAGATCTGTGACCATGACAGAGAAACGTCCACTTTGTGGCTGCTCTCAGCAACACACGAAAACTATTGTGTTTTTGTCATAAAATCTCTTTGAACCCTCTTCACATCCTCTCTTTGGCTCCACATCTACCTGTATTCTTAGTTGTGCGTTTGTGTGCGACTGTGTGCATTGCATGTTGTACCACCTGTAATGCATCTCAGATGCAAGGACTTCTTACCCGATGAGCAGATGAAAGCCACTGAGAGGTAATGGAACCTGTGTCGAGACGAGCCAGTCAATCTGCAGCTCGCCAAAATGCATTTCACACGGATGTGTGCACGTACATACACACACGTACCAAACACATTTGCATCTGGAGTGCCACGGCAGCTAGCTGGCTAGCGAGACAAATGGAGTCACAATTGAAATCAGGGCAGTGTTTGTGTGATTCCCGGAGAGAGGGAAAGAAGCAGAGTAAGGTTTTTTAGGAATATGCTAATACTGCTCTGCATGGGGAATCTCTTGAAATGAGCTTTCTATTTGGGTAGCTTAAATCAAGAATCACTTTGGTGCACTGATGTAAACTGAATAAGTTTTGCATCTGCTGATGTTTATGCATGCGGAACTTGGCCGGCAGGGGTTGGCATATGGAGAAGAGGTAAACACAAGAAGAGAGAAAGAAAAAAGGCAAAGAACAAGTAAGAGAAAAAGCAAATAACGAAACTGAAAAATGCAAATTAAGAGAAAGAAACAGGGTAACTTAAACTGTATTTACTCAAACTGAAGTAATCAAATTAAAAATTATCCTGGATCCATATTTGCCTTCAGATTGGAGTAGATATGATATAACGACATGAATTTAAAACATAGTTAAAATGTCATCTCGAATATGAGATACTTTCAAATATCTACTGTAAAGCTCATTCTGAATCAGCAAGACACTCAGAGTTATAATTCTGTCACAGCCCTCCACAGTAGCTGGATATCGATGTACTCGAGCCGTAAAAACATGTGTGTGTGTGTGTGTGTGTGGTACCTGTATCTGTACTCTTGCATATACACAGCCCGGTGTGTCTATACTTTCATGACTGTGCATACAAACAGGACTGTTTATGCGTTCATGCATGTGTGTGTCTCTCTGAGTATGAGCATCATCACTCTGTACTACACGGGTCATAAAGCACAGCTAAAGAGGGTCGATGGGGAGGAGGCTTCAGTCTTCTGTGTAAAACTTGCAGCTCCCCCGATAAAGTCAACAAGAGAGGAGCAAGAGTCAGGGAAAACATCACCGTAGATCAGATGCAGATGCGCTCGCCACAACACATCCTCCATCCCTTTAATCCCTCGTCGTAAAAGTTACTTATGACTGTTTTTTAATTCTTCCCGGGGTGAGAAGACCCTGGCCGACAGTTAACTAACCAGCGGGATAAAAGGAGCGGGCCGGAGATTAGCCTGATCCAATGTTGCTGTCTCGAGATACGACTTATACAGAGAGGAGCATTGTAAAACAACCACAATGCAGTGTTAATAAACGTGTTTGTTCTACTGTAACAAGTCGAAACGGCCACTATGATGAAGGCCTGTTGTTAATCATCATCCCCTGTATTTGTAAGTGGACACCTCATTCACTTTATGGCAAGTATGGGTGTCAATAGTTTGGCTTACTGTGTTGACATCTTCATAGTATATGAATAGCTTGGATATACAGAATTAAGTCGAGGTAAAATACCAAAAATAGCTGTATTTAACTTGAATCTAAAGAGGGGGAAAAACTTGCAAACAGGGCAAACATGCGCACAAGTATGAAATCATTAGCTCTCCATAGATTTGACTTGCTCCCTTGGCGATTGACTTATTGTGAATCGGGGCTTGGTCGTATAAACAGAATTCAGTTGTTACCCTTACAAGCACCGAGTTCAGGTTCCCGACCCGAGAGGTGAGGCGTCCTCTGCCCTGTTCAAACACTCTCTCTGCCTGAGATGAACACAGACACACAACAAACAGGTTTTCAACCGAAGAAAGAAAAGAAAGAAAGCAGGACGGGGGCTTCAGGAAAAGAAAGAGGGATGCAGAAGTAAACGTGGGTGGGGAAAAAAAAGTGATAGAAAGAAGAACGACAAAAAAGACTGCAATATCAGCTTCCTATTTAGATGATTAAAATTCATTGGCTCCCCACCTCTAACATCCCTTTACCCCCTCCATCCATCCTTCCCTCTATCAATCCATCCACATCCCCGCCCTCCCTCCCTCTTCCCCCCCTTTTCGATGTTGAAGCAATCTCGCAGCAGTCACCGGCTTCTCTCCCTGCAAAATTAATTTGACAGGTTTGCATTAAGGCACCTGATCAATACCCACTTAGAGCTGTGAGGGCTAGAGCCAAGAAAAATAATGCACCAGGCCTCCCCTCCTCTCCCTCTGTTCCAGATGAGAAAAAATGAATCTTGGACACTTTTTTTCTACCCCCCCCACACACACACACACACCCCCCGGTCCTAAGCCCTGCTCTCTATCAGCCACACCAACACACACACACACACACAAATAAACACTCGCACAGACACATAAAGCACACAAATGAACACAGACGCACATGTGCGGACACACACATGCAGCTCCGAGCTTCTCTATCACCAGGCTGACCTCCCGCCATTGATCGGCAGCAGTTAAGTTGACAGAGGGCCTGGAAGGTGTGTGTGTCTGTGTGTGTTTGTATAATGTTTGTATGTGTGTGTGTGTGCGTTTTGTGACTTTTGCTAGGCCCTTCACCAGGGAACGATCAACTATACAACCTTGATAGAGTCAGGACTGTGTGTTTGTGATAAGAGGGCCCCAAAAAAATAATTTCTGTCCAGTTGAAATGAAACACAGAGTCTGAGTTGGACACTATATCACAGGTCATGAACTTAAAGAGGAGGAGAGGAGTCGAAAAGAAATAAGGAGAAGAGAGAGGGTGAATCAAAAAAAAGATAAACACAGAATATCATCATGTTTCTTAAAGATTAATCAAGTTTTTGAAGTTCCAGTTCTATTGGGTTATTTGCTCTATGGGCATCTTGTCAGGAGGATTTTAAAATGAGTTGACAACGTGCTCCCTGTTCAAAATAAACCTCAACGTGAACATTACTGTTAAGACGACACTTTTCATTTATTATCATCTATCTCGGATTGTTGGAAAATAATTTAAGTGGCCACATGTGTACAGTAAACTAGTCATTTCAAATTACATGAAATATCATCTTCATTACACTGTTTTTAAAAATGTTGATTTGCTTAATTTTTTTACTGTCACTTTAATGTTTATCTTAATGTCTGTTCACTTTCCCCAAACAAATTTCTCAGGAGGTCCAGAATCCAACAAACAAATAAAAGTGATGTCAATTTCTACACCAAGAATCAAAGTGGCCTAGAGGAAGGTTTGTGGTTATAAATGCTTCAGCTGTTACCCATTTTAATGTGATGGCTGTTCGCTGTATGTTATATCATGTTAAACAAATTTAACCAATAGAAATTATAAGCATTAAAGTGAAAGAATGAGAGGAGGAAACAAACCAGTGTCTTTAAAATAGTCATATCCGTGTTAAAAAGAGTTTCTTTCATCTGACTTTATATCTTCTCTTCGATTTGTTATTGATTCAGCGAAACTTAACAGTTTTATACCCAAACACCAAACTTTAAACCTACAATGTTTTTTCCTTGAACACATACAATGAGTGGGGTTCAAGGCAAAGTTAACGTTTCTATACGATTGAAGCAGCGTCTGCACCGGGACAAGAGCTCCACTCCTCCACTTATCCCTCCGTTACTCCTTCTCCATCCGTCACCGAGTCTTCTAGGGCTATCCCATCTCATCCAGGCAGAAATCAATACCTGGCCCACGAGACAGGCCTCAATAAACAGTACAGGGAGAAACATGGGCCAGCCTCCAGAGCTAGAGCTCGCCCCTCATCTCCCCCCCCGCTCTCCACACAACACAAAGTAAATGAACTCGCTACTTCTCCTCTAACTTCATCCAACCAACGGCGGAGACCTCCATCCGATGCTTCAGCCCTCAAGGTCGCGGCGACGTTTCAATCCCTGCAGTGATGCACGAGTGTGGAGGTGCATTTGTGTGAGAGACTTTGCGGGCTGACAGATTCCAGGTATGAGTGTGTTGTTACAAACCAAAGATCAATGCAGCAAAACACAACAATACATGTCTTTTGTAGAAGCTTTATCTTGCCCACTTCCTCTCTTGCAACAAAAGAAATCCAAAGTTACTGACATGAACAAGGGCTGGAACAAACACTCCATTGCATTCCAGAATTAAATTGTTTCACAAGGTTTTTGCAGATGTTTAGCCAACTCAAATGTGCATGGTTAAACTGTAAAGTAAAGATTGACCTGTCTGATGATACAGGGTCACTGAAAAGTTTATTTCTCAGCCTTGGAAACACAAATACACATTATATAACATGTATAAAACAAATTTAATTTATATATTTGAATTAATTAAAGACAAATGAATGGAGAGGAAAAAAACTAATGTTTGAATGTGTGTACCTATATCATTTTGTATGTTGACAATGATACTACTTGAAGCCATGAAAACTAAATCCTGTATTGTGTTTTTGTAAATATTGTATTTAAAATTGCAAGCCAAAGCTAGTATATATCAGATGTAATTTATGTTTTTATATATGTTTCTATTAATTCTAAATCATCATCATGTCCCTGTCTTGCCAAATCTACAAAATTAAAGAACTTTATTTCATTCAATGTGAAAAATTGATGTGTGCATTGAAGGAAAATAATCAATCAAAGCTTTATACTCCATGTTTTTCTAATGTACTTTTGTAACATGATTGAATTGAATTAAAGTGTAGAGAAAAAAATCTAAAGTTAAAATCTGGTTTCACTGCTGCTTCGCTTATAGAGTCCAAAGTGAGGTGGGAGCTGTTGTGTTAGCAGTGTGCACTGCTTTGAGCCTATAAAGTAATAATGCTCTTTTCACAAAATTTCAATCATCCCAACACTTCTCTCCCAATACATTACTATTGAACCTTTCATCTTTGGGACACTGGGAGACTTAAATGCCTCCAAATAGATTTGTCTTAAATCAGACTTGTGTATTTCCCCATCCACTCACAGCGTGGACACCGGGGGACGGACAGAAACAGAACGAGAAACTGCTTTGTTTGGCTGCTGAACTTTAAAAAGATTCTTGAGCTGCTTTGCCGAGGATATTACCCAATATCTCCTCACTTACACGGCCCAGTGCATTAAGCGCCGACTCACGTGAGCCTATACGCGTGTTTCCCCTTCTCTTAGTTGATGGTTTGCTCCGACTGTGAATTACTGTACGTGTGTCTGAGCTCGCTTTCCTCGTTTCTCTTCCCCTGAAAAACGGGGGGAGCATGAGTTGAAAGAGAAAAGACAGCAGTGGGATTATACTTGAGAGAAGTGAGGCCCGTGCACGCTGAGCTGCCGCGATGCAATTTCACCGCCGCGTTGCCACTTTCAGGCCTATTCATCCCTCCCCGCTGAGCTCCATTAGGGGAGACGGGCAGGTGAACAAGTGCACATGGAAAACAAGTTCCTCTAGGCGCTGCTGAAGCACCAGCCATCCTCCCCCCAACCCCTCCCCCCGCACACACACACCCACACACACACAGCACAGTCCTCCTTAGCCAGATGTAGATTGGAACAGACATCGATAAATAATTTAGAGGTCTTGAGACTTTTAAGTAGGAATCTATGCAGTGTGAAACGCTGTTTAATCGAGTAACTTCTAATGCCGTATCAATCAAAGGGCGTTAAAAGCTGCTGACGTCGGCAAAAAAAGAAAGAAAAGACCAAGCGGGATTCTTTCTGTTTTCCTCCATCACCTCCGCTCTCGCCCTCTTCACCACTTTTTGTCGAGTTGATGGGACATTAGGTGACATTTGTATTCTTGAATTCATCAATTGACCCCAATCTGCTGGGGAGAGACAGAGAGAAAGACAGAAGAAAATATCTCTCTGGTGCAATGCAGCTCATGTTAATGCAATATAAATAAAAAAATATATATAAAAAAAACAGGCAGATCAAGAGTGACTGTATTTTGGAAACAGCACTTGAAGATGCGTTCGGTGTAAGCCATTCCATTTAACCAGCCAGACACCTGAACGGAGACAATTCCTTCATAAAGGGGGGGAAATGTAATGAAACGTCAGAAGAAGAACAATTTTCCAGCTAATTCTCAAAGGCGCTCGAATGCACTGATACGATAAAGTACAACAGAGGCCTGTGTGCAGAATGAGGAGAATCAGACTTTGGGAAAAGATGGAGTGATTTGACAAAATACTTACTGCATCTCTTTCACCGCTTCACGTTGCACCTCGCATATTTGCAGTTCATTTCACGATTCACATATTCTTTTACATTCTGATAGCAGTAACTCCCTTGATAGATCGAACCTTGCTCCTCAATGAGAGAAGAAACGGCGGCGTATACATTATGTTTATATATATTCTTATCAGCTGTTTTACCACAGCTGAGCAATTTGCCTGCAAGAACAGAGCTATCAAATTATAATAATACTGGCGTCTTACACAGACACGCACATGTGAACACACACATGTACACACAGATATGGAGGACACAAATGAACACTCACACACACACAATCACACACGCACACCCTCAATTCTCTGGTGTCATCAGCAGATGTGTACATACCCTCGTCTCAATACAATACAGATGAGCTAATAGCCTTGGAGGCTCCCAGCCTGATTCTGATCTCCATAATACCATCCCACCACCCCCACCACCGCCACCACCACCTCACACACACACACACACACGCACAAACACACACAGAGTGAGAGAGGGGAATATACCTGCACAAATCCCATAATATCTCTATACCTGCCGCTCTGTGGGGAATCAGATGGACCTGGTTTACATTCAGAGGACAAATATGATCACTTAGGCGCCACGTGCACGTGAGTGCACATATACAATACACACACACATGCAGAAACCCAAGTGTGTGTATTGGAAAAGTGATACAACTCAAGACATGGCTTCTATCGAGCTATCTTGTGACTCCTATTAATGTATCGGGCTATTTGACCTCATCACTGATTGTGTTGTATATGCACACATCCAGACTGATGGAAACAAGACAGCATCAATTTAAACTTTTTAAATTGATGCTCTACTGTTTACAGAACCTTCAATATGACAATATGATAGATTTGGAAAATATAGGTCTTGATTTGTAAATGCTTTCCAGAGTGTGTGTGTGTGTGTGTGTGTGTGTGTTGTGCGTGTGTGTGTATTTGTGTTAGGCCTTCCAGAGCCAGTAAATAAAAAGCAAAGTGAATTCCACTTCAGTCTGAGGCTTGGAGAGGATCTGAGGGGATCACCTTGGAGGTTGATTATCACCACAAGGATTTGTGTGTGTGTGTGTGCCTGTGTGTTGTGTGTGTGTGTTGTGTGCGTGTTGATCTCCAGCAGTGAGAAGAGGCACCAGAGGGACACTCCAGTCAGAGGAGCTCAATTACGTCTAATTTCTCAACACGGACACACATGCTACAGAAATGATTGTCGACGTGTAAAAACATGCATGCCAACACACAAACACACACACAGACGCAGACACACACACGCACAATGGCATACAATCACCAGGGTCCCATCGCTCGGTAACAATGTGGTTATATAAAGAGCTGATTTTTGGAACCTTCCATTACTGAGCAACAACAAGGACAATTTATCAGGTGGAAACACAACTGGGGCAAAGTAATGACACAAACATTAAATAAATCCCTGCTGAAAATCACATCTACACTAAACTGTGGACAACAAACAATGAGCTGACTCAGAACACATGATTGGGAACAAATTACAATTCGTCTCCGTTCACAGTCGCAAATATCAATATTTTTCTCACAGGAAAGACGATTGTCGTCTGTCGCCATGAATATTGAACACATCTTAAGTATGGAAAATAAATATATAACTTCAGTCTGAGTCGCTAAACCGAGAAGACAAAGAGGAAATAAATGAAGAATAATATGAAAATAAAGGTACAGCTGACAATCATGACTGAACCAATCGATACGCAGTTGGTCCACTTCCCTCTGGCTGCTGTGATAGAGCCAACATCTGTCAATTAACACACACAAACACTCAGACACACAGACACACAATCATATAACATATCCATACACAGAAATTCACAGGCACATACACACACACACACACACACACACCCTGTTTATACCAGCCAAAGGGCAAGCACCTTCTATGAAGCGTTGTGGTTTGGATCAGCAGTATTGACAGCTTTCACATTAGACCTATTGAAATGCATTGTTGCTGCCACCACAAGCCAGACACACACACACACACACGGATCTCTCTGGTATGTATCACCGATCAATCTAACGCCTCAATCGCATTCTTTCCACCTGCTTTAACAGAGAAGAAAGAGGCGGGCGGGTCCGGCGACTCCGATCTGACCCCCAGCCTTGACCTCTGACCTTGAGAGGTTGTGGTCAAGGATTTAAAAAGAGGGGAGGCGGCGTGAGGGACGTTCAATAGATGTGTTCTGATGGTCACGCCTGCTTTAGGAGAATAAACGGCATTATACATCAATTAGGACTGACATCTGTTTAGTTATGGATCTATTTGTACCTTCACTTATTTATAAATCTTTCCCTCAAGATTTTAAATCTATATGAGAACTTATGAGGAATGAAAACTAGCAGTAAACAAAATATACTATATTTCTGGTACTTCACTTAGAATGAGAGGATGAAAATTGTGTCACGGAGAAATGGGACTAATGGTGATACTGGGTGTGTTAAATGCTGGGAAACAACAGAAACAACGAAAGACCAATTGAGCCGACGTAGAAGAAATAAAGAAGGAATTGTTGCCGAACTGATGCTTTCACAAAACCACTTTAAAGTTTTAAAGCCATGTTTTTATAGCACTTTTTTTTGTGTTGTTAAAACTCCTGCTTTAAACCAACAGCCTCTTTCTTTTATGGATTAATCTCATATTCCATTTGTGGGTCCAGTAAATACTCACATTGACTGGATGGATTTTTTTTAATAATATGACTGAAATCTGCCTTGATGCTCTTCACCCCCCCCTCGCTGTTGTTAGTTGTTTGCGTCACTAATTTTCAAAGAACAACATCGGAAGTGTGAAAGGTGAATAAATCCGATTCCATTTATCGGTCGTGCTGCTTGCCGTCAGTCATGGTCATGTATCTGCACCCCCCACACCCAAAGGCATTGTGTTAGCCATCCAAAGAGTCATTAGCATAACACCATCCCTGACACACGCACACACACACAGTCAGACACACACACCTCAGGACACTCATGAATAAAAGAGCCCATGTAGATCAGAATAGAACAGAATAAACTATAAAAAAAATACAAGGCCGATCAAGTTTATGGGAAAATTAAATCAAAATTAAATTATTCCTAATTGTTCACATTTCATGCTCAGAGTTTTTGGGAGGTTTGGCCTTTTCTTCGGCTCCTCCTCCTCCAAACACTGGACTTATAATCAAGTCCCACCAAGTCTGTGCTCCATCCACTTAACAGCATCCACAAATATCACCCAGATTTATACACACAGACACACAGACACACACACACACACAAACACATCGATGAAGGGTGTCTTACACCACGATAAACATCTCCCCTCCTCTCCTCTGTCTTTCTTTTATTGTATTGTATTATGTCCAATTCCCAGAGGACCATGGGGTAGCATCCCTCTCCCTCACATGTTCCGCCAGCCGCTCTGCGCAGCTGTGTGTGTGCGTGTGTGTGTGTGTGTGTGTGTGTGTGTGTGTGAGAGAGGGAGTTGTCGTATTGTCAGACGGGTAAACGGGGAGTTAAACAGATATATCCAAGCGTAAAATCTAAAAAGGCTCCCCAGTGGGCGCCGGAGGGGGTTGCTGGGAATCAAGCACATATCAATTGAGAAGCAGAAAGAGACCGAGTGCTGGAGAGAGAGAGAGACGGCTGAAGAAATAGAGACAGCAGCTCCCTCCATGGTGAATTCAGCTCCTCTGACAACTATAAATTACAGCCTTTTCTGTGTCCTCTTCCCATTTTCATCTTTCTTTCTTCTCCACCCACTTCTTTTGGTCTCTTTACACTTTCTTACTCCTCACCCTCCTACTGTCTTCCACTCCGGAATATTTTCTTTAAGCTGCTTTCCCCGGAGAGATGTAAAGCAGAGCAAAGAGCAAGCAAGCAAAGAGTCTGTTGCACAGATCACTGATGGTGAAACGGGGATTTTCATCTTGCGTGATCCAGTTTGTTTGTGTAAAGGGGAACTAATATAATATATACGAAACAGAGAATTTAGCAGAATGGCATGAAAAAAAAGGTAGGCAGGTATGAGATAGGGAGACACACACACACACACACGCCCAGCTAGCCCTGCGCTGTGCGGTGTAATGCTCTACTTGATTATCTCATTGTTGTCTGTAAGTACAAGCCCAAATTGAATCAGCCTGCACTCCATTGTCTCTCTGCAGCTGGTGTGTGTTTGTGTGTGTGTGTGTGTAGGGCTGGTAATGAATGGCCAATCTAGTCTATCTAGAGAAACCCTTCTCATTACAGTGCTCCCATAATTACTAGCTCTCTGCGAAAACTATGCCCTGCTTTATTACTTTATACGCAGTGCAGCCAACGCTTGGGACCGAAGAGATGAGATAAACGCACAACGCGCACGTGTCTGTGTGTGTGTGTGTGTGCGCGCGCGTTTTTTTTATATTTGAATCATTTACTGCAGCTGATGTTCAAGACTAGTGAAACCTGAATGATTTACAATTTGTGTGGAGCCCTAATGCTAAGACCACCAACGTATTAAACAACAAACACTTGTGTGGAGACGCGCATATAATTTTACTGGTTCAATCAGAACGTGGGAGGGAGATACGCTGCCAATTAGTGCACTTGTTAAAGTTCTTAACATTGTATTTAAAGCAGTTCTGCAAACTAATTTGTGCTTATTTAATTTTAAATGGCACGAAAACAATGTTGTTAATGCTTAAATGCATTATAGTGTCTGTGTTACAACAATGAGCAGAACAAACGGGAAAAAACTATAAAAGTTGAATTGTTTCTGTTAATTTTTGTTAAATTAAGAGGAAAAAGTTAAAAAAAATACATAAACCTATATAATAGTAAGAATATAATTTATTTAATTGACTGATGTATGAAAATATTAAATGGTACAATGTATGTGGTCGATTTTGTGTGAATATCTTCAAGGTGAAAAGGGGAAACATTCAAAATGGAAATTATGTTATTCAGAGCAGTCCGGTGACTACACCATTATATTATTTAGCATGTTCCCAGTAAACCTGCATCCATGAATCCTCCCTCCTGCTGGGAGCCATCAGACCAAGGGACGGGCCTGAGGCATCTGGGAACCATGGAGGAGAAGAAAGGGTTGGATGGATGGATGGCAGGAGGAGGAGGAGGAGGAGGAGGAGAAAGAAACAGAGGTGAGGAGGATAGATGGAAAGAGACAAGATGGAAAGAGTGGCTGAAGAGGAGATTGAATCACAAAAACAAGGAAGGAAAAGGGACAGTTTAAAAGAAAAGTTCTTCACCTTCACCTTCACTCACTATATTCTCACCTTCACAATCCTCAAATCAGATATAAGTCATGTTAAAATCAACAGTATAGTTGTGTTATTCTGTACAGGAAACATAAAGGCATTCGGCATGAAGCACAAAAATGTTCTTTGGCATTTCCACACTCAATGTCTGTTATTATTGTTCATTTACTCAACAAAACCAGATGTTTACAGAGACTAATAAAAAAAAATCCTCATTAATTTCATCTTCTGACTTTCCCCCTGTCAAGACATATTATAAATATAGATATTACAAATTAAGTTAATTCTTCAAATTGATGATGACACCTATTCCTTATAAGATAAAACTGCATTGTTGTAAGACAAAGGAGCAAAACATGTCAACAGGAATCTATTTTCTTTTTTATGGAATATGATTAATGAGGTGTTCAGGCAGTAATTTAAAGGGGTCACAACTTTGTTTCCCCCCTCTGGGAAAATGAGTATATTTTGATTATTAAACAGGATTTAATTTGTACAAATCTCAGCAACGAAAAACCTATAGTATTATCTATTAATTAATAAGCGTACAGGGAAGCCTGGATCAAAATCTGATTAATCCACGTCGTTTTCCTTGAGAAAATCCACATATTTTAAAGGTGAAAGTCAGTAATGGCCTCTGTAATATACTCCCCAGGACGAGTCCATTAGGGGCTGCTTAGGTGAACTGATATGTCTGTAATAGTAGTGATTAGTACAAACCCAGCGAGCCATGGAGGATGACAAATGGCACCTGAGACAGAGCGTGATTACAAGCGTTTATATGAGCTGAGACAGTATCAGCACAGAGTGTGATGGATGACGCCCGGAGCACAGTCAGAGCTGGCTCATAATTAGACCTTGATGGCATTAGTTGCATTTCCTGGTAGGTATGTCACAATAAATGTGCCAGACTAGTTAAACAGGGACACCTTGACATTTTGAATTTGCTGCTTTTGTTTAACTCTGCAGGCGACTGATGGTGGAGTAAAGCTGGGATGTACAGAAAAGGCTTGTTGGTCTTATTAGTGAGGTGTATTTAAGCAAACGGGACAATCCAAGGCTTGGATGCACAGCGCCCCGATGGCCTGCGATTGTTACACTACGTGCACCGCCGCGCAGATAATCGTCACCTAAGCCCTCGACGTGTAAGCGGAGGTAATCATTAAGGCGGGTTCCACTGTGTGGAGGTGAGGTAACAGAGTGGAAGGTACCTGCTGCGGCTCAGGTGATGGGCTTCCTGGTGTGGGTTTCACCCGTCTGGCCGAGTACCCGAGGAGCAAGTGAAAGTCAGGAGTGAATTGGAGTAGTTGTGTTGGTTTTAGTGGCAGCAGCTCATGCACCAGTGGGAGAAATGGTAATAAAAACAATGAATTAACGGTAGTTGTGATGAGGGGAGAGGCACAAGTAACAGTAACTTCCTACCGCCCTGCAAAACGTCAGATTTAGTCCTGAATGGTTAAATAAGACATTTAGTTTTAATCTAAATTTGTACTGAAAGCAGTGATAGTTTATGATTTATCATAGGCTGATAAAAACTGAGCCTTTCACAGACATATTAGTGTTTTTTAATTCAGTCAAACTCATTAGCGTCACTCACACTCTCCTGTGTCTATGTTTGCTCTTCTAATGATATCTAGTTTTTCTCCATCAATCAAATGTACTCTTATATATGAACATACACACACACATATTACATTTCAGGAAAATAAAGTGCAACATGCCCATCTAACTTTGTGACCCCTACGACACACACAGACACACAAACTACACACACACACACACACACAGAGGAAGCAGCCTCTCATAACGCTGAGCCCCGGTCACGCTGAGATCAAGTTGCCGGTCTCGTCGTAACTCAGTCAGATCAGACAGGTCAAATACCTGTTCAGGTGACACACCACTGATATTTCACCTCAGGGACCAGACAAAGGTAACGCTCACCTCCATTTGAATACCGTCTGCAGGGTGTCCACCACATGCCTGCAACACAAATGGCACAAAAAACACATCTACCACATATCTAGTTGCCTTCTGTGGTAAAGGAGTTATCTTTATAATCATTAATCGCGTCATCTCCTTTTATCATCCATTTCATTTATACATGGTTTTTTTAATCATTTCCAATATGGTTTGTTTTAAATCCCTGCCAGCAGATGTGCAGCATACAACTACAAACACGTAACTGCTGCTCAGCATCAATCTGATCATCTAATAAGGAACATCTGCTGAGGTCCCGACCGTCCAGTCAAAGAGGATTTCACTCCACCAGCCTTGTTTTGACTCGGTGAAGCCAAACAAAGTGAAACCATTCAATCACAGAATGATTTAAATTTACACACGCACGTCTAAGTGCAGAAGACAGAGACACACATTACAACCAGAGGATGTTATTTCATTATTAATGTGATCTCAGAGTTTGAACTTCTGCATTATCGCTGGAGATCAGGGTTGAAATCGGAGTTTAAACTTTACAAGTGGGGTTGAGTGGAGGCCTGAGTAATTGTTTTCTTGGTAAAGAGGCTTTATGTTTCAAATCATATTATAAATAGTGCAACAAGCTTTACTAATTATTTGTTTACTTCAAATGTGCATTCAGCTCAGTCAGAATCATAAAAGGTGGCACGTAAGATATAGACAAGTTTATTAATGACGTTTGATTTATTTTGCAACATTCACTAGTTTTAAACAGGTCATTTTTTATCTTCTATTTATTTTTTAAACAGGTTTTATTTTACGGGACAAAAGAGAATTAGAGAGAAATGTTAAGCCAAGTGTCGGTCTTGTAATTTCCAATTTAAATATAGCAATTATATCTAAAATACACCTGAAAGCACACAGGACATATTTAAAGTTACAGAAGTAAATTTAATGAGTCAGTTTCAAAAGACAAATTTGTTGAACCAGTCATCTCATCTGGACGTGAGAAACAAGAACAGAAAGTGGGAGGTAAAGACATGGAAGAGAATCAGTTGTGTCAGAGTTTACATGTGCAGCGGTACAGACAAATGTTACACACACACACATACACACACACAAGCACGAGCATGCACACGCACACACAGTAATTAATTTGGTGGCTTCTGATTGCCAGGGTTGCTTACTGGTTGGAGAACCCAGATCAGTCACCTGCAAGATTAACTCTGCAAGATTCCCAAACAGAAACACACAAACAACACACACACACACACCCCCACTCATGAAACACATAGAGTAAAAGTAGGAAGAAAAACTTAGAGAGTAGAATAAACAAACAGATGGAAAGATAAAAGAAGAAACAAAGATAAAGAAAGTCGAAAGAACAAAAGGAAAAGAAAAAGGAGAAATCAAAAATAAAGAAAGCGATGCCCACTCAGTTCCTCCCTCTCTCAGACACACACAGAAACGCTGGGTGAGTGACAGGGCCTTATTGTGGGTGTAAATTGAGGCGGTGAGGTGTGTGTGTTGTTCATTAAAGCAGAGTGAATCTCTATTGGTTTTCATTAAGGGGCCTGACCACACCGACTGGATGGTTAATCTAGACAGCGACGTTCCTCCGCTCGCCCCCATCCCCATTTCTCCTCTCTCACACACACACACACACACACACACACACATTAAATCTCCCCTTTCCACACACATGCACAGACACAACCAGATTCTTATTTATTAAGCAGAGGTGACAGGTACTGAATAAGTTGTTTTCTGGTACAGTTTGTGTGAGTGTGTGTGTAGCAAAGTTGCTGAAAGTGCCTGTGAGGCCCTGTATGTGTCTCTGTTTTACAACATTGTCGTGTGTGAACATTTGAACGCTCACATTCATTTGTGGGTCAATATCCAGTCGTGTGGTCCTCACAGATGTGTCCACGTGTGCGTCTTTGTGTGTCTGTGAGTGCGTATGCGTAGGAGGACAATTGGTGTGGTTATGAGTTAAGTCTAATTTCCAGGAGGCCTGTCCTGGCTAAGCGGAGCTGACACGGCGCTGCTCCAACCAGTTATCTGTCACTGGGAATTAGACACTAACACACACCCTGAGAGATGGACTCGGGCGTGCGAGCACACACACACACACACACACAGACACACACACAGTACAGTTTTTCTCTTTCTGCCTTACATACAGTATGTGCATGTGCATAGATGTGCATCAAATGGCCGAATGCATGTGGATCATCTTACTCCTACGGTTGCAGTTCGAACCTGCCCCTATTCTATTTATTTTCCCCCGTTCACAGTTACCCTGCCTCTCAATAAAGGTAAATAAGTAAAATTATAAACTTGTTAACATTAACTTGCCTCTTTAAGTCAACTTTTCTTTGATCTTTCTATTATTTTCTCTCAGATAATCTTTAAACGTTGAATTCTCACTGTTAAAATTCTTGCAGTAACGGTTCAGCATTAAGATTTGATGGCCAAAAAAGCTAATTGTTCATAATTCATAACTATAATGATTCATAACGATTTATGTCCACTAATTCTGGACGATGATTTGCCAACAGACAGCATCAAACCCTGGTCAGTGAGGGGGAATGTGCCTGAACTGTGAAGTGTTTACAAGTGTCTAGTAACCCAGTTGGGTACCAGGAAATACAGCTTGTCTTCTTATCTTTCCCATCCCATTATTCCCTCCCTTTCTCTCTCGTTCACACAGGGGACCTTTTAAAAAGTGTGTAAGAAAGATGGTTTATGGATCCCATCTGCGCTGCCAGAGACTTCCGTCGGCGCAGATGGGATTGTGTTAATACGGCGTCTGATCTCGCTGTCTCATTATTCCGGTTCAGATACTCGGGGCCCCTTCAAGTGGTCTTGCTGCACTTTTAGCCAAGCCTCAATCCAATCATCTCAGGCTATTGTGTGCGCTGAGGGGCCATACTGCCGTTCACTCCGAGGCTTTGAACATGAGCAGCACCCTCCATGTAAACCAGATACTGATAGAAAATATAAAATTACATCTATAGAAGTCTCTTGTAGTTTGTTTTTTTTCCGCTTTGTACCCCTCTGTCATGTGAGAATGGGAAAGTGAAGAGTTCTCAAAATGGTATTAAAGGATATTGGATGTTTGCTGCTGAGTGATTGACATTAAAGAAACAACAAATAAATGTGGAATCATTTTTCTCACTAATGCTTGTTCTGTATCCTCGCTTTATGAAAGTAATCAATTACTACATATTGTGAGGAGAGGTAACCCTTTTCGACAGAGGGTATGTCTCTACTGAAATTAAATCTAGTTCTTTTTAATGTTTTTAAATTTACGCTGAACAAGATTCTCATTCAATTTTCAAATTTGAAGTTGTTCATTTTTTTGGAGGGGGATAGTATTCATATCCTGGATTCCATATTTTCTCAACATGGAATAATATCAATAATATATAAAATCTGAAATATTTTTACACAATACTGCATTACAAGTGATTTGAGGTGTTCTATATTGTATTCATATTTTATGTGACTTAGTCCTCACTTCCACGAATAGATATAAATACAATTGACAACAGTTCAACAACAAACTCGACATGATTTTTAATTGATGTCTTGTTTTTTAAACTACAAGGAGTCATCTTTATCTGAACTACTGCATCTTAGATTCACGTCTGATTTGTGAAAAGCCTTTGAGCCAGAACCTGAACCCTGAAATAAAACACGAACTACACATTGAAACTGTAAAAATGATTCATTATGATGCACTCGCAAAGTTGAGGTACTCGAGAGTGACGATAAAACAAAGCACAGGCGATACAGAACGCCTCTTATATGAGAGCACCGCTCGCTTTTTCATTTAAAAAATACCGCTATTGTTTTCTGAATCAAAATAATACATTAGAGAGAGAGAGATCGTACTGGGCTGTGGCTACTTGGAAAGAGGGATTTAGGTGTGTTTGTGTGTGTCTGTCTGTTTTGTGTGTTTGTGTATGTGTGTGTGTCTGTGTGTGTATTCCCAGGGCCTGGACAGACTATCAAGCATCTATCCATCCTTTGGATCGATCAATATTTATAAACCCCCCAGGACCTGTGGTATGAAGCATATAAACAAGCAATGGAGTAGAGCAGCACCGACCACAAAGCAAACACACACACACACAGACACACACAATATTGTATATATATATATAAGCAGCAGCATATTACAGTGCACATGCAATCAAGCACTGATAGAAACATAGAGAAAGAGAGAGAGGACAGAAAGTAGAGATTCACATTTGTAATATTTACCAGAAATGTAAAGATCAAACATCTTTGTAATCAGAATCTGGAATATCTGCCAGAGTGATTTGCTTAGAGGCAGTTTGCTGTTTGTGAAATAAGGCGAAATGTCGATGAATATTGATTATCACTGAAATTCTGCATTTTATTACCGGCTCAATGATGTGACGGCGGCTGTCAAAGATTAAATAAACAGTCTTGACGAGCTGTTTACACGTGATTATATTCGCTTGTGTTAAATCACAGTTTGATCTTTTTACAATTCTAAAAATAAACAGTTTATACTATAAGTGATCATGTGAATTATCTTTACAACATGCGCCTATATTCTTTTCTATCTTTGTGTTTTGTTTGCCTCGGAGAAAAGTTCCTTGCGCGAATTAATTGTTTGTTTCTTTTTTCTTTTCTGGTCCTCGTCCGACTTTTCACATCTACATAACGGGGCCAGGAAAGAAATGGACATTTTAAAAATTAGAATCTGTATCACGACCTAAACATCAGCACTAACAGAATGCAGTTTTATCCCTGATAGAACAAAACTCAGATTTTCCTCCAGATAGATCCAACTCTCCCCGGCCATCACTACCACATCTGAGATTTCTCAGTCATCACGAGTTACCTCCAGCTCTGTCTGAGGTATTACATGCACTGACACAAACACACACACACAAAAGCTTGAGAATCCCATACTCATTCACGCATGGTGCGTTCACACACATACACACAGACACAGACAATTCCCCCTTTTAATGTGTGTGTTGTGCCATCAGAGCAGGTGGAAACACGGTGTGTAATTAACATGTCATAATCAATGTGGGGGAGTTTGACACCTTGTAATCACTGTGTGGAGATTAGCACCCGTAGCCCCAGGACACACTGACACACTGACACACACACACACATTTAGAGAACATTTCCAACATGCACAAACAGCCAAACACACACACACAAAAGCACCAGTGTGACGTACACAAACATGCATGTGTGCCTGGCTACTCGGCTACCCAGGCTTACATGCACACCAGAAAACACACTTATACACACACACAGACACACACAGGGCCTGTTTAATATCATTTACATAATGAGAGAGCAGCCACAGTAATAGCTTTTCCTTTCTCTTATTATCATAATTTCACCCTGGGCGCCAAACGACAGAGAGAGAGAGGCAGAGAAAGAGCGGAGGAGAGAGAGAGAAATACAGCAGCGGTGTCTCGTCCTTGTTCCCCTGAAACAACTCTTCCTCAAAGTCAAGGCCAACTAACCCTCCATCTTCCTCAGTTTCCCTCCGTCCCCTCCGTCTTCCTCTGTCTTCCTCTCTTTCTGTCCATCTCTTCTGTGTCATTTGGCTTTTGTTTCTTAAAGCTTAAGATTAAAAAGAAACTGATATCTTGTGTATATGGGTATTTACAGAATGGCTGAATGTTTTGGTTAAAATCAATACCAAAAATGTTTAATAGATTTTAATCCGGTCACAATACAGAAAAATAAATGCAAAGTTATTGTGTTCAAAGCCTTGAACTAGGTCTCACACTTAATGATTATATCAGACAAATATCCTACAAATCCTTTTAATACATTTATACATTCTCCACAGTAAAGTGTAGAAGTGTAGTCCTTCCTGCCCATTTGACTTTAGACTTTTCCTGTCTCGAGATACATGTAACCGCACACCGCAAAAACCACACATACCGCAATCTAAAAACGCAGGTAGATCTTTCTTAAATCAATGTGCGAATGTCTATGAAGTCCTATCAAAGCCCCGGGAGGATGGTGGGGGTCATATTCTACTGAAATCTAAAGAGTAAAAGACATATCAGACTCCCGTGTCTGTGTGTGTCTGCAGAATGTCATTGATTTCTCACAAAAATAAGAGAATAAGAAAAAAAATGTCATCCGTAAAAGAGGGATCAAGTGTAGGACAGTAGAAAGAAAGAAAAGCAGGAGAGGAAAGGGAGGTTGAGGATGTATTGCTTTCTCTTGAGGTCTCCTCCTTAATGTCCTCAAACTTGTCACTCCTCCTTTTTGGCATTATTCCTTAAATTCCCCTTTTTCTCCTAGGTCCTGCCACTCCTTTCCTCATCCCTTCTTTTCTAGATTTTCTCCTTCCATCCGATCCATCCTCTCGTTGCCTTTATCATCTTCTGGATTTGTTTTTCCTGACTTTTCTCCTTTTCTTTTCAACCCTTAACTTCTGATGGCCAGACTATGGATGGAGTCAGTCGGTATAATTTCTAGGTTTCTATGTCAAATTAGGATTTTTATGGTCGTTTGGAGAGTAGCCAGGCTTTATGTAAAACATAATGTATAGAATAGATGGTTGCCTGCTATCGCCACTTTATTTTAAACCCCTATATCTCTTTTCTCATCCTTACCATCCCTTCTTAGTCTTTACTCTGTTCGCTCTCTCCCTTCTAAGTCATGTCTCCTCGCACTCCTTCCTCTCATCCTCTCCCTCCTCCTCCTCCTCCTTCCCTCCCTCTCTTCCTCTGTATCGACAGAGGAGGTATGCATTTTGCTAAAACATTGGCTGATGAATCATTGATGTTGCTGTTGGGGTTTCAGTGGCGCGGGGGCAGCCGGATGTAAATAAGTGAGGACTAGGTATGAGGTATAGCTAACTGATATTCAGCCCTCCCTCTGAAACATTGATGAGATATACTTGTGAGTGTGTGTGTGTCTGTGTGCGTCTGTGTGTGTGTGTGTGTGTGCGCACTGGTGCAACTGTGAAGGCTATTTAAGAAGGCCAGATATGACAGTTGTTTACAACTCCGGCCAGACACAGAAGAACTAAGGGAGGAAGGGAGAGGGGGCTGATGAGAGAAGGGGATGAAGGATGGATGAACTTTAACAAATCAGGGATGGGAGAAGGGAAGGAGAAGGGACGGAGAAGGGAAGGGAAGCAAGGGAACAAGAAAGGAAGAAGAGAAACAAGGGATATGGTTGAAGATAATGTTACTCGCCTGGGGGGAATATGTTCGACTACAACGACATGAAGCAGACAGACATGTCAGGATGAAACACACGCACACACACATGTGCAGGCTAACACAATCCGCCTGCCAACACATACTGCAACACGCAACCAAGTAAGAATCATAATGCAACACATACAAGCAGCAGGGAACAAACCAATAATAGTAGAGATATATTAACCACAGCCACTTATCATTAAGTGATATATGCAAGACAACCATATACTCTGCTTCTGACAGCTGAGGATTATCTGAGACTTGATTTGCTGTTGTAGTACTTTCCTTTAGAGAAGACTGAAGGGAGACAGGACCTAATGTACTAATTATAAAGTCAGTGGTTCGAACCCCGTCTGCTCCAGTCTGTATGTGGACGTCCTCTTGGACCAGTTACTGAACCCAAAACCCAGCTGCACCATTGTTGTAGGAGTGTAAAAGAGAAGTACTGTAAATAGGTTGGGAGCAATGCATTGATGTTTATGTGAATGGGTGAATGTGACTTGTGGTGAAAAGTGCTTTGAGTGTTTGTTAAGACAATAAAATATCACTATATAAATTTTAAAAAAACTCAAACACACACACACACACACAACACACACACTCACCCAATCACTGCTCCACACATTCACTTAAAGCACTTTTCAGGCCTCTTAGTGCCTCCCTCCCTCCCTGCATTGAGAACCATTAATACAGTCATTTAGTCCTCTAATACATCAGTGTGGTCAGTGGCATTACATTATGCATCAGCTGGGGTCAGGGCACACTGAACTGTGCTGGTCGTGACTCTAACCACACATTGTAAAGACATTATCTGTTTCCCACAGAAAACAACACTGACACAAGGGTGAGTGATTTAAAAAGACATATGCTTAGATCGGCCAGTATATACACACTCACACACAGGGAGAGAGAGAGACTGAGAGAGAGCGAGGTTAATCGTTAAATGTAAATATGTAGAACTGTGCATTAAACACTATGTGTGCACACAATATAAATATATATTTACACATATACATAGTGTTTCTAAATATAAAAATGCAAAGAGAGATTGAGGCATATCCCAGCATGCACTGAGAGAGAAGGAGGGAAACACCCAGAGTCTCCCAGAAAAAAACAACAACCAGATGAAGTGCTCACCAACAAACCACTGCCTTGCCTCTTGAAGATGAAATGTAAAAGATGAAATAACAGACAATCAAATTACAAACCGGGAACAGTAGAGTGCATACATCCGCCAAGGCCAAACAGTCCTCTTATGAAACTTCATTTAAATTTACTAGATGTGGATTTTATTTGCACCAAATGGTAAAAACTCACAAATACAAGTCCCCTAAAGATGTCTGATTGTCAAGATCCATGAATTATTCTCCTTAGAAATCAAGAAAAATGTTGAAAACAAAGTAAAATATATTTTTGCTTTTCTTCAAACCAGAATTTCGGTGCAAAACTAAATTCAATATCAGTCAACTAACAGTACATCACATTACATTTATAAAATAGAAAGTCAGTATGAGCATGTTCATTTTTGATTCTGTTCAAATGAGATTACTGCTAGCTCTAGTCTCTTACCGGCAAACGCACACACACCCACCCAAACACAAAACAACTCTTAACCACACAATAAAACCCCATTATCTTTTAACCACAGAATACAACAGCACCTTAAGTTTAAAAAACCAAACTCTCTGAAGCCCATTAGCCATTCACCGCGGAGCAGAGCACTTTAGTTTGGTGTTTTACAGTTAACCACTGTTTCTGCAGCACATTACCTTCTCACCGCAGTGTGTGTGTGTGTGTCTGTGTGTTTGTCTGTCTTGTACAGTATGTGGTTGAGTCTCATATTTGCCATGTGTACGTGCATTTGAACATCTTGCGTGAGTTATTGAGTATCTAAGTGTAATTGTGTGTTATTGTTTCCTGGCTGTGTGTGTGTGTTTGTGTGTGTGCGTATGTAATGTGACACTTTAATGAAGGCAGAAAAAGACGAGAGTGAAAGAGGCAGCAGCACGAGAGGAGAGGGATGACAGAGGAGAACAGTATTGAGCGATGTAAGAGGAAGGAAAAAAAAAGTCTAAAGATTATAAAGACATACGTGGACATCAATACTGTCGAACCACAAAGTCACGTCGGACAAACGAGACACAATCCAGACTCTGTTATAGTGAATGACAGAGGGATAGAAAAATATCAAAGAATGAAATATATATTTAAAGACAGTAAGGAAGCAACGAGCAAGGAGGCAAAGAAAGAGAGAAAAAGAAAGAAAGACTGGAAGGAAAAGAAAGAAAGAGTAAAGAAGGGAGAGAGGGAAAAAGAGAAAGAATGAATGAAAGACAGAAAGACATACAGAAAGAAGGAAAGAAAGAGAGACAGAAAGAAAGACAGGAATGACAGAAAGAGAGTAACGAAAGAGAAGGAAACAAAGAAGGAAAGAAAGAAAATCTGAACCATATACGTGTGTCCTTTATTTATTTGGCACTTTGCATGATTTCCTTAATTTAACATGATTTCTTCATTAAAGCCACAAAAAGATATCGAACTTAATTGCAACAGCCTCTGAAAAACGACAAGAGGAAGACACAAAAGAAGAAAAGGGTGAAATTCAAAAGGCAAATGAAAAAGAGAGAGGGAGGGGGAGAAAGATAGAGAGAGAGAGAGAGTTAAGAGTGGAATTCTAAGAGGAACTGTGACGAGGCGGCAGCAGTACATCTTGATCAACAGATGACTGATCATATCAGCGCTGGCCATCTTTCACCAGCCGCCGTTTGACGACACAACGTGACCCCCTGCACACACACACAAACACACACAGACACGCTCCCCACACGCGCACACATCCATTTCCCCCGACGTACCCCGAGGCAGGAGCATCAATAACGTATGGCCTGACCAGGGGCCTCCATTCACACACACAGACACACACACAGACACACACACACACACACTCGCACAAATGCACACACATACACAATCATGTGCACAAATACACTCCCATATGTGACACTTTCACATATTCATGCATTCATACAAACACACACACGCTGAGGCTCTCACACACACAAAAGGTGGTCAAGCTGGAGGAGAATAACTGTGACACACGTGACACACACACACACACACACACACACACAGATAGACAATAACCCCACAATATGGCAGTGTGCCCTCAGGCCTGGGGTCTCACCCCCATCCCTGGACCTTGTGTCTTCCTGCTGTCCCACTGTAGCGCCTCTGTGTTCCTCAGACAGTCCCAATGAGGAAAGACGAGGGGAATTTATAGGAAATAATAGATAAATAAAACAGATTTCTCTGATGGAAAAAGGTAAAACGGAGAGAAGACGACAGGGAAACGATAAAAACATATGGAGCGAGTAACACAACGAGGAAGAAAAACAAATATGGGAACGAGAAAGGAGGAGAAGAAATAAGGACCAAAGCCAAAGAGTATGAAAGCTATAACTTTTGAACAAATATATGAAAATGTAGAGAAAAGAAATTCCACATTCTGCCAAATACTTTCTTTCATGTCTATAAACAAAGCAAAAAAACAAATTAACGCATTTTAAGAGTTTAGAGTAAACTGGCAATACAGTTATTGAACATTCATCACTTGTCTTAAGACTGAGTCTCACAGCATTATATGAAATAGAAACAGAAATTTGTGTAATGTGTTATCAGGGCTTGTTTCATTATGTGACACCTTTGTGATTTTAGCAGCGCAGCTGCATTGTGGTTTTACATGAGCTACAACTCCTCTTGAAAGAGCTGTAACCTTATCTTCATTTATTTAACAAAATATCTGATTAGGGGATTTAGGCCAAAGGAGCATCAGTAACAGTGAAATTCATACATCTCCCAGAATGCCTTTCAGCAGTCCTGAGATAGTAGGTGCGTTCGAGAGCAACGGCGTGGTCTGACTGAAGCCAGCTCGCTCCTGCTACATTTTAAGGTCAGGAGATCAGGTGACGTTTTGCAGCTCTGGATGAAGTCGGACAAAAATTCTACCCAGCATGCATTGTGTTAGGGCCAGCATGCATCACACTGGACGGCGCCGCTTAAAGTCCAATGCACCTTATGGCTGTAAACTTTTGGCATTAGCTGTGACAATTAAACGCTTTCCCGTCACAAAGCCCATGATCACAGACACCTCATGTTTGAGATGCAACAGTTGCACAAAAACAATAAAGCTCAACTTTTGCATCATCAGTTCATTTTAGTTTCTCATAATTAATGTATCAGATTGAATGAAACAGGAAATGAGATCAGCAGGAGCAAGGCCCTTTGTCCTCGTTCATGACAATACTCAGATCTAATAGGGCGTCTACTTTAACACCTGAGTCCGCCACCATTCCATATCATTATTATGTTTCACTGTTCATTCTCTCTTTTATCTTTTAGTTGTATTACGGCCATTCTGTCTTTTCCTTTGACGTTATTAAACAAACACACCTGGTGTCCTGTTACTTGAGGCAACACACAAGGGCTGTGTGGCCTCTTCAAAACACGACAACAGCACAAGATCAATTCTTCTCAGCGCACATCCAATCATCTTACGTCTCCCCTCTTCTTACCTCTGTGTAGGGCTCATTGTTCAGGGCTTCTCCGTCTCCACTTCCCTGATGGTGCGTTGCAAAAAGGCTCCAGCATAGGTTGAGAATCCCACCTCCAGGTTAGCAGCTGGGACATGGACTAAACTAAATAGTCAAAGTAAATGTTTTTTCAAAGACGATTTTTATCCTTTTAGGTAGTTCTTGTTATTAATAATTAGCTATATAATGTGAAATAAGGTGAAACGTCATGATTGACAGGTGTGACTTACTGACGGTCAGTCAAGCGGGTGTATAGATGGGACCTCCACGAAATGACAGACATTTTGACCCGTCCACTCTGAGAAGCGTGGGTGAAACACCGGAGCTGCAGAATCCCAACACCTCAACTGAATGCAGTGGTTTCAATGGTGGTAACAATGAGTCAGCAACAACAAGACAAGGAACCGGACGTTAATGAAACTAAATTCTACCAAGACATTTGTTTCATTTTTCTTATTAAACCATTTCTTTTCTCAATGTGACATATCTAAAAATCTCAGATGAAATTGCAATGGTGGACGACATGTTTTCAGAGAGAACCTCGGTCAAAAGGTCTAAAGTAGGAATATAGGAAACAGAAATATAGACTATATGAAAATGAGGCCTCTAAACACAATTTGCATTTAAATATTTGTACAAATTAACAGTGATACAGAAACAAATTAAAGTGATCTGTAGCAGGAGGAGGAGGAGCCACCTCCGGGAGGCACGGCCCACCCATGACTATTTAATAATGGAAACAAATTTGGTGCACATAAAAGCAGTCTCTGCTTCTTAATTGGACTCTTTAGTTATTCCTGTTAATGTTAAATACTGAGAGGGTTTAAAGACTCATTAACACACACACACACACATACACACACCTTAAGGTTATGTGGCTGGGTGAACTATGCACACATACACAAAGACAATGTTGTAGGTGAGCTGCAGACACACACACAGACACACACACACACACAGAATAATTATTACCTTCATATGCAAACGCCTGCAGTGCCCGCCTGGCAGCCCGACTTTTTTTTTAAAGTGTGTACTTTTCTTATTTAATTAATTAAAACAATTGTCAATGAACTTTAAATTAGTCCAGCATAAAATAATAATTTCCACGGTGTGCGAGTGTGAGTGTGCAGTGGTTGTGTGAATGTGTGTATGTGTTAATAATTAGCAGGCAGCAAAGCGGCTATGTTAATTGCATTTAAGATCCTGCCTGGGGAGTGAGGGAGCGAGAGAGAGAGAGCAAGAGAGAGAGAGGAAGAGAGAGAGAGAGAGAGGGGGAGGAACAGAGTGAGGATTAAAGAGAGAGAAGAAGGGAGACAGAAGAAAAGAGAGCACTAGAGAGAGAGAGAGACAGAGAGCGTCTATCTCTCATCTCTTTTTCCTGAAATAGAGAATTCCCATGTATTCTGAGATGTAAAATGGAGCGTGGAGCCCTCAGGAGCAGGAAAACACACACACACACACACACACACACACACACACACACACACACACTTGCTTTAACGCATACACTCTCATTCTTTCGCTCACTCACACACAGCCCCTGGGAGGATGGAGCTAACCTTAATTAGCCTAACACTGTGGTGAAATTGATTGAAATGCAGAACATCAATTATTAAGCCTAACTGTTTTCATAACCCCACACACACCTCGCCATGTAGCACACGTAGAGGGAGGGGAGCGATAACACGGAGGTGGAGGTGTGTGTGATGATAAGAAAGGACAGGTGGGACAATACGTGTGTGTCCGTGAGCGTCGCACTACTGCATATCTAAGATGATAAGACGGCTGTGGGTTACGAGCGGATTGTGCATGAACCAGAGGGGCGGACGGTTCGATTCCCAGCTCTTCCAAGTCCACATGTTGAAACCCAAAATGTACCTGATGGCTGTAGAGGCCTGACGTGACAGAACAGAACCGTATGAACCAATATCTTAACAAAGATCAAGGAGGACAGCGACACACCAACTCCCGCAATTTTTGATTTGACTTATGAGTTTAATAATAAATACAAAATCGGTGTATTATTAAATCAATACAAGAGGGAGTGCTACCGTGCCATTTCACTAATCTACGACCTTGAGCTAATGACTGCAGCCCAACGGTGCCAATACAGTGCAAAGTGACCGTTGAGTGTATTATTGCTATTGAGCCTTTTTTCACAGCAGACATTTTGACATTTAATCACGAGTAAAAAACAAAAAAGGTGTAATTAATAACATTAAAGATGGCTGAGTTCCATTGAGGGTGGCTCTGGTGTTGTGCTTAATAGCTGATGATAGAAGGGCCATGATTAATGTTAGTTATACCTGTGCTGTTATGAGCATGCAAAATGTCTGCCATGAAAAAGGCAAATCACAAAGCGTTTCCATGCAGAGACGCCTCCCACTCATGTAACCGGACAAATCTTAAATGCCCCGATCTCCCTGTATAACTCCCCTGCCGACCTTTTGACCCCAACCCGACTGCAGGTCACGAGCAGGTGGCGATGACGTCACTTTAACCACAAACACACTTCCTACTGGTTCGTCTTAATGGCTGTGGTCAGCTTGAATCGTCTTTTGGTGAAAAGCAGAACTCTCGGGTGACCAATAAAAACGACAACAAAAAAAGAACAGTTTGCACTGAATTGATCTTTGGTGAACTCATCTCAAACTAAATGAGTTTAAAAAAAAACAGACGTCAGAACAATTTGGTCGTTAGCGACAGAGCTGGGAGGATGACTAAGTTAATCAGAAGCCGGACTGTTTTCAGACTCATCCATTTGGAACTGGAGTGGATAAGCTGTGGTTTACTTAATGGCTTTAACAGTAACACCTCCAGGCCTAAAACCATTGAGTGTAGCCCCTTTAACATTTTATGATGAGTCTCATTTGCATGGTTTGCAAAGCAGGGGACCAACGGGCCTGTTCTCAGTGTGATGGCTTCAGTTTGACTCCCAACCTAAAAGAAAAACAAGTCGTCAGCTCTGTAAACTCTAGTAAACTAGTTTCACATTGGAACTTTCGCCTTTTTTGAAAAACCTGACGGATAGATACGAAAGCATAGGTGTGCTAACGCTGCTTGTGACTCCCAGTTAGAAGACAGTGGGACAATTAGCCAGCTTGCACATTACCAGGGCCCTGGAAAATAAGCAGCCGATTCAGCCATCATCAGTTTTATTGGTTTCACTTGTTTGCTTTTCCTATCGTGACTTAATCATGAAAAAAAGAACCATTTAGAATAAACAGCGAAATCTACACAGTCCTGATAGGTACCCTAATCAGCTGCAATAAGTGAAATCATGTGTGTGGGTGTTTCAGAGCCTTTAACTAAGAGAGTTATGTGATGCTTCCCTCTCCAGCGCCACATCAAATAAAGCTAAGATGGATGTTTCATTCACATCATCTTTCTTTGCACAACTCCAGCAGCAGCGCGGGCCCTCTCCCTGACTCAATGACTCCCTGACCTCCAGTCCAGCTCTACCCCAGTGCTGCAACAGCCACGACCCACTGACAGAGTGGAAAACTCAGGCCTAATTACATGGCCCGGGCTTCGGCCCTCTCCCTTACTTTCTTTCACAGAAGAGGCACTTTCTTTCTTTCACCCCTTCTCTTTTCTCCTACGCTTTCTCACTGTCCTTTTCTCTTTGCTCTCTCGTTTCTTCTCCCCTTGTGCTCCAGTTACCGGATCAAGGTAGCCGTGCACCACCAGCCAGCCAGAACACACACTCACGCAAACACTCACACACACACATACACACACACACAGGACATCCAACACTCTGCCGTGGCCAAGAGGCCACAGGTACACAGGTACAAAAGCTTTGATATGGTTCATTGTCCTTTCCTCAGGGTCAGCCATAGGTTAGAGACCAGTCTTAATTAGTTGACATAACTTATACATGATTACCCTTCTTAAGGTCCTATGGCCCCCAAACAAAACACACACACAAAGTGCTTTCTTAAGACTTCAGCCAAGTAGGACACACACATCTCCCACCCCCTCGGCTCAACTCACTTAACCCTGTCCTGGAAAGAGACAGGAAAGACACGTAGCAACGAGGCTTTGAATCCAGGGGTCATCTCAGGGAAATGTAAGGAACCCTCGGAGGAACCTTACCCCAGGACGCCAGACGGCATCAAAACAACGTCAGAAACAAAAGTCATATTAATGATGGATGACAGTCGGGGTCAGTGCCCCGGTCGAGTGTCAGGACCTACGTTGCACACCAGGGATTGAAAATGGCAGACAGTGGGAATTAAATGTGTTTGACAGGTTAGATTTTCACCTTAGAGAAAGGACAATAATGATGGATGGAGGAATGGATGGCAACGGATCACAGACACTCACAACAACTAATAAGGCAAAGAATTTAAATCACATAATTACACTTTATAATTTACTCTAATTGCGATATGGTATTGACAGAAATATTCTCCTCCTCAGGAGCAGATGCCTACCAGTAAAGAGATTTGATCCTGCCATCACTCTCTCGCACCAGACGACCCTCACATTTATATAAAATCCATAACGCGCTGTAGCCTAACAGGCTCATGTAAGCTCATTGTTGCAATATGTATGCTGTTGACTGTAATTTACCAACCTGAATTACTCCCATAGTTATTGGAAAGCATTTTGCATTTGCAGCCCCTGCACGAGACGGAATGGTTACAGCAAGTCTGATCGATATCCCGCCCATAAAGCAGACGCCACGGTCACAGGAATTAACATGCTTGTGTCTATAAACCATTCAGAGACATAAACCTAAACTGAAATCCGTTCTGCAACCACAAGGCATAAAAATGACTGCCACCATTACCAGTCTATGTTACACTTCCAGAAAGTTTAGATACACTCAGGATATGGTATTAATTTGTTTGGGAAATGCTTACTGCTCTGTACTGTAATAGGGCTCTGGGGAGGGGATGATTTCCAAGGCCAAACCATAAGGAAGCAGGGCAAGCCTCAACAACAACAACTTAATGATGCTCTGGTAATGGAGCCACGAGTGAAACACTTAGAAAGAGTACTCACTCCGGCAGGGAAAAAACACACTTTGTACACAAATGGCAAAATGCACATCAACACACATGCAAATGTGAAGAGTGGAGCCAGTGCACAGATGTGTACAATTGTAAAAATTCCCCAAAAAATATAAATGCAAGAGGAAGTCAGGAAAGACAATTAATAGACTGCAGATTAAACTGAGCAATTTTCCCAAATTTAGTTCATTTCAGTATAATGACATCAATTAATATGCTCGTTCCCAATAAATAGAACAAACAAACAAAACACAAACAGAGTGTCTTCACTCTCAAAGATTGTTCACACTAAGTGCACCGAGCCTTTTAACTGCCAACATTTTTTAATGTGTCTTAATGTCCGAGATGTTTAACTGTGCGGCCGTCACTTTGCTAAGAAGCCTGCTGCTCTGTGCACAAACAGGAGGGGGGGGTTCGCTGACAGTAAACAAATCTAAATAATTCACGAGGCCAAATAAGTTTTATTTATTTGTTATTCATCAATCCTTCTGTCGGGCTTATGATCCAATGTCAGTGCACGTGTACACATTAGTCTGTACGATTGTAGAAATACAAATTGGAACGTAATCGACTGATAATTGCTTTCCCAATTTAAAAAACACGATACCGATATTTATCTGTTAAACCTTTGTTTCTTAAAGCAATCTATCTTTTTTAAGGTGTGACCAACAAAACTATATAAACACAATTTTGTATCCAGGTTACAATGTCCGTCAGGGAGTGGATGAAAGATTTTTGACTCAAAAGGCAGAAATACAGCTCAACAAAAATACACCACGATGAACAAAAAGATGTACACGATAAATTCAATGTATTAAAGAAGCACCATAAATGTCAAGGTACACTAAAACATGGAGAAACAAGCTGCCTCCCTTAAAAGTTATTGAGCAATTTGAGGATTCAAACGTGTTTTCAGCACATCGGTAAAATTATGATATAGAACAAAAAATAATACACACAAATAATACAGCTTCAGAGAGATGGCTTGTTGAAGAATAAAAATATATGAAGAGAGGGTTAATATCACCAAATACTGCAGATTGGATACTTTACAGATACAAGGGCTGTTCGTTCAGAGACTCATTAATGTGCCTCTACCTCCCTCTGCTGGCTGTTAACTCACCCAGCACCACAAACACAAGGCACAGTCCCACTACTTACATTTAATAACTGCTTAACCTGTTGTCGCCTGGACGTTAGCTTGCATTAAACTGCTTTTAGATCTCAAATAAAAGCATTGTGAAACTACTTAAATCATGCACATAATCCTACAATTCAATATTTACATGTAGAGCATCTCTGCACCTAACATGCATATGGAAGCTGTTTATAACCCGTTGTGAATAAAAGGGAATTGTACATCATGTGATTATGGAACTGTGTACAACACTGTAATGAAGTGTAAGCAATTATGATTAGGGGAATGATACGGTGGCCGAGAGACTCAAAGCAAATTAAGGAAACGCATGCAAATAGAAACAACACATGCAAAAACACAGAAACAAGCTGCAAATGGAGAAAACGACACCGGAAATGTTTCCAGGGGACCAAAAAAAGTGATGAACCTGTCTGTAGTTCGAGGCTTTGTGAGTACTACAGACAGGTTCATCACTTTTGTTAGTCACTTGGAAACATTTCAACACATTGATCAAGTTGTTTTCTTAATTTAAAAGTTTTTTTGTGTAATTTCTTGCTGTGTTCGTGAGAGAACTAAGTGTTCTAACACTACTAATACTGTTGTGTATCAGTTTTGAAGATGTTGTGGACTTACCTCCATTGTGTTGTCTCTTTTCTTGCTGTATTGTCCTTGAACATTTTGAGTTAACTCCACACAAACTTTATGAAAAACTCTTGAACAAATTCTTCTTCACAAACTGGAGGAAAACAGTCATAGTTGTGTTTGGAGCTAAGGGCTAGCCTGGTGCAAAGTACCCGCGGAAAGTGACGCCATGTTGGTTCCTCTCTACCACACCTGCTGATTGAAGCCCCGCCCCCTACCTGACGACAGAGCACGTGCAGCGCCAGGAGGGTTTTGCGGTTATCGAGATAACTTCAGGTTTAAATCTTCAGTTTTTTATCCTGTGAATCTGGCTTACTTCTTTCCGGGTTAAATCACCATGGTAACATAAACTGAGTTTAAGATGACAGCTCACCTGAGTCTTCGATCTACAGGATCCTGACAGGGACAAAAATAGTTTTTACAATAAAGTGAGGATTAAAAAAAGGAGATAGACGATATGTTTATATAAAAGGTTGGTTTTTCCTGCCCAAGACTTTTCATCTGTCCACAAAATAAAGTTTCTGTCAAACAGTAGGAGAGTTTATCCATTTATGCATCATAGCTATTAGAATTTCATTTTAATTCTCTCACTGCCTATCAGAGCAATGTGAAGAGAAATATTGGATTTTTTTATATGAAGTGATCAACTTGAGAAAATGACCACAAAGGCAAACGTTCCAGGAATAGAATAGTACGTCAGATAATGTTAATTGAATAGACAGACTTTTTTCTTTAGAAAGAATTGTAACATGAAGGTTATTTAACTGCTCCGTACCAAAGTAATGTTTCTTTTCTTTACAGAGTATTTTTGGAAGCTGGTGAACACCTGATCTCTCATGGCCATTCACGTAGAATCTGTGTCTCGTTTCAAAACTGCGAATGATTTGCCAAATACTCTAGACAATTGCAGCCGAGCAACACAAACATAACACAATTTCCAGTTGAATCAAAACAGCTTTATTAGTGTACACTGTAATAAGTTGAATGTATATGTAGAATAGTTGGAAAGTCTATGAAGATTCAATCATCATTGTTTGAAGAAGACAGAAATCCTAACAGCGTGTTTTTCTAATGGAATAATAATCTGTCGATAGCAAGAAAAATAAAATAAAGCATGTATGGTCAAATAAAAGTAAAACTATACAATAAACAACACTAGTGACTTGTAGAAACTTCATTTTCTCCAAAATAAACCACCTTCTTTTTTTTTAAATCAGAAAAATTCATCAGAAAGCGGCTTTATTGGGGATACACAATTGTCATCACAATAAGAAATAAAAATAAAACATGATCTGTAAATGGGGATGTGGACCCTTCGAAATGTGTAGATGTCGTCTATAAGAAACCTAATTTGTTATTGGTGTGAAAAGGTGGAAGGTTTCAGGGGGAAACAATTCTAGGTGGCACTCGTTTAAAGAAAGAAAAGTAGATTTAAAAAAAAGAAAAAGGCTTTTGCTGGACCCTGGCTATATGTTTACAACAATTTGTGTAGTCATCAGAAAATACACTATGTATACTTCTAAATGGGGGGAATGCGTCCAGACAATTCGATAGAACAACCGTGGGTTTGCGAAGACACCACACTATTTTCATCTTAGCATGTGGTGTCCTGACCTCGGTGAAGTTGTGTCAACTTTGTCGCCTAATAAATGACAAAAATAACAAGAGCAGCGAAAAGACAGGACAGACGAGAGAAAAGAAAGATACACACACAGAGACCAACATCACTGCATTTGGCTGATTTTTTGTTTGGTTACAAGTGAGCATGGAAAGATTTTCTACTGATTCAAAACTTGGGTCAAACCATTAAGAACTCGTCTTGGAGGATCGTCACTTGCTGGGGAGATTTTTTTTTAAGTGTCAATCTGTCACTTTGGTCAGAGGATGCCATTTCACAAGTGTGTATCCAATGATAAAAAATTGTCTGTTTTCTAAGGTTTCTGCAGGACGGACAACATGGACGACTAAACATCAGGATTTCTGGACTTCTCGTCTCTAAACTAAACCTTCATCTGGCATTTCACAACATTTATTTTTGAACTGTACATTTTCTGCCGTATGCAGCGGGAGTGAGAAAATTAAGATAGAAACTGTGAATGTGTTCACATCCACCCGCATCGTTGTGTAAGAAATTAAGACCTGCGTGAGGTTTGTATTTTTTCCAGTTTGTAGAAAGTCAGAGCAGATATCTGGAATGTGACAGTTTGATCCAAGATGGCGGTGCATGTCCATTTACATGTATTTACATGTCCTACTTAATTACTCCAAACACTATGGGTTCAGTGAGGAATACACCTACAGTAAAGAGGCCTCAACTGGGAAATAACACCATCAATACCTGTGTGCATATAAACACAATCCCTGTCAGTTAACAGTGTACAACCATTCTGAGAATTGAACCGCTGCAGTGCTGGGATTGGCTGCAGCTTTCACACCGCATACTGGAATGTCCTTAAGTAAAGTGGAGTCATTCAAATTCACCTCAAAGTCAGAGATTTTTATTTTAATTAATACTAACTGCAGCGATACTGGAAATGAATACTGTCTTACCCGGGATTAAACCCTAATACTTTTTGCTGTATAAAAACAGCTTAATTTTCAAATGACTACTGTATACTGGGAATGTGTGTTTGAGCAACTAACCAAAGTTAGTCGCAAATTCATCGGTAAGTTTGAAAATCACCATGACGCAGATAAAATACTTAAAAACTGGAGCTAGGCTTTCAACTGCAGTTCGTATTCTTGACACAGTGGATCTGCAGTGTACAGGACATACCATAAATACATGAATTCAGTCTTTGGGACAGCACTATTACAATTTGGGGTCGCGACCCTCGAGCTGAAGAATTATTAACAGTAAGGCAAGAAATTTCTTTTTTCAACAGCTTCAACCGCCAAAAGATTCCAAAGAACTATTCTGAGCGATACACGTTAGATCCTATGCTACATACTTCACATTCACTTCTTCACCGTCGAGCTGTGATCATTTCAAACCAGAGGGCATATTCTAAAAAATAGTTGAATTCTAATAAAAAGGAAGAAAGCTTTGAAGATTTTAAATATATTTATATATAAAAAAAATACATGAAAATACAAAAATGTAGCTAAACGAATGTGTAAAGAAAATAATAACTGTGTCGTATAACTAGCTTGTCAAATACTTAAAGCTTCAATACTTCGAGTTGAAAAGAGATTTGGGCTCTAAAAATACCGACATAGGTATTAGCTGGCTTTTAGATCAGGGCAAGGGGATCTCATTAAAATCAAATAGATGCTCCAGACAATTAGCCAATTCAGACAATATAAGGACTAAATATTTATAGCGAATATCCTAAATTTATGAAAAAATTTCTTCTGATTCTTCTTAATTTCAGTTGGGATTTGCAACATTCCTATCTGTACATTTCAAAGCATATCTTGCTGAACTTTACATAAAAGGCATCTTTAATATGGGTGCATGATTGGGGGCAGTGCAAGTACAGTATAGGGGCATTTTTCTTTTAAAGTCCCACACTGCGGGACTCTATTAATAAAATGTCGATAATGAAAGACAACCGTGCATCAGTCCAAGCAAATAATCAAGAGACTTGCACGTTTTATACATTTGTGAAACGTCACGAGATGACCGTTTCTCTTTTTAGTCTGTTCGACAGCAGGGGGCGACACTGCAGCTTAGACTCTTGGGTTTACATGGAGTCCTGGTCCTGCACACGGCGGACATCGAACTCCCCTTCATAAACATGATGATAGAATAGTAAAAATGACCAGAATGTAAGCGAGAGACAGCAAGAGCATGCGGGAGGGAAATAGAGATAGTGCATCTTGTTGGGCCTGACGAACTAGAGGAACTGTGAGTAAATCCTTCTGGATTTTGATCTTTTTTTTTCTACTGACTAAATGTTCAAAGATTTAAGCGGTTTGAAGTTCCACAGAGGTGACGTGTCGCATGTTCTTACTCTGAGGATTCCTCAGCTCACTCATTCCAGTTATCTGTGCTGGTTCGCTAGTGACCAAACTATAAAAAAAGATAAAACTCCTCATAGAAGAAACATTTGCTCCACTGCACACTCCTCAAATCGGACCAACCCACTTTCAGCATAGAGGAATTCTGTAAGTAAAACAACGTGTTCAAATATCTACTCAAGTGATGCATGAACTTTAAAAGTGTGTTTCTGTCACAGTATGTGTGTGTGAGTGTGTGCGTGTGAACATGTAAAGACAGGGTATGTCATATTAATTACATTTCGTTCTTCCAGTGGTCACCGCTCTAAGGGTTGAGGACCCTGTGGTCAGGGGGGGGGTGGTGGTCTCGACAACTCAGAGCTGGTTGGGCAAGAAAAGGGGTTGGACTTTAAAAATGAGCTGGAAGTTTGGTCATCAAAACCAAGAGATGCTGAGAAATTCATGTCCAGGGCCTGAGGTCGATTTCTGACGCAGAAGAGCCCGGGGTGGCAGTACTGTCAGTCAACCCTCGTGTAAACGGAAACGTATCGAAGCTGAGTCGAAGCTTGTGCTGTGGTTGGTAGGGAAGAGGCGAGGTGGACTTGTGGTTGGACAGACTTGTCCTGTTTACACGTTCAATCCCAGGAACAACCACGGTCAGGTGGATGAGGAGGACACAAAAGCCCGGTCCTGCTGTGTGTGTTTTCTGGGCTGCAGCCTCGTTCAAATATCAAAAACACAAATGCAGCCTGGTGCGTTACGACCTGGCTCTTCATTTAGCATTTTTGATATTGCAGCGTGATTTCAATTCTCATGATTAGGTCCGTGATTACTGGAATGTCAGCCTGATGTTGATCCAACAGAGCCAAAAGGTAACCAGGTCCAGTGTGACATCACTGTTAACATTCCCCTCCTGTCCATTAGTCGTGTCATTCTCTCCTTCAGGTCCAATGTGTAATCGTTTTTTTTCGTTTGTGTTGTTGTTGTTGTTTTTTCAAAATGCTGTCAGTTCATCAGTTTAAGACGGCGTGGTTGTCTTTTTCAGAACGTAATGTTCAAACATCATGAAATGTCAATCTGAGTTTGCGTCCACAGCAGCAGGGAGCCTGCTTATGACATGCTGGAGCAGCGCACTGAGGGGGAGCCCATCTGGGTCAGCACCTTATCCAACCACTGGAGGGGGCCGTTGAGATGCAGCTCAATCCAACAGGGGGTGCTGGTTACTGTCTGACGCCTGCAGGGATAAAACAACAGAGTAAGGGCACAGTCATACTTGGTGCTGGGACCTGTGGTGCGAGGTGGGCCTTCATTGATTACAGATAATATCAGAATATCCCCGGTTTCCGATTGGTATCAATTACTTAATAGAAACAATTACAGCCTGTTACAAGAGGAAGCAGTTTGTCAAATGTGAGCTGTAACTGAGCCCTTTGTTTTAAGTGATTAACAAAGGGCTCTCTACCAAAGTTCAGTTCTTCTAAGCTGAAGGCTTGTGAAATCAGCCTGTGAGTTAGTGTTCAGGGCGGATGAAACAGTTGCTTTATGCACCGAGCAGCATTTATGAGATCCTCCGAGCTACGCTGTGATCCAACCACAGGGACCCAAGACTAAAAGAACATTTTAAAAAGTTCTCTTTTGCTGCAATTTAGAGCCCCAGCCTTCCCCATGAAGCCTTTAAAAACGCCATGGGGTTTTATTCCAAGCGCATGATACAGTAAATAACAAACTTAATTAAGATTTTACTCATGTGACAATAGCTACAACTTAAACCTAAAAACAAGGATTAAAAAAGAGACACGTTTGCTTTATATCAGTTTTGCAACAAACAAAACTAAACACAACCATCAGCAGCCTCTGCACAGACAGCATGGAGTCATTTTGTCACGTAGCTTCTTTCACAACCCTGTTTCACTAGGATTCACTACATGAATTTCTCTAACACCTTCTGGTCTGGACTGATACAACCCCTCCATTCATCACGTGCGATTGCAACAGATACTGGGTCAGAGAGTGTAACCCACCTGTACTCGGCTCCCCAGCCCTTGACGAAGCTCATTCGGATCGTGCACATCCTGGTTAGCTGGTAGACCGCCTCGAATCCCTGATTGACTGACTGGGCCAGCAGTGCAGCAAACTCTTGGTTGTTAAAAATCTTCAGGTTACAGCCTTAAAGAAAGAAGAAAGAAGTGACCATTAACCACCAAAATCTAGGTGAACATTTGTGCAAAATGTGTTCTTGAGGCCAAACACGTGTTGTGGGAGATCACAGTGACCTTGAAATTTGACAGTTTCCCATTAATTACAGAGTGTGGCTGACTGCTGTGTTTTGTGCCGTTGCTTCATGGTGTAGTCTCTCTAACACATAGATAACGGATCAGACTCACAGTCCGACTGGCCTTGGGGAGTATCTGGAGAAATCCCACCAAATAAGTTGTTTGGGGGCCAAACAGAAAGTCCGGCCCTGGCGTGTCCGCCACTGTCCTCAGTAGTGATTCTATTCGCACTGCTCATTTGCCAGAAATGAAATATTCAAAGTTACGGGTTCAGATGAGTCAGTGTGTGGGGGAGTGTCTGAGAAAGTGTCAGATTCGTGATCTCCACAGTGAAGCTTTCAGCGAGGTCTGTTTCATTATAGAGCCATTAAATACCAAGGGTTCTGGAATTTTGTTTTGTTGCACTGGTGCTTGTTCCTCACATCCCAACATGTCAGACAAAGGTTTCAAAAGGTACCACATCCCGGACAGATACATCTCATCAGTAAACCAGGCATGAAGAATTCATTAGCCTCAGGAGAAAAAGTAAGAAATACCTGGTGGTATCTTGCAGACTGTGGCAGGATGCCAGCCGTACCGCTGGTTACAATTGGGACTCTGGACAAAAATGGCACTGTCGCTGAGGCACTCTGCGAACACCTCCCCTCCGATGTAATACAACCTCACACCGCGACCTGCGGGGTGCGAGAAGGGAATAATTGTGAAGATGAAGGGAACAAAAGAAAAGCATGGAGATATAAAAAAAACACTGTGAAAATCCGTTTTGTACTCACAGTAATTAATAAACAGCTAGTGGGGAGTTTGTACGATGTGTGTGTGTGTGAGTGCGAGTGTGTGTGGTGAGTGTGTGTGTGTGTGTGGTGGTGTGTGTGGGGGGGAGCTTGTACCTATATGTCTCCTTGTCATTTCGACAGTTGCGTTCCTGTTCACGTTGCTGAGGAGCCCTAGACAGAAGCGTTCAGAGTTGGAGGGGTCGGTGAAGCCGTCGACTGTCAGAGATGGCTGTGATGCGTGGAACGTCTCCCCCACCCGCTGGTTCAGTTCATAGTAGGCTATAGAGCACCAGAACGCTGGTTCGCTGTAGGTGACTGGCTGAAGGTCTGAAAGAGAACAATTGCACTTGTGCTTCTTTGGCAATCCTTGACGTTTTATTTTTTCAATGTCCCAAATGTAGTAATTATTCTAGGCTTTAATTTCTGGGTAGAATTTTTATATTTTACATTTAAAAATAACTTCCAAGAGCTAAAATGCTCAGATTCTCAAACTGGTGGGTCCCCCTTGATATCCAGCACTGACTTACAATAATGTGAACATGCAGTACACACATGAAGCAGTCTTACCCAGGCCATGACTGACAGGTGACAGGCTGCTTGGTGACATTTCTGCTGGTGAGCCTGGGAGAGTAAAAAAATACACAAATCACATTATTGTAATCTGTATAAACGTGTGTGGCATTAACTTCAAGATCAATTAGATATTTTTCCCAGCACATTAGTTTACCTGATTCCATACTCTGATTCATCTGCTGGTCGCTTGTCTCTCCATCTTCACTGATGTAGCCGGGCGGAGGAGTCTCTATAAACACAAACATTTTACACATTATCGGAGGGAACTGAGGAATAACAACAACCAGGCAACATTTTAAATAAAAATGAATCTTATAGGCTTTTCAAAACCATAAAGGTTTCACTTCACGCCCTGCATACACACCTGGTATATAGTTATTCGGAGGGTCTATGCCAGCAGGGAAGTTGGTGTTCTCAGGAATGGAGTTTGTAAAATCATCAAGAGGTGGAAGCTCTGTCAGAATCTCTGTATGTCGTGGAACCAACACTGGAGGCAGCACTAAAGAGAAAAAGGCTGATGTTAACAGAGGCAGCAAAACCTGATTGAAACTTACATCTCAATGATCCCGGTTGCTATGACAAACACCACTTAATGAAGGGCACTTTGTACTCGTGTAAACCGTTACACACACACATTTCTTAAGGGTCATTACCTGGCGTCTCCACTCTCTGGTAATGGTAGGGATTGACGCACACTTCATCCTTCTTGAGGTTGAAGGCGTACTGGCAGGTATCGATGGCCCTCAGCTCATGGTGGCTGTGAAGGTCGGGCCATCTCCAGAGGCGGCAATAGATGACATGTGGCAGGCCTTTGCGATGGGACACCTGAAGACGCCCGTCCAGAGACCTGAGAAAGTGGTTTGTTAGTGGAGTGTGGGTAAACAACATCCAAATAAATGTAAACAGGAGTGAACTAGTCGACTAACTCGACAGGTTGCAGGATGCTGGTAGTTTTATAGAACGATCTCTAAACAAGTAAAGTGCAAAACAAAAGTCTTTTCTATTTCATTGAGAAAACATTTCAATTATAAACTCCCTGAAAGAGATGTTTATTCACTTAATCTGATATCATAGGCTGTGACTATGACAATTGTTTTTAATGTAATAAGTCTTCCTTAAAACGACCTTGTTTTCTTTTATAATTTTCTTATTATTATAACCTATAATACAGTTTCATTGTGTAACCTTTGCGGCAATGAAGAGACGTACAACAATTGTTGACTGAGTTTGTGTGCATGGGAGTGTATTCACCTGCTGTGGTCAGGGTATCCATACATGCCTGCAGAGTCCCACTGCTCTATCGTGTGGCCTGAGCCTAGACCCCATAGATCTGAGCAATTGCTACGGACAGACACACACGCATACGCACACAAACATGCACACACACACGTACAGACACAGGACAAGTGCAAAAAGGATAACAAAAATAAAAACAAAAGATGATAAACATGAGATGTTTCATTCCAAATTAGTAAGATGAAATCACAGATATTCACAGTTGGTCTCTTATTGACATAAAGGAACCGTCTTTATTCAGTAAGAGACTACGTGTGGATGGTTGGTGATTAAATGACAAATTCCAAATCTGACAGTGATGTGGTGCAGTCAGGTGATGCAGAGGGACAGATGGATTCAATTCACAGTTTCCTGTTTACACTTTAAGCCAAAACAGTGATACAAGAGGGAGATAATATTCCATTTCTGTTTACTGCTCTCATGCAGCAGAAAGACAGTAAACAATAACGTCCGATCATTTTACTTCTGGAGGCTTTAAGTGTTAAGCAAACCCCTGCAAAGCCTGACTGCACATATTATGTGAATTACACACATACATATGATTCATATTCCTGCACATCATTTCTACACCATGAGGACAAGTGTGATGAGTCACACAGATTATATATGCATCTGAACAACAATGGCATGTGAATGAGAAAATAAAGAATTTCAGTAGACGTGACAACAAAAAACAAATGTGTGTGTACAAACGCAAAGTACATGTGTGACTTGGGAAAGCACACGTCACAACGGTTGCTAAGATGTTTATTAATGCTCTTGTGTTTCATCTCAGAGGAGAGGAAGAGGAAGAAAGAGAGGGAGAAGAAGAAAGAGAGGGAGATTCTGTTGTATGATCAGAGCGACCCGACAGCCAGACCTGCCTCTACAAGTCCTGCTATCTGACCACTTATCAGACCTACTCAAAGAGTTCTACAAATACAAGCTCTGAGTATACTATCTGCAGATGCCAGCCAATGTTGTGCCTTCTTCCTGTCTTAACTTAAAAAGATCACCAGTTCACTCACAACCGCGTCTGCTCCTTTTCCCGGCAAGACTCCTGATGCTCATCTACTGACCTGCACGTCACTCGGGATGAAAATCTAAAAAAGCCGGAGTTGGGAAATTGAATTTGTTTTAGTTATCAGCTTAACTGGATTATTTGCAAAACATCATGAGGATATTTTCACTCCAGAGCCAATGTATACAGTTTTTTGCAAATCCGCTATCTTCCTCTGAGGTCATGTGGGTTCCCATGCCTGTTATCTCTAGACACAGATGAGCCCCTCTCTCATGTTTCCTACCTCCACTCAAACTGAAATCTATAAAGCCCCGCTATCTCTTTAGAATCCTCCTAACACCGTTCTGACATCCTCCACCAGCCGGCAGAAACGAGAACCACGAGAGCAGAGCGATTTATCTCAGATTTCTATCAACCTTACTTCTGCGTTCAAAGCCGGGAAGTGAGCTGTGCATTAAACAGCACTTTGTGACTCTTCCTCCTGTAAACTGAGGACAGCAGCCGTATTCAAGCAAATGTCTCACAAGAACCACCATCACCTTATCAGTGCCACTTCAGAGGCTATCTACTCTACATTCCTCAGAGCGAAGAAACCGAGAGGCCTCTTTCTTCTCAGATGGAGCTAATTCTGCATCTTAAATCCTTTTACCCCCGATTTCATTGTAATGACAGGTTTGAATTAGATATATGTGTTTTCTATCTGTGATTCCTGAACATGGTGTCTTTTTTGACTACAGAGAGGTTTTTCTGTATTGGAACTAATTCTATAATTGGTCTTTTATGGTTTAAGACAACAAAGAGAGCTGGAGAGAGAGAAAGAAATGAGAGAAAGGGCAGATTGTATAGAAATATTTGACAGAGGAAGCTCATTAAATCGACGCAGAGCTGCCTAGTTATCTCCCCTTTCTTGTGATCCTCAGCTGATTGATTGACGTTAATCTCTGGCTGTCCATGGGGTCTCCCTTAACATTGCCACTATTGTCATGGAGCAGTTTCGTCTGTTGTGGTGACTTGGGTCACGTAACTTATCATGCAACACTAGGAGAAGTCTGTGCTGAAAGACATGTGAGCCATTCAGGCCAAGTATCCACAGCATTAGCCGGTTTGGGTAAAGAAAGGTTCTGCCAGAAAAACCTAAGATAAGAAATTACCCAAAGTGTATTTTCCTCTGTGAAGTGACAAAGTAAAGATCTAAACCAATTTGAGGTCAAGATGTTCCGCTTTGTGCGCTGTATATTCGTTTTACCTTGAAAACCTTTGCGAGGATTGAGATGACAAAAAAAGACAACCTTCCCAACAGATTCTTGTCCCACATCAGGACAGCTAAAATGTGTTGTTAGTTAAGTGTTCATTCTTTGTTTAATTATTTCTTCCTTGTATTGCTTTGTAGGTCTCAAGATGTCTACAAATTCAACCTCCAATAGTCTGTGTGGTGGAGGGGGATGGTTTGTGCCTCAGAGCAAGAACACTACAATGTCATGCTCAAATGTTCTTGACCATCAGCCATTCAGACAGCCTTGTTTCTTTGTCTCCCTCCACAAACATGTTGTTTACTAGATACTAAGGCTAATAAATGCAGGCTTTCAAGTTCTTCGTAGATTTTACTTGCCAGTAGCGTCGCTCTAAATGCCTTTCAGAGCTGGTTCAAGGCACCAAGACACCAAGCTTTCATTAAAAAAGGAGAGGCAGATGCCGAGTTCCAATCCAAACACTTAGTCACTCGTGCTGCTGTCAGGAATTACACATTTGTGTGAAGCCAATGTGTGTAATCAATAAGACACAGCAGCACATTACATTCTGCATTAAAATAGTAGATGCTCATTAGGCCAAATAACATATCCAAAAAAAAGTCTTTGTGGTTAAGGAAGCTTAAAAACCATAAGTGCAACACTACACTTCAATCTATTTCTGTTATGAGCTCTCAACTAATTTATTCCTTTTGATTAGATCCATCTGATCTTGATCTACTTGTCTTTTTCTACTAGGTAATGTCAACCTAATCACAGCAACGGAATGAGAGGCAACACCCGAACTAAGATGCTGGGGGTGCAAAAGACAACAACACGGAGGTAATCGGAGCCTGTCACACCTCCAGTGACTTATCAGATAAGATCAAACCATTGACTTAGCTGCACACGATGTCAATGCATACATTTCCTGCCTATAGTTTACTTGGCATTGCGTGTTGGACATCTGTTTCCCCCAATCCAGTTTCACTTCTGCTGCCTTGGTAACATACAGCCCAGGCGATGGGGAAGTGGACCCGCTGTTGCCCAACTGAATCTTTGTTTTTTTGCGAGCTTGTGGCTGCCTGTTGGCCTCCTGCTCACTTTCATGTGTGTTGACACACCTCAGCGAGCTGATCTGTATTGATGGTGTTGTGGTACCAGTGCAAACAGAGACAGCGGATGTGTGAATGTGAGCACAGCTTGGAGTGTGCTGAAACAGCGAGTCGTGTACAGAATCGTTTTGGAAAATAAATCAATCCATCATTTTGAGACATTTGTCAAACAAAACGGTTGAAAGCTTGGTGCCTTCAGTTTCTCATAATGTAAGACTTTGATGCTTTTGTCTGTTTTAACTCACTTTAAAGTCAGAGTTTTGATAAAATAAGCATTTTGGAAAACATCATCTTGGGTTCAGACATTCAAGTTCCGAAATGTGGAAGACTGAACAATTTCTGAAAAACAATTAGAGGCAGATAAATCTAAACTGTTTATACCAAACTTGGTTTTGGCAAGTTTATATGAGTGTGTGTATGTGTGCATTAAATAAATAAATATGTTGGCTCGTTGACAGTGACCGCTGTTGTTTGTGTCTACTAAAAGAATTACAGATCAGAGCCAGAGGAACAGAATAGAGAGTTGCATGCATGTGTCCTCATCTCACCTGGGTATAGTAACACACTTTGTGTTGCTGTTTTGTGTGCTGATGGCCTTTTCCAGCTCATCCAGCTGCCCTGTCTTCTTCAGCTTCTTCACCAGGCTCTTCACGGCTTTCTCGCACCATTTCTCCTCCTGACCTCCTCCATTCTGCTCCCCGACTCCCCCAATTCCTCCTCCTGCTCCCCCGGTACTTGCTGGAGTCTTCTTCCATCCCAGGAGACGTTTCACTACCGGGGGAGTGAAGGGAAGGATGGAGGACATGGTGGCTGATTTATGTGTGAGCGTTATGTGTGGACCAATGTGCGTTCTGATGCGTAACTTAATCAGAAAAGAGGAGAAAGGGGGTCAGGGGAAGAAGGGTGAAACAGGTACTGGGTTGTTGACTGAACTCAAGCTGGAGAAAGAAGACTATATGTACAGAATTGTGAATAAAGTCTAATCAGATGTGAGGGGAGTCTTTGGAAATGTCAGGAAAATTGCAAATCATTGGGAGCAGGGGGTAGCAGGTCCAAAGAAACCTAAAAACAGGAAAGAGAGAGCACAAAGCAGAACTAGTCAGGACAAACACCATGATGCAAGATCTCATAGAGGACGACAAGTATAACATTCATTTCTGTAATGATGAGACTAATTGTGCCCACACGTCCAGATTCATGCCCAGAGCCATGACTATGTCTATCCATCCCAGCCCCCTGCTGCTCACTCTCCCACCATGTGCCGAACTGTATGTCGGCCGGGCTGGCCGTCATGGCACTGCACACCCTGTGCACACTCGTGAAGGACTAACTGATCGTGTTTTATCTTCGGCGTTCGTTGGAAAACCTCGGATGAAAACACTCTACCGCTGGTACCCACTTGAGGCTGTGCACCTGTGCTTCTCGGTCTGTTATCCTAACCACACTTAGCACATGCATCAGTCATGCATCTTCCTGTTGCTGTTGTAGCATCGTTACAATTACAACCCAGAGTTGAATTCAGGCCTTTGTTCCCTGTGTGTTTTAGAAGATTTTTGTGGCAGTTAACAGGGGAACATTTACTTTAGAGGTTAGAGGGCAATTAAAGAACTTTGACATAACTAATACTAGTCGGACTTAAAGGCTGTTAAACAAACCTGTCGAGTGCTTGACCATCTTAAATTAGACTTTTCAAAGACTGTGGTAAATTTAGGACACACGGCTGACTGCGTCATGGAAGCACCGTCAGCCACTGAGTGAGTGAAGGCCTTTGTACATTACTACACAAACACAGTTGAGCTATTTTTTAGGCTTGAAATAAGAATTTCCACTTTTTGTAAAAATGCCTCTGCTGCATCAGACTCTTCTTACTCCAAAAAGAAAGGGGTCTGCATGAGCATGTGTCAAAATATGTTTTTCCTCAATTTTACAAAACGTTATGAAAGACATCTAAGAATGTATAATCATGGTCAAGGTTAATTTTAACAGCAAATAGAAGTATTTAGGTCCAAATATTTAGGTGACAAATCTATGTCAATATTTTTAAACCTAAACTAATCCTATAGTAAACCTATCCTATTATTGAAACCCCTGTTCGCCCTCGCAAAGAAAAGCTGAGCAGTGTCAAACAGAGTTAAACCCCGGGCGGCAGCTTAAAGCCTTACCACATGGAACGTGCTGCTCTATTCACACCGACTGAACTGTCCTTCAGACCATCAACCACCGGTGTCTGCCACCGTGTTAAATATAAAATTGTAATGAGTGAAATGTGGAATTCAGTGACACATGTAACCTGACCCTGAACTACATTATAGTTTCACTTTATTGCCATGATCCATTTCCGGCCTAATGTGGAAACACACATGCCGGGGCCAGCGCAAAGTCACAAATGACCTACACATTAAATTTGAAAACAAATCTTTCCTCCCATGATCTTGTCCTCCCAACGGAAACAGTTAATGTCTGCCTGTGTGTGTTTGTGTGTGTGTGTGTGTGTAGATTAGTGCAGCAGATTATTGATCACCCAGAATTTAAATAAATAAAGACTGAACCCCTCCGTAATGCAGATTTTTCGACTCAGCTGACAGGGAGGAAGGGATAACTATCCTCAGCATGTTACCCTGAAAGTCCAAGCTCCTTCTAAGAATTAATTTCGCAGGCTTAACCCATGAACTGCTTACTGCTAGTGCAAGTGTATGACTTGTTTTTAGAGGTAGTCAGACACTACACATTACACTACTGTATTAGTTGCCGCAGTAGCTTGATATAATTCTCTAAAAATTAAAGCATGCCACCCGTTAAGTGATACTAGCACAAGAGATGGGCATCCTTGTTCTTTTTTTGATGGCCATCTCTGAACATATTCTCTAAAACTGCAAAAGCTGATGGCACAAGGACCCTTTTAAAGTGAGCAGAAAATCTCAATGTCTTTTCAGCCCTGCAATGGTTTGATGTTGTCTAAAAAAGCCGAGCACACTGTGATGCCAGCAGAAGAGACAAAAGGCTGGGTCCTGGTTTGTCCTTCAATGGACAAAAGGTTTATGCAGAGATATATCAAAACATACAAGCTATCGGTAGGTAAACTGGCACAAAGGTCTTGTTCTACAATAGGAGCCTTTCACAGTGAACAGAGAGTTTCAGTGTTTCAGTCATTAGGGTCTTAGTTCCTGTAGTAGATTGGTAATGTATAATAATCCAAGCATCCAATCCCTTATATGATTGACATAGGCTGGGGGGGGAATAGAAAACTGCATGCTGATGTGTACTTTATAGGAGACGTCTTAACATACGATCTAGAACCGCAAAAGCTGGTGGCACAACAACCATGTTGCACAATGGGAGCCTTTAAAAGTGAAGAGAAAGTCTCAGCGTCTTAAGCTGCTTTCAAATATGCACTGGACTCCACAGTTCTCCGTATTTTCTCCGGAGGAGGTGTGAACGCAATGTCAGAGTGAGACACTCTGCAGTTTCTACAGACCTTCTCTGCCTTGCCTCCCAGTATAAAGTCCATAGAAACCCAGGAAAAGTCTATGTGTGAACACAGCAGGGAATCCACGCTGGATTCACTGCAAGCGAATGTGTGTTTGTGTTTGTGTGTGTGTGTGTGTGTTTTGGGGGGTTTCAAACACACTAAAAACTAAAAATATATATATCTCCCGGTGAAAAAAGCAGTGACACGCACGTAGATGTCAAAAGAGTTTGTGTGAACTGAAGATGGTGTCCAGTGCTGTCAACAAAACTGCTGTGAACGAGTCCCTGATTTTTTGTGCCTGAGTGAAAGGCACCAGATTTTACCGGAGGTCATGTCTTAAAAAAAGTAGCTTGATATTGTCAAAAGCCTAAGTATGCTATCCTGTGTGTTATGCCAGCATAAGAGACATAAGCTGGAAGGTCAATGCATAAAGGAGATGAATACAAACTAATAGCTTGATATTGTCTGAAAATCTGAGCATCCTATCCTCAATGTGATAATAACACACACGGGTTGGAAAAAGTACAATATTGCACATTGATCAATAACTAAAATAAGACTTCTGTTGAGATGTATGTTTGTTATTAAAACTGCAAAAGCTGGTGGCACAACAATTGTGAAGGGCACTGGGAAGCTTGAACAGAAGGTCTCATTGTCTTTGTCTCTCCGCAGTAGCTTGATATTCTACAGCCCAAAAACCAAAGCATGCTACACAAGCTTGAGACATGCAGGGGAGAAAAGGTATAATATTGCCTGTTGATCAATACCTGGATTTGTGTCCATGCTTGCTACGTGCATAAAGAACATGTCGGAAAAAAATGAAAAGCTGGTGGCACATGATATTGTCTTTCCACTGTCATGCCGTCATAAGAGACATAAGATTTGGAAAAAGGAAAATATAGCAGGTGGATCAATATCTTACAGATGACTGATCATAGCATTGAATACTGCAAAAGCTGCTGGCACGAAAACCAGTGTTATTCAGATGGAGCCTTTCAAAGTGAGGAGAAAGTCCCTGCAGAAGTTTCATATTGTCTAAAATCCCATGCACGTGTTTCATTGCCATGCCACATAAGAGACATGTGCATGGGGAAAAACCTGAATATTGCAGGTTAATAAATATCTCGAAGATCATGTCTGATCATAGCATCGAATACTGCAAAACGTGGGGGCACAAAAAAACATGTTGTTCAGTGGGAGCCTTTGAAAACTGAGGAGAAAGTCCCTGCAAAATCCAAGCTGTCATCCCAACATAAGAGACATAAGGTTGTGAGGGAAAGGAACAATAATACAAAGATGAATAGTCTACAACTGCAGAGATCTGACGGCAGCGAACCCATGTCGCACAGTGTGGAGCCTCGCAAAGTGAGGACAAAGTGTCGGGGGGAACAAAACGTGCTGATATACGAGCACAGTTCACATCAGTCTCCTCCAACACACAATCCCTCACAGCGGCTAATCGCGGGGGCCTTTGTGCGACAAAACAACGCAACGTTATTGTGTCTGTCGCGTCGTGTCTTCCCTGTGAGAAACTGTCTTGTTTGGGTTTTGCTCTGCTGCCGAAATCAAACACACAACAAGAGCACGGGCTTTGTGTGTGTGAGTGTGTGTGTGTGTGTGTGTTGGAAGAATAGGCTAACGCTAGCAGAGCGGGGCGACCGCGGAGCGAGCAGCCGGGAGAATGTGGACTTTGACAAGGCAACACAAGGAGACTCAGCCTCCCCGCTAGGTGTCATTTAACCGGGATAAAGATGTCCATGTTTCTTTTGTCTTGGTAATGACTTGGCGGTGGTGGTGGAGGAGGAGGTGGTGGTGGTGGTGCCTCCTTGTTTCCTCCTCCTCCTCCTCCTTCTTCTCCTCCTCCTGCTCCTAGCCTCCTCCAAAAAAAAATCCGCTAGCAAGCCTGCTACTTTGTGTGACAGACAAACAAACGGGCTCCGCTGCCGTTTTTAAAAACCACCGCTATCTCGCTGGAAACACACTTACCCGGGCAGGAGAGGTCGACCCGCGGTGCAGAGGCTCCGGTGTGCGTGGGGGAAACCCGCGGGTTCATCACTGAACGCGTCCACGGAGACTTTAAAGTGTATTTTCCACATCCGAGGCGCCGGGGAGACGATGGCCCCTCATTCAAAGCTCAACCGAACGTGGAGGGGAGTGAGAGCATATCACCCGTGCTTTTCCTGACGCCCCGCCCTCCGCGCGCTGCCATTGGCTGCCGCCGGGGACTCGGCTCCGCAACCTGTTGGCAGGAGGTTCTCCCGTTGGCTGGAGGGTTGTGTCCGTCGTGTACGTCATCACGCAAGGGAGGGCACGTCGGTGATGTTTATCAGCGGGTACCTTGATTGTCCTCTCATTGTATAATACAGTAACACACAATAAACATGGATTATTTAGCCTTATATGTGAATACTTTAATATAAAACATGTTTATATAAGAGTAAACGCACATTCCCTTTAATGATACAAGTAAATAACATTAAATATTGTCACCAAGCAGGATAAATACATCATTAATACAGTTGTTTTAAATCATTATTTACTCGTTTGTTTAAAAATACATATAAATAGGTTATAGGTCCTTTTCTTAAACTCATTTAAAAAATGTTTTTCATAATATGGCTTTACCTGGATTTCTTATGTCTTTGTGTATGTAATTTTGTATGTAATTATAGTCCTGTTGGCCACGCCATGCAAATATTCAGCTCTTGCACCTGCATGCAAAGCAATCTCTGTCTCTCTCTCAGTGTGTGTGTGTGTGAGAGAGAGAGAGAAATCCTCGAGTGATGCCACTGCTTTTCCATGTTTGAATCAGTGTGTGTCTGTCCTGAGAGAATTCATTACCCTAACCACGCGCCTCGGCGTCAGGGAGCCATGCGGCGCATGCCCAGTGCGCACGGTCCGCCTCACCTGAGATCTGTTGCTTTTGAATGATGCTTCACTCGATCATTCACACTAATGATGCGCCGCAGACCTCCCGTGTTGCAACCCGCCACTAACCGAGCCGGATGAAAAGGAGGAAACCAAAGGTGGACACCACAAATCAGTGCGTCTTTCACCTGTCGATCGCCTCAACGAGAGACGTTCACTCACTTGTAAGTAACGTTGACCTTTGACTTTTATTCTTTGTTTGAATCAGTGCAGGTTTTGAAGTTGTCTCTTATTTGACTGACTCCATAATGCTGTGTGACCTATGGAGCGACATGTGTTGGGAAACTTTGTGGTTGCAAGGCTTATTATCCAAAATGATAAAACCGTTAATCTTTTGTCCATGCAGTGGAATTAGGCCTTATATTTAAAAACATCCCCACGGCTGCAGATAAACAAATTAACCATTCAATTAAACTATGGAAAGAAAGAGGAGAACGACCCGTGAAGCACTTAACACTGCTATGCCAATGTTTACCCAAGTTTTAAGAGCAAAGGAAAAAAGGAGTTGATCCACTTCAATGCATTATGCTTGTTCCACACTGTGTCTACAGGGGCCATGTGCCTAGCAGCAGGTAGAACTGATGCTCTGAGTGTGTAGACAAGAACAGATAATAACCCTCACTGGACCATCACCAAGGAGACAGAGACTCCAGAGGGTTGACTTCAGTGCTTGATATAAAGAGCTCTCCCGAGTAGACCCATGCCTGCACTGTACATAAGATAAGATAAGATAAGATCACATTAGTAAATTAATTATAAGTAAGTATGCAATATAAAACAAAGGAAAATATGACGATATAATTGATTGAATTGAACGATTAATAGAAATGATATGCACAGTGTAAATAGAATATAAAGTGTGACCCCGAGGTCACCACCGGGCACATAAAGTATCCAAAATCTACTTAGGTGCAAGTCCAGAATGGGCCTTTAATGTCAGCAATATAATCTTAATATCAAATTTCCGGAAGCCATTGAAGAGAAGCAAAAATTGGAGTTTGCTCTTTTAGCAGATTTGTTGATGAGTCTGGCTGCTGCGTTTTGGAAGAGGTGTAATTTATGTAGACTCTGTTGGCTCAGGCAGGTGAAGAGAGAACTGCATAATCCAAAAGAGAAGAAATAAAGAAAATAAGGATAAAAGCATGCTGCTCTTTGAAAGTTTCCTGATTTCCTCATATCTCCTAACGCGTTATTTGCTTATCTGTGCTCAGGGTGTGTGTCTGACTCGTTAACCGCAGGCAATGGGCAGATGCTGCAAATGCAACGGGAGACTGCTGTGCATGTGCCTGCTGCCCTGCATGATGACCGGCCACCTCCTGATTTATGTCATGGTGACCATATTCGTCACCATCACCTACGCTCCTCCGAAAATAAGCCTTCACTACGTCGCCCCGGGCATTTCTGCCAACACCTCGGCTCTGGCCTCTCACCCGCTCGGCCCCTTCTGGAACCTCCGCCTGGAGGACAGCGCTCTGTGGAACCAGCTGCAGCACGTTTGGGATCGTCAGCACAATCCTCTGCTGCGAGGAAACGCCACCGGGGGTGAAGCCCAGAGCGACGGTTTTATCAGAAATTGAGGAGGAGTGCCTCTCCGACTGCCTGTCACACAAGTGCTCAGTCCCTCGTGCTGATTTAAACAGCCTGTCAAAAAAAATGAGGGCTTTTATCAGGTCCATGCACTGCAGGGAGTACCCCCTCCTGATCAATCAGCCTGGTATATGTAGGAGGACCAACAGCAGCTTTGGTCTGGGTTCCCCCATGCTCATCATGGCTGTTAAATCCCAAGTGGGGAACTTTGAAAACCGGCAGGCCATCCGAGAAACGTGGGGACGCAGTGGCAGGGTGAAGATGGACTCGGACAAGAGAGGCGGATCGGTGCGCACGGTGTTTCTGCTCGGACGGCAGGACTCGAGCACAGGCCCCCACCCAAACCTCACCAACCTGCTGGACCTCGAGAACCAGAAATACGGGGACATCCTGCAGTGGGATTTCAGAGACACCTTCTTCAACCTGACCCTGAAGGATTCTCTGTTTTGGCACTGGCTCCAGCGGCACTGCCCCACGGCCATGTTCGTGTTCAAAGGCGACGACGATGTCTTTGTGCGGACAGGCGCCCTGCTGGACTACCTGCACCAAAAGTGGGAGGAGCACGACCGGTGGAGCGCCTACACAAATGACAGCAACATGGATTTGTTCGTGGGGGATGTCATCTACAACGCAATGCCAAACCGTGAACCCTCCACTAAGTACTACATACCAGAACGCTTCTACAAAGGCGGGTACCCTCCGTACGCAGGTGGAGGAGGGGTGGTGTACTCTCGCTCGCTTGCAATGCGACTGAAAGAGGTGTCGGAGAGGGTGCGCCTCTTCCCCATAGACGATGTGTACCTGGGAATGTGCCTGCACAGACTCGGGCTCACTCCCGGCCACCACCCGGGCTTTTTGACATTTGACCTCCCGGAATCAGACAGGGGCAACCCGTGTGCATACAGGTCTGTGCTGCTGGTTCACAGACGCAGTCCCAAGGAGATGCTGATGCTGTGGAACCAGCTGCAGAGTCTCCCCGGTCAATGCTGAGGCTCATTTGCCTGCCAAATAGGATTCATTGAGGACGGGAGGAAATGCAGCCACCGCACTTGACAACACGTGGACACTGTGGTTGCATCTTCCTGTCAAGCAGGTTGTGCCTAATGATGGACCCACGTAGTCTACCGTCAAAGAGTTACGCAAATAGACTGATCTACCTCAAGGGTACATCTGTTTAGAGGGCATTACATGGATGTTTTTTAATCAATACTGATTGTGTATTTCTACTCTTACAGGTTAAAACTCTCATGTCATGACCCTATAAAGACGATATTAATGCAATATCTAACATATTGTGAAAACAAAAATACTGTAAATGTCTTTATGATTTAATTTGTGTTTTACTCATGTTAAGTCAGCAAACAAGATTATATTTCAACACTGTAGTAAATATACCCGATCAGATGAAACTAATGTTTTCATGCATAGCCTTTGGTAAGTTCTGTAATGATTTACACAAAAGTCACACGGTGATGTCTTTTACTTTGTTCTGGGAAAAGCATGGGCTTCCAAATTTTACCCAACTCAACAAATTCCAGCAAGATTGACTTTTTTTTCTTTTCTGTCATGAATTACAAATAATTAATAGAACTGACTGATGATGTTATGCAGTTGTCTTCAAACCATGAGGAATGGGGTATAGTTAGAGTTTAAACAAGCTTAATGTTGTTTTGTGGCTGGATTGCTTTAAAATTTTAGATTTTCTAAGGTAAATAAACATTTGTCTCTGAAAACATACATAATATCAATATTTATTTGTCTTATTTACAGTCATATAATAAAATTATATTTTGATTGATCCACTCACCATTCTATCTCTTTAAAAGGGCAGAAAAGATGTCAGAATAAAGGTGGAAAAACCCAGAGAATTTAGAGTCTGACCTTTGGAGAATATGAGGTCACTTGGATCATTATGAAAATCCGCAGCTGTGTGTATACGCACCTGTATTAAAAGGAGTTGGTCACAGTAATTGCTCTGATTTGCATGTTGGTTTTCAAAAGAAATATGAAGGATGTGATTTTTTCAACTCTGTTTTGGATCCTGACTTTCTACAAAATACAGAAACCGTAAAGAAAATGTTTGTTGTATGAGCGAAACCCTGAAAAACGTACGTGTTAAAATGTTTTGAGTAAATGCATTTTTGTCTTAATGAGACATTTTTACATGAACACAAAGGAGTGAACATGTTGGAGGACCACAAGGAGGAGATGGGAATCCTCTGTCCCAGGAGGGGAGAATCCTCCAGGGAGAATGAAACTTGAGATAAAAACAACAAAGGAGAAGACGGAGAAGAGAGGGGGAGTCACTGCGTCGACACTGAGTAGTTCTCAGATGAGCAACTTATGAGATTTCTTAAATTTTAAGGGATATAATGTCTCAGTCTCAGTATAAACTGTTTCCTCTTCCCAGTCTGTTCTCAGTCATTGATTTCAGTCCTAATGGGCAGACAGTGGTTTCAGAGTAATGTGGTTGCAGGAGAGTAAATCCTGTGAACCTGAGAACGATCTCTGAGCTGCTGAACTAGGATGATGAAGAAGGTATGGAGGCAAAGTGAGTTAAATTTAATAATAGAGTCATTTTCGTTTGAATGTGGTAATTAAATATACCTATATGCCAAAGCTTTTAGTTCTATTAATAATATTGTGGCTTTTGCTGTTATTTTTCTATTTTTACTTCGAGCATTTCCTTCCAGTAGTTTCTAACATCTGATAAAATGTTGATTTCATTCTTGGTGAAGCGACACTTTAATATTCTGACAAAGGTTTTAGTGACATCTAGTGTTGAAGTCCTGCCAATGCATGAGGCTTCTTGACGATTCGGGAAAGTTCCAGTGACGTCACCAGTCCTGACTAACAGCCCCGCCCAGTGGAGAGCTGTGGTAACGACTGGAAAGTTCCTGGAGCCTCTGGAGCTCCTGCAGTCAGAGAATAAAAGCTGAGACCGTCCCACAGCTGAGACACAAAGCAACACCAGCAGCACAGAAGAGACTCACAACAAGACAACTCCACACTGAACTGTGAAGATGCTGTGCCCTCATGGACTCCACTCTGCCCTCAGTCCCTCCCTCAGCTTCTACTGGCCTGTACCCAGCATGCGGCCGGAGGTCAGACCTCTGCTCCAGCATCAGGATCGACTGCAGAGGGACCTACACCAGCTGTGCAGCGGTCTGCAGCTGATGGACACACTTCAACACCACATCCTGGAGGAGAAGGAGCGTCTCCAGACCAGCGAGGCCCAGCAGCCGGTCTCCTTCCAGCTGCAGAAAGACGGAGAGACCTTTGGCCTGACCCTGGACACTGAAGGCTTCTCCCCAGAGGAGCTGAGTGTCAGGCAGGTGGGCAGGAAGCTGAGAGTCAGCGGGAGGACGGAGAAGAAGCAGGAGGACGGGAAAGGCTCCTACTCCTACAAGCTCCAGGAGTTCAGACAGGAGCTGGATCTGCCTGAAGGGCTGAAGCCTGAAGCCGTCACCTGCTGCCTGGCTCCAGACGGGAAGCTGCACATCCAGGCAGCCCAGAGCTCCACCTGCTGAGGAGGCCGAGAGAGAGCTGACGATCCAGAGGAGCACGGAGGAGGAACCACAGCAGAGTGTGTGTTCACACACAGAAGAGAGGGAGACAGACGACAGCACACAGGACCAGGCTCAACACAAGGACTGATCTCAATGCTGCTGTGAACATGTGCTTCTAGAAAAGAGTTAGATGATGATTCTGTTTTTCAAACTGTCATCAACAAATACACTGGAACTTTATAAAGTATATTTTTCTATAAATGAATAGTGATCATGTTTGTGTTTGTATCTGTAAATAATCCTGATTAAATAAATGTATCCAAACTACATTATCATCTCTTTGGTATATTATTCAATTGCTGTTTTTATTTAGGTAAATCTTATAAAGAACAAAATGGAAAAACAGGAAGTAGACTTTTTCATGATTAAAATATCCACAAAATACAACTGACAAAGGTGCTGAGAAATGGAAGCTTAACAATCAATGCACCATCAATTAAACGATCTCTCTTTTTAACTTCTTATTTTTCTGGCATTTCATCAAATGTAAAATTTTATATGCAAACATGTCTTGTTAGGGTAAAAAAGTAAAAAAACAGCTTCTTCTAAATAAAGGTTTGACCAATAATTAACTGTGAATATAAATAATTACTGATAGTTACTGTATAACTTACTTTCATGATTGCTGCAGATGGATCATATTTTAAATTCCCCCCATTGGATCATGAGCTTTATAAGTTCCTGATGAAGGTGGTTTTAAAATCACACGAGAATTAATTCGATTATTTTTTGTTCTCACTCAAATGAAGGCAACGTGTGATCTATTATTTCTGTCACAGAGACAAAAAAGAAAAGAGGTCGCAATGAAATCAATTATGTATGACAATGAAATTAATTTGCAAAGAGTACTTCAACAATACCTGGATTTCATGTTTGATGATGGTAAAACTCATCTCTGTTAATATTCACAGTTTCACAAGTTCCTCAGTAAAGATGAACAAACACTGTTTAATAACATGAGGTAATTTCATGATCTCCTATAATATGATATCATGAGAATCAAACTTTTCACAAATAATGTTGTGAAATCAATTCTCACAATAGCTGAGTCAACTTTTATACTTTTAGTTTAGATAAAAAATGTATTTCTAACCTCATAAAAATTAGCGAATTATGTGATTCTTACACATAAACTGTTTAGGTATGTGGGTGTTTTATTTGTTTTACAGACTATAAAGTCAATGTGATCAATCCTCTAAATAATCAATCTATAATCATCTATATATATAACATTGAAATTGGGGTTGTATGTTGATTTCTGACACACATAACACGTTTCCGTTGAGTATTTTTAAGCTGATTTACTAATTATATCAGACCTCATCATTACTGTTTTTCACATTCAGTTGTGTACGTTGTAAGATTTACCTGCACATACTTTGACAATTAAATAATACACCAAAGAAATAATAATGTTGTAATATATTGATTTATTTTTGATTATTCACAAACACAAACATGATCACTATTCATTTATAGAAAAATATACTTTATAAAGTTCCAGTGTATTTGTTGATGACAGTTTGAAAAACAGAATCATCATCTAACTCTTTTCTAGAAGCACATGTTCACAGCAGCATTGAGATCAGTCCTTGTGTTGAGCCTGGTCCTGTGTGCTGTCGTCTGTCTCCCTCTCTTCTGTGTGTGAACACACACTCTGCTGTGGTTCCTCCTCCGTGCTCCTCTGGATCGTCAGCTCTCTCTCGGCCTCCTCAGCAGGTGGAGCTCTGGCTGCCTGGATGTGCAGCTTCCCGTCTGGAGCCAGGCAGCAGGTGACGGCTTCAGGCTTCAGCCCTTCAGGCAGATCCAGCTCCTGTCTGAACTCCTGGAGCTTGTAGGAGTAGGAGCCTTTCCCGTCCTCCTGCTTCTTCTCCGTCCTCCCGCTGACTCTCAGCTTCCTGCCCACCTGCCTGACACTCAGCTCCTCTGGGGAGAAGCCTTCAGTGTCCAGGGTCAGGCCAAAGGTCTCTCCGTCTTTCTGCAGCTGGAAGGAGACCGGCTGCTGGGCCTCGCTGGTCTGGAGACGCTCCTTCTCCTCCAAGATGTGGTGTTGAAGTGTGTCCATCAGCTGCAGACCGCTGCACAGCTGGTGTAGGTCCCTCTGCAGTCGATCCTGATGCTGGAGCAGAGGTCTGACCTCCGGCCGCATGCTGGGTACAGGCCAGTAGAAGCTGAGGGAGGGACTGAGGGCAGAGTGGAGTCCATGAGGGCACAGCATCTTCACAGTTCAGTGTGGAGTTGTCTTGTTGTGAGTCTCTTCTGTGCTGCTGGTGTTGCTTTGTGTCTCAGCTGTGGGACGGTCTCAGCTTTTATTCTCTGACTGCAGGAGCTCCAGAGGCTCCAGGAACTTTCCAGTCTTTACCACAGCTCTCCACTGGGCGGGGCTGTTAGTCAGGACTGGTGACGTCACTGGATCTTTCCTGAATGATCATGAAGAACTCCTGCATTTGCAAGACTTGAACACTAGATGTCACTCTAACTATTGTCACCATAACAAAATGAGACTTCACCCAGAATGAAATAAACATTTTATCTGATTATGAAAATACTGGAAGGAAAAATTCGAATTAAAAATTACTAGTAAAAGTATTAATAGAACTAGAAGTGGTTGTTTTGTCAGAACTGCTGACATCACTGGATATTTCCTGTTTTTACAGGAAGTTTCCTTTCTGACACAGTCTTATGTAAACGATGAGATGAAGCTAGTTGACCCAACATCTATTATAACTCTTTGACTTTTTATTAAAGTACAGTTTTCTGAATTGAATGACATCTGAGGGATGAAACATTTATGTTATTTAACATCTCATTATGACAAAAAAATTGTTGTCGTAGATACAGAGCTCTTCTCTTCCCTCCTGTAATATACATACATTTCCAGCAGGTGGCAGCAATTCCTTACCCTTAATATCACCTGCTCAAAACGGCAGCTATACCAGCACTTCACCACTAATTGTCGTCCTGGTTCACAAAAAAATAAATAATACACTAACGCACATGAAAAAAAACCTCAGTGATCATTGACATTCTCAGTTATTTTCAGCTTCTAGTTAATAGCATTTCATTTTGAATTGATTAATTAATTAGTGTCCCTCTTCTTAATCATATTGATATTTTTCATGACATTTTTATAGAATTTTAGTTTTCATTCACTTCTTTTTAATCGCATCAATCTCTCATCCCCCTGTTTTTTTATATTTATTTACCCTGACAGTGCAAAGGAAAGACCTGGAACTGTGAGCTGTGCAGAGAAGTAGGGCGAGAACAACACAGAAGGCAGGATTTCAACCCACAGTCTTCTTTTCAACATATTCCATCTCTCATGGAAAAAAAAGGAAAGATGGATGATGAAACCTGGACTGGCAAACACAGCGCTCGCTGCTCGGGGATTGTGCCAAGGCTGGTGTCAATGTTTTTGACACATAAAGAGAATGCATGAGTTTTTATTTTGGGGAGGGAGGGATTTTTTGTTTTTTTTTAGTCATGCATTCACCTTTGGATGAACTCCCTGAAGTGAAGGCAGGAGGGAAGTGAGGAGGAGGAGGAGAACGAAAGGTAGCAGAAATAGAGGAAGGATGAGGAGGAGGAGGAGGATGAGGAGGAGAAAGCAAGGCTCAGCTCCATGTAAATCATCTGCACTGTTCTCCTGATGCTGCATGTGTGCACAAACACATACACATTAATTGACACACACACACAAACGACATCCACAAACTCACACTTCCTTGTTCCTGTCTTAGTTAGTCCCTGCTGGAGATGCTTTTTAATGCAGCATAATCCCCCTCTTTTCCCAGAACACATAAAAGAGATATCCTTCTATCTGTGTAAGTGGTTCTGACGGCCACCAGCTCATCTCACACACACACAACACAACACAACACAACAGACACACACAAAAACAGACAAACACACACACACACACACACACACTGCCTCCAGCTCATCAACATGCAGTTATTCCTTTGGCGCTGGATTGCAGGTTGTTAATTGGCTGCCAAGCAGAATGTGTCTGTTGCTGTGTGTGTGTGTGTGTGTGTGTGTGTGTGTGTGTGTGTGTGTGTGTGTGAGTGAGTGTGTACTGCAGAGCCGGGGGTTGCTCAGACATTCCCGTCACGTCTCTGAGCCTCGATTAAGACGTTGCTCCAGTTTCGCACAGACAGACATGTGGGGAGGCGGGGGGGAGGAGAGGATACAGCAGGAGGGGGGAAGAGAAAGATGAGAGAACGCAGAAGGAGTGGGGAAGAGGGAAAGAGAGGTGATGAGGCGGGACTCGGCAGAGAGAGGAGGGGAGAAGAAGGGAAGGACGAGGGAGAGAGGTGGTGAAATGCTGCAGTGGCTCGGGGACTGATAACTCTCCTGTACCGACGTCCTTATCTCAACTGTAGTGATGCAGAGAGGAGGAAGAGGAGGAAGAGGAGGAAGAGGAGGAGGAAGAGGAGGAAGAAAAGGAAGAGGTGGAAGAGGAGGAGGCAGGTATTTCGGGGATGTTGACTTCCTGTCGTGGAAGTTCACCTTCTGCATTGATAGAGAGAGGTGTGTGATGGACGTCTCCTGGTTTAATCGACACTGTGATAGATCTGTGATATTCAGAGGACGAGCAGTAGAGTGTGCACCTCCACCAAGTTCAAGTTCACTAGACCCAAAATAAATAAATGTTAGGAAATAGTCGAACTAAAGTATAGTAGTAGAATTAAAGTCCCGGCTTTCTTCTGGTCTTCAAATGGATGAGTTCATATTCTGAGGTCGTCCTGATCCTCAGTTCATTTGCAATACAGGACGGTTGTGAGAGCACGGTCCCTTGCAGCTGCTGAAAGGAAGTGCCCGATGCTGTTTGGGTGCAATGTATTTGTTGATCAAGTTCAACATTCAAACAACTCAAAACTCCCAGGGCCCTTGGCACATGCTCACTTCTGTCACTGCTCAAGGGAAACTCAAACTGGTGACAAATTATGAGACTGTCCAAGAACACTGACGGCATCAGCAGTTGGAGCGAGTGCAGGAGTTAGGACTCTCATCCAGTGGATCAATGCTCTACAGGAACTCCACAAATGGAGGAGGTGAGGGAGAACACAAGTTTGCATTATACTCTGGACATTTTTCTTGAAATGTTCCTGAGGTTCTGCAAGTGAGAAGGTCCCAGTCTGTTGCTCTGCACATTTTCTGGAACTCTCCCTGCTCGCTCCCTGGTGAAATGTTGGAATGAGCTTTGGTGAGAATAGAGGACGAGACAACGAGGTCCTACAGCTGCTGCCGACGTCTGAGTCGAGCTGAATGTTCTGGACGTTTTCCTGTTCTTCTGACACAAACAATATTCCGCTGCCTCCTTCATACATGGAACTAAACTCCGGAGTTTCCGCTTGTCACAGTAAACTTTCCCATAAACACAGCATCCCTGAATAATCCAAGAGGCGGCTGTGTTTCTATGCAGAGGAACATCAAGCACATCAGTGGGGAAAAGAAAAATGTTTGAATTCAGAGTCGGGGGGGAAAACACTTACACAACCAGCCGCCCCTCCCCACTCGCAAATCTATAGGAGACGCTGCAAGGGGGCGGGGCGGGGGAGTAAATGAAATAAGACCAAAAGAACGAGCTACACAAAGAGAAGAAGAGTCGCGCTGGGAGAAAACTGTATTTAAAACCCGAAAACAGAGACACAAAAAGGACACACACGTTGTCGCAGCAGCAGGGGACTAGAGTAATAATTGGAAGGTTATAGATTCTGAACTCTGGGTTTATGCCCTAATGAAGCCATGAGAGACTGTCAGACGTTTCTAGGCCACACACACACACACACACACGCACTGGGTCATACGATACACAAACGTTCGCTCGGTGAGTCAGTACACACACATACACAACACATACAGATTCTTTATAAACTGCAGATCGCCTGTTATGTAATCTTGCCAGAACGAGACAGACAGAGAAAGACAGAGAGAGACAGAGAGAGAGAGAGGACAGGAAGCTCCGGTCTAATCAGACGTCTTCGAGCTGTCTGTCACTCTGTGGGCATGTTGCCTCACAGCTCGAGAGCGCAGAGGTCTTAGTCGCTTGCACTGGATGTTTTCTGGAGCATTTCTCCGCCAGCTCCCTGGTGAAATGTCGGAGTGAGCCCATTTGAGAAGGCAATGCAGAAAACGCCCTAAAGATTCACAACAACAAGCATTTCAATGACCCTTCTAACACGCTTCGGACAAAAATAACACAAATATCTCAAAGACGTCACCTTGAAAAGACGAGGAGACTAGAAAGCTTTTGGTGATAAGGGCCAACGTCTGTGTGGATGTGCTGTAAACAGAAACACGTGATTTACACAGCAGAATTTAAACGTCATGTTCTGCCTCTCGTGTCGTCTACTCAAACGCCATCCCTCGCCTGGATGCTCTTTTGTGGACATGAAAGCACATTTTCCATTTTCATGAAGTTCATGTCTGAAAAGAGTTTATTTGAGAAGAACCCGCTCTTGAGGGTCTTTTGCGAATCGTGTTTTTATCAGTTTTGGTGACCTTGAGTCTCCTTTATTTTCTGTGCGAGTGTGCGGGCGTCTGTGTGTATGTGTGTGTCTGTGTGCATGTGTGTGTGTGTGTGTGTGTATAGGACTGTGGTCCCAATGATGTCAAGGTGCTATCATGTTTGTTTGATGGAGGATAATTAAATAGGTAATAGATACCAGCCTACTCTCATCACTATCGATTCACTTGCAGCATGTATGAACACACGTGCACACACACACTCTCACACACACACGCTAACAAACACACAGACACACACACTCTACTCTAAAGCCGCTGGTCTCTAAGAGGAGACGTGTGATACTCCCACATCGGCTATCAACAACCTTTCATGTTTTAATGGGCCCGTTTAACCTAATCCACACTCGCCCGCCATCCGTCAGCCGCCCCCCCCACAAACGCTCAACATCAGTGGCCGTCCAAATCCAAACGCTGAGTCCTCCACTAAAGACTGTTTGTTTGATGAAAATCAATCAAATAATCCGTCCTCCGTCACGAGCTGCCTCTGTTCTCTAAATCCACAAATCTGAAGCTGAGCCGATGCACAGAAAGGCGATCAACTCGAAAAAGAGAGGAACACGTCTTTTAAAAAAGGAAAACGACTTTCGCTTACAAATCGAACAATGACACCAACCCGGGATAATAACATTAAATAACACAAACAGTATTCAATGACAGTGGTTATTTACTGTTATTTATTTTTGACCAGAAACCTTGCTTTTCATCATCATTTTGTCGTGTTGGCGTTTTGCAACTGTTTTGATAATATAGAGCGATGCATTGTGCGATAGTTGGCAGAGAGTATGATGTACATGACACAGAGGGTTTTGTGTCACTGTGGAAGACACTGCTCAGTTCATACATCTCCACACTCAGAACTCAGACACAACAGAAATGTCAGACACTGATTATAGTTCACAGTGGAGGGGATTTTAAATGATATTATGTTGCACAAACAGAAGTTACAGTGGTAAATAACAACAAATATCACCACATAGGGTAATATCTACACTGCTCATGAACTCCAGATGTTCCAGTGGGGGGCGTCTGAAAGTTGTCTAAGTGTTCCACATGGTCTCTAGGTCATTTTCTAGACAAGGGGCTGGCAGGAAAAGTTACTGAATATATCTGTATCGAACATTTACTTTTGAACAAGTCGGAAGTGATAAAATATGCTTTACATGTGTTGATCGGGATGAACTGACCCTTTAATGCTTCTGGTGTCGCCCTATATTTGCTCTTCTCTCCGAGCTCAGTCTCGGTGTTCGACTCTGTGTACTTTGTTTCCCCACAGTTCACCAAACACACATCCCTGAACACACAAACATATTTATTTACACTCTACATCTGTGCATTTTGCATGTGGCGTCTGTTTCCGTGACGAAATGAAAAGCTGTGTTTGCCTGCGCATCGTTTAATCTGAGACGAGCAACATGTTCCCGCGGTGCATCCGTGAGCGCCTTTGTTCTCCACATGTTGTGTTCCTTTGTTCCCCGTAATGTGCGTTGTTTGTCTGCGTATCATGTACAACAATGATCAGCCGTGATGGATGATGGTGACCCGATAATTGTGACAAGGACACAACATTAACATTGAGTTGGGGGGACGACAATGGCGCTGCAGCTGCGAGCACGGCCGCTGCATTATTCAGACAGGAAGGATGGATGGAGAGGGGGGGGGGAAGGAAAAGAGGAAGGGGAAGAAAATGGGGAAGAAGAGGAGGACAGGAAGGGAAGGATGAGGGCGAGGGAGGGGAGGAGGGGAGGAGGTGAGGAGGGTAGGGGGGAGTTAGTATAGAGTGGTTTATGGAAAGAAGTGGAGGGATGGAGGGATGGAGGGAGGACGGATGGACGTGTGGAAAGGAGGGATGAATAAAGAGAGATGGATGAGATGCGAGAGGCACCAGAGCGATCTCACGGCTCCTGACTGTTATTAAATGCACAGTGACATATATCCAAAGTGTTTACGAGAATAGATTTGATGGCACATGGGAAATATTTGTGTATTTCACATAATTACGATATTAAAATAAATGTATTTCACAATTTCGCGTCATTGTCAAAACCTCGGCTCCGTAGAAAGGTCTCTTCAGCCTGATTAGCTGCGGGAACTCATTATTTCGCCCACCCACCCGTGGAAATAAGACCCCTGCCTATACATCCCACTCAACCCCCACCCTCCCCGCCATAGAAACCATTAGCAGGAACACTATGGGGACACATACATAGAGGATCTCATTGCCGGAGCACTGATCTGTAATCACCACTGTCTTTTTAAAAGGGAATAAGGCAAACTGGGCCCTGAGGACAGATGTATTGATCCTGAATCAGTATCAGTTCGCTCCATCTCTGCAGCGGCAAGAAACATTTAAAAAATACCATGTTTGAATTTGCTGTCTAGACTTTCATTTAATTTCATGTTCACCCCCTGTTAAAATAGCCAGAAGAAATTAAAGTTTATCTGAGAGACAATTCAAAGAAGTCCAACATTTACTTTTGACCTTGTTTCTTCCCCAGACAGGGTTAGAGGGCTTCTGGCCGAGGATCTGAGGTCAGGGGGTTCAGTATTGCCCTATCATGGTCTATTTTAAGTTTTTCACCATGTTGAAATTTGTTCTGTCTTGCCTTTGGTGTCAGCAAGCTGATAAAATATGCATGGTTTGGACTTTTCACCTTTCCGAATTTTATTCCTTGTATAAATCAAAGGAAAATGGAGCCTTTTATGGTTGGAGCTCATCCATGTTTGATGTGCAGCCAGGAGGGAGACCTAGATAATAGAAGCTATCAGAGACATACAGTGCTCTGAGTGTGTGAGTGTGAGAGTGTGTGAGTGTGAGTGTGTGTGTGTGTGCGTGAGTGTGTTAGTGCATGTGTGTCCTTTTCCAAATTCCGCTTCATTCCCGAGCATTAATGGACTTGCATGTATTACAACACACGCAGACGGTCTGACACTGAGCTAAATATGTCCACGCATACATGCACACACATGTACACACACACAGACACACACATATACGTATTTAATAACCACATAAAAAAAATCTGACTGCAGTAAAATGCAGCCACAGAATCAAACCGCTGCACCGAAACGAGAACAAGCAGCCGAGAATCTCTCTTTCATCTTCGTCAGGCAGACGTCAAACAAGCACAGAGAAGAGAGTATACGTCTGTTGAGATGTCGTCTTCACCTCGTGCATCATCCATTCACACTAATTCATCCTCTCAGTGAGATTTGAGCATTCATTGATTTCTTTTGCTGCCGGAGGAGACGACGAAATAAGACGAGAATAACTGCAAGGGAATGCCACTGCAGGAGGTAGAACCTGATCAAAGCAGAGTGAAGTGATTCATCATCGAGCGTCTGATGATCTGCAGGGACGCTCCCGATAGGAACTTCCCTGGTGTCTCCGTGTGTGTGGCCCCTCGGCAAGCCACTCGCTCGCTGAGGGATAGAATCAATAGTGGTTTTGGAAACATGTCTTAATAATGACTTATTACACACTGCACTGAGCACAGCCGGAGGAGCGAAGGTCACACTCAGGAATAATCCCTCTGAGATTGATGTGCATTTGCAAAAATAAATGCTTTGTCACCTGAGGCATTTAAAGAAAACAATCAATAAATCTCTATCTGCAAAACTGTTAACGTTTCCATATTTCAACCAAGAAAGATACAAATTCACCCAAACTTGTGAATAGGAGCATTCATTGGTAGATGGTGTCCAATATTTAATTCTGTTTTGTATTTAGCTTTCTAATTATAGTATAATTTGTATAATAGTGTCTCAGAAAATTGTATTTTATGTGTAAAATGGCAAAGTGTTGTTAATTTTCACATTAAAGTGTTTAATTCACGTTTGTCTAAGTGTGTTACGTCTTATCAGCACAATGTCAAATAAAGTGGGTCCTACAGTTGAGATATGATTCAATTAAGATCATCATTGGACGATAGGAAAACTCAAGCCCAGAATCCTGTCACATGATTGGATAAGAAAGGTGAAGCCCTAATGTGACAATAAGATAAATCTGTCCCGACACTTGAACTTGAACTAGAAGCTTCATATCTTCAGATCATGTTGTCGTCTCCTCGAGGTGACACAAGGATTTAATAAGTATTTAAGGAAATTGCTTTTTATCCCCGAGATCTCTGCTGCCATCCCAAAATAATGGAGGTGATTGAATTTGCATGTGTTCCTGTCACTCAGGATAATCCACAGAGCTTTGTGATAACACTCTACTTTTATTTGATAGAAAGTATTTACAATTAAAACAGTGTTAAAGAGATGTCATTCGAACCGGTAAGTTTTGTTTTCACATCGTTATTTAGGGACCATGATAAAGACTTTTGTATGACATCACATCCTGTCGTCATCATCTGCGTGAGCTAAATCTATCTATATATTATATTCCCTAACTTTTTAAAATAAAGTTCATATTAAAAACAGTCTTTTTCAATTTTTAAATTCTGTCTCAACTTCCTGCAACAGTGTTTTCATTCTACAAACGAACCAAACTAAAGTTCTGTTGGACAACATTTGAATCCATTCTCACCTTCCACTCCTGTTATTTCAGTTTGAACTTAACTTAACTTCCGTTAAATACAGAAAAAGTCAAATTTGATTTTGTGGAGTATAACAACGAAGTGAAAGGACTAATTATGAACATGCTACTTCACACATTCAATTTCCCCCCCACGTGCACGATGTCATTTCCACAGTTAACGAGCGCCGGCCGGTGAACGTGGGACCACAATTCAAATTCAGTGCGTGGGCAGGAAAGGATTTAAATGGGAGTCACTTCATTACACATATATGATGCATTGTGATGTGTGTGTCTGACACACACACACACAGAGTTTATGTATTGAAATATGATTTCCAGGTGATGCATTGCAGTCATTAGTTTGTCTGTGCAGAGCTCAGTGAATATTAAGACAAATGGGCTGTTTCTCACAGACACCATCACACTCTACTTGCAACCATTAGCTCCAGTTTATAAATATCTGACGGAAGCTGAGAAATATTCACGTCATGTACAACAAAAAGCAAACAGGGGCTTCGGATTTTGTAATCATTTATATTTGAGTGTAAAAAGTGTAGATTTATTCTACTCTTTCCTGAATTGATATTTTCTTCCACTAATCACCTTCTGAACCAACACTTTCTGGGACCAAGCAATTTTGACATCACATCACATTTGTCATCGATCTACAAATTCAACAAACCAAATATTTTGTGACTTGATCAAACTGTGAGAAACATCTGTTCCAGCTGCTCCACTTGACATTTCCAGTTTGAGCTGCTGCTGCTTTGCTTCAGTGTCTGAACCCAGTCGAACCCAGTGAGCTACAAGGTTCTTCAACCATATAATGTGTTTTTAGTGCTTTTGTGCTGAAACAGAAAAATCGTGCATCCAGTGTTTCTGCACTGCAGCTCCACTGTTGCTCTTTTGTTGCCGAGCTGCCTCACTTACTACACAATAATAGGTTACATTGATAAGTGACAACACTCATTATGTTATGAGCACATTTCATTACCAAACAATTGTGCTAGTCTAATTTCCGGCTATTAGCTCAATTAATTTTGCTGTCAAAGTGACACAATAAGAAAACCACTGAACAAATAATAAAGACTGTGCTTTTAAGGATTTGATCGGTTCTAGTGCAGATCTCCCGACACGATTAGTTAAATTCAATCATCCCTCTTCTGCTGCAGCACAAACGCAAAGTGAGTCGTGGTCCATTTGTAACATGTTTTGTCGTCGCGCACAAACCTACCCGTGCATGGCGGGGGGGGCTGATTATGGAGAATGTACGGCAAGCAGACGCTGTGGAGCATAATTCCCTTCCAGTCTCTCAGTGGGTAATGTCAAAATAATTATCAGATGAGACAGCTCAGTGGGCAGGCAGCACCTCTTCATTATAGAGCAAGGTTGAAGGGAGCGGGGGGGGGCGGGGGGGGGTGCTGACAAGCTCCAATTGTGGCAATGTTCGAGCACACACCACAAAGAGTTTGACATGAAACTCCTCAAATCTGTTTCAACGTTATCTTTGCTGATCCTTGTTTTTCTAAAGCACATGCAGGTAAAACATCTGCATGTTCAAACGAGGTTGTATGTCCTTTTAAAAATTCAAATCAAGTCTTTTCTTTAATAATCATCAACAGTTTCTATACAGTCTTTGGAACGACTTCTCTACGATATATTGGGAGCTAATAAGAACTTCAAAGAATAGAAAAAAGGTTTTGAAAATCATCTTTTGAAGAATAGTTTGGAAGGATTTATGTTCCTGGTTGAAAAATAACACAGAGACACTGGATCCTGAGCTGGGGAAAGTATTCCTGAAGACAGTACGTGTTACATTTATATATTTCTAAATACGAACAATGAGAAATAAATATCGCATCCATCTAGATTTACCGAGAGGAACCGCAGCAACGTCTTTTTTATTACGCCTCTGACACATTAGCGATAATTATGACATATTTCCCTTTGCATAATGGGACATGCATTTTCATGAGGTCGTTGCAGTTAATTTCATCACCAAACATGGAAATGTGTTTGTGAGCAGTCGGGGAAGAGGCACCGGTGAAATTCAGTCGGAAGCTCGGTTTTATTTTCATGAAGAAAATGCGAACAAAAGAGTGTGTGTGTGTGTGTGTGGCCGGGGGAAGATGTGTGTGTCTGTCTCTGTGTGTGTGTGTGTCACAGTGACAAACCTCATTAGAGCAGATAAATGGCTTCTGTGCGTGTGAGAATGTGTGTGTGCAGTATTGTACTTGTTATTAATACATTACCTCCCCGTGTCTCAGGTTAACCGCACTTTCATCTCACCTTGACCGACCTTCCTCACACACACATGCGTGGATGCACAAACACAAACTTAAACACCCCCCCGCACCCCCCGCACCCCCACACACCCACACACAGAGCCATTGCACCAAAGGGACTTCACATTAGGGACATTTCTGCTCACATGATTGACTGCTTGGAATAAAGGACCTTGGAAAAACATCTGGGCAAGTGACAAATACGTCCCTCTGGCTGCCTTTCTCTGAAGGAGACGGATACTGAGAGAGAGAGAGAGAGAGAGAGAGAGAGGGGGAAGCCAATGTGTGTGTTGTGTTATCTCCAGTGCTACACAAAGACCTGCTGGACTGCTACCACTGGCGCCGTTCCTCTTTCTCTCTCTCTCTCTCTCTCATTCTGTGTGTGTGTGTCAGTGTGTGTCCTCGCCAGCCACTTCACATCACACAGCCCTCTCATGGCAGGCGTCGGATCAGTAGCAGAATGGATAAGGCTATTTACCAGCAGCTTATTCGGTCGGGGGTCAGACCTGTGGTAACTGTTTAATGGGTGTAGAGGGCGGCTGCTACACGGAGAGAGAGAGAGAGAGGCTTTATCTGTCCGCTTGCACCTTGTGCTGGCATCTGCATGGAAAATGATTTTAGGAAAATTACAATTTCAGGAGCTGGACCTGAGAAAAACATGATTCATGGATTTTTTTCCCCTTTTAATTTACAGTTAAAACGTTGGAATTTGAATTTAGGTCCATATTGATATCATCTCCTGAAACCTCGCCTGTAATGAATCTGCTGAAATATGGAATGCCGACTGTTCTGACTCTGTATCAGACTTCAGAGACCTCCCGCACTCGACTGCTTATTTGCTTCAGTGAGCACGCTATGTAAACATCTTCTGAGCACCTCCGGGATTTCAATTTTGACGTTACAATCACGCAAAATTAAATAAATATTTCCCCTTTAAAAGCTTATTTGTACACACAACATGAGGAATATTCCTTCTGGGAAAAGCTGTGGAGAATTGTGAGGTGACCGTAACCCCCCCCCCTGCAAGGCTTAACGATTCCCCTGCTAGTTTCAGCCTTTTAAAAAAAAAGAGAAAGTCTAGGTCAAGTCTCCCTTACAGCAGCACTTCCACTTTAGAACGCCCGGCCCACTGGAAAACTAAATCTGCACCAGCACCAGCTTTTGAATACAAAGTACCTCCTGCACCTCGTCCAGCTGGGCGCTCACGATAACTCTTCTCCCTCTGACAAACAAATCGCATGAAACGTGTACTAATTAGCACAAATCAAACCTCCGACACAAAGTCATTGCACAAACACACACAAGATGAGAAATGCATGCACACACACACACACACACACACACACACACTACACAACACACACACACACACACACACACACACACACACACACACACACACACACACACACACACACACACACATGCCTGTATCTTACATACTTGCACAGAAAGCCCATAGATTCACAGGCACCCAAACGATCCCACCTAAACTGACAGCTAAGGTTCCTGCTGAAGGTCATTCATGGTGATTAAAGAGGCGTCTCTGCAATGATTTCCAAATGACCCCTGGGACGTCTGGACCACTGACACCTCTTCAAGAGAAAATTACTTTGTGGTGCCCGGAGATGCCCGACTGCAGACTGACACGGGGACAAGCTAATAGACAGCGAGAGATGTAAAACGCAAACAGAGAGGCAGACGGGGGAAGACTTAATAGAGTCGTGGATAAAACTGAGAGTCACACCGACACAGGGACGTGCGGTGCGAGTGTGTAACCGTCAAAACAGACTGAGACGGTCGAAGTGAATCAGAGGCAAACAAGCGGAGAAGCTTCGTGGAGACATGGGAACATACAGAGAGAGACGGGGAACCAGCTGAAAACCAGTGTCCTGTCCATCCATCCATTCAAGAACAATCCCAGTCAGCACCAATGGGAGTACGGCCCCAGTGCAATCTCAACACACACACACACACACACACACACCCTGCAGCTCTTTTCCTCAAGCCGCTGATACAGAGGTTTTGGTAATAACCATCCTGATGGTGTGATGTTAATTTCACCTTCATACTCTTCGTGTGTGAGCGTAATAATCACCTTGAGACACGCAGGCGGCGGATTCCCCCAGAGATCAGGAAGTCCTGATTTGACATCATAACAGACACACACACACACACACGTACACACACAGACACACACAAAACACAATGACAGTATTTACATACAAACAACTGTAGCAGCGTACGAACCGAGCGTCACCTTCACACATGATTCAAGGTTAACGCACATATGATGAAAAGATGTGTGAATTAATGAATTTTATTTAATGTTTTATGCAAATTTGAATCACTTCTTTTGAAACTGTCCTTTTGGATTTAGAGAAAGACATATCCCATGAATAATTTTCATCTTGCAAGTGAAACCAGACGACTTGTAAATTAATCGTGAGCCAGATTCCCACGTTATCGACTCCTTTGTCTGAGCACCATCACACACACACACACACACACACACACAGCACACACACACGAACTGCTGACATCAGCGACTGGTCCACGCGTCTGACAGACACATCATTGCCCGAGCTTGCATCATCAGGTAAGAAACATCATGCATTTTACAAAACCTCAGACCTCATTAGATTCATAACCTGACAATGAACCATATTCCACTTGATGCCCTGCTGACGATAAAGTGTAACAAGAAGGGAACGCTGTTATTTAGGGCGACTTTCTCTTCTCCTGTTTTTCTCCCATGATCAAAAAACACATGCCTCTGCTCACTTCTCTCCGTCTGCCTCCGTCTACTCCTCCCTCTCTCTCTCCACGAGGACAAAGAGAAGAAACCACTAACTAGCTCCCTTGTCACCCCGACAATTGGTATCTCAACCAATAAACCGTGTCTAATTGCATTGCTGGGAAACATCTTTTAGCAATTACATTGTTTGGCTAAAGCAGCTCATTACGTGGAAACCAGCAGGGGACGAGAAGGCAGACAAAGAAACACAGATCACAAAATCCTTCTCAGACGATGAGAAGGAAGAAAACAGTGAAGTTCACAGCCTGTTCGTCTGGTCTGTGACGTGAGGGAGAAGAAGAAGAGCTTCCAGGTTCTTTGAACAAGGTGGATTAAATTCTCTCTTCCACCTGATTCCGACCAGAGCAAAGACAAAAACCACTGCAGCTCTGAAAATACTCTCAGTTTGTTAGCATAGCTGCCGGTGTCGGGTATTTGTACGTGTTTATACGACTTTGAAGTACTAAAGAGTCTCAGCAGCGAGTGCATATGAAGCTCCAGTCAGAACCTGCAGGGTCAGTTCCCACTTGCTCTGCTGAAGGCCAGCTCAGGCTTATCACACAGTACTTGGCAGTTAGTTTAGTAACATATAAAAGGGTTTTGTCATGGAGCGGTACAGAGGGCAAGTATCTGGCTGTTTCCTGGAGGCAGCAAGTACCAGAATACACTCCGCTCACTTTTACCTCGTAAATCTTTGTTGCAAATAAGCCTGAATAGCTGCAGCTCAAATATTTCTTTATTATTAAATCCAATTACTGTTTTGGACAAGTTAAAAATGGTACTGAATAATACAAAATGTGCAAGCCTTCCAACAATCGTGTTAGAACTACCAAAGTCAGGGGTTTAGCCTCTGATGAAAATCTGCAAACATTTGAACAGCAATGGCTCAATTAGTATATAATAAGTAAATAAATAATACAAATATTTACTTGAGATAGAATGAGAAGTCTATGTGGAGGAAAAGGTTGACGTTAGCATAGCATCTAAAAATGGCTGAATACTTCCTTTTGTTCAACAGATCGTCGAACACAGACTTTTACTCTTTGCCTTATTGCTTCTTCAATAACCAACAAGATGCAACACAACATTCAAGTCTACCCGTGAATGAAACAATTAAATCATCACATCGATCATCATTTTTAAAAATGTTTTATTGCAAAAATATAGACTTTGATAACACACTACAAAAACATCAACACAAACAGAATACATGACACGTCTCAAAGACAAACCAATAGCACATCGATAGTTAAGTATTTTTACTGTGCTTTCAATGAATCACAAAAACAGTTATTCAAATCGTTTTTAAAACTTTATGTGTGAGTTATGGAGAACACGATCTTTTGACCTGGGGAATACCTAAGAACTGCAAACCTGCTTTTTGTTTGTTGACACTTTGAGTGAAAGCTACACAATCTTTCCCCTAAGACCATGTGTGTCACGTTGCAATGAGTGAACTCATCTTTCCACTTCCTGAGAAGTCAACTGTCGAGTTTCGAAGTGGACGGGCCATTGGTAACATGGATGTATTCCCCCCACCCCAATGCCAATCTGCAATCGAAAGTTTACTTAAAATTATTCAAGACATAAAACCTGGAGTTTCTGATATCGTATCTGATCCTCACATCAGCCTTCGAGATTCAGTTCAATCATTTCAATGTGGTTTGTTAAATTTAACACAATACTACATCACCCACACGCCTAATTGGCCGTTGCTATGATGATGATGTCAGATGTGAATTCAGTTCCTTCTTATTGACGATGCCCTGGCAACCAGGAACAAAACAGTATTGATTTTATCAGCAATTTAACTTAGTCACAGGTTTGTCAGGATTTAACTGAGTGTCTTGATCAGTCAGAAACAGAATCACTGATTGTTACCAGGTTCCAGATATTAACCCCGTCCACTTCTCAGCTTTATTTCTGAATTGTTTAAAAGCCACCAAAATGTATTTTTCATCATAATTTAGTGTCTCAAAACCATTCAGACATGAGTGCAGCCTTCTGTTTTCCGTTATATCCCCATGCGTTTGTGTGTGAGCTTTTGCTAATATCAGGTATCAGGTATTGCTTTTGTACATTTGCTTGATTTCGGTCAAACCAACAGTTAATGCAGTGCTGTCATCATGAAGCCATTTCCCACTGAACCCCAATGTGAACAAATTAAAACGCAAGAACCTTCCGTGTATGTTGATAAATGCCGATATAAATAGATGAGATCACCTTCTGCTGCAAGTCAGTCTCGACGAGCAAAGTTGTCGGTTCAAATGTTGAACCAGTTGCGTTATACATTATCATTTTTATTACAGAATTGCTCCCTTCATACTTCACTGCATGGTGGACGTCTGACAGTCATCGTATAGAAACATAACAACAATTAACCTCTGGTCTTTTACTGCTGCTGTTTAACCACGAAGGAGTCGGGATAAAAATCACGCTGTTGCAGAAACGCTGAGAATAAATCATTTAAATCAATGACGATACTTTTCCCAGCTTCATCCATTGACCTGTGTGCCAACCTGCTGAAAAGCCATGAATACTGCCAATAACTAAATGTCTGACTCGGGTTTGTTGACATCGAGGGAAACTGCAATCGACGTCTTTCCTACTTCCTGTAAAACTCTGTGCTCACGCTCTGAAGGTGTGTTTGTGCCGTACATGAGCAAACGGTGCTCTACATCAGTGATGCTTTTCGTTCTCCACATATATATATAGCTTTGATTTGTTAAAATGTAAAAATATTACTGAGGACTTGTGCTTAGCTGTCAAATTCGTTACACTATGGGAACGTTTAGATTACGTAGCGATATAATCAGCATCAGGGAGCAACAGCAATTATAGCAATTATATAGTAAATCATTAAGAAAACTTTGATGCTAAAAAGAAAGTCACCTTGAGACATTTTAGTCAAACGAAAAGGGCGACAGATTTCTCATAAAGTGCAAATTAAATTAGTTCCAACATACACATTGTCTGACATTCTTCTTATTGCCTGTAGATATTGTTGGCAAAAAGCAAATATATACTGTAGAAAGTCGGGGGGGGGCACAACTGGGGCATAGCAGTTTTGGCAGGGGAGGACTTGGCGGTGCTCGAAAGATGAGAGGCACTTATAAGGGTGTACTGTTCACCAATTGTTCATGTCCCGGGTTAAAAAATCAAAACAGACGGGTGGGTTGGTAAAAAGCCAATAATATGAAATTTGAGAGGGAATCGAACCCTTGTTTGTACTACAAAAGCTTTACTTGAAAACACGCCGGGTGGTCAAATTTAAAACGCACCCAGTCCGATTACTTTCTCTGTACACGCCTCATATTGTCTACTATAAAAAAAAAGGCACCATGTCACTGATGCATTCCTCCCCGAACAAAAGTAAAGATCGGCATAGTCGCAAAACTCTGCATACGTGTTTTACTGCCAAAAAAAAGGACCTTGTGGTTTTAAATAGTTTCCCACCATTAAAACCATTATATAGAATAAGCTAGGGCCAAATCTCCATGGTGATGAATGCAGATATTATTAGATTATTTTACTGTCAGAACATTTTGACTTTTAAAAACACATCCCTCTCGTAGAATATCAAATTAGACATGGAGGTCTTAGTGTTTAAAAGACAAACGTGTTCTCTTTAAAAAAATAAAGAAAAAGAAAAAGCGGAATACCCCTTTAGAACCTTACATTCTTCTTGTGTGCTTTTCTCTGCTTTTCATACAGTCAGGTGAGTGCACCACTTATAAAAACTAACTTTTAACAATCTCATTCCGTTTGCACTCTTTACGCCCCCACAGCACCGGCAGACATGCTGCGTGCAACCGAGAAAAATAGTAGCGTGTCATCTGCAGAGAGGATAAATATCTCAGAACTCAAGTTCCGGACGTACGTGAAACACGATGACGGTGAAATGGTTCGAGTTTGAGCGATAAAGCTCTGCCACGTAAAAGGAGAAGTCAAAGCACGGGCTCGATCATTGACATCATTGTATACACTTAACCCACACCCCAGAGGTTCACATATCAAATCCCTGTGACTACTTCTCCTGCTTTTTTAGGCCCGTTGGAAATAGTTCCATGTCTTGCACCAAAACTTGAAAACTGAACACAATCATCGACAACAAAATATTTAAACCCACTCCTGGCCGTCTCGGTTTGGGGACAGATCTCCTGGTTCGAAGATGTTGAGTTTGAACATTCGTCACTAAAGGTTTCCTACTCTGAGACGCTCGATCACAACCGACTTGTCCACATGATGGCAGACGTAGAAGAATGATGTTCCCTGCTTTAAATATATAGTACATTATATACATGAAAAAAACGTGTAGGCAGAGTTGCTCAGTAGTAGAATCTGGAGGAAAACACAAGCTGTCTACACCGTTTTTTTTGCTCATTTCCTTCAACAAGTATAAATAAATAAATGATTATCAAGTTGATCAATATTGCCTCCTCATTTCCAGCAGTCCTGTCCAAGTGAGGTTTATTGTGGCGTGGCGGGTAAGCGTGGGGGGGGGCAGAGGGAGTCTGCGGCGTGGTGGACTGTGAACGGATTTGCTGAGGGGGGTTTTCTGCAGTACCTGAAGGTTGTTGGTTTGATCTGAGTGCGCTCAGGGTTGGAACCCCCACAGGACATCAAGGTTCCTGTTGAAGGATCAGTAAACAGTCCAGCTAGAATTTGGTGGATCCTTTATGAACAAAAGCTCCATCGGGATCCACTGAACTTTCCATCGGACTGAATATCTTAACGGATTTCGACAACATGATGTCCGATTTTTAAGATGACAGCTCATCAGAATATGGGTCAAGGATGCCTTGATGTTGAAATGGATCCAGTTGAATCTCTGTAACCGGTTCTGCTAGACTCTCCGTGTTCTACGGGTTCCTCAGCAGAGACGGTTCCATCGAGACATGAGTGAAATGTCAAGTACAGGTGGGGGGGTCCTCTAGGAACTCATCACTCATGGTCTTAGTGGAGATTCTTGACAGAGGATTCCATTGAATCTCTCGTACAATCTGCGGCTTCCTTCAGGAGCTGGTTTTAAGGTGCAGAATGGTTTTGATTGCCACATTCCATACGTGTTTAACAGCGTTTACATGACATTGATGCTGCAACTGAACGAGTTGTGTGTAGTGCTATACATTCAGCCAGAAGAACACATGGAGAGAGAAGCACATCTAAACAACCTTGCATCTTTTTACCCTCATTCTTCTTCACTTGAAATCCCAGCTTCTTTAAACAATGAACTATATCTAATGCTGATTATGAGTCTGGACCTTGCACAGCTGGATCACAGCTGCAGACGAAAGGGAAACAAAGACCGAACCAATTAGTCGCTGATCCATTATTGTTATTGTTGTCACTGCCTGAGAATGATGGAACTGTACGTCCATAGAAAACTGTCAGAAGAAGAAGAAGAAGCGAGTTCTGTTCAGATCCGTTGGGCTCAGTTCACCCGAGACAGGCTGCAATGAAACTCCAATGTTTGTGATACAGCCCAAAAAACAACAAAAAAGTGCTGGTTGTCCTCAGAGCCAGATCTACAGTCTCATGCTTCATCTCCGATCTGAGGAAATCCAAACAGTGCACGAGATGTCTGAATCACCAAGATTCACGACAATGGAATAATTAGAACAGAAAAAGTCTTTGCTGGAGTGTAGGTCAGTTCGGTCCATTCGTCCCACCGGCGTCTTCCCCCCGTGTAGCACCACTCAGTTCGGTCCAGTTTGGTTTAAGCGCTGCAATGTCAAATATCCCCTCCCGGTGACACCACAAGCAAACTCCACTCACAAGAACCAAAAGTCAAAATGTGGGTCCTCCTCCAGTTCCAATCCATCACCACTGGGCGTCCTGGTCCGTAGAAAGTGCTAAGCTGCTCTAGGTCCAACAGCGAGTCCGAGTCCTCTCGTCACACACTAGGTCCATATATTGTGAATGTATACGTGTATGTGTGTATGTGTGCGGTTTTGCCTCTACATGTGCATCACATGTTGACAGTGGAGCTGGTGCTGTTCATATGGACTCTCATCTCCTGGATGCTAGTGATGATCTTCTTCTGATGGCCGGCCAGATTCACGCCCACTCGCCGCAGATCCCTGGAAAACAGCAAACGCACAACAGACGCTTAGTGGTCAAATCATATCACACAACAAATAAGTAAATGCATGGATGAGTATTTCTATAAGGGTTTATACAAGGATTGTTTTAGACAAGTAGCATTTCAATTTTAGTCCAGCATTAATTCAAGTAGATAATGTTACAGTACTAATATGGTATTTTTTCTGTATGAATACGGTTATCTTTTATAAGATGTACTGATACTGAAGACAGTAAACCTGTAGGATACTGCATTCTCATTTCACTTTAACCTCGACAAGATACATATCTGTATTCTGAAATCATACTCATATCTTAAATCTTACAGAATAATACCCAAAATCATCTGCATGCTTACAAGTCGTAATACTTCTATACATTTGCAAATGTTTCACTGGTCTTACTCTGACGTCATCTGAGCCACCGTCTCCAGTGTAGAGTAACCTCCTCCCATGAAGAGCTCGGTGTAGCGACCCATCTTGATGGAGTCCAGCCACTCCCCCACGGTCTGGCTGCGGGTGCTGCAGTCCCCCTGGACGTTGGCGTGCTCCACTAGCAGGTTGGAAACCCTGGTGAAAGAAAAAGAAATAGGAAGCAATTGAATTAAAGCAGGAGATTACACACGACTTCAAACTGTGTCTCCGGTTGTCAGGATGTATTAGAAGCACCGGCTGTGGTTCTTGTTATCGTGAATGTAAACGATTCACTGTGCAATCAAGTGTAGTTTGACGCTCGGCTCCTGACAGATACCAGCGAGGACTCATAATGGGAGTAATGCACCATTACACAAAGCTGAAAACGTTGTCATTCAGCTCACTCCTCATGCAACATCAAAAAAAGAAGCATAGCAGAGCTCTCCATACCATCAAACAGAGATGTTCATGCTAGCAAACAATATTCTCCACGCTACCGCCACAGAGGCTTGTCATGTAGAACAAGACATAGTCCTGTTTGTGTCCCTTTAATTTGCCTAACTGTTATATGTCCTTGCATGGACTGTTAGATATGGTTTTCATTTATTGAGCTAGCTCCTGTTTGTGTGGAAAAATCTAAATATCTCACGTTATTTAATTATTTCTGAAAAGGTAATTAGAGCGTCTGACTAAATGTCTTCAGCACTTAGTGCTTTTTCATGCCATGATGCACTAATGCATATCCATATAGCGTAAATACTAACTGAAGGTTCAAAGGACATCAAGTGTAAAACACATTAATTTGTGGCTTCTCCTCTTCGTGTGAGGGACTATGTACATTCTGATTTAATAATGTATCTGCACAATAATTCAGTAAAGACAATATTTAATATGACGAGTCCATTAGCTAGATAGGAAGGAAAAAGTAATATTCTTCAGTGGCTGTGAAGTTGATGTGTTTTCTCTTAGCTTTGTGTTTTGCCTTGTTTTGAGATTTCTTGAATATAAAACCATCAGTTTCTGTTTTGGCCTTGAGCCTCGAGAATCCACATGTCGGTGGTGCGAGCTCCCACCTGTGCGACGAGTTGACCAGCTTCTTTAATGAGCTGGGGTTGCGGATGAGTTTGTCCAGTAGACAGACGATCTCGTCGAACTTGGGCCGGCTGCTGCGGTCTCGCTGCCAGCAGTCCATCATTAGGTGGTACAGAGCCTCGGGGCAGTCCATAGGACCTGGCAACCTATAGCTCTCCTCTATTGCTTTTATTACCTGCAAACAGACATGAGGGAAGATGGTTTTGTAAAACGACATGAGCAGATACTCCAGGAGAGTCTGAAGGACCTAAAAAATGACTGTCACTCAGTTAGGGCGAGAGTTTCACTGAACAAAATGGGAAAACAGAGTGAAAGTGAAACCAGGAAATGGTGACATGATGTCGTATGGTTTTGTTCTTCTTCTTTGTCGAGTGCCAAACTGATCCGGAGTGGCCTGTGGGTACAATGTGAGCAGTCAGAGGATAGAACCTGTTAATCTCCAATTTGAAACCTGCCACACAGACTGAAACACAACACCAAACCTCCAGCTATCATCCCATCCAGTCATCAATGCTTTAAACAAGATCTACATCATCACCCCACCAAGATCATACAGAGCTATAGGAGTATATCACCCTGTTAATCCTGGCCTGGGGGCAGGAGCTCAACATCTCCATAGCTCGCTGATACTGTGATCAGGCTGCAGAGCAGGCTCCTTCTTCACCTGCATAGCTCGATATGACAGGAGAGGACACGACTTGTTTTGACTCCTGAACATGAATTAACTTTTCCAGAAAAACTATCTCACTTCCAGTTCGAAACTTCCAGAGAGAGAGATTTTAAAATCTGAAATCCTCCAGAGACGCTCCTGCTCTGTATCTGACCCCACACTCAAAACCTTAATGAAGTTAGTGAGCAGAAACCAAACCCCTGCAGAGATCCGGCAAAGTAACTCATCATAAGAGCGTTATTTATCTGATATGCTGCATAGCCCAGATTATCACTTCTGCAACTAACAAGATGCAAGAGGCTGAATCACAGCTTTCGTGGGGGATTGGAGTTCGATGAATAATAAATAAATCCCGGCTCTTCTCGTTGGACCCTGCAGTGGGAAACTAGACTGGAGTTTTCAGCCCAGTTCTGCCACTGCAAGACACATTGGGGAATTGATTTGTTGAGTTCACGACAGTCTTTACTTGAGTCAAATCCAAACAAAAGACAGACGCGGCAGACGCTCTACACGTGCACGCTCCGAAGAGGGAAGAGTGGCGTGGAATCATTGCTGCCGAGCGGGAGAAGAGCTTCGCACGGCCGAGTGTCAGGGAGGAAAGATCAGAGGGGGGGGGACTGAAAGAGGAGGTGGACGAGAGGCGAGAGAGACGCCAGGAAAAGGGAGAGAAATGGCCAACAGACGGAGAGAGGGAGAGCTTGGAGAGAGAGAGAGAGAGTAGAGAGAGAGAGAGAAAGAGAGAGAGAGAGAGAGAGAGAGAGAGAGAGAGAGAGAGAGAGAGAGTGAGTGAGGCTGCACTTTCTTCTGCAGATCAGAGAAAATCCAGCATAACGCTTTCAATTAAACATCAAACGTCTGCTCTTCTCCTCTCATCCTCCTCTCCTCTCCTCTCCTCCCCGTCTCTTTTGGCTTCTCCGAGACAGACGGCCTAATAACCGAGAGGAGGAGGGAGGGGTCTGAAGAGGTCACTGGAGGGCTGCGTGTGCATTCGCTGCCGGTGTCTGCGGGTGGGAAGCGGGCGCACGTGTGTGTGTGTGTGGCGCCGGAATCGAACCCAGCGCTCTCATGACCGTGTGACGCAATTCAAGATCTCTCCATCAAAACGACCTCTGATCCACACCGGGCCCTCTCCTCTCCTCTCTTCTCTGACTCACCTTCCTTCGTCTCCTCCCTGACGAACAGAAACATGTAGGTCATCCCTGGTTGTTGCTGCAGCTCATGGATCCCTCCACAGCCACTCATCCACTAGTTCACATATTTTAAATATTACAAGAAAGATGCTGTCACTGGCAAACAACCATCTGCTTCCTGTTCATGGTTGATCCAAAGACCTTTAAAACTTCTGGTTTTTACAAGCGAAGCAATCAGATCAATAATTTTGAGTCCCAGAGACAATTGATCAAGATTTGACCATGACCCTGAAACCACCCAAATATATTATTTCCCAAGTGGAAGTGAACATCACTTAACGTTGACCTTTGACCTTCAAGCCAAGACCAAAATCCAATGCTGTTAATATACATTTATACTTTTTTAATCTCTTTAAATTAGTGAACATGAAACAAGAATAAACCTGCATCTATTCAGAAACTAAGTTAACGTGCTGTTCGAGGTAACTCAAAAAACCAACATTGTTCCAACTGAGGTGTGAAGTTGATTCTTGTGAAACCAACACTTGAGTCCAACTGCTGCTTCATCAGCTCGAATGAAGTTTACAAGCTCCTTCAACCAAAGAGTTTTGGGAACAAAACTTATTTGCGTTCTGGCAGAATGTGAGGTGAGAAGATCGATTCCATCTGTTGCTTCAAAAGCTCGTGGTCGGTTGAGCAGCTTCGTGGAATGTGGAAAACAGTCAAGCAGCCGGGCTCTGTCCTGAGGTGATAAAGCTCCGAAGCTCACTAATTAACACATTAAATCTCATTTATATAATCAATAGAAAAAAAGAAAAAAAAAGGGGGGAGGGGGTTTAAAGGAGGTTTTATGTGCCAGACTTTTTCTGGGCAGGTGCCAGGCAACCAGTCCTGGAACTTACTGGCTGTAGCCAAGAAATAATCTGGCACATAAACAGCTCCGCCATTATAAACATGTCAGTTTTTGTACAGATTAAACAAACAGGATACAATGTGTTAATTAGTGACAATCGGAAAACCGCAAACACGACGGAGTTAATGAGAAACGAGGCTCCAGAGCAGCTACCAAATTAACTTTTCCTACTTGGTACGCAGCCAAAAGGTGAAGAGAATCACTTCCACTTGGTTCAGTTGTGAGTAAACGTACAGAAAACATGACCCATTAAAAGAAAACTCACATCTTGATTGGACATCTCCCAGTACGGCCTCTCCCCGTATGACATCACCTCCCACATCACCACGCCGTAGCTCCACACGTCGCTGGCTGAAGTGAACTTCCTGTACGCGATGGCCTCAGGAGCCGTCCAGCGAATAGGAATCTTGCCGCCCTGTGAGAAAACGCAAGAAAATGAGATAAACTGTACGTGCAACACTGTGGATTGAAGAGAACTTGGTACTGAAGCTATGTTAAGGATGAAATACTTTTAAATTTGTTTTGCATTAATACGTAAAAACCTTGATATGTTTACTTCCTGGTTCAGAATGAGCTTCCAAGGTGTAAATACAGCTGAGCTCATTCAAAATGAAAACCAAGAACAGACCTCAGTTAAGAAACTTCTGCCTCATGTGGTCCGACCCACAATTTCACTAATGAACACCAATTTAGAGGATATTCACAATTTCATTTTCTTTAACAATATCCTGTCCTGTCTGTGGGGGGGCCTCCGAGACTCCTCCGAACCTCCCCCCCTCCCATCTTCATTATTGCGCTTTCATCGCGGTGATAGAAAAGTTGGCGGGACGACTGCTGCGCTCCTGACGAAAATGTGTTCTTGGCTGATGAGCGGTGAAATAAGCTTGATGCCGTAGTGATGAGCGCAGCAGCAGGGTAGATCTCGGGGTCTGATTATTTGAGGGGTGTGAATTGCGTTATTCTCGGTGGCGGCTCTGTCAGGGGAAGGAGAGAGAGGAGAGAGAGGAGAGAGAGAGGAGAGAGAGGAGCGAGGCAGCGAGAGGTGAGTGGCAGGATGTTTAGCGCTAAAGCAGCAAGACTCGCTGCTAATTGAGTGTTGCACAGACTGAACCGGGGACTAATTGGACCTCCTCCTGCAGGAAGCAGCCCGTCTCCGGTTGACAGGACGCCACTCAGCCTGGGACACACAGCTCAATTTAAAAACCCGCTGCAGTCCTCACTGGGTGTGTGTGTGTGTCTGTGTGTGTGTGTGTGTGTGTTCAGCTCCTGCAAGACTCTGTTGTGTAATAGTTTTCCACTTAATCCAAACTTTAAAATAACACCAACGCAGCACACAGACAGAGAAACACACTGGATGAAATATAAATGCCTTTAGATAAACAACACGACACTACAATCTGAATTAGTTGATTAATTGATTATAGATAATTGGAAGAAAATGAAAGACAATGCAAAATGTGGAGGTCACATAAGGAATTGCTACATTTCCCTAGTCCTCTCAAAGAATAATTCATGGATCTTGATGGAAAAAAGATCAGAATAAGAATTCAGATCCAGTGAATTTAAATGGTTGTTGCATAAGAGGGTTGTTGGGCTTGTGTGCACTCTGCTGAGAGCCAGTCTAGTTATAATGTGAATAAGTTGTGGTCCTGGACTATTGGTCCGATATAACATGATCACCTGGGGCTCTGAGAAACTGTCATGCATTCCAGACTAATTAAATTAAAATAAATAGCAGATTAAATGACAATAAGGAGATAAAAAGACACACACACACATGCAGTCTTACCCTTGTGGTGTACGCAGCCTCCGGATCGTCCTCCAGGACTCGGGACAAACCGAAATCAGACACTTTAGACACAAGGTTGCTGTTCACCAGGATGTTACGAGCTGCCAGGTCCCGGTGGACGTAGCCCATGTCGGACAGGTACCTGAGTTCACCAACAAACAAAGGAGACAATGATTAAACAAGGCCCTGATGATGTGTTTAGTTTTATACAGTGTGTTTTAGTTGTGTGTTTGGTGGCTTGTTTACCTCATGCCAGACGCGATGCCACGCAGCATCCCCACCAACTGGATCACAGTGAACTGACCGTCATTTTTCTGATGAGAGGAAGCAGAAGAAAAAACTGATTCTGAGTCAAATGTCAACATCTTAAACACTTTAAACAGGAGCAGTGGGGGGGGCAGCGAGGGACTCAAGAGGAGGAACAATATCACATAATCAAATAAGGATTACATAATCCATCCGTCTGCAGCATACAGTCACTGCAGTGCTTTCTCCTCAGTGTCTGCACTGCATGGTAATTCTGTATAACGTATGCAGTAGCTCGGTTATGGAAAAGGAGTCCCCACTTGGTTTGACATTAAAAAACTGTCTGCCCCACACACACACACACATCACCTGCTCTGTACGGTTTAATGCTAAACTGGGTCAGCTTGCAGGATAATTACAGAAAGGCAAAAGAGAAAAGGTGCGTGTGACCTCTGCGGAGGAGAGAAATAATCGCCGAGCATTCTGCTAACGGCCACTTAAAAGCTGCCCCATGGCATGAAAGCCACACGGCCACTGATAGCCCAGAAAGCCAATTACCTCAACCGGCAGGGAGCGGCCAACTTTATCTCAGTCAGCGGCGGATTCTGAGGGTATTTGCACACTATTGCGGCTTATTCCCATTTGCTTCTAATTGCTGTTAATATCATTTTTCAGGTAATCTGTCTCTAATGATCGACCGTTTCCTCGAGTCTAACTGCTCTCCCTGTCTGGTATCACCTGTGCACCCTCCTGTGAAACGTCACCTCGGGTCATTCCATGCATCCACGTTCTGCATTGTCCTCGTCAGTTGAACTTCTGGTCTGTGCGCAGACCCAGACTGAGATTAAATATCTCTGTGAACCCCCCCAGGGCTCATTGCTGCTCCGAGTCGCTCCATGTTTTATGAAAACCACCGTCTCTCCTGCAGCCGTTACTCCCTCCAGCAAATCACAGCCACTTTCTCATTATTCACGTCGAGCTCTGACTTCGCTTTCTCTTGTGGGACCTTCAACATTTCCCTTCCCCTATATTAATAATTAGCTCTTTCATTATCCAAGCAAAAAAAAGGTACTTTTGCGGAGGACAGAATGCAGCTTAGGAGGAAGTCCCTTGAAAAAGCTGCCAAACTTGATTCAAGTCACAGGGCGGACCGACCAGCCGTCAGCGGACACGGTGTTCGATGCCAAAGCAGGAAGTAGTGTTTTTATCTTCACCAAGGAGATTATGTTTTCAACTAGTTGTGCTTGTTATTTAGTAGGTTTCCACAAAAACTGCAGGTTACTTAACATGAAACTTGGTGGAGGATGTGGTCAAGTGTCAATTCAAGTTTGGTGTGGATACAGATCAAGGGTCGGATCCAGGATTTTGTTTCTCTGTTTGACGTTTTCACCGATAACAATTCATAAATTTCGCAAATCTGGAAGACTGGTATTTATTGGCGGAGGATTTATATGCCATTCATGTTTAAAAAAAACTTTTCTTTAACTTAACTTAGTATTTTGGTTTAATTACTACACACATATTTTCTGTCATGATCATGAGCTAAGGGCTAAGAGGAGAAACTCTGGAGAATTTCCCCTCATTCTCACATTTGTGTCAAACAGCCCCTCTGGATTAAGTCAGGAAACCCTCCGGAGTCCAGAGCAGGTTTAATGTTCGATTGCTGATCACATGTTGCACGAGGCAATTCAAGAATATAAGACAGCATCATCTCAGCATCGCATCTCTAAATACGACGCTAATTAAAACAGTAAATTACAGTGACGTCTCTTTCCCTCCTGCTGGAAACCCTTCCACTCTTCCTTCTCTCCCACTGGCAGCCCTCACTGTTAGTTTAAGCCTCATCTCCATCTGATCCATGAGTAAACTCTCCCATCTTCCCTTCTTATCCTCTCTCCAGATCTCCGCAGGAGGACGTGTACTCGCTCTCACTTCTCTCCCCCTCATGGCTTCAACCTGCAGCTTCTGTCATTACCACGACCAACCTCTCCTACCGGCAGCAGAACATCCCATGTACATGTGAAATGAGATGTTAAGCCAAAGATGAGCAATATGAGCCTTCGAGGTGCATTGTCCAGAGCTGTGACACTTAATCCAGGAGCCGGCCCAGCCCCTGGTTTCTCTCATGGCGGTGTCATTTATACCAGCCTCAGTACACCAGCCATCCATGTAATTGCTTCGCAGGGGTTTTCTGTGCCATTTGCCATCCAGGGTTACTCTCTGATGCACAGAGGACAGTCATGTCAGCAGTTACCACTTGACCATAGAGCGTATCCACTCCCTCCTCCTTTTGTCCCACAGCATCCTCCCATTCCACGAGAACATCCTGTGCAAATTTTCTGATCCGACTTTCAAGAACGCCTCTAACTCCGAACGCCACCGAATGATTCTCACTTTCTTCCAAATCTCCATAACTTCTCTGAATTATGCCGTTACCATTTTGCTTCCACCTCTCCATTAGCCATCTGCAGCAGCAGTTTGCCCCCTGTTGTCATACAGGATTGATCCTCGTGTGCCAGAGGAGCATCCTGCCATCGTAACCAGTGAACAGAGTAAAGTGTTCTGGAAAAGGATCAGTTTATCCGGAGGTCTGCCAGCCGGCCTCTTCTTCACAGTCCACCGTCTTTACTCCATAAAACCCAGATTGTTTAAACCAGGGGGGGGCGGAACCCTTTCTCCCATCAAGGGTCATTTCCATTTTTATAACGTCCATCGAGGGCCATTCTGAATTACTGAACTCATATATCAGGCTAACCTCGGTGATGGGATGCTAGAACGGCTTCTCTTTGGCCAGGCATCTGATGTCAGATGGTAGTGATGATGATGATGCTACTGGCAGCTGGTTTTAGCCAAAAACAACACGCTCAACTAATCCTCGTCTTTGGTAGCAAACAGAGACTGCAGAAATTAAAATAATTCTCATATTCCTTATACTGGTCTTCATCATTCTTCATCAGTCTTTTGAACGTCCTACCTTAAGGAATGTGTCCAGTGATCCATTCTCCATGTATTCTGTGATAATCATCACCGGTTTGCCTGCAAAATACAATAACACACTGTCACTACAAAAAACTACAATACAAAACAATAAATAAGTTTGTTTGTTTTATTCTAACAAACAGTGTTTTAAAGACATTTAATTTATAGTGAAAACGGCAGAAAACAAAAAATATATTTCATTTGCTTGACAAGTGTTTCAATAGAGAATCATCTCTCGTTGCCGCACGAGTCAATGACAATAATTTTCTCGACAATCAACACAAACAAGCACAATAACCTTCAAATGTCGTTATTACTGCAGCACAGTCGTATTGGATTGCTATATTTTTAGCTG